>OZ021732.1:15451754-16161754 GCA_963978545.1 Linyphia triangularis
ATCTTCAAAATAAATTCATTTGTCATAAACAATAGTTTTATGAAGATTTAGTTCTCAGCTTCCTAAATATTGTCCAAATGTGCTTTAAGTGAAATCTTAAAAATTTGAAAACTTTGAAGCCTAAAATGGACATTTTGGGAGAGAATGACCCCTGTAAGCTTTAATAATTTTGTCTTAATATGATTTCTGACACAAAATTAAATATTGTCCAATTTGACAGTTATTCTCCTGAAATGTTTTTTTATACAGTTGCATTTCAATTATTGTTGTTGAATAAACCAATTTACATTTAAATAGCGTTTATTTTGAAAATTTCAAATTGGTGAAACGTTTTGAATACTTTTACATAAGTTTAAAACTTATAGTTCAAATTACAATTTTTAAACTAAATTACACATAAACAATCACTGAATAAATTGCCTTTTTAAATGTTCTTAAAAACCATTAGAATTTATTTTAAAAAAGCTGAACTTCAAAACTTTTGAACAATATGACACCAACATTCCAAAAAAAAAAAAAAAAAAAAAAAAAAAAAACATTAACGTATCCATAACTTTTTTTTCATTTTCACGATTGACTGCGATTAAAAGAGTGTTTTTTTAAAACTTGCTTCTAATATGAAATTGCGTACTTTTTGAAAAAGAAAAGCATTTTATTTATGTTTGCAGTTTTTAGACGAGTTAGACAAGTTTACTTTGACATTTTTCCTAGAAGGCCTTAAAATAATAACACTTTGCTACTGTTGTCAGAATCATTTATAAATTAGCTGAGAGTCAACTTTATAAAAAAAGAAAATCTTGTTTTTTTACTATAAAACTTATTTTATATGCTTTATTGGGAAAGAGAAAGTAACACAAATAAAATTTTATTTATTGCGAAGCATAACTTAGAGAAAGTTGTAAATTATGTATGATAAAGCATTTAATTTAAAACCTTTTGATAATTGTTTCATTTTTCCATTTTTAATAATTTATGATATTAATTTTTAGAACCATCTCAACTATAACCCTGTTCAATGAAAAAAGTCCTATTAAAGTTCATTATAAAATATGTGTTTAAACATTTCATTTCCTAAATACGTATATTTAGGAGCACTTAATGTATATAGATCATAGATCGTTAATTGAGTCTTCCAAGTTAAATAATCAAAGGCTATAAATTTGTGTACTTATTGTGAGAATAAACCTATTAATTAAAGATTATTTAATTAAATAAAAAAATTGTTGTTTTGTTAACCTATTTAATTTTGTAAGGCCTATTATAAATCCTGGTAATTATACCCCCAAGTTTTAACTTATTCAACTCAACACACATTTTTTGATAAATATTGTCCTAATTTATATACTTAGTAAAATAATTAAAATTCAGAAAAATCTCTTTAAAAGGAACTTATAAACCTCGTCCACTCAAACTTTTGCGAAGCATATATTTGTTAACATAAATGTAAAAGTGTGTTATCTTATATCTATGCATTTTTAAAATTTCTTAATGCATAGCTGTGGAAATTCCGGTGTTTATCAAAGTATCCCAAAGGTGTATTTTTGTGAAAACTGGAGTGTTTGAGATAGGTTGCTTGGAAAGCTAAATATCACCTGATTTAAATGATTCTTTACACTCTGCACTCTTGAATTCTTAAATAAATTTAAATTTAGGCAGTAAATTTTTTTTGGTTCTTTAATTATTCAATTTTGGAAAAGATAAATAAAATGCTCACGATAAATGTGAAATGATAAAATTGCCTTTTTCTCTGCAAGATATGTGCTGCAAAATATTACTGCTTTGGGTTTTTAGTCCTCATATTAAAATGAGTGTTATTTATTATTATCACTTCATAACTTCTTATTATCACTAAACCTGAAACATTTATTATAGTTAAACTTGATAGATCACAATGCTGCGCCTGACTATTGTGCTCTATGAAAATAAATCGTGTTTGGTGAAATATTTTTTGGGTGATGATTGCCATTATACAATTAAATTTTTAATTTAAATAAATCTCTTTTCGATTTCAATGAATTGCAGAAATGCAGAGAGAGAGAGAGAAGAGAGAGAGAATAGAAGAGAGAGAAAGAGAGAAAGAAAGAGAGAGAGAGAGATTACGAGAGACTAAAACGACAGATATAAGAAGAGAGTGAATGTTGCGTCGTCGTCGTCGAGCGCACTGTGAAATATAATGGGTATATGTGCAATAAACCGTCTTACACAAGAACAAGCAATTCTGAATCTTAATAATGGGATTTGAAGTTAGAAAAACGACAGTAAAGGAAGCAAATCTCACATGAATGGGTTGCCGAACATGAATGAAAAAGTTAAGATCTAAGTAGAGTTGAAAAATAGGAATATGTGCTTTGAAAAGAGGAATAAAAATTATTATCGATACTAAAAGAGATCATTATTTCATTCATATATTTTTTTTTTGCAATTTGAAATTTCAATTAATTATTTCAGTCATCGTAAGATTGTTTATACATAGAAAAGTAATTTTTAGTATGTTTATTGTAATAAATACTAGTTACATGAACACTAGTGGCATCTTACTGAACATAATCATTCACTACAGTGTTAAAGATGTTTTTGTAACACTTTTCCATCATATAAATCTAAAGGCTTTAAGAAAATAGGTTTTTGCTAAAGATGTAACATTAAATCATGCAATTAGTTGTTAAAACGTATATTTTCGACTTGGTGTGAAAAGGACACACTCCAATTTTAAAATTTGTTAAGAAAAGCAAACAACCTTCTAATATTTTAATTCCTCGTGAGCTTAGCCCTTTGTACACCCCTCATATATAAAAAATACATTTCAGTGATCAAGTTACTTCTATTTCCAAAAATACCATAACATGATTTAAGACCAAAAGTGAAGTTAACTTCTTTTCACTTTAAGGCGGCGATGCTCGTAGAGAGATTTTATAGTAAATCACGATTATTCAGACAACATATTGAAAATATTTAAAATCTGGATAATGTTAATTTTGCATGGTATTAAGTCCCTTAAAAGCCTAAGTACAGAAGAACCAATCCATATACAAGCTTCACTCCAGTGAGGACACATATAGTGACACTTATAACTATTGTAAGATAAAATCTAAGTGATTTAAGTACAGGGAAGAACAATGTCTTTTTATTTCATGTACTTAAAATTTCCATCCCACTTCCTATTTACTATAACTTACATTAAACATTTCTAAACATGGGAACTCATCGGTTTGTAACGAGGTCCTATATGAAATTAATTTATAGTCACGATCAATGCAATCAAAAATCAAACTCTTCCTGTGACATCAAATAAGTCATTACGTCTATCTCCCCAAAGCACTTTTCATATCACTGCATTCATCGCTTTATTTTTCCGGGTTCTTGATCATATCCGAATTTCGGAATTCTATTGTCATCCACGACACAGCATGACCCATGATCAAGGCTACAATGGATCTCTTCTATTAACGACGCAGAAGAAGAAGGGGGGAAAAAAACACCTCCTAAAAAAGACTCGATAAATTGTTCACTTAAGTAGCACACCCCTCTCCGATACCATATCAACTTGCTTTTTTACCGATTCCGTACAGGCAAAAATCAAAGCATCTCTTAAAGAGACGCTTTTTTTTTCTCTGTATCCATTCCTACTTCCTGCCCTTATCATCCTTCATGGAAGGATACTTTTTTAGGATTCTTCCAGAGAATGATATAGCAACGACATTCCTGTCTCGTAGCCCCAACACTTAAGGGGATTATACCCTGGTATCTTCTACCCCAAAGGAAGTTTTTAGTCTTCAGTCCCTCCCCCTTCATCCACAAACCAGCATTGTTTTGCTTCCAGAGATGGGAGTTCCTGTTTTGTTTCAGTTTGTGCGTGAAAGCTTTTGTCTTTCCAGGGTTTATTTTTGGGTTGTGTGTTTTACGCCTCCGACAACGGAGATTTCATTTAGCAAATTGATAAATGGGATGGTGTAGGTATTTGCTGGTCTTGTTACTGCCAGCTTAATCGTAGTTAAGGTATTTGGGAATTGTTCTTAGAAGTTAGTTACGATCATACGTTATTTTATCAACTTATTTCGGTAGCTTTTATTTCTTAAGATTAGTTTATATCAATTACGTAAATGGTTAAGTCACATTCCGTCTGTTTCCTTTTATTGACGCATGTATTCTACCCCAAATTTATTAGGATTTTTTGGGATTTATTGTAATTTAAACACAATACTGACCAAAAGTAAAATTTTATCTGACAAACTATAAACAGAAGCACAATGAGTTTTGTACAGAAGTGATTAGAAAGTTATGACACTTTACAAGGAGAAGAAAGTCAGTTTATGTCAACAGATGGTTCTTTATTGCAATATTTTACACCTGAGAAATGTACTCATACCACTCATTAATGAATTTGTTGAAATATACGTTGTCTGAGGTGCAAAATATATCCAAAAAATAAATCCTAGAAAGCTTCATTTTAATTCCCAGCCTACTTAAGTAACACTGGAAAATTGCTCAAAGATACCTGCAATGCTATCTGTGAATCAAAACAACAATTTATTTTGTAGAAAAAATTTTCAACTGATTTTTTTTTTTTTTGCATTTCTACATCATAGCAGCGTCTTATCTTCATGTGGTTGAGATAATAATCTGCTACTTTTGGATATAATAGTAAAATCTGCAACTGAAAATTAATAATTTTCTATCTATTTATGTAGAAAAAAAGTAGTTTTTCTGCATTTAATGATCTATTTTTACTATCATTTACACTATATGTAGATGGATAAAAAAGTATATTATTCTGAAAAAAAAAAAAAATTATTTTGAATTTCTTCACATTTTGAAACGTCCTTAATCCAAAAATCGGATTGAGCTAGGAATTTTAACTTCTATTTACAGGTCATTGTGACCATGGGACCTGCCATTAAGGTTTTCGTCAAAGTAGCAATGTAGATGTCATGGAATTTTTTTTCCAAATAAAAAAACCCCAGCTTCAACGATTTTGATCAGAATTTTGATGTAGTAAAGTGGTTTTTTTTTCGTTTTTTTTTCTAATTTGATACTATTTGGTAAACTTGACCTCATTTTTTCAAATTCGCAATACTTGCCAAAATATTACTTTAAAACTTAAAGAACTCAGGAAATTTAGTACTTCATTAAACAGTAAAAAATGAATGGAAAACAATGTCAAGCTTTTTTTGTTTTATACTATAAGCATACCAAACTTAGATGTGTGATATTTTTGTAATGTTTCATTAACGTCATCTGTCACACCAAACATAATTAAAAATGTTATTAAACAAGTCTTAAAGAAAAAAAATTCTCATGCTTTTATCTCAGCAAAAATTTAATATATTTTTAACAATATTTCAACAATCATGGCTAAAAATATTTGACTAGGTCTATGGGGAAAAAAAAAAAAAAAAAAAAAAAAAACACCTCGCCACTTATTCGATTCTGCGACAACAAAGAAAACTTCGACGCAAGGCTCCTTAAATGACAACTCTGTTTTGTTACTTTTTGTAACTTTTTGTTGCTTAAGGGTTCTTCCTTTACCATATTTACTTTGGAATGTTTTTTCTTCTCACCGTCCTCAGCATCGAAAATTCCTTTTAGCAAATTGGTAAATCAAATTGTGAAGGTATTTACCAGTCTTCTGTTACCTGGGAAAACGTTATTGTTTAAAACTGCTTGGATGTTTGGGATATAAACTGTTGGTGATTGATTAGTTTTTTTGAAACATCATTTTTGCTGTCCATGTTGTTATCGGATTGTTGATTTGAGGGATATTCTTCCGTGTATTTATTTCATAGTGGTGTAATGTTTCATTCAGCTAGAAAACTGCCTAATTTCTAAAATTAGTGTTATTAGTGATGATAATTTTGATATTTAGAACAGAAGGCAATTTAATAGGTAATAGTTTCACGAGCTTCTAAAACAACTCTGTTCTTATTTGATCCTATTTCAATGAATATGTGCATTATGAATTTTATGTATGCAATTGTTTCCTCAATAAATTGTGCATACATTTAATTTAGGCAAGTAAAAAACTTATAGCTGAAGGAAAAATAAGATTCAGTTCAAACTTTTGCTTCCAGATGGAGAAGTTACACTTTAAGAACTAGTATGAAAATTTAGACTGGACTTTATCAGGAAAACTCTTAATGAAGTTTCTGACTAAAATAGAACAATCCTGTTGAATTTTGAATACCTAACATATAGTTGTTGGCATTGAAGCGTCATTTGAGAAAATTCAGTATTTATTTTTTTAAATTGTTTAGAGATTTCCTATGGTATCAATAGTACGTATCCTATGTTTCAAACCCGTTTGCTTCTACAGAATTCAGACTAGTCTTTAGTCTTAACAACGTACAAGGTGTCCAGCAAAACAACTCTTGAATTTAAAATTAAATAATTCAAAAACAAAGGTCGATAGAGTAATGAAACAAAAAGCATAATTATTTTGAAATCTGTAAAAAACGTATATTAAATTTTCAAAATTAGTTATGTCGCCAACAGGTGGCGCTATGCACTGTAGTTCATATGAATAAAAAGTGATTTGTAGCTCAGAGCGATTAATCACCGGACAGTTCCATTGTGTTAGCATGATTGCAGAGGACAAATGAATAACATATTTCTAGAACTTTGCAACTACAGCACCATCTGCTGGCATCATTTGTAACTAATTTTGAAACTTTTGTTTAAGATTTTTACAGCTTCAAAATTACTTTATTTTTTTTGTTTCATTCTTCTATTCATCTCTTTTTTTTTTTTTTTAAGTTAATTTTTATTTTAAAATAAGGGATTCCTTCAACTGTAATACTCACCCTGTAATTTAATTATGCTTATTGATCGGTGCATTTTATAAGTTATAATTTGAGGTCAGGGATAAAAGTCCCTTGGTTCACAATAACAATAAATATTCCTGTTTTTACTTTTATTGTGTTATTTAAACTTTTGTAGATTTTGCAATGAAAACATATTCTATACGGGAACATTAATTTTTTTAAGAATTGATAACTAACATTTTTATAACGGTTATTACCTGCTTTCAAAATGCTTGCCACTAACTGGAATTTAATAAATAAAACAAACTACGTGAAATATTGAAATTATAAAGAGCTATGTAATTTGAAAGAAAGTTATTTTTTTGTTTTCGAAATATATTCTACTGATATTGTACGAATTTTCTTTTGTGTAAAATCAACGTTTGCTAATGAAATTTATTTCTTAAAATCGTGCGGATAAGAATTTTTCTAAAATGCTTATATAATAAGTAACACACTCTTTCTAATGGATAACTAATATAATTAAAGTATTTCCAAATACTTGCGATCATAATTATGTTTGTACTGAAGATGATTACTTCAATAAATTGGTATGCCGTAAGCACTATAATGAAACGTAATAAATGACGTTTATAATTATTATTAATAATTGGGGTTAAACTAATTGCATACTTTGTACTAACAAGTTGTTATTATCGATAAATACCATCAGTCACTGATGCAAATTACATTGCAGTTACAGAATATGACAACATGGTTTTAAAAAGGATAATTGCATTATTAAATACCGCAGACTAAAGTTTAACAATTATTTCTAGATTAGTACTTTGAAACAACTCAACCAATGAGAAACAATCCAGTGTATCATTTTTGTACATGTAAATTAATTTGCAAGATTCTAAATAACTGGAAAGTATGCATATATAGCATTGTTTGTATTGATATTAGAAACTTTTATATAAAGATTTTCAATGATGTTCAGTGGGTAAAAATTATGCAAGTGGTCTTAAATTTTAATATAATCAATACATATAATAAATGTTTTTAAAAATTCGTAAAATATCTTACACAAATGCTTGTTTTACTTTTAAGTGTAATTACATGCTAAGAAATTCGGTAAATCTGATTTTTTTTTCATTAATTATAACCTTTACGTAGGAATTTGAAATTATTAATAGTTAAAAATTAAACTCGGAATCTCTTTGGGTTTTAAAATTTTTTAAAAATATATATTTTTTAAAACGCTAAGAAAGCTTCCGATTCTAATTTTCTTACACTTTAAATTATTTTTCACTAAATCTTATTTAAATGTTGCTAGATTTATAGTATTTAACTTTAAGAATTAAATGTTCGATAGTTAAAAACTGTTGTGAAGAAAAAAATATAAAATACAAGGATGATGACAATTCTAAAAAAAATCGGTATTGTTCTACATTTTATTTTTATTATAAAATAGTCCAATTTAATTCAAAATTCTATGGATAATTTTTTTCCATTAGACCTTTGGGATGTTACAATAAATTTCATGTCATGAGATAAAGTATTTGGTTTATTTCGAGTATTGTGATTAGATAGAGTGATAAGTGCAAACGATGGGCATAAGAGTAAAAGAATAATAAGGGTAAACCAAGTAAAATGGATGCTAACATTGGAGGGGTCATAGAATATATGCTTCTATCCCTATCAAGTATTACATTTTAAAGTATTAATAGTACATAATAAGAATAGCTTTAAAATATAGAGACAATTTGAAAGACTATTATAAGACAGAACTTAGAAAGCCAATGCTTTTGAAATTTTGAAATTCTTTATATTGACTTCAATTTTGCTTATTTCCGGTGATAAACTTTTCGATGAGATAATTAGTAATATCCCTCTTATTTTTATTCAATCTAACTGAAACTTGGCAGACAGACTAGAAGTCGATGATTATTCATTATATCAAGATTTGGGGACTGTCACTAAAAGGTCGATTATACGTGCATTGTCAGCTCCAAATATCAAGTCATATTCAAGCGTGTACAATTTGGCGATATTTAATGACTGGAATATTCCCCTGCTAAGGTTGACGACAAATAATTAAAAGAACCTGCCAATTTGATATTTTTAGATCCTTTATATTAAATTTGATTTTTTTGGTGGGAAATATCCCAAGAAATATCAATAATCCAATTAACATAATTTATTCGAAATGAAACGTAACACACATAGACTAGTTGTCAACGATAATGCATTCTATCAAGATTTTTGGTCTGCTACTAAAAGTCCGCTTTTACACACATTACTGTATTACAGCATCGAAAGGGCTAATTAACCCAATTACCATCATCCATTAGAACTGAAACTTGGAAGATTGATTTGTGGGTGACAATGTATTCGATAAAGTTTTAGAGGGGGGAATATAGTCAATGGCATCGAATGTACATTTTCTTTGTAGTGGTCGAACATTAGAAAACTCGATGTAAGCTTCATATTACTTAATTGAGTTGTAATTGTACATAAAACATGGTAATGCATTTAAAAGATATAGTAAAGATTTTTTTTTTTTGGGGGGATTATTGTTTTCTTGGAATAAAAAAGTATCGAATCCACTTAACCATAACTCAAACTAAAATAAGTTGTATGAATATGCCAAAATATTATTTTATACTTGAAGACAGAATCCAAATTTATTTTAAATTAATTTTTCATCGAGATAATGGTTAGAGATCTGTGTATGTAGTTTTTTCAACTGTTAATAGGATTTTAATATTATAATTTTGGATAATACATATATTTCTTTAATAGTAATATCCTTATAATGATTGAATTTCATAAAATCCCCTTACTTTGATAATATCTTCAAAGCACATCGTATATTAATATAGTATCCTGAATATGAATAATAAATACCTTTATGTCAGAGAATAATTGAACCATGTTTGGACTTTCTAATTATACTATGAAAAAATGTACGAGTTTCTTTTATTAAAAGTTATAACCTAAATTTTAATTTCAAATAGTGGAGCAATCAACGAGCATGATGGTTTGTTATTTTTCGTGTTTGGAATATTATGTTAACATTATTCACATTTTAAAAACCGTATACTGAAAATGTGTAAATTACGAGTCAAATTTTCATAATTAAATATTTAAGGCATTTTTCAAAGTTAAAAAAAGTCCGATTAAAAAAATAGAATCAAATTTCAATTCACCCTTTTTTGGAAATAAGTAAATAAAGGAATACTATGTTTCTAAAGGCCTGTTGTGATTGGTTACCACTATGTAAAAAGTGTTGTCATTTGATGTAATCTCACTTTTTATTCCGATCTGAATGAAGCCCATAAAATATCTTGTGAAATTTTTGTATAATAAAAAATGCTCTATATGTAACACATTTAAAAAAAAATACAACCAAAATATTTCTATGAAAATGAGGATTTTTGATGGACATCTCACTGGCAACCCTTGAGGAATTTTTTCGATAAACTCCCACCTTTAAACTATTTTAGAGCTTTGTGATTGGTCATAAGTCCTTATGACTTGCCATTGACGTAGGTATGCAAAATCCTCATATCAAAGTAATGTTTGAAATACTTCATCTAGCAACGCTTCGTTTTCTCTTTTAAACATGGAATAAATAAAATGCCGAAAAATACTGTTTAAACTAAACTAAATTTGTCCCATCTGCATCGCTATTTTAACAATCCGAGTTCCAATTCTTTTAATCAAATTCTTATAATCTGGTCTATGTAGTGGTATAATTTATTAATAGAAAATGATATTTTTTCAATACTTTTCAGCTGTTTTTATAAAAAAAAAGTACCAATCAAGTTTAAAATTGAAATTTATATAAGTAATAACCCCAAAACTACTTGAAAGAAGAAAAAAAAAAAAGGATAACGAGTGTGTTTTAATAAGACATATATATCTGTATCTGCAAATTATGGGATTTCTACATCTTAGTATTTGAGGCGAGCATA
This sequence comes from Linyphia triangularis, assembly GCA_963978545.1. NCBI lineage: Eukaryota > Metazoa > Arthropoda > Arachnida > Araneae > Linyphiidae > Linyphia > Linyphia triangularis. The sequence continues at coordinate 15,462,475 of OZ021732.1, forward strand.
GTGCCAATGACATATTTGAACATTATATAGGTAAAACAAACTTGGAATTTTTCAAAGCAAGATATGTGTGTTAACAAAACTTATTCTTCAAAAAACTTGAAATCCAATAGATTTGCTCATATTTAAATTTCCCCTTTTTATCCCTCATCTTCCCTTTTTGCGGTCTGTATACCATAATATTTTATAGAATTACTTTATTTTGATAAAATTAAGCTCAATAACCGAAAAAAAAAAGAAAAAAAAAAGATAAGTATTAAAACAAGAAGTATTTCGTGTTTTGGTTATTTAATTGATGAATTTAGTTTAATAAAATTTAATTGCCAAAAAATTGAGCTATAAAGATTTACAAAGTGTTACAAAGACTTAGGGTAGACAAACTATAAACTTTGCTCAATAAAAAATGAAATAGAATTTATAAATTTGTGTTTAGAAATATTCTAATTCAAGCTACACAACTACATTGATTAAGTAGAGAAAATTTGATACCATGTCTGATAGTGAATAATTTAATTACTTGCCCGCGTAAATTAATTAACAGTGAGAAATGCTGTGCAAAATCAGTCAATCAGTCTTTATTGTTGGTCCAGAGAGATTCCATATTAATTAGCTGAAAGACTGTAAACGTTTTGGTATATATGAGTTTGCATAATTTTGTTTCCAAGATTCAATGAATTTTGACCAGTTTGTTGCATATAATGTTCATTCATAAAATAAATTATAATTTATAGTTTCAAATAAAATAATTTATAAAGCGTTATGTATTTCTAAACTTAAATCTGTAGATTTATCTTGTATTTAAATTTAATTTTAAAGCATTTTCTTTCTATTTAAAATACATTTTGTTAAATAATTTGTACGTTTTACTATTTAATGTTTATATATGTTTTTTTCATTGACTTTTTAAAATGTTATCAGTTCATTATTTCAATTAAAATTAAAAGGATTTTTATATTTTTGATGAATATTTTAAAATACTGAAAATAAAGTCTAGTTTATTAATTCTGAAATGTTTGAACGCAATTATATTGAATGACAGAACGAGAAATATTAAATTTATTGAAAACCAGAAAATGAAAGTACTAAAACAAACTGCATTTGTTCATATCTTTAATTATAAAAATGAGTGCATGTCGTCCTTTTAAATGCCACTGTTGTTATTTACATCAAGATTGTAGTGAGGAGCTTTTTAATTTGAAAACCGTTGCTTTATATCACAGTACAAAAGAAAGTAAAAATCATTTCAATATGTTCTATTTATTTGTCTTATCACATGTATGCGGAATAACGCTTAGTCCGCTAGTGTTTGAATATCGGAACAATATTTCTAAATATTTTTAAAGTCAAATAGCAAATTAGGAAATGAAAATATGCATTGTAGTTGTTTTTTGTTTGCTTAGTTCTTGGAGAAGTGTTGTTTTAGAGTTAGGTGGAGTGTTTATATAGTTTTTGTGAATTATTTTAAGCTTTATTTTTACCGTTTGGGGTACGATTTGATAAGATAACAATTTAGTTTTAATGTGTTTATTTTACAATAGTAATTGTATGGTTCATCTCCAGCAATTATTGACCTAACAAATCCAGAAATAACAAACATAGCATTAACTGTTTGAAAGTTTGAAATTATTCTCAGAGGTGTTACAAATATTTATTTTAAAAATTAAGCAAACATTTAATACAGCATTCTTTCAACAGTTTTTTAAAAAAAAAGTTATTTAATCTTTTTTAGAAGACAAACACATATATTAACGTAGGATTTAATTGCAAGTTATGAATTAAAAGTACTTTACTTCTGGATATAAATTTATTACCCCGAGCCTAAAGAACAAGGGTATTGTTTTCAATTGGTCAAAATTGTGGTTCGGTGTCCGTCCCCACTAAATGTTTGGGCATGCGCATGGAAGGAAATGTGTGGGCACGCGCCTGTGACGCCTGCTTGTATAAAAAGAGATATATGCTGATGCTCTTGGGTTGTTCTGATGTATCGATGCTATCTTTATAAATCTCAAATAATAATAACAATTTTAATATTAATATTGATATTGATATTGACAACAACAACAACAACAACAACAACAATAATAATAATGGTAATAATGATGATAATGATGATGATAATAATAATGATGATGATAATAATGATGATGATAATAATAATAATAATAATAATAATAATAATAATAATAATAATAATAATAATAATAATAATGATAATAATGATAATAATAATAATAATAATAATAATAATAATAATAATAATAATAATAATGATAATAATAATGATGATAATAATGATGATGATAATAATAATGATAAAAAGCTTTGTAATGGGTTTGGCCCAGGGCAAACTGTATTTCGTCCCTAAGTCTATTATTACAAATAGCTCTCGGTTCGCAACCTAGTTCGCATAGATGTAACACTGAATCTTCATCTTGTTAAACTATTCCTTGGATTTCCAGCAAGAAAGAAGAATAATCATCAAACAAAACTTCCAATCTTTCACTCCAGCTTTTACTATCTAAATCCTGTTTTGTTTCTAACTAAACAAGCATCCGCCGAATCTCATTACCAAGGCCAATAGAGCAAGGAAAAAAAAAAGTTTCATTATAGCAATAATTGGGATGTTACATCATCCAGCGGAACCACCACATAAACACAGTATCATAAGAGAAACGAAATACCACGGTGTTAAACACAAAGACAAACATAATCTCGGGCGAGCTACGTTCGCCTGGCTTGAGCTATCAGCCCAACATAAGTTAAGATTAAAACTTACAACCACAATGGAAAGGGGGCATAAAATTTTAATGGCAGACCCCAAGAAGATGTTATTGGGAAAAGTTCAAAGGTTTGTGGACATACATAAAGCAAAGTCGTAAAGTATTATGATTATGGATTTTTATGGAGGATCGAGTGCGGGATGGTTTCGCTCTATGGCATCGGCGTCGCCAGAGAAATTGGAATTAGAGTTAAAAACTATTCTGTTTTCGGTTTTATAGAAACTTTTTGTTTAAGAGAAATGTTATATGTGTGGAAATAAAGGGGATGTTATGTTTTTAAATTAGAGGAAGATTGCTCTTTTCGAATACATTTTTGATCAATGGTAATAACATAGAAACTTATACTATTTCAATTTTTTTTATCGTTCAATAAGAAAGTGATATTCTCTTTAAAACATATTGCCAATCTTTGGGAAGAAGTTGCAGACGGCGTTGTTATTATATTTAAGTATTTTTTTTACTAAAAGAGCTACGCTACTATTTTTCAGTGTAACAGATGTCTACAAGCTATTAAAATATAATTAATATTTTTAAATACATAAATCATATACTTATAGATTTTCTCAAAGTGATTCGGTCGTGATGCATGCTTTAAAATTCGTCGAAATACACATGTTTCGTTAAAATAATTTTATTTCTGTCACAAGGCATATGAATATAAATATTTATTAATTTTGCTTTTACACAAACGAATTGTTTTTGTGAACAATAGAATAAATGCACTGAAAGTCAAAGGGACTAGAATATAATAATGTATAAAAACTTTTATACTTAAAGCACTTATGATATTCCTAGCGACTTTCATATGATCAGACAGCCCCATTAAACATGCATTTTGAGCACGCATTATTTACTTCATGAAGTATTAAAGAAAAACTTATTGATCATCATTTATTGTGTATTGTATAATCTGGTAGATATATATCCTTGAAAATTAAAACAAAGTATGCAGAATGCTTTTGGATAAACTTTCTTACAAAAATTTCTTTAAAAATATCTGAAACTGGTGCTATTAATAATAAAAGATTTATGAAGCCTGGATTTTTTTTAATCTTTTGCTCATTTTTAAACTAAAAAAAAATATTCTAACTTCCATTACTGCCATATCCGCTGAGTTATTATGTTCTTGTCATAAATCACTCACAATGGCAACAAGGGTACCAATTACCTACACAATTCATTTCATTAAACTTTGTAATAATTTTTCTACATCATTCCTATAATAAAGTATTGTAACAGAGCAGCACTAATATTATCGTTGTAAGAATGATGAAACCTTTAAAAATAGTAAAAAGTGCAGAACTATGTCAAACTGTCTGGTTTAGGAGCGTTTATGTTTTGCTTATCATATTATATTGTCAAGATTAAAGTTTTAGATTTCGATTTTTTTATTATAAAGAGTAATATTTCCTCTGCATTGAGGTTTATGTTTAAAAAAAGAGAATATTCTCTTTTGTAAAATAATGTATTTTATGCACGCATTATTTCTCACTATAATTAAATACTTTAAAAGTTATATTGATTTTCAATGCTAAAAGAATAATGTTTAAGAGATACATAATATTATTTGTTGAGTTTTTTTTTTTTTTTTTTTTTTTTTTTTTTGTAGAAAAATCGTTTTCTGCGTAGGAATTTCCCCATTCCCCAATCATGATGTACAGTTTTAGAAAACGACTTTTCAGGTTTAGAAAATGTATATATTTTCTAAACCTGAAATGTATTATTTATAAATGTATATTTTAACAAGTTTTAAAAAATGTGTTTATTTTGATTCAGTTGCAAGTAAATACATCCAAAACTAGGTCACTAATATCAATCAACATTAAATAACATATTGGACCATATCAAATAAATTAATGTACCAAGTAATTTAAATTAATGTACCAAATAAAATAAATTTACGAAGGATATAATTTAATAAACAAAATAAAATAAATTAATGAACAAAATATTAAATAAGAAAATTTTTCTTCTAAACAATGCTATGTGTTCATTCAAAGATTCTGCCCATCTATATGAGAACAACATTTTCAGGCAGAACTACTAAAACTACAGACACTTGTGCTAAATGAAAGGTCTCCATAAGCTGAATTTCCGTACTAAAATTCAAGTTTAAGCTACAGCCGGAAGTACTAAAATGGGTCAATGTAAGTCAATCTGCAATTTTTAAATTTTTTTCTGACATTCTGCAAAACAGTCCTTGCATGCCTTTGCAATGTTGATAAACAATTCATCATGAGTATCTTTATTTGTAAAAGATTAGTTTCCTTCGATAACTTTTCAATGAAGAGAAACAATGTATATTAGATGTCGACGATATATCGATACGACGATATTTTATCGATATTTCTAAAAATTATATCGATACTAAAAATATCGATAAAAGTCACCGATATATCGATATTTTCAAACATTTTTAGTTTTTTTTATGATTGTTTTATAGTTCTATATGTTTTTTCGATTTTCTTTTTTCCTTTTTCAATAACTTCAAAACTAAAGTTTGAAGTTGGCTGAGAGACAGTTAAAATGTCACCAATATTCAATATTTTGCCATACATTTAAAAGCTATTGAAAATTATCAAAATTTTTCTTAAAATCACTGCACCAATTAAGCTAAAATATAACTTTTTTTGTAATAGATCCATTTCAGTTGAAAAAGTAGTCACCTTACAAAAAAGCAATCATGAAAAGAAGAAATTTGCCCTGAAAAACTTGGTTTCTGCAAATTTGAAAATCAAATTAAAAATAATCATGTATCGATGCATCGATATTTTTTTCTATGCAACGATATAGTATCGATATTTATTTTGGTCGATATTTCCTACCACTAATATATATGCAAGTGTTTTATCTGTAAAACAATCTTTTCCTTCCATGTTGGTTCAATGCTTAAAAACAATTTTTCATTAACTCATATTTCTGTAAAACTATCTTTTCCTTCCATACTGTTTCAATGCTGATAAACAATTATTCATTATTAACTCATATTTTTGTAAGACAATATTTTCCTTTCATGTGGTTCATTGCTGATAAACAATTACATAGGAAAAGGGGAAAAATGTTTTTGTTGCACAATATTTTAAAACTGATTTTAACTATATTGGGGTGATGAATATATATATTAGATAAGTTTTTCTCCATCAGCTCTACTTTTTAAGATCAGTGCTTTTTTAACGTGTAGTTCTACACGAAATGTGTAATTCTAACTCCATTTTGTGAAGTTCTACATCACATGTACAAGTGTTGACTATTATTTCTGTTTAGTAAATATTACTGGAATCAATTGAAAACATCGTAGCAAGTCGACTTTTCGTAAATTAGTCTCTGCAAGTCACCTGGTTCCTCACTCAGACGAGATGCTGATCCCAAAGTTTCACCAATTACCAATGTTTTGTGAATGTGAGTATTGGAGCTCTGATAACCCTTCTGATATTAATGAAGGTGACAGTGATTATGAGAAGATATCATCAATGTTTCAACCAGAATAAATTGACCTCATAAGAGATCTCAATCTGTCAAAAGAAGCTTCTGAATTATTGGCTTCTAGGTTGAAGAAAAAGGTTCACTACAACAAGGAACTAAAATTAATTTTTACAGTACAAGAAAAAAAAGGTCTTTTAGTCATCTTTTCTCAAAAAGACAATCTCATATTTGGCTCCGAAATTGGAAAAATTGGGTCTTATCTTCCAGGAAAAAATTGATCTCCCTGAATATTTTCCAGATGACTTACTCCTATTTATTGACAATTCAAAGTGAAGTTTGAAATGTATCCTTCTACACAATGGGAACAAATGTGGTTCAATACTAATTTCTCACTCAACAAAAATGAAAGAAGAATATAGCTCTATAGCTTTGGTATTGGAGAAGATAAAGTATCATAAAAATCAATGGGTGATTTGTGTGAACTTAAAAATGGTAAATTTCTCATTGGATAGCAAAGTGGTTACTCAAAATATCTTCGCTTCTTGTGCCTCTGGAAGAGCAGAGACTGTCATAATGTATATGACATTTATTTCATAAACTCTAAGGGGTTTTTGCATTAGGCAAACTCTACACATCCCCTTCAATTATTTGTGTATGTTACACATTTTTCTAAATCAAGGAGGCGGATTTTTCTCACGCTTCAAGTTAACCAATATCTGTTTGTTGGGGAAATGCACCAATGTAGGACTCACACGTCGCTGGACTCACAGCAAATGAGAGGGTTTTTGGTAGGGGGGAGCTGCCCTTGTTAGGGGGGATGAAAAGCACGGGTCAAGAGAGAAGGGAGAAGGGATGAGGGAAGTGAGCAGGATGGTGGCTGGATGTTAAGGTGGACTAACGGTGACAAACCAAAAAGACGAAGGAGACCGGAGAAAGGATTGGAGGTAATTCTGATACTGTCCGCTGACAAGCCGATATACGCCCCTGACGATGTGCGCCCCTGACAGAGGTATCCCTAGCCCAGACAGCAAACTGTGAGTCTTTTACACTTTCCTTACTTACCCTCGGCCAGATATTTACTTTTATTAGGATTTCAACCGGCTTTGTGCTAGGTTTTGAGGAAGTTAAATAACTATTTAAGTGTATGCTTAAATTGCTTGCTTATTTCTTAATGTTTTGCATTGTATTAATAAATGGTTGCGTTATCTATCGAGCACATCTCTGTGGTTCTTTGCTAGTTGCATGCATTTCCTTTGTACTTCACTATACGATCTAATAGGCCATGGGCCTTACGGCATATTTGGTTACGCGACCAGGATTTCGATCTTTGAAAACAGGATGTGTTTGATTGATGACAGATCCATCTATTTTTTTTCGAGTAGGAATATCTAAGGGAAAGAATTTTTTTTTGCTAATGTATAGAGGGAAGAAAAAGATCAATACAAGCGGTGTCAATACACGAAGCAGGCAGGCAAGGCTCTGCAGTACCAGGCGAGTAAAAATACCAGCGAAGCACAAAAAACGGAAAAAAAAAATTATATTTATGCTCTTTCAGATGTTAGTAGGGATTTACAATTTGCACTCAACATTCATAAGAGTTTTTATAACAATAGTATTCATTCTTCCACTTCTTATACTCCAAGTTTGTTGTTTTTTGGTAGAAAATTAGCTCCGATTTGTGAAAATCTAACGGAAAATGATACGGATCCCATATATAAATTAGGTTACGATAATTTTGTTCATAAATCTTTGCAGAGAATGAGGGAAATTAAATCTCAGGCAACTTCAAAATATGAGGAAAGCACAGATAAGACAATCTGATTTGGCTTTAAAAAAATCCGTCCAAAGAAATTTAAGTATTGGGCACACTGTTTATGCCAAGAAGCAGGGTATTTTTTCTAAGGGTTTTGAAGGACCATACCGAATAAAAGACAAACTATCTAACAATCTAATGGTTATTCAATTAATTGAAGATCCCACTGTTGTCAAAAAAATGCACATTAGTTTACTTAAACTCGCTGACGACAGATTGGAAAAGTTTTTGGAAACGGACCGTGTGAATTTGCCACGATATGACATTCGAGAAAGGCAATAAAAATGCACGATACAATAGAAGGAATAGGGCAGGGCCATGGAAGCGAGAAGGGGCTCTGATGGGAAAAGAACATTAAAGTCAAACTGAGAGTTTCTCTTTTGTTGGACAATGACACGGTCAAGATAAGCTCACAGGCGTCCAAGTTTACAGGTGGCGGTCATAAATTTTGGTGGCACTAGAGATGCAAATGGGGGATTCTCATGGAGGGAAGCTTTAGCTTGTTCAAACCAGTTTAAGAAAGGGGTCTTTCACAATGAAAGCAAGCCCCACTCTTTTCTCCCCTTACAAAACCGGAACGATGTGCTGTGTGGTGTCACGTGATTTCGGGGTCGGTGGCTTGCTAAATTGAAGAGAAAGGTCGCGGGTGTTTTTTTTCCTTCTTCTGTTGGTTGGTTCTGGAAACGAAAATATTTCAGTACAGAAAGAGTGTACTTGAGTTTATTTTTTTCGGTTGATGCAAAGCAGAGTGTTGTTTGGGACTGTGGAATGATGTTGACATTCATGTATTGAGATCTATTGAGAATACAATTAGGGATGGTGATATTTTAATTAAAGGGGCATTTGAGGTTTAAACAATGGTCGACTTTTGTAACGAAGTAGTGGGTTTGTTTTATAAAGGAAAAGTTGATAGGAAATTTCACAGTAATTTGTTGCATTCGGGTTAGTAGGGGCTCTAAGATTGGAAGTTTGACATGGCTTAAAGGTTTTATTTTATTTAATGGGAGTTGAATTATTTTTTGAAGTTAAGGGACTTGCAGATTGGAAGCTTATTTGACAAGGACGGTTTTGCTTATACCCACATTTTATATGGTATAAGAGATTTGAGAAAACTGAAACACGTGAATTTTTGTATTAAAATTGAATTTTTTACTTTGGTAGTTGACATTTTAAGTTGAGTTAAATTGGTTGAGTTAAATTCTATTAATTTTTTTTGTATCTGGTCGATTTTGGGTTTGGCTTGGGATTGTGTGAATTTCTTGCAGGGGCAAAAAAAACCTGACTGTCTCCAGTTCGCCAAAACACCAATGGATGAAAGAAAAGTGCGCAATTTTTTGGATTCCAAAACAAAGCTTCAGATGGCGACTAAGGTCTGCTGGACGGAATCAAGCCGCAATTTGGAGTTTTACAAGTGTGGGACGAGCGGGAGTCTTGGCAGAAATCCAGAAAGAAAATACAATTGCAGGACGGGCCCTTAGAGCAACGAAGGGAGATTTCTAGGAGAGATGTTTCAGCAGACGATGGTTCTAAAGATTGTAAGAAGCAAGTTGTCAACGATTATCATCAACATGAATCCGACTGGTATATCAAAACGAAGTCACGCCCGTAACGATATTTCATCACGCTGATTTCTTGGTGTCCGCTGAGAGGGAGGAAAGCCGCAACTTAGTTTCCATGGTAACCTGATTCAACCGTATGGGAAGTTTATGTAAAGGAGGAGCCTACTCAAATTCCGGTACAACAAGTCACCACTACACTTCACTGTCGTCAAAGGGAGGAGTCTTTTCTTGTAGAGCCAAACCAACAAGCCACTATTACATTTCGCCGAATTGAAAAGGAGGAGCCTATTTTCCGAAGCAAGACGAGGAAAGTTGTTCTTCTGCATGTAGAATGCAGTGCCAATGCCAAACAAGAATGGAACACTGTGACATTCATATGCTGAGCAGATGGGAGGACCCTGGCTTCACACTGACCAAACATTGAACGTGATGCTGCGTTTGTCAACAAACACACGTGACATTCACAGCCGTAAGTTAACTGGTGTGGTTTCAACCGGAACACTGATTTTCAAAGAGGGATTATCCCATCTATCATATCGAAAATCCATACTGAACTTCTTGAGTATTAATTAACATTTTACAAGCTAAGAACTTTGTAATTAAGAACAAAAACTGTCAATTAAATGTTAACGCAAGAGACTATGCTTACGTTACAGAACTTTCATTCTCAAAGACTGAAAAGCTTTACTTTGATAGCTACATAATTGTGTTTATTATTGGAGACTATAACATGGACAGTTCACTCATTTGCCACTGCAATATAAACTTTTTCTTTTTCAGGAATTATAACATGTTATTGAATTCTTATATGATTTGAACTGCATTATTTTATTTAACTATCTTTTATTTACAGGCCGAGGGTATTATTGGTGAAGTTTTAAATTTTTTTTAAATCTCTGATTTTGTTCAACCCGCTCTTTCTGGTAGTTTTTAAAAATTGAAAGGAGGGGAGTGATGTCATAATGTATATGACATTTATTTCATAAACTCTAAGGGGTTTTTGCATTAGGCAAACTCTACACATCCCCTTCAATTATTTGTGTATGTTACACATTTTTCTAAATCAAGGAGGCCGATTTTTCTCACGCTTCAAGTTAACCAATATCTGTTTGTTGGGGAAATGCACCAATGTAGGACTCACACGTCGCTGGACTCACAGCAAATGAGAGGGTTTTTGGTAGGGGGGAGCTGCCCTTGTTAGGGGGGATGAAAAGCACGGGTCAAGAGAGAAGGGAGAAGGGATGAGGGAAGTGAGCAGGATGGTGGCTGGATGTTAAGGTGGACTAACGGTGACAAACCAAAAAGACGAAGGAGACCGGAGAAAGGATTGGAGGTAATTCTGATACTGTCCGCTGACAAGCCGATATACGCCCCTGACGATGTGCGCCCCTGACAGAGGTATCCCTAGCCCAGACAGCAAACTGTGAGTCTTTTACACTTTCCTTACTTACCCTCGGCCAGATATTTACTTTTATTAGGATTTCAACCGGCTTTGTGCTAGGTTTTGAGGAAGTTAAATAACTATTTAAGTGTATGCTTAAATTGCTTGCTTATTTCTTAATGTTTTGCATTGTATTAATAAATGGTTGCGTTATCTATCGAGCACATCTCTGTGGTTCTTTGCTAGTTGCATGCATTTCCTTTGTACTTCACTATACGATCTAATAGGCCATGGGCCTTACGGCAGAGACAAAATACACCACTGGTTTAAAAAAAGACTGCCCAAAGAGAGAAAATATAGACTTAAAGGGAAAAGAATGTCATAAACGACACCTTAGTTGAACGAGAGTAAATCACCTTAACTACTCTTATATATTAAGCTGGGCCTTATGAAGCAGTTTGTAAAGGCTCTTGATAAGAACGAGCATATATAGAGAGCTATAAATGTCTCAGTTGAACACGGAAAAAGTTAAAGTAAGAATATTTAACGGCTCACAAAATAAGTCAACTCATTAAGTAACCTGCCTTCGTAAATTCGATGAGTGAGACTTAGCGAAAAGCCTAGACTTCATTTGTTGCAATCGTCGGAAATTTTCTGGGCAGATGCATAGCTGAAAACTATGTTAAACTGGTAAACATGATGTTTGACAGTTTTAAATCTCTTGGTTGTAGTATGAGTACTAAGGTTTCCTATACACACAGTCAGTTAATAGGTTTCCCTGAAAATCGGAACACCAGTGGACAAGGTGAAAGATCTTACCAGGATATTAATAATATGGAGAATCGCTACCTAGAGAGATGGGATACGCTCATGATGGAAGATTACTGTAGGAGTTTAAAAAGGGACTGTTCCAAAATACATTACGGAAAAGAAACTTCCGAAGTTTCCAGTGACTATAAATAGTTTCATCGATGACTTTTTATTAAATCTTTATTTATTATAATATTTGTATAATATAATAATGAAAATTCCGTGTTAAGTTTTTTTTTTATTTTATCCATGGATTTAACTTAAAATAGTGTAATGTATATTTCACTAAAAAGTTATAACTAAAAAATTTGAGCTGCTAGGCAAAAATTAATGGTATATTTGAATTCAGGGAATCAAATTCACATGAAATCCGTTTCAAATACTCTGGCATAAACTCATATTTCTGTTCGGTTAACTCATATTTCTGTAAAGCAATATTTTTGTCCTACTATATTTTTAATGCAGATAAACAATTCGTATGCATGTGCTATTTTTGTGAAATAATATGTTGCTTCAACATTCACAAAAGATTCTATTTAGTCTGTTAAATATTTTTTTTTCTTCACTAATGCTCATATTTTCAAATTTAGCACGTTTCATAAATAACGCAGTCATTCAAAGCTTAATAAAGGTATTGTTTTTATTGTGAATCGTAATGAGATATAAAAGAAAAATATTTTTTTAAATATATTTTAAATTGTATGGTTGGATTTCTATCGTTTTAAGAAAAAGTTAAACATCTTGTGAAATTTAAATTGATGGCTGATATTAATACGTCATGAAAAAGTAAAATTATTTGAATTTAGGGAAGATGCTAAATCTATTTTTAATCTTTATAGACTTCATTTTACGCTTTCAAGTGTTAAAGGATTCCTTCATAATATAATATTGATTTAATGGAAAAGAAACTAACTTTATAGTAATTGATATATCATATATTCCTCGGTTTAGATGCTTCAAGAAAATCTCATGTCCATCAATCACACTTTACTTTCTTATCATTACATCGAACAACTTCGCACAATGATTCCTATAATTTTAATAACTATTTCTTTGAATCTTACAAAAACTTCGAAAAAATAATCCTCAACCTTTCACAGTCTTACAATAAGTTTTTGTGTTTTCATACCAATCAATTAACTCCAAGGAAACAAGTAACCGCAGAATACCGAAGACAAAAAGGGAAAAAATAATAGAGGAATTCATTTCAAGGCACTTAAGAGTCATCAATCTGATCTGCTTTGTCTAGTTAGGACAGAAAAACACGCAGAAAAAAAAGTAATGGGGGCAGAATAAATTGTGCCATTCTTTTTCTTTAACTGATGCTGTCTGTGACAGCCACCTTCAACTACTTTCATTAACTAGCAGAACCATTGAGATGGGGTGGAGTGAAATTTCCTTTGCCATGTTTCAAGGTTTCACTGTAACTACATATATGACTTTGTTAATTTCTTTTATAAAAATGATACGATGAAAAAGAATAATATAATTTCATTGTAAAAAAGAATGATTTTATAATTTAGACATTCGTATTTGCGTGTTTTCATTGTCGTTTGTGTATTATTAAGATGAAGTGTTTTATTTATTTTTATTGAGTAATAGTTAAACATACAAATGAGTCTATATCATAATTATCAAGCACATAGGATGGATTTATGATTATTTAGATTAAGAAAAATGAATATGGTGTGGTGTTGGCTTAGGAAGACATATATATTTGAGATACATTTGCAATGAAAATTGAAGTTTATAATTTCTGCGTTGACGAATTTAGATGAAATAGTTAACGTTATGCAAAAGGGTTTGAATGATAAAAATTTTCAAAAGTAAAGCTCAAAAGTAATTTTTTTTATTTTTTTATCTTAAGCCCTTTATATTATTATGGAATTTATTAATATCAAAAATGAATTGAAGACTAGAAATGGAAAATGACCTAAGAACCAAAAAATTCAAAAATCTTTTTTTTTTTTTACGGAAAATGTCTGAAAGACAGAGCTAAGCGATGTGGAGATTGTCCAAAGTGTGAACTCCAGTAGCAATAGTTCAAATTCAACCTGGTATTTAGTTATAGCCTTAAGTACCAGATGCGAATGTTTTTAATTTTTAGACTCTCCTGAAATTTTTTTCTTTTTTGGAATTAGGTCGTTTTCTATTTCTAGTCCTCAATTGATTCGTCCCAATTTAGAATGCCAATGCACAGGCAATCTAAGTATTAAAATGAAAAATATAAAAATACCGTTGCATTTACAATAAAATAAAACAACTTTTAAATTACATACTTTTAATATCCATAGTAGATGTAAAGTTATATTATACTAAAGAATTTCTACAATTTCTTTCAGTTTCATAGGTTTCTAAGCCTCTGTAATTCTTCATATTCCTTAAAAAGATAATATCCTTTTCAGTATCCAAACATTTTTTATCTAGTAATCAAATAGATAATATAAGGACTACTATTTATGTATTAAAATGAAAGATATATATTTTATGTATACATAAGGCAAATTGAAAAGAGGTAATTTGAATTTTATTTTGATATTTTTATTTTGAAATGGAAGACGTTTAATTAAAACAAAATTCATCATTTAATAAGGTTTCAGGGCGGTAACATTTTAACACATTATAGCTTATAATTTTTGTAAAAAAATTATATTTGTTTGCTGTATTTTTATTACCATTGACAGTAGAATGCTGGGCCATTTAATAATTTTACAATAATTCCTCATCATAACACGAAAGTAAAATATTACATTTCTACGGCAGAATTCCACTCTTGTTGAATTGTATCTTTTTCATGAAGGGCTATTCAAAAAGGTTTCTTTTAACAAGTAATAAGTTTTTTGTTTTATAAAATAATACTTAAACTTTATTTACAGATTCAAATACAGCAAAAATGAAATTGCTAAAGATTGAAAAATCAAATTGTTTTAGTAGATCAAAACATTGCCTAATGTTGGATGCATAACATTTTATTTATCTTATTTTGTGGAAATGTTTACTGGTATTACCATAGAAGATTTCTCTCGAGATGTTTCTATGCTTAAGTTTTGAAAACAAGGAGAGTAGTTGCATCATTAAGTAGGATCATATAATATAAGAAACAAACTGCTGCTAATAAAACTTTAAGGTTAGGCCTATGATAATCCAGCTTTAAACTAAGTCTTACCATTATAATTAGTAAAGTAGGACAAACCGATATAAAATAATCAAAGTGGCTTGCTATAGTAAATACAAAAATTTAAACACTATTAATGCATAGATACATTTTCCAAGAATATAACATTTCAACTGTGGTGAAATCAATCATTTGAAATATGCCCAATTTTGCCCAATTAAAATTCTGTCATATGCTTTAAAAAATGAATTGGAAATAGTTAAGAGCATATTTATATGCATAATATTTAATTTATTAAAATAAATACTTACAGTTTTTCTCTTTAAATATACTCAAGAAGATTACATGTTGTAAACTCAGTTTTGTTTTCAGGACACAAAACAAAACTAATTGCAGATGAAATGGCAAAAGGACACTGATTGGCATCTTTTGACTACTAAAGAAATGTAATAGTAAACCATTTGCCAATAATATATCAGTGCCATTGAAGACAAATTTAAGTTGTTAAAATGTGCCCAATAATGAAATGTACCCCTTTTCCCCTACATAACGATTGGATAAATAACGGATATACGTATCCATATTTTGTATTTAAAACTTTAAATAAAAAAGGTAACTAAAAGTATCTTTAAAGAAAAAATTCGTTAGTATATATGATGGTTATTTTAGTAAGTAAACAAAATTTGTTGTAAAGGAATGTCTTGACATTAATTTGTTATCATATCTGTTTATTATAATTTATTTTAACATCTAGACTTTATTCCATTTTGACAGTTATTTTTCGATTTTCAAAGATTATCCTTTAAAAGAAATTATATTTCTAATAAGGAAAACTAAAATTCAACAAATGTACGTATAAAAATAATTCATTCATATTAAAATAATTCATTCATATTTCTGTTGATCATTATTTTCTTTTGGATGACGTTCAAATTACAGAGCTCTTTGGTTATGTGCATATTTTTGAGAATTTAAATAGAAATTACTTAATTTCCTCAACATATTTTTTTGAATCAAGGAAATTTTTCCCAACTGAAACAATATTTTAATACAGAATATACCACTTAAAAATTTTGTAAAATGTATGTATATATCTAATATTTAAGTTCTGCTTCACACGTATTGCTATATGTTTAAGAACTCTTTATTTCTGTTGATCATTATTTTCTTTTGGATGACGTTCAAATTACAGAGCTCTTTGGTTATGTGCATATTTTTGAGAATTTAAATAGGAATTACTTAATTTCCTCAAGATATTTTTTTAACATACGATCATTCTTTTATAAAAAAAAATATTGAAACTAAGCAGTTTAAAATTGTGTACTATTTCTGTAAATTAATGTGATATCAGTGAGGTAAAAAAGAATCTATTCATATGTTTATCAACTCGGTAACATTATATTTGCATGCGAATACTTAAAAAAAAACGATTAATATTCTAACTCCTATGTCTTTTATATTTTGAGTGCTTTATGTGAAGAAATGATACATTAAGCTGAGAAATAGGGATTTAAAGGAACAATACATGAATAATTTTGAACCAGTCTTTTAGAATTCATGTGTCGGATAGCTTTATTAAAAAAATTTCACGATAGGTTTCGAAATGAATTAGTTTTTCCTAAAATTGTGTGTGTACAACGTTAGATTCTTTTAAATATATATGTAAATTATCAGGAATTTTTCATAAATGTTCTAAATTTATCAAATAATATGTATATTTATAAAAATGCTTAGGATTATCTCTTATTTAGAGTCTTTGAACATTTTTATTGTGGTGGTTGAAAAGCAGCTCGTAAATAATGCCCTCTAGTATATGCTATTTGTCGCTGTCAAAAAAGGTTTGAAAACTAAGGAACTTTACATTGTTTGAATTTTATAAAAAATGGAATTTGTTTCAAATACGAGTCAATTGTTATGGTCCAAACAATTGCTAAGGCCAGAGTTAAAAATAAGATTCTCGAAGTGCGAGTATACAATATATCTCAATCTTACAAATCTTTTATCTTCCATTTCTGGAATTAAAATAGAATATTCAAGAACAATTTTGCTATGAAATAATCTAAAAGAGGATGTACCTAGCAGGGGATTTAATGCACAATAGAATGACTTTGTTCCACAATGATTTATATATATATACACATGTGTTACCTGTCAGTTTTTAAAAGAAACTATTGAGTAAATGAAACTTCCCTTATTTTCAGATATTTAAATGATCTAACTACAACAGTACCAATGGTTACCTCGAAAACATATGATATAATTAGCTGAATACCCGTGCTTTGCTACGAAATTTTAATATGTGCAATATTTTAGCTAGCTGTGAGGCCTTGCGTTGCGGAAATCTGTCATTCATGTATAGGTCCCAGTTTTTGGATCTACGCTTCCAGGAAGGTTCATCGCTACGCAAAATCGAGCTCGCTTCGTTCGCTGAAAAGTTCATTGACACATAAACACAGGCTTACTTCACTCGTTGAAAGGTTCATTTCTATGTAAGCATAGGCTCGCTTCGCTCGCTTAAGCGTTAATTGCTGCGTAAGCATAAGCTCGCTCCACTCACTAAAATCTAATTGCTAAGTAAAGCCTTAATACTAGAAGTCACTCTTTTGTCAAGAAAAAAAATTCCCCGTTAATACAATAAAACAACACCCTTTTAAGATTATTTTAACACGTGTTTGTGGAAAGCAAAATTAGAAAACCAAAACTACTTATGTTGGAACTTTCAGAGCTCTAGGTCTATTAGAAGTCGCTTTCTGTGAAAAAATTAATTAAAAAACAAATTAAAATTTTAACATTCTTTTTTTCAATAGTCCAATTAGAAGGCCCAAACTACTTGTGTTGAAAATTTTCAAAACTGTAGCCCAAGTAGAAAGTGTTTTGCAAAACATTTGTTAATTAATTAAAAAAATTAATTAAAAAAGAACTAAATAAAAATTTAAAATTATGTTTTTCAAAAGTCATTCAGAAGGTCAAAACTACTTATGTTGAAAATTTCAGAGTTGTAGCCCTATTAGAAATCATTCTGTAAAATATTTATTAATTAATTAAAAAAATTAATTTAAAAAGAATTAAATACAAATTTAAAATTCGGTTTTTCAAAAGTACAATTAGGAGGCCATAACTACTTATGTTGAAAATTTCAGAGCTGTAGCTCTATTGGAAATCGTTTTGTTAAATATATATTAATTAATTAAAAAAGAACTAAGCAAAAATTTAAAATTGTGTGTTTCAAAACTCCAATTAAAAGGCTAAAAGTATTTATGTTGAAAATTTCAGAGCTGTAGCCCTATTGGAAGTCATTTTGTAAATTTTTTTTTAATTAATTAAGAAAATTAATTAAAAAAACTAATGAAAAATTTAAAATTCTGTTTTTCAAAACTACAATTAGAAGGCTAAAACTACTTATGTGGAAAATTTCGGAGCTATATCTCTGTTTGAAGTCGCTTTGTAAAAAAAAAAAAAAAAAATTACTAATTAAAATTTTAACATTATGTTTGTGATGCATACAATTAGAAGGTCAAAACTACTTATGCCGAAAATTTCAGAGCTCAACTCCAATTTTATGTACGTTTCTATAGATCCACAGAGAGACACTTACACAGCTTGTTTTATTGTTATAGATATAATATTTAGTTGTTCTTGTTTCACTTACCTTGGTTCAAATATGAAAATTCAGAGTAAATTGGATACCGAGATCAGATGGCGCACTATTGCTGCAAATCGGTATCTTAATGGATTAATAGTACAGTATTTTCCCATTTCTCAGTATTCCTTTTGATTAGTACAGATTTTTGCTTAATAACTAATTAATGAATACTCTTAAATATTATTAATTGTATACCAAATGTGGAAAAATATAAGTTATGTTAAATTATATTTCAGTTTTATAAGTAATCTTTGAAAATTAGTTTGAGAAACTTCTGTAATATTTAAATCTCATTAACAAATTCGTTGCAAAAGAATATTTTGAGAAAAGAGATTTTTCTCTTGTTAAATAATTAAGTTATGAATAGATTTAAATGGGAATAACTTATAAACAAATTGGACAAATCCATTTTAAATTAAATAGCATTCATTTATAATCTTTGAAAGTAGTAGTCTTTGGAAATTTCTCTTTGCGAAGCTTCTTTGAAAATATTCGATTTTCAATACATTTCAATCTGTTGAACTTTATTGCTTTTTATTGGTTAAATTTTTATTGAAAAACTCTTCTTCAAGAATTCCCAAACAGGAAATTGTGTAGTGATTTAGCCTACATTTTTTTTTTTCTGAATTGCGGAACTTATTTACTTTGAATATTTCAATTGAAGGAAACATTTGTATCATTCCACAAAATTTTCCGAACTCATTTATTGTGAGCTTAGTAGTTTAAATGTAAGGTTAGCAGTTGGTAGTAAAGTTGAATCTCAACCAATGTGTTTGGTCAAATTAAAGGGTTTACGTTATTGAATTTAAATTTTTGAATCACATTTTTAATATCATAGTAGTGAAAACTATTTGAGTTCATCCGATGCGATTCATGAGAAAGTTTAAACAGTTTTTTTTTTTTTTTTTTTTTTTTTTAATTTGTGTTAAACATATTAATTAAGCAAATTCAATAAGTGAACGAACGCATAGTAATATGATAATTGAATATCTGATTATTTCATATACAAACAATTGTTAAAAATTAAAATTGTGTCGATCCGCAATATGATTAAAGACAGAAATAAAATAAATATTTTTTACAATGATATTTCTATTTAGATGGTAGTATTTAATAAAAAGTCTAAATAAAATTGATTACATTGCATATGCTTATTGCTCATGTAGTCAATTTTAAAACGGTTAAAAATTGTAAATTCCTATGAAATTTTTTTTTTAAAATAAAGATTTACAGTTGAATTGTAATGCCATGTTGAATAATAGGTAAAATGTTTTTATGAACGTCAATGAAATGGTTCGAGTAAATAAACTATTGATTTGAAGTGACAATGAATTGGTCTTAGTAAAACTATCTACAAAAATAGTAAGTATTGTACAAAGAACAAATCATTCGCTTAGACCTTAATGAGAATACTGTATTAATTCGAAATATCATGATTTTTAATTTTTTTTTATATTAAATGAAATTATTTTAGTATTTTATTTCATGAGGATGATTTATAGAAATTAATATGGACGATTTATACAAATCACTATCATCATCATTATATTGATTATATAAATCAATATGATGATGGTGATTTATACAAATTAATATGAGCAACAGTATCATAGTTTTCAAATACCTGCGTTAGTCATATAATAAGGGTAGCGTTAAAAATAACAACGCAAACTTGCAATATTTTAATGATTTTTGTGTAAATATTCAGTTCATTTGTGTATCTATAAATGCGTACTTGTAGCTGTATAATTTATGATGGGAATCTCAAAAACCACCCATTATATGCATATTTATAAAGTAAAAAATTTTAATTATTTATTTGTAGACACATTTTTTGTGAAACTTTCTAATTTTTCTTTTTAAAATTACATTTACTATCAAATTTATACATGATTTTGATTTCACAATAAAAATTTATGTACTATTTTGAAATTCTGAAAACAGATTGTTTTTATTTATAGAAGTTTATATTAAAAAAAGGTACTTGCGGTTTTAAAGATTTATATTCTTCAAATAAAATTTTTTGTTCCAAAATCTTAATATATGTTTACAAGTTTATTGTACACGTTCAATTTATATTTGGCTATTAATAATGATTTATTACGTTATTCTTAAACACAAATTTTAAATGAATAAAATTATTTAAAGAGAAGCTCTATATATTAAGTTTAATTATTTAAAATAATGTAATGTAACACAATAACTATTTTAAGTAACGTAAATAACAAATAATGTAAACACTAAAAATGACTTGGGCAATAGAATTTTGAAACGAAAGCAGTACATATATTTTGATTAAATTATCATGAGCAACGAAGTATTTGAGGATAAAATAACAATTTTCTGATTAAAAGAAAAATCTTTAATGATTAGCATATTATACAAATTAATATTACTAAATATGCATACAAATGTTCACATAAATATATGATGGACATTTATATTTTGAAGAAAATTCTTGTGTTTATTTTATGATAAAATTTATGAATCCAAAAATGTTAAGCAAAATTGCCTGATAAAATATGATTGAACGTGTAATTGTAGAGTATTCAGATAAATTTATAGATATAGAGATTACATTGTATTACATATATTTCTAACTTAAAAACTCTTTGAGGCTTATTGAAGAAACATTTTGAAAAATAACATCATTATAGAATAAAAATATTTAATTTAATCAGTATAAAGCTGGATCTTGTCACAAAATAGGGGGGAGGGGGGAAATAGAGGGAGAGAAAAAAAGAAATGGAAATCCGTATTTGACTATGATGAGTTACCGGAAGTTTTAATTAAATTTCAACGAACAAAAACATTATTGATTTTATTACAAATGTTTTATTAAATCGTGTCGGCATTTATTTGCAAAATAGCGTGATGTCTTTATTAAGAAAAATATCGCCTTTTCAAAATTGAAATAATACATTTTAGAATCAAATATTTTTACTATCTAATACCTTCTCTTAATTTTATTTGTTTTTAAGACAATATACTGCACTTATTATGAATGTGTTTCCAATTGATATAGATTTTCTGAATTGCGACATTTGAAGCTTTGCTTTATAAGTCTTAATGAATATACTTCTGAAAATATCTCGAGATATAATGCAATACTTTATAGTATTATGAAATACAGGTAACGGTTTTAATTTTAGTCAATATAATTTCGACGCCTTTTGATGTTTCTTTTCGA
Source organism: Linyphia triangularis (assembly GCA_963978545.1). NCBI lineage: Eukaryota > Metazoa > Arthropoda > Arachnida > Araneae > Linyphiidae > Linyphia > Linyphia triangularis. The sequence continues at coordinate 15,484,186 of OZ021732.1, forward strand.
ATTTTGGATGAAATAGGCTGTAGAAGGAGATATTTTTCTTACTTTAGTATTTTTGAGTAAATTTATATAAGTACCTGATTGTTTGAACACTGACACTATGCAAAAGAGAAATGCATTATTAGCAAGATAAGTGTCCTGCTCAATGGTTTATTTATGATTGCATGTATTTACTATTTTTTTGATTTTTGTTTATATACAAATTCTAAAAATAAAAAATTCAGCTGTAAGACGAATTGGAATATTGACGCTACACAGTGATGTTTTTAGTAGACATTCTTAGTAATTTAGTACAGGCAATTTAGACTAAATTTGGCTTGAGATGGAAATAATTACGAGAAAAATTATTATTTTTAAAATATTTTATTTTTGTTCTTCAGTAATTCCCTTAAAATCAAAATAAATTCTTCGTGGGGAAACACCCTTAAATTTTGAAGAACGGCCTTGGATTTTCCAAAAAATGTAATAAGCCAGAAATGGATATTCATAGAGAGGTGCTGTTGGTATAAAACGCTTCTGCTTTGGAAGAATTCGTAAAGGAAATAGAAAGTTTGAAATAGAGAGTTAATTTAATTTCATTAAAACACAACTGGTTTGAAAATATAAAAACATCATTTTTTCAACAAATACTTGAATTTAGTAGTGAATTTAAATATAGTGAAATATAGTGTGGACTCATTTGGTGGAAAACATGGGTGTTAGTGGTATAAAGAAAATTAGAGTGAAATATTTGTTAAGAGCGCTGTTGTTCACATAGCTAACGGTCATGCTTATTCAAGAGCATTTGAAACTCATTCGCTTTCTCTTACAGTTTTAACTTATCTAGATTCCGAGTGTTGTGAAGACGGATTTTTAATCGGTTTTCACACCGAAAGGAGAATTCTTAGCGAGGTATTGAACAATAAACCTAGTGAGTTTTTGAAGCGTGAATGAAGCGTCATGAAGTTAAACAAAAATTAAATCTTAGTATTAATTAAATATCGGTAAAATTGAGTTTATATTATAATTACTTATAAAAATTTTCTATGACAGTTTCACTACACAAATTGTACTTTAAAATTTAAATATAAGATTACATTCTAAAAATAATGCATACACATGAAATTTAATTTGGGACGAATGTGCTTAGACTCAATGACACAGTATTATCAGGAGGTAAATCACTACTCGAATATTAGAGTATTGAAAGTTCATTAATAAACAACCAGGAATCGGAAAACCCAAGATACTACAATAACCCTTCGGGTAAAAGATGGCAAGCATCCATAGAGATAATGCAAAACAGTTGAGTTCACATGACGTCATTGCAGGGTTTCATATTGGCAAGTTTATTGCGCTTTTTTTTTTTTCACTTGGCGATTAAATTTTATGGTTTTCCAGAAAAATTTTATCCAAAAAAATAATAAATCTGCCCTTCTGATTAAAATTTTACTTAAAAAATTTAGCTTTTAACCAAATTTACTTTAATTTATATTTTTAGCTAAGATAATTGAATACTTTTTCAAACAATATTAGCATTATATAGAATCACTATAACAAGAGTTCCATCCTATGTAATGAAATACAATTCCTAATATTTGATTTGGGTTTTTTATAGCATATATTCCAGTAATGGTGAACTTTTAGTAAGTTTTCGTAAGAAATATGAACATCAAGAATTAACAAAATTACTAATTATAAAATTATTGAAACACATTCTAAAAGAAAATGTTTCCAAAGAAGTTTCCATGAATTCTTCGAAGCAGTACATTTCGACTGGGAACCAAAAGATATTTAGTTATTGAGTGCACGAAAATTAAATCACAAGCAACCTCAAAAAACTATACCATTTAACATGTACTAGTTTAGAAGAATTTACTAAACAACAGTTGACAATAATAATTTAGCTATAATTCATCAAATAAAAAACCGCAATGGTGATTCAGATTTGCGTCAAATTTCAAAACATCATAATAAACGCATAATTGAGTTCATTTATAAAACTAACAGGTGATAAACATTTTTTCAAGCGATATCAAAGTAGGAAAAAATAAAAGTTTCAGATCCCCCCCCCCCCTAAAAAAATAACCTATATTTGACGTAAAACTAATCTGCGGAATGAGGCGAAAAAATAACAACAAACGATTATGAACACAAACTATCAAGTTTTATTACACTACAAAAAATTGCCTTCTGTTAAAATTCTCAAACGAAAATTTTATAATCTTCAGAACATTACCGGAATTTATTACGCACAAAAGCGAACAGTTTGAACAAACTTTGATAATGGAATAAATAATACGTTACTTTGCAATGTAGAATCCTCCATTTCTGTTCAGCTATTTAAATCTCCCTCGAATTCAACAAAATAAATCTGATGATTGTCAAGGTAAGAATAACGCTCTGCGCATATCTGAAAATCAGTGCAATTTGGCGAGTTTCGGGCGCTTAGCTTGGAAAATCCGCGAGATTGCACCACTTAAGCTTAAGTGAAGCTTTCCTTTTTTAGAGTTATAAGTTCTTTGGAAAAATTGAGCAAATATAGCTAGCAAATATTAGTATAAATAGAAGTACACAAGACTAAATTTATATTATTCTTTGGGACTGACTCAGGAAGAAAAAGTTTAAGCAATGATTAAAGACATTGAAAAGTTACACTATGGGTTTAAGAAAGTCCTCCCCAGAGCTAAATTAGTCTTTAAGTTATGTGTGGTCACATTAGGTGCTAGATCTTAGGTCGCCAAAGGACTCCACTACAGTCCTGAACCAGAAAGTAACGAGACGTTACCGTAATGGTAGTGGCATACGCTCCTGTCCGATTACGTGCTGATAGACGTTTTTCCGAAGTCGAAGTTGGTGGAGAGGACGAACTCGGTGGCAAGGTAGAAGCTAGAACTGTACCAGGATCTAAGGTCGATGCTACCCTTGGAAACGAAGCAGACGCTGTTCCTCTAACAGATGCTGCACCTGATGTTGACGTTGCACTTGAGCCAGGTACTAAATCTGGAATAGAGACTAGCGAAAAATCTGGGGCCGGGACTGAAGTTGAACCTGGAACTGGCATCGAAAGCCTACATAAAACCCAAAGACTTGTTTAAATCTGTCTACTTGGTCCTCACCCGGAGAAAGCATTCAAATGGCAACATTGCAAAATTCCTTCTTCACCGAAATGATTTAACAACCCCCCCCCAACCAACCAACCAACCAACCAACCAACCAACCAACCAACCAACCAACCAACCAACCAACCAACCAACCAACCAACCAACCAACCAACCAACCAACCAACCAACCAACCAACCAACGAAACAACCAAACAACCAACCAACCAACCAACCAACCAACCAACCAACCAACCAACCAACCAACCAACCAACCAACCAACCAACCAACCAACCAACCAACCAACCAACCAACCAACCAACCAACCAACCAACCAACCAACCAACCAACCAACCAACCGTCTACTTCTACCTAAGATTGCTTGTCACTTGCCGTCAAGATTAGGTAAGTATTATTTTTTATTTGGATGACCTGGAAAGGACCTTTATAAGGTGCCTGTATGGCATGGAGAACCTCATCTTGCCTTAAGAAAACATGTGAGCAGTTTCTCAGCTATTTAAAGGATAAAAGGCTTCGTCGAAGCATGATATATTGCAGGGATAGGCTGAACTTTCCGGAAATGCTCACGCCGAGACTAGAACTGTCAAGTCTGAAACAAAGAAATCCCCAAGGATGTGATTAGTTATATACAGCGTGTCCCCTTATAACTTAGCCGACCTTTATTTTCGACACCGTTGGTCTAGATGCATAGTCCCAATTGAAGAAATGTTTTAAATAGCTAACATATTTTTACTGAATAGTTTTTAAGTTAGCAAAGGACGGCTAAACAAATTTTTTTCAATTGAAACATGTTATAAAACATATAAAAAAAGTTTTTAAATAAGGGTGATAAAATATAATTTTCTTTAAAATCTAGATGGCATCAAAGTGTCTGACTATGCTTCCCAAAAGGGAGATAACCTTACGGTGACATGTCATTCAAATTATGTTATACTACATCTGCATCTGAAAAAAAAAGAAGAAAAAAAGAATTATATATATATATATATATATATATATATATATATATATATATATATATATATATATATATATATATATATATATATATATATATATATATATATATATATATATATATATATATATATATATATATATATATATATATATATATATATATATATTATAAAATTTGAAAGAGAACACAAAACTTTAAGTGATTGTGAAAATATATATTCTCAAAATAAAAATATGTTACACGGCAACCGATTCTGAACATTTAAAAAAATACACTTATATGTCTGGCCTCTATAATGACCAATCTCTCTCTCTCCCTCTTCTTCCCCTAAGCTTTCAGTGGACTTGTTCCCGTGGATGGAACAACGGCCTCTCTTCTGCAGGCTAGTGCTCGAAAAACCTCGGTTTTCTACCTTCACACCTACAGAATGAACAGCGGTATCCCACCTCGACTCCCACTGTCAGATAACCTCAAAATCACACCTCCCAACAGACGGAATGGACACCAACCTCCCACCACCCACTCCCGAGATCGAACAACCTTGGATTCTAATCTCCACATCTCTTGATGGGATGCCGGATTCCTTCCCTTCCCGCTCTCAAGTCGGAAATATTCGGTTTCTTACATCCACTCCCATACAGGTCCATCGACTGAATTTTAAGGTCCCAATATACCGTTCCATGCTCCCTTTTCCCACCTAATTAACAAATACCCACGCTACCATCCAAACTAAACATACAATGTCTCAATTTTTATTACTGGTATTTTTTTTGTATATTGATAACCATTTATACTAACAAAGGTTTTTATAATAGAAAATGTATTATTAAATACTTTTGTCAATTTAAAAATAAGTAATGCATGTTTAAAGATAAAGTAAAATTTCATTTAAAACTTCTTCAAAAGCTTTTTATTCGGTGTCAGCATTTAGGCATCTGAGAGCACTGTCCGACAAAAAATCTAAGAAAGTATACTGGTAATTGTTCAAACTTGCATTCGATTTCAAGTCAGAAGCAAAATTGAATTTTATTTTCCCACCTTGTTCCTAAGGGTGTGTTTTACAGTATGGTCTAACTAATAGGAGAATGGGCGGAACTGAACCTATAATAAATATAGGGGGAATTAGGAATTCTTGACCCAATGCCTTTTTCTCGGAATCGGGAAGGTTTTATAAGTTGGAAGTGGTATCACTTCTTACCCTTCAGTTAGCTAACTACATGGTGAAAATCACAAATGAATTTTTGCATCCATTTTTAAACTATAAGATAAATAAAGTTTCATGCCCCAAAAGTAATATATTTGTGTTGTAAGCGTTGATGTTAAAAGCGTTTTTGTTTAAAGTCAAACTTTTTTTTAATTGTTTATTTTTTGTGCATACTTTTAGTGGTTATCCTTTTTAGTTGCATATGGTTGCATTTAAGGATTATGTGGTAAATGTACAATTAGGGAAACTTGACCCAAGACATATAAGGATACTTGGCACAAGACATATAGGGATACTTGACACAAGACATATAGGGATACTTGACACAAGACATATAGGGATACTTGACACAAGACATATAGGGATACTTGACACAAGACATATAGGGATACTTGACACAAGACATATAGGGATACTTGACACAAGACATATAGGGATACTTGAACCAAGACAGGGATACTTGTGATGAAGCTATGTTCATCACACTGGAAATACAAGGAGAATAACTCCAACAGAATTCACGACATTCCTCGCCCTCCCCTTTTGTGCCAGTTCAGCTACGGTTTGTAGACTTCGTATCTGACCAACAAAGGAAATCTCACTCCTTATAAGAATGTCTCATAAATCCTGTTGTCAAGGAAGCCAGATATAGCTAGACGTAGGTGCCATTTTGGACACTTTCTCGACAGTTAAGGATTTAAAGATAAGTACCCACCGCCACTACAAAAGGTTAACCGCTTACCAACCAAAATATATTAGAGCGTGCTTGCGAAGGCCTTCTCTTTCTTAGAAGCGACCAATTGGAAGTCACTGAATATACCTCTCCCCTCCATGCAACCAATAAGTAAACTTTAAGAGGTTAGAGAGGTCGAAGATTCTGGACTCTCTCCGGACCTTTTGCAGGCCAGAGTCCGTAATTACTTTCGAACTCTAATTTTGATCCCGACTATGATGAGTCGTGTAACTGTCATCACATGCCCGATCTAAGGTAAGTCCGAATTACGTGCAGTCTTGTAACCCTATTGTTAATTAAATGAATTGTTTAAATCTTGATCCAGCTGCTGTCATTCCTTTGTCTTTTATTTATTCTGTTTCTGGCAATTTAGGACTGTATTAGATCTGGTGTTTTAGATACGTTAAATTCGCTATACGAATTAAAGATGCTGATATTCAATGCAAATAATAAATTGAATTTATTTATCTCAGCGGCCTTCACGACATATTTATTTGAATGCATTTTGCGGGTTTTATTGCTTTTTTTTTTCTTCTTACACCAATTTGTTAAGTATGTAAGATGTTCAGTTGATAAAAAGATATTGTTATTGATCGATATTCTTGAAAGTTGTATGTCGTGGCCTGCCACCGAGCAAACGGTATAGTAATTCCCTCCTCATTGTTTTCACAGATTACAACCATAGGTGTATCAGTTTACTCTCCTTTCATGTAATGTTCAATGCACAAATCACCTAACAATACACACACCTGACCAAATTCAGACTATTCTTCATTCACCTGAGTTTTCAGGGAAAAATGATAATGAAAATTTATGGGTTTTAATGCGAGTTTAATTTGCAGCTAAATAAATAGTTATTTTCTTATTATTGAATTTGTATAAAAACATAATTAGCTTTCAGACTGCTAATATTTTTAGCCTTCTACAATAAAAATTAAATTATAATTGGACACCATATTGACATTATTAAGCTAATAAAAATTAAAAGTATTTTGTTCTTATTGAGCAAGAATAGAAAAGTGTTTACCTTGGACTTTTAATTAATGGCGGTCAGCAAAAAATTAAGTATAAAGGTATTTATCGAGGTCCCCATGCAAAATATTTTGCATTTATATGATATTTCATGTTGATTAAAAGCTTGCGCATGTGTATAACTGTAAAGGCAATTTGGTATCAATTCATACTGGGGATTTCGTAGATGTTCATTTGAAGCAATTTTGCCGCAATTAAAATAAAAAGGCTAAATTTTTAATGTTTGGAATTTTTTAATTATACCAAATGAAATTACCAAATATCCTCATATGTTTTTTAGATGTAGGGTTGCCTTAGTTAGCATGAGAATAATTAGAATGAAAAAGAGTAAACGCTTACTTGAAAATATTCTTTGAAGAGGCGTCTGTTCATTGACAGGTTTTGTTTTAAGTTGATCACTATTACATTTTTAGTAACAGTTTTCCATGAAACGGATTTGAACTTGTAAATAAAATTCTCAAGTATATATAAGTAGCTTTAAAGTGTATTAAAATTTTGTTTACGTCGAAAGCAGCATTTTTTGGTCATTTTGGACATTCTGCAATTAACGTCACTGAAATTACGAAAAACAGTAATAAAAAATTGTAAAAAAAAAAAAAAAAAAAAAAAATGTAACACAAAACATAATCATTTTCTGAAGTCTATTTGGTTAAAAAATATCAGAATCTGCTTTCAATAAATGAATTCTCCTCACGGCGACAAGCCACTTAAATGATTTTTCACTACTTCTTCATGTAAAATAAAAAGGAAAAATATTATCATTAAAATATATATATATATATATATATATATATATATTAAATAAGAATGAAAGATTTAGAACATGGCATTTTCGGTTATTTTGAAAAAGTATATTCTCCAAATAAAATTTTATTATGTTAAAATAATGTTGGCAGATTCTGGCCCGTATAAAAGAATCTTCACATAAGACTGGCCTCTATAATGAGCATTCTCTCGGCCTACCCCCGTCGGTGTTCCTGCTCGCGAGGATGGAACAACTGTCTCCCTTGCGCAAGCTGTTGATCGAACAACCTCTGTTTTCTACCTTCACACCTACCAAATGAACACCGGTATCCCACTTCGACTCCCATGATCGGATAATCTCGATATCCAATCTCCCAACACATGGAAAGGACACCAACTTCCCACCACCTACGCTCGCGGTCGGAACATCTCGGTATCTAACCTCCATACCCATTCTATGGGCGATGGTGTCCTTCCTTCCCCGCCCTCAGGTCGGATGTCTTCGGTTTCCAAACATCATTCCCGTACAGGTCCACCAATAGAATTTTCGGGTTCCAAATGTATCCGCTACATTTTTCTACCTAATTTACAAATACACACACTGTCTACCAAACTAAAAATGCAATTTCTCTATTTTTAATACGGATTCTTTTTTTATGTAGATAAACATTTCAAGTAACAAAGGTTCTGTATGTTCCGCCCATGTATTTTCAAGGTGGGAAATTGGTTTTTCAAGAAATTGGCTCAAATACTTTCAAATTCTGATTTTGGGTCGAAAATATTCTTTATAGTCATTCTTGGTCCAAATTTTAATTAATTATTTATTTTTTATTTTTCTTATAATTAGAAATTCAATTTTTCGAAAATCGTGAAATTTTTCAGTTTCGAGTGAATTTGAAAAGAACATTTCGTTGTGGTGAAATGGATCCAAATTGTGTTTTTATGAAGAAAAACGATTCATAAATTCAACCAAGAACAATATTTGGCCAAGAAACCATTTTTCACTCGGAAAACGACGAATTGAAATTTTGAAAGCAAAGCATTCAGAAACTGTTTTTAAACCAATTATTTTTGTACTTTGCATTATTTCTATTTTGAGTGCTACAATACAATTTTTTAATAAAATTGAGGTTCAGAATGAATTCGGGTGATGATTTCAATGACCCCAGGTGAAAAAGATTATTGGAATTCAAAAATTGAGAGTTTAAAACTTTTCTTACATGAGGAAAATATGTAAGAAACATGAGGAAAATTGAAAATGATTAAATTTTGAAACTGCACTTTTTGGGACCAACTTTTAACCCACTACCCTTTTTGTGAAAATTATAAATTTGGAATTGGAGATTCTCCTATATATAAGCTTCAATTTAACAAAAGAAAAAACATTTTGAAGTTTTAACTTTTTGAACAATAATTCATTGAAAATCATTCCCCATATATTTTAAAAGAGAAAAATGGGCTTTTTCGCGAAATTGGCTTAAATTCTTTCAAATTCTGATTTTGGTTTGGACATAGGTATTATAGTCCTTATTGGACCAAGTTTTAATAAAAGAAATTATTTTTCTAAAATCACAAATTAAATTTTTTGGAAATCGTGACATTTTTCAGTTTTGAGAGAGTTTGAATCGAAAATTTCAATGCTCAATACTACAAATTTAACCTTAATTTGTTGCCTAGGATCATAAAAGTCATCATCCGATATCATTCTGATCAGCAATTTGCATATAAAATGGTATTTTAACGTTCAAAATAAGGATAATGCAAAGTAAAAAAAAAGGCTTAAAAACAGTTTCTGAGCGCTTTTGTATCAAAATTTCAACTTCTCATATACCTATTCAAAAAACATTTTTTGGCCAAATTTTGAACTTAGTTTGAGTTATAAAGTGTTTTTGAATAAAAAAACACAATTTGGAATAATTTGTTAAAAATGAAATTTTCCATTCAAATACACTCGAAACAGAAAAATTTCCCGATTTTCAAAAGATTGAATTTTTGACTTTTAGAATACTTTTTTTTAATTAAAATTTGGTTTCAGAATGACTATAAAACATATATCCAACTCAAAATCACAATTTGAAAGCATTTGAGTCATTTTCTCGAAAATACAATTTTCCCCTTTTAAAATACATGGGGAGACTATTCAATGAAATATTGTCCAAAAAGAAAAAATTTCAAAATATTATCCAGATGGTGAAATTGAAGCTAATATATAGAAGAATCTCCAATTCCAATATTATAACACTCACTAAATAAGAACTGTGTCTAAAGTTGGTCCGAAAAACAGCACTTTCAAAAATTATCATTTTTAATTTTCCCCATGTAAATCGTAAGGTAAAATTTTCACTTCTAAATTTTAAAATTTTACAATTTTTTTGCAACTATGGTAACAGAAATCATCACCCGAATCGATTTCCACCATCAAATCGTCATCAAAGTGAAATTTTTCTACTTAAAATCCAGTTATTGCAACAAAAAAAAAAGTATTTTTATCACTTTGAGAATACATTAACCAAGGTCAATCCTAAGACAATTTTCAAATTCTCAATTTTCAAAATTTAACCTTAATTTGTTAAATAGGATCATAAAAGTCATTACCCGATTTCATTCTGATCATCAATTTGCTTATAAAATGGTATTTTAGCACTCAAAATCAAAGTACTGCAAAGTAAAAAAAAACAGGCTTAAAACCCGTTTCTGAGAGCTTTCGTTTCAAAATATCAATTAGTCATATACCTAATAAAAACTAGTTTTTTAACCAAATTTTGAAGTTAGTCTGATTTATAAAGTGTTTTTCAATAAAATAACCCAATTTGGAACCATTTGCCCGAAATGAAATATTCCATTCAAATACACTAGAAACTGAAAAATTTCACGATTTTCGAAAAATTGAATTTTGATTTTTTGAATACTTTTTTTTTAATTAAAATTTGGTACAAAAATGACTCTACAACTTATTTCCATTTCAAAACCACAATTTGAATGCATTTGAGCCATTTTCTCGAAAATACAATTTCCCCATTGAAAACGCAAGGGGGACTATTCAATAAATTATTGTTCAAAAAATAAAATTTTCAAATTTTTTTCCCATTTGTGAAATATAAGTTTATTTATAGGAGAATCTCCAATTCCAGTTCTATAACACTCGCTAAATAAAAACTGTGTCTAAATTTGGTCCCAAAAAGAGCACTTTCAAAAATTATCAACTTTAATTTTTACCATGTTAATCGTAAGGAAAATTTTTAATTTCTAAATTTTTAAAATTTTACAATCTTTTTGCAACAAGGATAACAGAAATCAACTTTCGAATCGATTTGCTCATTCAAATCGCAATTGAAGTGAAATTTTACAGCTTAAAATCCAGTTAATGCAAAAAAAAAAAATCCCCTATTAGAAAGGCATTTGGGGATATTCAATGAATTATTGTTAAAAGAGTAAAATTTCAAAAAAATTATCCCGATAGCGAAATTGGAGCTATTATATAGGAGAATCTCCAATTCCAATTTCATAACACTCACTAAATAAGAAGTGTGTCTAAAGTTATTCCCATAAAGTGGACTTTCAAAAAATTTCATTTTTAATTTTCCCTAAGTTAATCGTATGTAAAATATCACATTGTTAATTTTTCAAAATGTTGCTATCTTTTTGCAACTAGAGTAACATAAATCATCACCCGAATCGATTTCCACATTTAAATCGTCATTGAAGTGAAATTTTACAGCTTAAAATCAAGTTAATGCAAAAAAAAAAAAAAAAAAAAAAAAAATCACATATTAAAAACGCATTTGGGGCTATTCAATGAATTATTGTTAAAATAGTAAAATTTCAAAAAATTTATTCCGATTGCGAAATTGAAGCTATTATATTGGAGAATCTCCAATTCGAATTTTATAATTTCCCTAAATAAGAAGTGTATTTTTAAAATTATTGTTAAAAAAGTAAAATTTTTAAATTTTTTTAATGATAGTGAATTTGAAGCTATTATATAGGAAAATCTCCAATTTTAATTTTGTACCACTCACTAAATAAGAAGTGTGTCTAAAGTTGGTCCCAAGAAGTGCACTTTCAAAAAAATTTCATTCTTAATTTTCCAAATGTTAATCGTATGGAAAATATCACATCGCTAAATTTTTCAAAATGTTGCTATCTTTTTGCAACTAGAGTAACATAAATCATCACCCGAATCGATCGATTTCCACATTTAAATCGTCATTGAAGTGAAATTGTACAGCTTAAAATCGAGTTAATGCAAAAAAAAAAAAAAAAAAAAAAAAAAATCACATATTAAAAACGCATTTGGGGCTATTCAATGAATTATTGTTAAAATAGTAAAATTTCAAAAAATTTATTCCGATTGCGAAATTGAAGCTATTATATTGGAGAATCTCCAATTCGAATTTTATAACACTCACTAAATAGGAAGTGTGTCTTAAGTTGGTCCCACAAAGTGCATTTTCAAAAATATTCATTTTTTATTTTCCCCATGGTAATCGTATTGAAAATTTAACATTTCGAAATTTTCAAAATATTACAATCTTTTTGCAACTAGGGTAACAGAAATCATCACCCGAATCGATTTGCATATTCAAATCGTAGTTGAAGTGAAATTTTACAACTTAAAATCCAGTTAATGCAAAAAAAAAAATCACCCATTAGAAACGCATTTTGGGCTATTCAATCAATTATTGTTAAAAGAGTAAAATTTCAAAAAATTTATCCCGTTAGCGAAATTGAAGCTATTATATAGGAGAATCTCCAATTCGAATTTTACAACACTCAGTAAATAAGAAGTGTGTCTAAAGTTGTCCCAAAGCGTGCACTTTCAAAAAATTTCAATTTTAATTTTCGCCATGCTAATCGTATTGAAAATATCACATTGCTAAATTTTCAAAATTTTGCCCTCTTTTTGCAACAAGAGTAACAGAAATCCTCACCCGAATCGATTTCCACATTCAAATTGTCATTGAAGTGAAATTTTACTACTTAATATCCAGTTAATACAAAAAAAAAAAAAAAAAAAATTCCCATTGAAAACGCACGGGGAATATTCAATGAATTATTGTTAAAAAAGTAAAATTTTCAAAATTTTTTCCTGATAGTGAAATGGAAGCTATTATATAGAAGAATCTCCAATTCCAATTTTATAATTTCCCTAAATAAGAAGTGTATTGTTAAAATTATTGTTAAAAAAGTAAAAATTTTAAAATTTTTTAATGATAGTGAATTTGAAGCTATTATATAGGAAAATCTCCAATTTTAATTTTGTACCACTCACTAAATAAGAAGTGTGTCTAAAGTTGGTCCCAAGAAGTGCACTTTCAAAAAATTTCATTCTTAATTTTCCAAATGTTAATCGTATGGAAAATATCACATCGCTAAATTTTCAAAATGTTGCTATCTTTTTGCAACTAGAGTAACAGAAATCATCACCCGAATCAATTTCCACATTCAATTCGTCATTGAAGTGAAATTTTACTACTTAATATCCAGTTAACGCAAGAAAAATTTCCCCATTGAAAACGCATGGGGAATATTCAATGAATTATTGTTAAAAAAAATAAAATTTTCAAATTTTTTTCCCGATAGTGAAATTGAAGCTATTATATAGGAGAATCTCTAATTCCAATTTTATAAGACTACCTAAATAAGAAGTTTGACTAAAGTTGGTCCCAACAAGTGCACTTTCAAAAATATTCATTTTTAATTTTCCCCATGGTAATCGTATTGAAAATTTAACATTTCGAAATTTTCACAATATTACAATCTTTTTGCAACTAGTGTAACATAAATCATCACTCGAATCGATTTCCACATTCAAATAGTCATTGAAGGGAAATTTTACTACTTAATATCCAGTTAATGCAAAAAAATTATCCCCATTGAAAACGCATGGGGGACTATTCAATGAATTATTATTAAAAAAGAAAAATTTTCACAATTTTTTCCCGATGTGCAATTGAAGCTATTATATAGGAGAATCTCTAATTACAATTTTATAGCACTCACTAATTAAGAAGTGTGTCTAAAGCAGGTCCCAAAAAGTGCAATTTCAAAAATATTCATTTTAATTTTCCCCATGTTAGTCATACGGAAAACTTCACAATGCTAAATTTTCAGAATTTTACTATCTTTTTACAACTCGGGTAACATAAATCATCTTTCGAATCGATTTGCACATTCAAATCGTAATTGAAGTGAAATTTTACAACCCAAAATCCAGTTAATGCAAAAATAAAAAAAAAAAAAATCTTTATATCCCGTTGGAAAAATACTTTATTCACGTCAATCCTAAGGCAATTTTAAATTCTCAATTTTCGAAATGTAACCTTAATTTGTTCCCTAGGATCATAAAAGTCATCTCCCGATTTCATTCTGATCCTCAATTTGCGTATAAAATGGTATTTTAGTACTCAAAATAAGGATAATGCAAAGTACAAAACGGCTTAAAAACCGTTTCCGAGAGCTTTCATTTCAAAATTTCAACTATACGACTATCTATTCATAACTAGTTTTTTTACCAAATTTTGAACTTAGTTTAATTTATAAAGTAGTTTTGAATAAAATAACAAAATTTGGAACCATTTGACCAAAATTAAAATTTCCTTTGAAATACACTCGAAACTGAAAAATTTCACGATTTTTGAAAAATTGAATTTTTTATTTTTAGAATACTTTTTTTTAAAATTAAATGTTCGTGCAAAAATGGCTGTAAAACATATTTGCTTTTCAAAATTAAAATTTCAAAGTATTTCAGCCATTTTCTCGAATATTCAATTCCACCATTGAAAACGCATGGGGGACTATTCAGTAATCTTTGATAGTTTTCAAAAGTCGTCTACTACACGGTCCCTAAACGGTCCTAGCGTTTTTTACATTGTCGGTAAAAAATCGAGAACTAAAAGTCAAAATGAAAAGAAAAAAATTTTGGTCGGGTTTCAGACCATGGTGAATCTAATGAAAGCAATATATATATATATATATATATATATATATATATATATATATATATATATATATATATATATATATATATATATATATATATATATATATATATATATATATATTTATATATATATATATTTATATATATATATATTTATATATATATATATTATATATATATATATATATTTATATATATATATATATTTATATATATATATATATATATATATATATATATATATATATATATATATATATATATATATATATATATATATATATATATATATATATATATATATATATATATATATATATATATATATGTTTCTATTAAAAAAAATTTAAAATTGCTTTATTAATTAATAATTAATTATTAAAAAAGAAATTGATGCAAAAGTTGATTGCTATTTATTTTTGGCCATTTACAAACTATCTTTTGAAAAAAAAAAATTACCGAAATATATCAATTATTTAAGTATTTATGGCCAAAAAACAACTTTTTTATTTAACATTAATTTATCATTTTCTTTTTATCATTTAAATTACAAACGATTCATTAGAAAATTACTAATTTTTGTATTTCGCATTCTTTTTTAATGCTGAATCCAAATATGGAATAATATTATGAGGTTGCTATTGAACTTTTTAAAGTTTGGTTCTGTTTTAATATGTAGATGACCCCTCATGATAAAAAAAACTACATACAATTATTAAAAACCTTCCACGATTTACAACGGTACCTTTTGTTTGTTATTTCAACAATTAGAACAAAAGATATAGCCATCATTCTGATTTTTTTCTTGGGTACTGTACAAATTAAATGTCTTGCTCGACATGCCTTCAATATTCATTTGCATACAAAACTTTTCGAGTGCAGAAAATCCATTACCAAAGCTAAGGAAAGTTTGAACAATGCGAAAGTTTACATCAGACAGCTTTTTCTGGTCGTTCAAAGGGGAGGAAGAAGGCGTTTTAATATGAATGCTGTCACAAGTGCTGCAAACAACTTTCAGTTCTTGGAAAAAGGCCTTTCTAGATCCAACTTCAACTCGAATAGATGCATTTTCTCAAAGTTTGCACTTTAAACTTTCCATAAATTGAGATAGAGTATTTGCTTCTACATTAATGTAACCAAACAATGATGTTTCACTATGTTTTTCTTCGGGATGAAGTTCCAATTTAGTTACTCGCAAGTTTTTTTGAGGCTACGATTCCGAAACCAATATATCTTTTACCGTGTTTTGTTTACACCATCTCTTTGAAACATTCTGTTTCGTAGAATTACTGGAGCGCTTTCTTCGAGACATAATACTCAAAAAGGAGTTTTAAATGTAATATAAATCTTTGTAGATAAAGTAGAGAGAAAAAAAAAATGTCAAAATTTACAAGTTTAAAAGGTTTAAAGTTTAAAAATTTCAAATTAGCAAAATAAACAACGATGTAGAATACAAATAAACAACGGTTGTAAAAATATACAGTTACAGTTCACTAATATACTTGTTCTATTTCACTTTGATTTATAAATTAATAAAATAATTAATTCATTTTCAGAATATACAATGACCGAAAATATTTCCCCTCCAAACTACTTCTTAAATACTGCAAAAACCGTTTGAGATGGTTTAGAAAATACAATACCACTTTTTATCTATAAAACGTAAAAGTATAAGTTTTTGAATAGCTATTCAGAAAGATGTGCTCCACACTATGGGATAAAAATTGAAAAATCGAAATTTTCGTCATTTTTTGGGTACCATGTCCCCTTAAAATCATAAATTCAATTTCTCGAAAATTGTGAAATTTTTCAGTTTTGAGTTAAAACTATTTGAATAGACAATTCAGATTTTTATTGTATTCCGTTTATTTATAATTCATTTTTAAAAATTATCAGTTTATTTTGGGATACCCTTTATTTACAGAACGGATGATTGAACTGGAATTTAATAAATATTTTACGTCTCTAATATTATTCTCTTTCAAATCAATGTATTTCCCTTTTCTGTGGACTTGAGGATCAATTAAATTATTTGAAAAGATTAAAAACTATACGTGCTACTTTTATTGAAGTATAATTAATTTAATACAAACTTTCATACAAACAAGAGTTTGGAAATTCATAAAAATTATGTCAATCTTAAGTGATTTATAATTAAATTTTAAAAGATGTTACATCTCTTACACTGGAGAAGTAGGTGAATCTTTGTGAATCACATTACCATGCTTCCACTAAGCAACAAATTGTATTATGGGGAGTGTCAAGATAACACTCATGCTGGCAATGATGCATTTAGAAGAAAACCTATATCCTTATTAATAACTATAACATAACTTGTAAAACAAAACGTCTTTTCTATCATGATAGTTATTTAAGTAATTCTCCCCGATTTCCTCAAACCATTTATAAGATCGAAGTTCACTAGATTACGTAAAATCAATTGAGTGTCTGGCATTGAAAATTAGATAGATGATGTAAAAATAACTTTCTGCTTGCCTGTTTGGATTTGGAGAAGAGCGATCTCTTTAAAAACCTGCGCTGGTTCGAGACTTTCTCTGGGCGTACGGTCTCTTGGACTTGGTCTAGACTTGTTCTAGATCAAGTGGAATAAGAAACAACAACAAAAATAACTCACAATGTGAATATAATGGCGAAGCTTGATCGTTAGGCAAGAGTATTCAGTGTCTGTGACGGAGTAGCCTTTGAGGTCTAGTAGTCATCCTTGGAGCGATCATGATTGTCCTCGGCTGGGCTTCATTTGGAAATCTCGACTGGACAACTCTCCTACAACAGTAACAACAGACAACTAAATAACAGGCATCTGGACATCTCGGAATGAAGATACAAAGACAGATCTCAAGATATGCTGAAGATACAGATTTTCCGGTTAAGTTTTACAGTAGGATGCCACTTGGCTACTATTCAAAAAGTCGCCAAAATTTAAAATGTTGTCAAGAGACTGAGTCGCCAAATCCAAAATGGCGTCAAAACCATCGGTTAAAACACGCCGTGTTGCAAATTCAAACGGTCATGTCGGAAAACCTTGGCAACGGGTTGCCATATTCGTCACTGAATCGTCAACTTTCAAAAAGTCGCCAAGGGGTATAGTACAGTAAATCTTAACCTATTTTCTTTCCAGCATTTTTGGCCCCTGCCTATAAGAGAACCGATGGTCATCACACAAAATTACTAAAACATTAATTAGCTGTATGTCCTAAAACGTGTGATATGTTTATTACTAGCGTTGAATGCCAGCCCATATTGGTTCAGCATGTCCGTGGGAAAAAAATAAACGCTCTTTAGTTATGCAAATTTGATAACCAGAGAAATATTCTGAAAAAGGGACATGAATGTATTGCTTGTTGTAAACCCCCCTAAAACTAATCTGAAATAAATTTGTTATCATATTATGACATACACACATATTACATATCTCAAAATCCCAAACATTATCACACTAAATTCCGAAGTGAAATAAAAAAAGCAGGACAGAAAAAATTTCAAAAACAAGACAAAAAAAAATAAAAAACATTTTGATAAACAATTGTATTATATGTTATGAAAGAAAGAAAATTTATAAATTACATAAAAACTGCCTTGTGTCAAATATATAAAAAATTGTGTTTAGTTTTCAAAAGAATACTTTTAAGTAATGTTACGAATTTCGGTATATTTGTAAATATTTCGTAGTGTTAATTTTGTAAATAGGAAAATTTATGTACATTTTGCATAAGGCAGTGCAATAGTTCGTCTTAATTGGCTTCCCGGCAATGAGCATCTCAATGCTTGATAACGCGTTTTACAGAGGTAACTCTGGGAAGCGAGTTTCAAGGGGCAGGGCATTTAACATTATGGTAATGGGAATCTCGCCAAATTGACGAGATATAGCCAAGTTGGCGACGGTTTTGGCTACTAATTTTTGTCGCCAGATTTGCCGAGAAATTGTCAAATGTCGCCAAACTTGGCGACCATTTGGCGACATTTTCGGTACATGTATCCCATTACATATATAGGACCTTTCGACTACGATCTGGATAGTTCTCCAAATTTATCTCTCTGAAAGATTCGTGGAGATTCGCCTCCCCTATATAAGGACGGCCGTGAGTAGGGTTAGTCAGTTCTTGGATTTTGAGTCACTGAATTAGTTGATTGGAGATACTGAGCGAACTGTATTGCATTGTCTTTTGCGGCGATTTAGCAGTTGTTATCAAGTTTTTAACTGCTGTTTTGTGCTCTATTGAGGTGAAAAGAGCTGTATTGTGTCTACTAGAACGAGAAGTTCTGGAGCTGTAAGAGAACTGTGAAGAGTTATTTTGGAATAAATTTCTGCAAGTTTTGATCTGCTTTGGCTTCAAATCTTTCGATCCCGTCCACGCAACAGTATTACTCTCGTGCAATGAATATATAAATGGAGACAATTTGTAAAGCCATTTAAATCAGAGATAATAACAAAATCTAACGGATTGAATTACAGAATAACGTTTCATTTTTTTTTACATCAGTATTTATATAGCCTAATTTTAAAAAGGGAAATATTTTAACATAACTAAATCTTCAAATATTTAATTATTCAAAAAGAAACTTGTCTACATACGTTATCTTTTTCACCAACATAGACATCAAATTCAACTTTCAGGTGATTTGAAAATTCCACAACGAGGCTAACGATTGGATTTTAAAAGGAAAAAAAAAACTCGGAAATCTTTCTTTAGAAGTAATAAATGCTTCGATGCTTCTTAAGTTTAGCCACATTTGAAATATATATTCAAATCATCTGATTCAGATTAAATTAAATTGTATGTTTTATCGGACGAAGTTTTACTGACCAACCTAGCTCCACAAAATCGCAACAGCAACTGAAGTAACAATGTAAAAAGCGATAAAAGCTAGTTGATTCTAGTCATTGTTACGAACTGAAATGTGCTTCAACAGAGGATTCACTTCAATGCTTCAGGCATAAAAAGGAAATAACAATGAATCTATATTTCTCTATACTTGTGTTATGCATGGAACTTACAGATTTGCATTGTTAAGTATTAGTCTTTTATATATCAAAAAATCTGAATCATAATGAAAAGAAAAAGAAAAAAAAAATAATAGTAATAATAATAATAATAATTCAGAAATGTATGCTTTTCTCATTTTATGACAGTTAAATAGACTGCGTATTTCACAATAAGTCCCTTCTTGTAGCGTTACAGTGATACGTAGCACTGGGTGAGCTCTTAAAACTAAAGCTGACAATCTGTCCATCAATACTGAAACTAACCTAAGACATAAAAAAAATACAGCTTGTGACACACCCCAGTAATTAAAGAATGACACAAGGTGATTTTAGTAGATTATACATGGGATTTTATTTGAAACTTACGGCATAAATAGACAGGCTACAGGCTCTTTAAACTAAAGCTGAAAATCTGTCCATCAATACTGAAACTAATCTAAGACATAAAACATATACAGCTTGTGACTCGCCCCAGTAATTAAAGAATTTCACAAGGTGATTTTAAGATATTGTACATGGAATTTTGTTTGGTACTGTACGGCATAAATAGACAGGCTACAGGCTCTTAAAACTAAAGAAGATAATTTGTCCATCAATACTGAAATTAACCTAAGACATAAAACATATACAGCTAGTGACACATCCCAGTAATTAAAGAATTTCACAAGGTGAT
Organism: Linyphia triangularis; assembly: GCA_963978545.1. NCBI lineage: Eukaryota > Metazoa > Arthropoda > Arachnida > Araneae > Linyphiidae > Linyphia > Linyphia triangularis. The sequence continues at coordinate 15,504,580 of OZ021732.1, forward strand.
TTTAGGAGATTGCAAATGGGATTTTATTTGGCACTGTACGGCATAAACAGACAGGCTATTGCTACACCGAATGTGGGGGGGGGGTAACTAACTATTGGAATAAATACAGCTCACCGGGACAGGTAGAACAATCTCCTTGGAGTTCACTGACAGCAAATAGGGATGGCGACGGTGACTAACTTCATCTGTTTCAGCGGGTAGCTTCAGAAGAACACAGAAACCAGGGCTTACAGGGCTCACCGACCAGCGGCAACCCAAAGACATCAACTCGACGCTCAGTTAAAACAGCACTACCAACACCCCAGAGGCACAGAGCTAAGAGAGAACTAAGAGAGAGAGCTTAAGTCGGAAACTTACCGTGCTTTTATACACAAGGTGGCACATGCGCCATGTCGTTGTCATGATTTAGCTAATTAAGACAATGATGTGCGATGCACGCCAACGCGAACCGTCACAAGCTTAACTGATTCAAATACAATTTTTATTAGAAGTATAATTTATGAAGATTTCTGTCGTACCTCTTGCTTCTTCTTTCTGTCTCCCTGTTTCGCAGTGGTATCATTTCAGAGTTTCAGAAAAAACCTTTATCTGCGGGAAAGATTCAGAAAAAAACCTTTATCTTATCATGTGTAAGTTCAACTGGTGCATGGTAAATTTCTTAGATGGAAACTTTTTATGTAATGATGAGTTCCATATTAAACAACCCAGGTAGCACAGCGATATTCTCTAATGTAGGAAACAGGGGATCTGTGAAGATTGGTCAGTCCATGCCGAACCTTGAGCATCGTTCCAAAATAAATAACTTTTTTTTTTAGAAAACAAACACTCCAAAATCATCACAAAGCACATTTTTTATCCCTCCGTCCTTTCTTATAACACTATATTTCAATTTTAAAACTCTGCATCAACATTTCAAAATTTCCAGTATATTTTACCCAGCTCTGGGCGAACTTGGCCTAGATCCGTAGCAATTTTCAGTAAACAACGGTCCACACCGAGATTGGTAATTGCCGTGTAGATATTAGCCAGTGGATTTGTTCTCATGGGGAATTTCTGAAATAATTACTGTATTAAAACAAAAGTTTATTTGGTTTTTACTCCATACATTTTTTAACAAACCCATTTTACCTGACAAATTTCAGACTTAAATTTTTTGAGATGCGATCTTAATGAATTTCGAAATTAGAATAACAATTTTTCTCTCTGCTTACTTTATTAAAATTAAGAAAAGAAAAAAGATTCAGAATCCTGAAAATGTATATTCCACTTATAAATGTGATATTTTTTGTAAAAACTCAAGTTCCATTAGCGATTTTTTGTTTTGTTGAGGACTAAATATTCAAGGGGCAACTGCAAGTTCAGGTACCCTATCGAACATCATTCTGAACTTTTTATAGAATGTAAAGAAATACTTGTAGCTATAAATACATTGGTCTGCTGGGAAAAAATTGTGGGAACAGTTAAAAAAAATCGACATTGAATGAGTTCAACTAAATCCCATCGCTAAATATCTCATAACTTGTAAAATAATGAGCATTCTTTTTTATTTATCAACCTACCGCTCTTTTTTAATAGGGAAGGGAGCGCCCGTTTTTACTTCGCTGGCAAAACATATTGGATTGTTTAAAACTGGACAAAATTGTCAATACATTTTATATAACTGATGAGGTAAAATTCCTTGCCAACTTGAATCACTTTTAAAAGATGGAAGTTTTGGGCGAAAGGAAAGATTCATCTGCTCTATATTTAACTGAAAATTAAATAGTGGTGGGTTACCAAATAAAAAATGCTCATTATTTAGCAAGTTATGGCTTATTTCATAATCTAGGAATGCGACAGTGTTCCTCCACGAAGTCCGATGTCACAGCGGCAGACATGCAAGTATATTAGTTCATGCGTATGAAATGACATAATTCCGAAATAACCCAAGCCTGTTAAGTTCTGATTACCAATGGGAGTTTTTTCCCAATAATTTCAGTTTTGTTCATTGTGTACACTGTACAAGTACCCCAAAGAAATTATTCCCGGCCGCTTGGCGGCAAACATTAGATTTCATAACTTTTTCTGTCTGACTATTTTACTTAGTGGTTTTTCTTATAATGTCTAGTTGTTTTTAGGAAGATCGTATTTGAGTTCAGCTCATTCAAAGCCGATTTTTAATTGTTTCGAACAATTTTGCCCCTCCGACAAGAATACTCTTAATCTTCTTGTTTGTCCACTACATTGTATAGAAAATCCTCTACTAATTGAATCGGTTTTTTCATAAAGGTACGATTTATTATGTATTATGCGAGTCTGATTATAAAAATTTAGTATCGTTCAATTATATGGGCTTTTTTATAAATTAATTTTCTTCCGAATATGAATTTGGGAACAAATATTAGCATTTAATATAAAGGATAAATAAAACTTAAAAATAGTAAAATATATACACAAGTGATTTTGAGACTAAAATTTAGTTTTTGAAAACTAATTTAGTTATTAATTTCAGCAATTTTCGTATTTCCTATCAAATAATATTAAAGTATAACAAGACATTCCAATTATTAAATATAAATTAACGTGTAATAATTTTATTATTTGTATAATTTTTAAGCCAATAGTGAAATATTGAACAATTCTTTTTCTGGACAAATTTGGAATACTTTGCGCAAATGGACTTCCTTTTAGATTTATTTCAAAAATAAATACTTATCCAACCATTTGAGTACACTACTAAAAGGCTTAAGTCGGTAAATGTTTGATTTGTAATGAATATATTTTAATTACTTGTCTTAAACAGTACAATTAATATTATTGCAATGACTTCAATTTTAAAGAGTTCTGTTAATTCCTACTCTTTTAGATTTGATTACCCTTTTCATGGTTTAATTTACGATCTGAACTAGCTCTTTGTGCTTAATTATTTGAATTTATGCTCTAAGTGGAGTAAGCATATTTCCAAGTGTGTATTTCAATATTCTTCCTTTATCACAGTAACTATTATTAATAGAAAGTTGAGTGGGTTGAATTGAACTTGATGAATAGCATTTTGAAAATGGGAAAAGGATATAATAAATTCATGTTTGAATGGGAAAATAAAATAAAGGTTTGTCTATATCTTTTATGTCCTAATGAGTGTTTGAATGTCAAATAAGCCTTAATAAGGCCCAACAAATTTAGTCTGTAAGGTAGTTTCTAGTTTCTAAATTTCTCTAATGGAATTAGAAGTAAATAAATATTTTTTCGACGTCTAATTTTTAACTGGGATATTCTCTAAATCGAAATTCTTAGCACTTTAATTTGTATAATTGTGAAGTAGATTTAAATACACCGTATGGTTCATAATGCCATCGAAAAAAAAAAAAAAAAAAAAAAAAAAAAAACTAACCTTCAAAACAACAACCTCAAATCATGACAACTATGTTTAACTGAAGGACGTAAATTTTTTGGATCGACATCAGTATTGGGTTTTCTCCATATGATGCGACAGCCGTCACTGAAAAAAATGTTGATTTTATTATTATTTTTACTAAATATAACTTTCTTCCAAAAGTTATTGGTCTTTAATGGAGGAGTTTTTCCAAACTCCAAACGCCTTTTCTGATTTGGCAAGCTGATTAACGGTTTCCTTCTAGCAATTTGACTTTGATATAAAGCTTGTCTAATTACATTTTACATAGTTTCAGCATTCACACTGATTTGAGAAGTTTCTAGTTTGATTATACTTACTTTAGTATTAATCTTGATTTTTTTTGTTGAATTTTTCTTTTTGCGGCATCACTCTGAATACTTTTCCTCCCTCTCTCCATTTTTATTTTCAATTAATCTATCACTTTTAATTTTTCTAACAATTTTAACTATTGTACGATAAGATTTTTTTTTTTTTTAATAATTTAACAAGAATGTTCTTACATTAACATTGGATTTTCTTCGAGGAGTCCTTTTCTATTTAAAAGTTTGTTTTTAAGATTTTATATAACACACTTTATCACCCAAAAATGATCTTTGAAAAGATTTAAGATACTCGATTACGCAAAATTACATTGCAATAGTAGCTAAGTAGAAAATATTTAGTAGTTAAGTATATTTTTTATAACTGAATTCTCAATTTTTTTATCACAAATTTTGCCTAATAAAGTTTTAAAGCTGTATATATATATATTATAATTTCTGATTAATTATTTTTTTCGTGTAATTAAGGGTGTTCCAAAATTTGTTTCTTTGCTAAAGACCAAGACAGCCCCTAATTGTTTACATTTCAACTTCTTATTCCCACAACAAGATGGCGTTCAATGACCTTTCATGTTTACACATTTTTATATTGTAATTTCGTCATAATTTTCAAATTTTATGCTACATTAAAAAAAAGTGATTATGATTTTTTTTAATACATACAATTTAGTTTGGCAACAGTTTTTTATTAATTGTACCTGGCGACATTAGTGTTATGAAAGCAGTCATTATGAGACACTTTGATAGCTCCAGCAGCCGCAGATTTGGCACACTATTTTTGAACACCCTCTCTTTTAAGACCATTAAAAAATCAAGGAAAGAGCTATAATAGAATATGCTGTCTCAGTCATATGAAAATTCAAACCTACCTCACTTGCCATCTGGTCCATTTTTTGGACAGCCGACATCTAATGGTAACTTTTGGAATGAGAAAGGTTGATCCCTTGTCTGCACTCCAGTAGCATAACAACGCGGTAATTAGCCAATGTAGAACGATTGTCCAATATCGTTCAACATTGGTCGATGTTGACCGTTATAAACCGGCCGATCTGTAGAAATGGCCGGTATAACGGTCCACATTGCGGCCAATTGTTCTACATCGGCTAATTACCGCTTTGTGATGTTTATATATATCCGAAAAATATCCGAAGCTGGTTACATGTTAGTAAAACAATGAAGAGTAGAGAAAAACATTGAAGTTTTAAGTTTTGATACCACGAATATAAACATTGCATGTGTAAAAGGGAAACGTATTTATTTGGAAAAAGAAATTGAATGTGAAGTATTGTGGCTAGCCAAGCCCAGTTATGGAATAAATATTGGCAAATGTATTTAATTTGTGTTTTGGTGCATTATGTTTTCCGGAGGTTCCCTTTCTGCAATAGACTTAACAGGGGAGTTGGAGTTTAAGAACGTCAGAAAATCAATTTTGTAACTAATATTGGAAGAAAAAAAAAAAAAAAAAAAACTGCACACAATTTTGAATCCAATGCTGCAAAAAGTTTTAATCTCGTTGTATTAAAAGTATTTTTTTTTTATATATTTCTTTATAAAAAGTGTTGTTCATTAATTTGTATTACCCTTTTCAACTTAATTGGCCCATATCTCCAATACCAATTTTGGTGACGTAAGAAACATTTACTAAAAAAATATTAAAAACAAATGTCTAATATTTTAAATGCATATTCTTACCAATATATTACTCAATTTCAAACTTGCATTTTTAATTATTTTGTTTTGTTCCTCGAAAAACTATCAAGAAAAAACAATGTGTACATGTCCAGAAATAAAACAATGACCACATGTAGTTGGACAATTTTGGAAATTTGTAAAGAGATCATAAATTACTCTAAAAATAAAATATAAACGTCACCAGTTATTCATTAACTAATTTACTTATTGACTAGAATAAAATAATATAACCTATAAAAACAAAGTTTTTAATATAAATCCTGCATGCATTGCCAATTTTTATATTCGTTAACACAGCACCGATTCTGTAAACATTGGTTTATAGAATCAGCGCTGATGCAAAACCACTGTAAACAGTGGTGTTTACATCTAATTTTAAACATCAGAAACATTTTTAACAGCAAAATTTGCGGGAAACTACGTTACAAAATCTATTTATAAAAAATGAACGTGAATTTATGCACTCACAAGCACATCTCATTTATTTTTTCTGATTAAAACAATTTTATTTTGTATTTATTAAAAACTTTTTTGGCAACAGGAAATAGTTTCTTCAATGGTCGGTTAAGTGCTATTTTAGCGCATTTGGATCATCACAAGTTCGTTTATTAGTATTCCGTAAAAGCGACCTTTAAGTGGCAGTTACAGCCCTAAAATTTAATAGAATGCATTGTGATCGTTATCTAATTTATCTGCCAAGTTTCAGCCGATTGAATGAAGACAAGGGGGTTAATTAGGCCTCCACAGATATACCCAAAATTGAAGTTACTGTAAAGGATTTAATACCTCCTAAAGTATTTTAAATCACACACACACACACACACACACACACACACACACACACACACACACACACACACACACACACACACACACACACACACACACACACACACACACACACACACACACACACACACACACACACACACACACACACACACACACACACACACACACACACACACACACACACACACACACACACACACACACACCTCTCTAATCTGCCAACTTAACTCAATACATGTTTTTGACTGCGACATAAAATACCGTTTCCTTCTTTTCACTTAACTGCATAACTTTCAAAAATGCTTTGAATATTATATAACTAAATCTTACATTTAAATTCACAAAAAAAAAAATTAAAAAAATTAGAAACTAAGGTATCTATATAGAGTTCTAAATAAGTAATTGTCTGGATATAATATGTTTTATAAAGAATAGTATTCCAATATAATCTAAGAAATAAATTACTTTTAAAAGTATGTTTCTTAAAATGAACATAAAGGAAAGCTTTCGTATTTTATCATCATGGAAAAGCTATTGTAATTGGAGATTCTTGTGGACCAATATTATCGATGCCAGTAAGGTACAAAAATGCTGATGCTAGCAACTTTGTTTGTCGAGTTCCTTTATGCAGTTGTATCTAAGTTTTTCACATTATCCACTTTAAAGATTTTTCATAACGTTTCAACGACAAAAAATAGTGTTATATAAATTATTTTGCTTTGAGTCTATCTATAGCAAAAGTATCGACTTTCTATAAGTTTCTTATTCGAAACATCTTTCACTCCCTTGACGCTAAAGCTATCGAAAAAAGTACAATATTAACACCCAAAAAGTGAAACTTTCTTAAATTTACTTTACAATTTTTATCAAGTATCCTATATTAGGAAATTTTAGATATAAGTCATTTCAATGGAAGTTTTAAACAAAAGAAAAAACTTTAAAAAAAATCAGGTAAATATTTAAGAAACACATTTGAAATACCTCTTACTGTGATATTTTGTAAAACATTTCTTTTTCCAAGAATCTTTTCTATAAAGATAACCCAATTATATTTTTATATTTTAAGCATTGTTAATAAATGTGTCCAAACAATAAGAAGGCTAACACTTGAGATAAATTGTTAAAATTTCAATGTAACAAAATATATATGCTAATTAATGAAGATGAATAATTAATTTTGAGTGAAAATTCAAGAGTGTACTTCGTGCGTAACTCAGACGGATCTAATTGGTCGACTAAAGGAGAACTTTCAACAATGCATTTATTATAAAGTTTTTATAATCCCCTCGTGGAACCTTATGAAAAATTGTAATAATGAATATCTTGGTAGTTAATATTGATAATTAAAGGAGGGATGTATTATGTATCAAAACAGTAAAATAAGATTATTAACACAATTTCAAGGGAAAATAACCAGCGTTTTTAATCATACATTAAAGAATTTTTATTTACTATCTTTTAAAATATTAATGATATCAAGAACACGTATCAATACATTAAAAGTTTATTAATATTTTGTTACTGCTGTTTTAGCTGGAGTAAAAATTCGTGTCACTCAACACTAAAAAATTTAAGGATTAAAAAGATTCACCGCTGTTTCAGAATTTTTACGCCGAGCACATTTTTCTGTCTCACCGCGTAAAAACTATTGGATTTAAAAGTGTGAAATTTTGCATGGATAAATTTAAAGATGCAAACTTTTGTTTTTGAATTATTATATATACTAGTCAAAGGCTTTTTTTTTTTTCACTTTTTTTTCTTTGCATTTCTCCAGAGAAAGCTAACCACTGTATAAATCTAGTACTTTGCAGGCACAGACCTAAATGTCTCATTAAAAATCTACTGTTGCACTTTTTAAAAAAAAAATTGCGATGTAGTTTTGGAGTTATTAAATATCTAAACTTCAAAAAATGCAATTTTAAGCTTGCGCGTTTGATGTTTGTTTTAGTATAAAAGGCGGAAGAATATGGAAACAAGATTAAATTCTTTTAATACATTATACCGCAACAATTACCAGTACATGGAAATACGATTACAAAAAAAAATAAAAAAAAAAAATAAAAAAATTAAAGTTTATATTGATAAAATAGTGACCGAAATATGACTAATTTAATTTAGATTGAAGAGCATTTTCTAATTCCACCTTTTTATTTTGCCACGTTTAAAAGGGAAAAAATAAATAATATTCAAAATACTATGTTTGACAACTAAGATAATTTAATAATTTTATTTAATATATGACAACTATTATAGTAGTACGAGGACTACGTCATAGCCAACTCAAGGATACTTGTAAACAATCGCAAAATTCCAAGATGTTTTTCAAGTTTCAAGTTGTTGCCACTGACTTATCATGTATGTTCTTCATTTTCCCATAAATTTTTTAAGCAGTAATTTTCAAAAATGTGGTATTTGTGGTGATTTATTTTTATTCCAAAATTTCGCAATACATTTTAGTTAATATACGAAATAGTTTTTTTTTTTTTTTTTGTATTAGGAAATGGTAAAAAGTACTGAATGACTGAATGAAAATCTGGCAGCTTTAGATTTGAGGGTGCGTTTTCAGTTAGATTGGAATTCGATTTGAATAGTATTGCTACATAAATTTTCTGTATATAATTGTAAATAGTGAGGCATTTATTATAAAGTTCTATTTTATTTGTTTTGATAACAGCGATAATACAGGTTTAGAAAAAAGGTGACATCATCTACAAAAATCAATCTGTAAATTTCGATGCATTTCCATCACGTGATTCGTTGACTGGATTTTGCGAGAAATTTCTGGTGCGAGACTTAAAAGGAGAATGGAATCGAGATTTCACTAGAGTATTGGATGCTGTTTGGAAAGCATTGGAACTTTTGTTTACTTTTGCTTTGCCTTCATTATTGCTTTTTTCGAAGTTGTCTGTACCGATGATTTATTGAACCTTGATAACATTCCCTTGAGCCTTCGAAGAAAGAATAAATTACACTTTTTATTTAGTGAAAACTGCGTCGTAATTTCCTCAGAGAAAAATTCACAACAGTAGTGATTGAGAAGACATGTGATTGATAATTTAATGAAGATGATGCGATTGATTCTAAAAGGAGGCGAACAATGGAATTTCGAGTTCAGTAGACCATTGGACGCTATTTGGAAAGTATTGAATCTTTTGTTTACTTTCGTTGTGACTTCATTATCGCTTGTATTCGTTTTGTGAGTCTTCGAAGGAGGAATAAATTATAGTTTTTATTTAGTAAAAACTGCGTCATAATTTCCTCTGACAAAAATTCATAACAGTATTGATTCAGGAGACACGTGCCCATATAGCACACATCCTCCCAAGGAAGTCCCTAGGAAGTCCCCATTCCTCCCCGGGACTCCGAATGACACTGTGGGGCAGTCCTAGGGAGGGAGCCAAAAGGAGGTCCTAGGGAGGGAGCCAAAAGGAGATCCTAGGGAGGGACATCCCAGGGATGTTCATCCTAGGGAACTCCATTTTAGGCATGTCCCGGGGATCACCATCCCGAGGTTCTCCCTGGGTAGTCCCTTGTTTGTGGAAATGATTGTGTTTATTAAGCTCAATTAAAACGAATATTTTAGGATATTTTTATGATTTAAAATAATCTAAGACTATATGATATAAATTGACTCCACGCATTGGTCAACAACTACCCCGTTTATATGAAAATATTACAAAACTCGACGAATCTGTGATAAAATTAAATAATTTAGCAAATCTGTGACAAAATTAAATAATTTGTCAATTCTATAGTGTAATTAATGCTTACATTTCTTTGAACATTTCATAAGTATACTTGTTTGAACATTTTCATTTTGAAAACGGTTTATATTCATTTTAAAAGTGTTTGCAATAAAGCATTTTATTTCAAATTTCAGAATGAAAAAAAAAAAAAAAAAAAAAAAAAAAATTGAATATAAAAGATTGTCTAAACGCCAAAAGTGCGTAAGAATGCCAAATGTGACTAGCAATTTGGCGATTTCGGCAACGCTCTTTTCTGTGTTTGTTGTAAATATAGCAACCTAATTTGGTAGTTGGTTTTCAAGAACTTCGCCAAATCGCCATTTCGGCAGTTGTAATTCTAAAAACGTGGTTTTATTTTGCGTGCAGTTTATTTTTAGGTGAGTAAATGTTAATTTTCCTTTCTTTAATCTATCTTAATTGCTAATAGGGTAAGTCATTACTATAATTCAAAAACATAGGCAGTGAAGGCGAGAAAAAACATATGATTATCAATCATATTTTCCCCCATGTAGCCAGTAGTGTTTATATTAAAAACTATGAATTATTTTGTTTGTTACAAATTAGATTATTGCTTTGCTTATCTTTCTCAGCATTAATTTATTTACCTGTTGTATATGGAACTTATTGGCCATTGAGTGAGAAAGAACACAAAAGGCTTATTCGTTAATTATTTTGTTGCATTTTTTTAAGTAGGTAAATATTCCAGTTTTAATTTTTATCGACAGTATTATGAATGTTACTTCATGTGTTATGAATATTTCTTCATGTATTATGAATGTTCATTCATCAAATAAATGAAGCTCATTCTAGGAAAATTCCTAACAATAATTTTGGTTTGTGAGGGTTATTTACTTCCATTTAATTATGTACCGTAAAATGGGGTGAATCGGAACACTTTTCAAATTTCAAAGTAATAATCGGTTGTAATAAGATCGTCAAGGAACATTTTTTTGACCTAGAAACTTGGGTCTTACCTTCTTCTTTGGGAACAAACCCAAATTTTTTTGTAAAAACTAGGACTTTAATTTATTTTGAATTTTTTCATGGTGTTCCGATTCACCCCGCAGAAAGGGGTGAATCGGAACACTCGTTACATTTTATGTCTAATCTTATTTAGTAAATGTTTACAGGGTTGCAAAAAACAATTAATAATGCATTGTGGTGAATAGAAACACAAAATTATCATAAAAAAATCATTTAATATGCCGGATAAAATTTGTGTTTGTCAATTATTGTCAAAACAAATCATATGTTTGAAAGCGTATCAACTCTTCATCCAAGTTGTCGTTAAAATTAAAAATACTTTTTAATCTACTTTATGTTTGCGTGTCGTATGACTGCAAATTCTTTAAAATATCTTGAGAAAGGAGAAAAGTTCTGAACTTAATAACTGGAAATAATATGCTCATTTTTGTTGCTATGAAAGTGAGAGCATCAAAATGTTACAATAAAAAATTTGCCACCGATAATCCTTATAAATAGCCAAGTCTCTTTATTGCGGCTGTTGTCAAATAAAATGAAATTAAACTATTCTGTTGTGAATTGCCAATATGGTACAGATGTAATATAGGACATTTCTTAAAGGTGATTTTATTTGGTGTTGTTGATAAATGTGGTTTCTAGAAACGCTGAGAATATCTAAGGGTTGAAATAAGAAATTACCCCCTGAAATTCCTTAAAATAGCCAAGTGTCTTTATTGTAGCTGTACTCAAATAAAATGAAATGAAACTATTCAGCGGTGAATTGCAAGTGCGGTACAGATGTAATACCTGGCATTTCTTAAACGTGATTTTATCTGGCGTTTCCCCCCCCCCCCCCGATATTGAGAAATGCGGTCTCTGGCAACACTGAGAATATCGAAAAGTTACAATAAGAAATTATCAGCTGAAATTCTTGATAAATAACTTAGTGTCTTTATTGCGGCTGTAGTCAAATAAAATGAAATTAAACTATTCAGTTGTGAATTGCAAATACGGTACAGATGAAAATTTATAAAGAATGTAATATAGAACATTTCTTAAGCTTGAATTTATTTGGTGTTTTTTTTTGTTGTTGATAAATGTGGTTTCTAGAAATGCTGGGAATATCTAAGGGTTACAATAAGAAATTAGCCGCTGAAATTCCTTAAAATAGCCAAGTGTCTTTACTGTGGCTGTACTCAAATAAAATGAAATGAAACTACTCAGCTGTGAATTGCAAGCACTGGCATTTCTTATAAATGACCAAGTGTCTTTATTGCGGCTGTAGTAAAATAAAATGAAATGAAACTATTCAGCTGTGAATTGCAAATACGGTACAGATGCAATACAGGAAATTTCTTGGGTGTGATTTTATTTGATGGTTTTTTTTATTGTTAATAAATGCTTTTTCTGGCAACAGATTTTATTTTAACTTAATTTTATTATTATTTATATTTGAATGTTTTTTTTTATTTTGACGATTTTACTGATTGCTAAATGTCCTATACTGCATTCGTACCAGTAATACTAATTATTTAGATATTTTGTTTTTCTTAAATTTCACTCAGTATTTTTGGTATTAAAATAATTACATTTTTCAAATTCAGAGAAAATTTTGTTTATTACAATTAATAAATAGTATGCAAAGCCTACAAATAAAGTACTTTTGTAAATGGTTTAGCCTTCTCTCAACCATATAGGAAGTTAGAAATGCTATTATTATGACTGTTATCCCTGCTTTACACATATTCATCTTGTGAGGTCAACTGCTTCACACATTAGCACTGACATAAATTTTTAAGCTCTTCATAATTTAATCATACCGTCGGTTCTGCTAAGTAACCTTTTTTATTATGGAAGTATCTCTTATTGGCTGCTCTTTTAAGTGCAGTATGAACCTTTTGTTGCACGTGTGTCAGAAAAATCTAAAGCAACTAATATTTTCATTTTATTTACCTTATGGTGGAACAAAGGCTCAGCCTAAGAAAATTTCAAATTGGTTTCCCTTTAAACTTAGCAACACCTATCAATTTCGAACTAGCATAGTATTGTGATGATACACTTCAGTCTTTGTTCTCCCTGATATGCTACATATTCCTTGATATGATGTACACATCTTAACTTGTTTTTTACTAATTTGCAGTTATCTTGTTTAGGGATGCAACAAATAGTGATTTTGGCCGAATAACGAATATTCGGCCTATAGACAAGCCAAGTACTGAATATTCAGCCGACCGAATATCTGATGTATTGTTTCCTATAAAACTTGTCTTAATTACTACTTATTATAAAAAATAGGATTATTTTATATTATAAAAACATAGATGACTGGACCTTCATAAATGACTATTTTTTTGTCACAGAAAGTTTACACAACACAAATAGCTGTTCTCATATCTTTACAACTATTCCAAAGGACACATCTAATGTTGTAGATAAATTTTAAGATCTATGCATTCCCTGCAATTCATAAAAAAGATGGGGGGGGGGGGGAGAAACATTGTAAAATTGCTGTGGATGTGCCTTATAAGTTTTGACATTTTTTAAAATATTGTATAATGAAAATAAAATCATATTTCTATAGAGTGGTAGTCTGCAATAATAATAAATTGGCAATAAATAGAAGAAAAAAAATTATTTGGCTGCCTAAAATCCAGATATTCGGCCAATCTGAATATTCGATTCAGTGGCCAAATACCGAATATTCAGTGTATCCTTAATTTTATTGTTCTACCATAACTGCATTATAATTTCAATTTTTGTGATTAATATCAAATTTATTCAATTTTCTTTCTATAGACCAAGGAGCTCAGAAAATAAAAATCCCTTTCTCTCGCAACTATGCTTCACCTAGGACATAACATTGTGTTCAACGGAAAAGGATTTAATCAGATACATCAACCTCATCTCTCCCACCATGGGTGAACACCACCAACACTGGAGTAACACCAACGCATCTTCCAGCATGTGTTCTAAATTACTAGGCTGTCGAGTTTGCACTATCGTCGACTCAACAAGTTACTTTGGTGTCCCTGCTTCTGACATCCTGTTTGTGTAGTACTCGCCCACTCCAGCAACGACTTCTCAAACAACCGACTCGCACTTTATGGTGCACGCTCTCGCCGGGATTACAGATCCCTCCCTAGACCCTGCTCTATCGGATATGTCATACGTATTACATGAATTGACCAACGTGGGAAGAACTTAATTTCTGATGCTAAAGAAACACTTCAAATTCAGATTCATGGACATTGCTTGCGAGGATTTGCATTGATATCTGGTACTCTTCCGTTAGATGAGTGTCAGTTGTCGCCAGGCCTAAATGTTTACACAAGCCTAAATGTATCACCAACACTATATATTTACGGTTTGTTATAGGTTTACTAGAGGAACGCTAATTTTTTAATGTAGGAATTATAAATAATTTGAAGAGGTTGTTAGGTATGATGAATGATCACTGCAATTTGGTGGTTTTATCTGGTACCTGTCTAATGGAAGAAAACATAGTTTTTGACGTATTTAAATACTTCATGTGTTAACAGTTTACAGTCGCTTAATACTTGTGGCCGTCCTAATATGTGACATTTTAATTCGAATCTTTTTTTTTTAATTTTACTCATGGAAGATTTTATTGTTTTCTTTTGTAGTTTTTAAATGATAAATGTAATCACAAAAAAAGTACATATGTAAACAAGCAATTTATTTTGCCGTTTTAATTTGTTTCTTTCATTCTCAACTTGCCCAATTAAAATATCTTGTGACTACATTATATACTTTTTATTCCTTTATGTATAGTTTATTAGTTCAATTTAAAATTTGAAGTATGTTTTAAGTAAACTAAAATTGAAAGCATTCTATACCAAATTTGGCCAAGTTTTATTCATAGTCTGTTATTAGTGTTTATAAGTTGATTAGGGACCTTGAAAATCATATAAATTCTGTTTCGATTTGAGTAATTTGTTTACTACTCTTGGATATCTAATTTAAATAACATAAGAAATTACTCGGAACCCTAATATGCACCCAACTTTTTACTGAAGTTAGTATGGATATTTTTCTACCATAGTTGTGTCTAGAATTATTTCATTTTTAGATTGTCTTTTTGTATTGATTTAAAATTTCTCTAATTTATTAGTCCTTGATCTTGCTTCCTCTTTTAATATTCTTGTTTTAGTTATAAAGACATTTCCACTATGAAACTCCAAGCGAGTTGATAAAATATTTTCAGATGTAGCTCTGTCCCTGATGAGAAATTTTTACTGTACAAAATAAACCTATTTTTATTTAAAAATTTTGCTATGGTTTAATTTGTTTACAGAACATTTTTTGCAGGTAAAACTATGTATTGAATAAATTTTCACACTTCTATTAAAATATTGGAATGGATGTGATTTTCATTAAATAACTTTATTTTTAAATCATTCATTGAATTGGGTTTTAATGTTAAATAGTTCTTTGTAAATGAAAACTATTTCCATAAGGGATTTTCATTTATTTAGGTGGTGAAATTGTTTACCAAGTTTCTTCATGAGTATTTTACAAATTTTGTGTTTCAATTCTTGCAAATAAAATCTTTTTCAGGTGAAACCATTTAAGATAAAGCGAATTGAGGTGCATTTTTCAGACTCTTATTACAATGCAATAGTTGATGCAATTTTAAATAAAACCAACTTTAATTTACTGTAGTATCATTGATCATGAAATTCACATAACAAAAAAGTTCAAGGATAAAAGATTGAAGTAGATTTTACTTATTGAAAACTTTTCCATAAAAGTGAATTTTATTTAGGTTGTAAAGTTGTAGTTTTTTCATTGGTATTTAGCCTACAAATTTTAGATTTGAATTCTTTCAAAGGAAATTTGTTTTCTGGGTAGAACCATGTAATCAAGATGAAATTATTTTAAGTGCATTTCTTCAAGCTTAAAATACTGTAATAGATGTGATTTTAAATGCTAACAACATTGGTTCAATTTAGTATGATTTATTCTTGGATTTAATGTTATAAGTTTTAGTAATTGTTGAATAATAATTTAAGTAATTAAATTCCTTTTTATGAAAATATTTTCATAAAAAGGAATTTTAATTATTTAGGTGCCAAAAATATTTATTTTTTTAGGTTATTTTAAGGGGGTATTTAGCAATTGGCTCAAAAGCCATCTATGTGCAGAAAAGCTTTCAGGAAGTGACATTTCTTAGTGTAATTTTGATATTTAAAGATGTCATAGGAAGCAAAAATAACCAATACAATCATCCCAGATATTAAATTGGATTTCTTCACTGAAAATAAATAAAAATCCATGCACGATTAGCCTATACGCTACGACAGGTTGGTTGACCTTGAAACCTCCCTACTGCTTCCCATACCGTTCCCTAATAGTTCCCCGTGGTGACCTCCTAGGGAAGAATGAGGGAGCCTTAA
Organism: Linyphia triangularis; assembly: GCA_963978545.1. Taxonomy (NCBI): domain Eukaryota; kingdom Metazoa; phylum Arthropoda; class Arachnida; order Araneae; family Linyphiidae; genus Linyphia; species Linyphia triangularis. The sequence goes on from OZ021732.1 coordinate 15,520,904, forward strand.
AAGCGGACATTTTACGCTCCTGGGGTCCTCCCTAGGCGGGCGGCGGGAAGAATTTGGGCGCTCCTGGGGAGGAAGGCCTTTAGCATGAGGGAGGGCCATGGGACTTCCGTGGGATGTCCGTGTGCTATATGGGATGATTGATACCTTAAGGATAGTAATTCAAAACTTATTGATTTTTAAGATCACACCATAAAGCTTTCACTGACGAATTTTTTCAGTTATGTACTATTAGTAGCAATCCTCATGCGTAGCGAGCTCGTGGTTTGAGGAGCGTTGCAGAAAAGAAGATTTTGTTACTAACCAATCTCCCTGGTTCGTAAAGGGTTGGCAAGCGTTAGACCCCTAGTGTTTTAAATAATACTTCGGTAGATATTGTAGCTAGAAGGAAGCATTAGGTCCTAAGGACATGTTTTGCAATTAAAATCTTTTTGGAACAATTAAAATCTCCCAAAACGCATTTATTGTAAAAATATCAAAAATTATTTTTTCATACATTTCAATTCACAAAACTAAGTACTTTAAAAGTTATAAAATCAATATATAATACCTAAAAAAATTGTATGGCGATACAATATGCTCTATAAATAATTGTATGACAACATTTAAATATTAGAGTGATTAAATTTTTTTATACTACATCATCCTGTCACTAATGAACCGAGTTCGCGCATGTTGATTAGAATACGAAATAAAGATAATTAATAAACTCCCTATTAAACCAGTTTTGAATTTGAATTGAATTATAAGCAACCTTAACATTACGTATTGAGAGGTGAAATAAAATACATTTTTTGTAAGTATATAACGCGTTTAAGATTGATCAATACACTGAGGATGGGAAGAATTTAATATATTTCTTTATTTAACAGAGCACGTTTGTAGGCGGTATTTCAAACACCAAATAAACGTGCGCTATCTGCCACATGCGGTGAGTAATATCGCTTCCCTCCTTCATTCCATAAGTATGACTATCGAGACAATACATTTCGAGGCTTTTAATGGCGCGGGCGTGTTCCTTAGATTTGAGTTTTCCCAGTGATGTATTGTGCATCGTACTTTTTCTTGTAGTGAATTCGATACGTTTTCTTTTATATTCTCGAAAAAGCTGATATTTATTCTGTGAAAAGTACTACCGTTGCTTATTTTATGGAACGAGGATGATCATAGACGGTTACAGTTTGGATGAGAGTAGATTGAAATCCGATGTTTATTACTCGGATCACTCTTCTGGACGGTTATTGGAGAAGTCCATGTTGCTGAAGCACAACCTACAACTTTATTTCAGCCGACATTTGAGAGAGAAATCGAAATGGTTGTTGATGAATAATATTAAAACTGATACCTTTAACTTTTGTTGAACTTGGGTGATGGCAATCCGCATTAATTGTAAATTTAAAAAAATAGTGATCCGTGTATTGTCAGGTTAGATTAACTAGTAATTTTTTATTTGTTGTTGTTGAACCACGTATTATCAGTTTAAATTAATTTGTTTTGAGTCTTTTTTAAAAGTTTGAATTAATTGATAGTATACAACTTTTACTAAGCCGCGTAATGTAAGATATAATTGGTATATAAATATCAACCTTATTGTATCAAGCATTACCAGTTCAAACTGAATGGCAATATTTAAAAATAACTTATTCTCGTATCACCTTGCCAATTTAATTTTGTATTTTTGATCTTGTTGAGCCTTTTATACTTTATATTTATCGGCAAATTTTCTTTTTATTGAAACTAATTTTGCCAGCTTAAATTAAATGTCAAGTTAAAATTTTATTCTATCACATATTACCAGTTTGAATTAATTGATGGAATTCAACTTTTATTGAATTAGTACAAACGATTTGGTAAACTTTAACTCAAAATCCTGTTTATTAGTTCCAATTGTTAAATTTGAAGTTTTACTATACCAAGTAATAAAAGTTCGAATACATTTGAAAACTTAATTTTTTTTCCATGTTTTAACACTTTATTTGGAATGGTAAATTTAAAATTTTATTAAATTATGTATTTTGAATTGTTAAATTATATTTTTTACTAAACCAAGAAACACCAGTTTTAACCTCATTTTTAAAATGTTCCAATGTTTTTGAAGAATTGTTTTTCTTTTTATTTCAACTTATACAAAGTTTAAATTTTTGTGAAAGAGTTAAATTTTGTAAAAAAAAAAGTAATAACTGTACGTTACTGTACGACGCGGAAAACATTTTCGATGATTGACTTTACCACGTGCTTAAAAACGTGCTATTGTGAGGTAAGTATAAACATGCAGAAGTGTTCAAACGAATTAATTGTTCAGTAATTTATTTTCTCTGTAGCCTGCCAACACTCTATATTAATTCAAACCACAAATATTTTCTTCAAACCACAAATACGTACAATACACAAATACATACATGTTTTATTTACATTAGGAATCGCGAAATTTGACTCAAGTCTGCGTTTTTGTTTTTTTGGTTTTAAAATATTCTCGAATTCATTACCATTAAAATTATACCATTTTCTTCCTGAGACTCAATTTACTTTTTAAATTACAGTAGGTTTTGTGAACCTGTTTTGTATCACGTCCATTAGCGTAGTAAACCTTAAACGCGTTTTCTGAAGAATGACATTTTGGTGTTATATGACTTTACGTCAACGGTCATATCTTCATAATAAATGGTCCGATTCACAAAATTCTAATTTTTTTTTGTAGACAATAGCTGTGAATGTGTTTTCTATGGAGAATCTAATATTGATTGTTATAAACACATTTTTTATGCATGTTTTAATCTTAATTTTTTGTTAAAAACTATGTATTTTTTAAAACTTTTTATTTAAAAACTTATAATTAAATAAATATTGAATCCAAATTTAAAATTCCACATAGGAACATGCGTCAATATAATATCTCTTATTTGCAATAAAAACAACACCTCTAAGTTAATTACAAGTTTATTTATGTATGTTCCAATAATGTCCTAATTAGTCACTTTAATTGCAATTAGCTCATAAAAAAATTGACCGAAAAAAGTTTGTATATAAAACTGCATCATTTTTAATTCCGATATACAGCCAAAAATTTTGAAATTATAGCCTAAAAATTAAAGAAAATCATCTCAATTATATATGTATACCTTACTACAGTAAGGCAATTTGACTAGGGTACATGAAGTAATGTAATTATTATTATGTGATGAAAAAAGAGATTTCTTTGAAGGTAACGGTTTTGAAATCATGCCTAAATAAACAAGCAGACGTCCCTTAAAGACATATTTTATACATAATTAAAAAACACCATAACCAAGACTATAGATAATAATGAAAGAGACCACAGGTAAATACAGGGTGTATATCTCAAAAACAAAGATCAAAAGAATAATGGAACAAAAAGTAAAGTTATTTTAAAAGCTGCAAATATATTACCCTAAATTTTCAAAATTAGTTACAAATTTTGATAACAGGTGGCGCTGTACAGTGTAGTTCTTATAAAAAATTTAGTATTTTGAAGTTCTGAGTGATAAATGTGAGTGAAAAACGTGAGTGTTTAAACGTGAAAGTTAGCGTGATTGCAATGACTGATTGCACAGGACACATTTATAACACAATTCCAGAATTTCGCAACTACAGCACCATCTGTTGGCAACATATGTAACAAATTTTGGAACTTCTTTTTTAGATTTTTACAGCTTTCAAAATAAATTACTTTGTTGTTTCATTCTTCAATCGATCTTTGTTTTTGAGTTATTTAATTTTAAAATCAAGGAGTCTTTCTCTGAACACCCTGTATAAAGTTCAATTTTGTTTAAAGGAAGAGAAAAGGATCGTCACAAAAAAAAAATAAAAAAAAAATAAAAAAAATAATGTAGTAATGTAAATTTTACTATGTGATGAAAAATGAGATTTCTTTGAAAATATTTCTTATGAAATGTTGCCTATATATGCAAGTAGATGTCCTTTTAAGACTTATTTTTATACAGAACTAAAAAAACACATAAACAAGATTATCGATAATCAAGAAAGAGACTATAGGCATTTATAAACGAGATGCAAGTTTGAAAACTGAAATAAATGACTTTTACTTTGATATTATACCCCTCGTTGGTAATTTTTTGCGTAGAACAGTTTCCCTTACAAATCATTAACGAAATTCATACCAGGACACAAATCAAAGTTTTAAATACTATTATTTCAAAACCGTTTATTTTTTACTCAAAAGATTTCATTCGAGATGGCTTGAAATATTCTTTACTGAACAATAATTTCCAACTTTTAAGAAAACCAATTGCGTAAACTATTTGACTTGCATTCAAGCAATTTTTTTTTTATTCTTTGAAGTATTTGAATTTTTACTATTGAATATTTTTTGTAACTAGTAAAGTAGTACAAAATGGTTTAGAATTTTATAAATAAATTGCCACAGGCACTAAAGTAATGGTAGAAAAACAAATTTGGAAATTCTTTTATCGAAATTTAATTTAAATAGTAAAATGCAAGTCTTTGGCATTTGAATGAAATTTTTTAAAATTTGTAGTATTTACTGAATACTAAGAAAAAGGAGTCACGATGCAATTCTCCAGTCTACAGTTTAACGATTTTGTAAATTTCAATTCCAGTTGGTTGGTTATATTTTGCATTCAAGTCTTGAATTCAATTGCTCTATTCTCAATATTTTTGCAGTTTTTTTAGTTGGAATGGTTCCGATTCGAGAATGGAATAAATGCAAATTTTTTATGCGTATCTTTTCAAAAGCCTCATAGAGTAATTGAAATGTATCATATATTACTGGGGCTTGAGAAATCCATTGGGATTATTTAACTAACATTGAAAAACAATTTTTTTTATTAACTTAATATTGTAAGTATTTGAAATAACAAGAAAAGATAAAATTGACTGCGAATATTAATGAAGAAATTTATTGTTCGCAGAGTTTTAAAACGTTAATAAAGCTATAAACTGATTTTTAGAAATGATCTGCAAAATAAAGCTTAAAAACCTTAAAAAAATGATTCCTCAGTGTCTCATTTTTGATGTCCAATATCTCAGTTAAGAGTTAGAATTTTATGCATTTTTTCAATAGATCGTAATGATAATTTAAGAATAAAATAGGTGTTTAGATTTTGATTAATGTTGTCACAATATGGATATATTTGTTAGCAAGTGCTTAAGTAATACAGAAAAACTGTAGATAAAATTACTTATTAAAGCAACAAATTAATATCCACAATGGAAATAATAGTATTCATATAAGATAATTTTTCACTAATCATCAACAGATTAAATCAGAGTTATACAAATTACCCTGAAAAAAAGAAAAAAAAAAAACCAAAAAAAACCCCGATATTCTAGTACGTGTCTGAAGAAACGATGAAACGATGCAGTTGTCACTAAAAGTTTTAGAAATAATTATTTTTCTACACAAAGGAAATATATTTAGTTTTTATGTTAACAAATATTTATAATTACTGGTTACCAGCTCTCTATTTTAAGTAACTCGGAGTAGTTACTCACATATCGACAGCGCCATCTCCTTTCGAAAAAACACAAAATTTTTTTTTGAGAGATTAAATCCTCAATTGTTACCGGAACTTTTCTGTGAAGTTTTTAACGCTCTACTTGAAATGTTTGTGCATTATTAATAATTCAAATATTCAATCAATTTCGCTGAACATTAGAGCCAGTATAAATGAGGAATGGAGTGTTTAATGATACAGAGACAATATGTAAATATGGGTTACTCTATAATTCAGAAATAATTAATAGTCAATAATGAAGTCTTACTAAGAGGAAGGTTCTTGTGTGCGATAAAACTTGTTTGTTATTGCATAAATACATAAAATTGTCTATACATTATTATATATACAATGCAATTGGCTTCACAATATATACTTATCTTAAAATGATTATTTAGAAGTGATATAACAAACCAGCTATTTTATATACAATTTATAATTATTAATTACATAATATTTACTACATTTATAAGTTATAGTAAAATAGGAAAATTGTGTTGCTTCTCTTTTTGCATGTTTCTTTGGAACTAATTCAATGAAATTCCAACGTTATGCTAAACAATAAATAATGCTGCTCAAGTTTTAATTGTTAAAATCTTAGTACTTTTGATATGGTATAATCTTACTTATAGTAACATTTGAAGAATTATTTTGTCAAAAGTATTTTATGATACTAAGCTTTTTAAGTCAATCCCTGTGATAAAAAATGTAATAATGATTTTAAAATTTTTTAAATGAATTTATATGACCTAAGTACTTTAAAAATGAAACTCACACAAATCTTTCAAGTTAAAAAAATGAATAACAAAATGCTCTTTTTAGAATTAGACAAACAGATAAAAAATAAGTAAAACTGTACAACTATGTTGTGTGTTGTCAGGTATTGTTGAAATTATTGGTGACTTTAATAACTTTCCTTGGATAGTTGATTAGAGTAAGCATGTAAAGAATACAACAGAGGATTATAAACAGAAATAGTAACTTTCTACCCATAAAATAACATGTAATCAAATAGAAAATAATACTATACGTACTGTTAACTTCTACTATACTGGTTTTGTAAAGATGTTTCCTTTCACCAGGGACTTCCCCGATATCCAGTTTCACCGCTCTGAAGCTGCTTATCTGTTGCCAGGAGATCACTTCATACCTCAGCTAATCAATGGGAATGCTTCTCGTGTAGCCTCACACCAAATATGTGCCATATTCAACTCTCAGAGCCATTAGTATTTTCATAATACATCCATATTATATAACTCGTTATGTGAGTAAGTTTAAACATACTTTCGGAGCCTACGGGTTACTCGGGAATCATGCAGTCAATTATGTCATCACATATTGTTGAAATAAATCTTCACTGTCATCAATTCCCTATTCTCGCATTTTTATATAAATGTTACTGGAAATGCATAACAAGATGGAATACTATAAAATTACCGAGACATTTTACAGAATGCATGGGTGTTTCAAGGCAAAGTAGGATATATGAGAATTAGTTTATACTTTTCCCAGGTTTTTTAGAGAATATAAAAATATATAGAAAAAAATTCATACTTTGCTGGTTTGTTATTTAGCATTTTACAAGATACGTTGGAAGTGTGTGAAATGTTAATCATTTTATATTTTGCTTAAAAAAAAATCGGTATTTTATAAAATGTATAGATATTCTATAGAATGCACGCTTTCCTACATTGTAGTCAACCTAAATATTACCTTCCATTCAATAAGACAAAGTATAACAATTTACGAATGAAATCTAAAATGTTGAGATGAATTTTCAGTTTGGTGATAAAATATGTGTAGTGGGGTCAATTTTTTTTAACTAATTAATAATAACTCATGAATCTTTATGCATGTATTGTGATATAAGTTAGTGAGAAAATACATACGAAATAAAGAGTATTTAGCTTTTCTTTGTATGGTAAATTATGAAAAATATTGTGAATTTGCATTTTTTAAATAAAAAATCCCAGCTACAGTTGGGAATACCACCACGACCGAGAAGCTTGAGTACCTTTAAAAAAATTGTGAGCTCTACAAACTTGTTCCCCATCAGGCTATGTGGGGCAATTTTTAATTTGAAAGATATCTCTGCCATTACAACCATCAAATACGCTCCATTTGCAGTAGTCAATAGTAATATAGTTTTGACGCATATAGTCTGTACAGTCCTATTGCTTTATTCTTTTCCTCTATGAAAAATACAATACATCCATCCAACTAAAAGTAAGTGCAGAATTCAATTTTGTTAAAAAAAAAACTCCGAAAAAATTCCAAATTCACTTTGAGTATTCATCCCCCACCTAAAATACATCGCATTTCTAAAGAAATATTCCGAGGAAATCCAATGTAGCCTGACAAAGAAGACACTTTTGGAAGAAGTTCCGAAAATATTAAAGAGTCAATTCCTCTGTGATTTGGCCTGAATGCCGCTGATAAGACACGAGTCTAACAAGGGACACAAAAGGCACTTCAGATGAAGTGTGCTTTATACTGGATATAAATACGCGACTATTGGATATTACCGGTTGGCCAACTTTCCCGGTTTTACCATACATCGCCATAAATCACGTCCTTCCTCAGATTACATTTGGGGTTAAAACAACGTTGTTTGGTTTCATAGGTTAAACTTGTTTTCCATGTTTTGCTTAAAAGAGTTTTGTAAAAGATCGTGTTCATTGCTCTGTGTTTTAATATTGTATTTGTCAATTAATGTAATGCTGGATCTAATACGTTCATACGCTTAAGCGTTCATACATATTATCCTTTTTAATTCCCAGATAATTGTCCTTTGGTTAGGCTAACTCTGTCCAGAGCTAGAACAAAGCTGTTTTACTCAAGAATAATTTTAGAGGCTTATAATTTAATTTTTAATTATTAGAATAAGTTATTTTAGATAATCGAAAACGTATAATTATGTAGCGATGTACAGTGCTCTTCAAATAAAAGGTTGACCACGCTTCTGTGATCAATAGCAAAAAGACAGCAAAAAAAAGTCTAATTTTGACAGTACCTCTGGTAAAGCAGTCTCCCCTATTTGAAATAGTTACCTTAAGGCGAGATGGTACCCTAAAATTTACAAACAATCGATTTTGGGCTCATTATTGTTTATCAAAATTTAAATTCTCCCCTTCAAAAAGATCTCATTTGTAATAATACCTAAAATAGAGGTATTTTTAATAATTATTTGGAGACAAAATTGCTAACTATTAGAGTAAGCCAAGTTTTCTTTAAAATGCGTTTTTCTCAAAACTACATTTTTCATGTACCCTTTTCTCAGAAACTGCACAAGCCATCTTCTTAAAATCTTTACCACATATTTCTTTTATGTAACTCTATATACTGAAGTGAGATTTTGTTGATATTTTAAAAATATTTTTTTGTTTTGGCTTGTTTCTTTTCTTGTGACTTTCACGAAAATTCATTAAAAAAAAGTAAATGAATTAAAATCAAAAGCTAACTTCAGTAGAATAACAAGTGTCTGCTAAATGACTCGAAAAAAAAATTAAGCTTCTCTGCTAATTACTTTCTGAGAAAAAAGTATATTAAATATGCCAAATGAACATTACCTGTATAGAGGGTACTAACTCCCTTTAAATAATAAAAATGTGTACTTAGTCACCCGCCAGAGGCAATAACGTGTAGTACCCGATTTTCCTACTGTTGGCATGCTCAGTGTACCATTAGTTCAGGGCTGTAAAAACCACACAGAACTACACTATATTTCTTTGTTTCATGTTTCTGACTGATTATTCCTACCACTATTAAATGCTTAACACAGCAAAATACGCTTCGTAAATTTGAAATACGAGAGGATTATGAGGTTGAAGCATTCTAGCGAGGACATTGAGACCAAGACTTACACTATCTGGCCAAAAGTATCCGGACACCCCTTAAAAAAGTGGTTCTGGCGAGTGACGCAATTTGATACGCAATTGAAAGCTATAAAAGTGTTGGTAGTGGTTTGTCAGATTGTATTTATGCGCTTGTGAGGCAATGAGTAAGTCAAAGGTGCTTGGTGAGTTTGATCGTGGCAGAATAGTGGGATGGCCATCTTTGTGGGAAATCAGTTCATGAGATTGCGGACATTCTACAGAAGCCTAAATCCACTGTGAGTGATGTAATTGTGAAGTGGAAACGTCGAGTAAGTGAAACGGCAGAAAAACGAACCGGTAGGGCGAAAACACTTGGTGAACGCAGCCGCAGAACTCTGAAAAGGGTAGTGAAACAAAATCGCAAGTCCTCGTTGATGGAAATTTCTCAGGAGTTCCAAAGTTCATCAGGCGTTAGTGTTAGCAGCAGGACTGTCCATCGAGAGTTAAAAGACGGGATTCCATGGTCGTGCAGCCGCTCACGAGCCGAACATTATTCCACAGAATGCGAAGCATCGATTGCAATGGTGTAGAGCTCATCGTCATTGGACTGTGGACATGTGGAAAACTGTTCTTTGGAGTGATGAATCTCGCTTTACAGTCTGGCAGTCAGATGGACGCGTCTGGGTTTGGCGGATGCCCGGCGAACGTTTCTATAGTGACTACATTGTGCCGACTGTTAAGTTTGGTGGTGGAAGCATAATGGTGTAGGGGTGTTTCTCGTGGTTTGGCCTGGGTCCGTTAGTTCCTGTGGTTGGAAACAGGAACTTTGAGATGTATGTGGACAATGCTGCACTCCCAACTCTATGGCAATATTTCGGGGAAGGCCCATTTCTCTTCCAGCAGGATAACTGCTCCATTCACACATTGAGGCTTGCACAGACGTGGTTTGACGAAATGGGTGTTCAAAAACTGGACTGGCCTTCTCAGAGCTCCGATCTAAATCCCATAGAACACCTTTGTAACGAATTAGAGCGCAGATTACGTAGGCAGCCAAATCGACCATCTTCACTGCAAGCACTCACTTCAGCTGTGATGGACGCCTGGAAGGCAATTCCTATGGTCACCTATCAAAAATTGGTGGAAAGTCTTCCTAAACGTGTGCTGGCTGTCATCGATGCAAATGGGGGACCAACATCATATTAATATGTGCCACAGGACGCTCTAAGTCCATACCACTGGGTGTCCTGATACTTTTGGCCAGATAGTGTATTATCAGCCTACATTATCGTACCCACCGGTTTTTGGTGGGTCATGACCGAAACCACAATCGTCTGATAACGAACTCGGTCACTTCGACCCCACTACATTTTGACTGAAACTTCTTTGTTTCTTAGTGTATTCTCAGTAATTTCTCAGTAAACATATAAGAACCATCTTCGATCCAACGTATAACTGTTGTGTTACTTAAGAAGTATATCACTTTAAATATGACATCCTAAAACAAACTTACAAACACGCCTTGAATTCAACAAAACACGAAAATACTGCAATCCCTCCTTCTTTTACTAATGCAGTGTAGTTCAGTATCGGTCAGCTAGAAAGCAGCTATTATTACAATAGAATCAACACTATTGGTTTCATCCTACCTCTTAGACGTACCCACTAATCTCTAACAACAATTTCTGGATAGCGCTTGCTTGGTTATGGACTTGAATTCGAAGAAGACTTAATATTTACCAATATTAACAACTTCCCCTTCACACAGCATAGAATCTGTTAGTGACAATAGGTAACCTAGAATTATATAGCATATTGGAGATGGGAAGACCACCCCCCTACACTCCAGTATTCCATTCAATTGGTTTTATCTGTTGCCAAGCAGAAACCCCTTATAAGCTATCCAAAAGTAGTAATTGGTATTAGCCAACTCTTCAAAACAGACGCCCAAAATTCAGAAGCTGTAGCTGTCATGCATTTTGTTAATATGAAATAATATTCCAATTATAAATAGTACAAACCCATTAATTACATTAAATCATCGAATATTTGAAGACATAATTTGTTTTAATAATAATTACAATATACACATTCAACTACTCAAACTGGAATATTAAAACAATATTTTTCTTAAAAAACAACATAACGTACTTCTGCGATAGCAATAAACAATATATCTTATTCTAAACACATTTATTCGTATATTTTGGTTGAAATTATATTTCCACCCTGTTTCAGCTACAATCTTTCCAAACTGATCTTTCAGATTGTTTTCCTCTACATTTAGCAATTCACTACTCGAGTTTGGATGGGTGATATGCAAGTAGCCCAATTAGGTTGGAAGTTGTGCTGTTATACATTTCATCTCGAAGTTCGCTAGAAAAACTTGTTTCGTATTTTTTTAAAAATTACTATCTCAATTCATTTGAGGTTTCATCACTTCATCTTATCTTTTCGATCCATGGGAGTTACTTGGTCACTTGCCGATGGATAAAGACAAACATCATTCAAAACGGATTTTCTACAGACTTTCCCGAGAAGTTAGAAAGTATATTTTAAATGCTCTCGGAAGAAGCCTATTAGGCGAACTTAGACATTTTTCAAGGAATTGCTCTGGGAAAAAGTAATTTTCTAATAGGCGAACCTAGACACTTCTCAAGGAAAATCATTTAGTGTGTACTTTTGTGTGAAAAATATATAGTTTTTATTTGATAATATGGATTTCTCTAAGAATTAAGCTTATTGCATGAATAGGGATGGATGATACGAATGTAAGATTTGATGAAAACATAAATGATTTTGCTTTTAAATAGTGATTGGGCAATTTTCTGCTGTACGCAAATTACATATAATCTTGTTTGTTGCAAAGATACATGGAAAAATAACTATTTTAACTGGATAAAACACTCAGTTTGTAACAGTGTCTGAGTCCCTTGCGTCATTGGCATATAAATGGGAATTTTACCTAGTTAAATTATTTTTTTTTGTTTATGTTACTTTGCCATAAACTAGTTTTATACAAAACAAAACATAACTATTAGATTCAGCATAATTTTGTAATTCTAATATATTTACAAAATGAAATAAGAGTGAAAATGTCCCGTGCATCATCCAGAGAATTTCCCAATTAATTATTATTTACAAATACCCTGTTGCTTTTGATCAAGCTGCAGTATTTCAAACTAAACACACAATGATTTTCCAATCTTAAAAAGTACGTGCATAGTAATCATACTTATCCATCTACGCTGTTCGAAAATCTTTCTAATTATTTTTTTTCCCTGAAAACTGGCAAGAGTTAATTTTTTCTACTATCACATAAAGTATACCATTCCAATGGATTTTCATTAAATTGTTTGAAGAAAACTTAATTAGTAACTGGAGACATTAACATTACATAGAAAGGGAAAATAAATGTATCTTTAGTTACGATGGCCAGAAGAGAGAAAAAAATTGTGCTTGATTAAAATATTAAAATAAATGAGAGTTACTTAAGGAGCAGTTCTTTGTTAGGTGTTTAAAAAATCTAAAAATGAAGATGGATTGAGATTAATCTATAAGAGCGATTAATTTCCTAATAGCTATATAACAATTAATACTGAGGATTAGTTGGGTATTCATTTTTTATAATACCTGTTAATTCTGAGGTGAAAATTAGGGATAATAATTAAGAATAGAATGATGATCGGCTGAGTATCTAAAATAGAAAATGTTATATTTTGCATAATTGAAGTTATTTTATTGTAAGTTGAATGTGATGTTATTTCAAGGTATTTTCTAAGCTTAAATAAGAAAAAAACACACAATTTTTCTATCTAATTTAATGTTAAAATGCGGATAATGGAAAATAATGTTATTTGAAATTATTGTAATTTGATACTTTCAGTTGATAAAATGCTCTATTTTTTATGTATTCGACGAAAATGGTTGTGCTAAATATGATAAGTAGTGTATTGTTTAATTCAAACTCAATTAAATTGGGTGTACTTATAATTAAGAGCATCTTGTTATCATATTTGCAAAGCGGCATTGTTATGACTTAACAACATCTACACGATTTATGCAATAGATTAGGTATTAAAAAGCCTTTTCATTTGATATCCCCTTCCCCATAAATTTTAGTGTTAATTGGATTTTATCTTAAGAATTGCCTTGAATAATCTGAATGCATGCAGGAATGCGTGTGATGATTATGCATTTATGACGTGTGATGACTGAATTTTTCCAGTAAAGCGTTTGGGAAGCATTTTATAGTTTTAAATAACAATATTTATTTATTTTTTACTTTCAATTACCCATATGTTAACAAAGGGTCGTGAAAGTATTGTTTTCAATAAATTATTATTATTATTATTATTTTGCATTTCTCTACGTTTTGGAACATTATAACTTTAAAAAAAATGGTCAATAAAATATGTCTGTTTTTGTGTCTGTGCTTCTGCGACTAGCATAATTCCTAAACAGCTTGGCCAAAGATGTTTAAATTTTTATTAATTATTATTAATTTATTATTAATTAATTATTATTTATTTTGCATACAGTTTACTGGTGTTCATGTAATCTACCATTAAGGTTTGCGTCCAAATTGTGCATGTGCATAAGGTAGCTGACATAAGTAGAAATAGATTGGGGTATGATATTCAAAATGCAATTGAATTTAATTCAAAATGTGCAATGGATATTTCATACGTCTTGTGGTTAAACCGCTCCATGATAGCCTGATTGGTATTTAATAGCTGTGAATATTGATAAAGAGAATTCAGTTGAGTCAGTAATTTTTTTGCACTTCGTTTTTGAGCAGATAAATATTCAGAGATATGGCATGAAATATCAAAATTTGTTACAGGTAAATAATATTTCTAATTTTAAGTACTAATTGCCTTGACGTTTAAAATTAAAAATATTTAGAAAATATTAGTTTAATTATGCGATATTTGAAATTTTCATTAAATAATATTTGTTATTTTATAATACAAGATTGAAATTGAAATTCAGTAATTATATAGTTTTGCTATATTTTCATACGTATGAAATGTAAATGAGCTGGTAAAGATGTAGCACTCAATGAGAATTTTAATGCTCTCAAAACATTTGAGAAGTCAACTTTGTTGCGAATATCTAGATCAACTTGTTAAAAGAGCATTCGCTGCTAACGAAGTACTAAAGTTTGCGATATTATTTCGGCAGGAGTTGACAATCAGAATGAAGCTAATTTTCCCATGCGCACAAAGTAACAAATGTTTCATACACATTAGAGGTAGTACGCAAAGTTAAATTTCATAAAACCAGACGCAGAAAACACTCGCCTTTAATTGAAAACGTTATTCACAGTACCTTTTTTCTAACGCTCAGATTCTTCAGCGATAAGTTAGTATTAATTTTCTAATAAACCAATAGTTAAATTTGTGGAGGGCTAATTAAAACACTTGACGTCATCCAATCAAGCTAAAATTTGTCAGATATATTCGTTATCGATGACAATGCATTCTATGATGTCTTGGGGACTGTCACTAAAAAGTTGTTTTTACACATGCTACAATTTCTACTTTGAAATACTAATTTACCCACTTAGTGTCTTCCATTTGAGTTTAAATTTTTTCACATGTACTTGTTGTCGATTACAATGCTTTTCATCAAGTTTTGGGTCCGTCTCTAAATGACCGCTTTTTTACACGTTTCTAATGCCTCACGTCACACTTATCAGTTTTTACTCGCTTGCAATTATTTAGATACCATTTTTGATTCAAACATCACATTTATACATTATTTAATGACGTAAACTTTCCCTAGTAAGGTTGATGAAGCAGAACCTTCGGGGGCTATTTAACCTACTTTTCTTCATCCAAACGAGCTTAAACTTGTAAGATAGACTCATTGGGAAAGAAAATGTTTTCAATCTTGCTTTGGGTTCCAAAAATAAATAGTGAATGGTTCAAAATGTATATTTTCTTCGTAGTAGATAAACACTGTAAAAACTGGATCTGTTCTCAATTAGTTTGCACTTTTCGAGGATAATTGGACCCATAAAAATTGGCAATGCATATACATGAATTTTTTTAAAAACTTTGTTTTTAGGAGTGGTATCATTAAGTTTTACGTGTCTACTTTAATCGAAGATACGTAAAATGTTCTGCTAATTAACGGTTATTTTGTTCTAGCAGTAGTCAAACTAAATTTTAAATATGGAGAAAGTATCCTTACTGTTATATAATCTTTTAACTACTACTTGATTAACTGAACAGTACAAATTTTGAAGTAGGTAATTTTCACCGCAGTTTGTTAAAATTTCACCCAATAGGGCAATATTAATAATTGAAGCAATCGAGCAGAATAATCAAAGATTGGATTACACGCTTATCCCCCAATTACTCTCGAAAAATGCAAACATGCCGATAACAAGTCGATTCCCAATCCTCCTCCAGCCTCTCGTAAACTCCCAAAGGAAGCCTCCTCTATAAAGTGTTTATCAATGTTGAAGGCATCCTCTCGGGACTTCTAAAAGTTACCCATAATACACACTTCCAAGGGCCCCCGGTAACAAATTGTCTGCCTCCTGGAAGAACATTTATAACGTGGAAGCCCTCTCAACAATTTCCCTAAATCACGGCCTTTGGAGCACTCTCATTAAAGAAATTAGTACTTTCACCAGGAAAAGGTCTTCAGACCTTTCAAATAGGGATGGTTTGTGTGAGGAAATTGCTGGCTAAGTAGGCTCTAGGGACCTGTGGGTATGCTATCATGTAAGGTCGAAGGAATATATACAGGTACAGTGTTAGATTGGAAGAGAGATCAAATTGGCATTATTCCATACTATCCATAGATCTCCGTTAACTGTTGAATCTCACACCTTTTCTAATCAGATTATTGTAAATTGTAATATAGCGGCACGTTTGTTTGATATTTAATTGATGGTATTTATTGAACTTGATTTTATTTTATTTGATCACGTGAAAATATTTCAAAGAAATAGTCGAGTTTGTTTTAAATTTTGGTGATTATTTATGAACTTATTAATTTATGAACACATTTTATAGTACAGATATATTCTTATTTTACTTAGAAATCATGTTTAATTATACGTTGAACTCAACCTCTTCTTTATCAGATAGCTGCAAATTTTAAAATAGTGGTACATTTGTTTGATGTTTAATTAATGGTACAGTGAGCAAAAAAAACAAAACAAATCCAAACGATATCTGTATCTTGTATTTTAATTGATGAAATTTATAATGACAAGTACCGCTGTAAAATGTGGAAGGTTTTTATTAATTGTATATAATTTTTTTTATGATGAAGGGTCATCTACATATTAAAATTAAACCAAATTTTAAAAAGTCCAATGTACATCCCCTAATATTATACCATATTTAGATTTAGAATCCAAAAAATCGTCTAAATGCCAAATTTTTTGTGCCCACTCAATGAACTTGATTTCATTTTATTTTACTATGCCAAACTTTCAAATGAAGGTTTTTAGTTAGTTTATGGTTAGTTTTGATGGTTACTTTGTTTAAATAATTTTTCTTTTTTTACATATAGTACCTATTTAGTATGGATATATTAGTATTTTACTTAGAAATCATGTTTAAATTATTGCTGAATCCCACCTCTTTTTTATCAGATAATTGTATATTGTAAAAAAGTACCTTTATTTGGTTGATTGAAAATGATTTCAACTTACATTATCATGAGATAATTTTTATTTGAATGGTTATAGATAGGTTAGGTTTAGGTTTTATTGATTACTTTGTATAGATAATTTTAATAATTAATATTTTATGTAATATGAATTATCTTTATTTTACGCAAAAACAATCTTTAACTAAATGTCGAATCACACCATTTTTTTTTTATCATAATGCAAAATACAAAGCAATGTTATATTTGGTATTTAATTAATGGTGCTCATCGAACTTTATTTCATTTATTTTTATCATACGAATAAAACTCTCGACTCAATCATTGTATTCTGGTTACGTTTAAGTTATAATGGCTATTCTGGGATAATTTATGTTATGCAGTGTTATTTATTTAGCCAAATTTCTTGCAGAAGATTGTGAAGTTTTCGTGGACTTAACATTTTGAAAATGAAGTTATATTTAGCTATTTCAAATGGACCTAATTTATGCCAGACAATTGTTTACATGTAAGTAAACTACATCCTAGGGTGCATAGGATCTCCTACAAGACAAATACGGAACTGAATAGTTTTGATAAAGTCAAGTGTTGATTTAGAAATGAGAGTGAAAGCCATTCCTTGGAAATGGTATTTTTCCTTATCACATGCACTCTGAATGTTTGCATCTCATCATGTTGTGATTGTATACAAATGTATGATAGCTTAATTTGGAATATACATTACGATATTTATTTAATTAGATTTAATTTCATGTCATGTTATCATATAATTAACTTAAATATATCAGTCGCCATATATGTTTTGTTTTTAAACTGGATATATATATATATATATATATATATATATATATAACCCTTCTCCAAACTCAAATGCAGGGTAGTTCCTCTTAAAACATTCCTGAACTCGCATGAAAAAAAATCTTTTGTGATATTGAAATAAGTTAAGAAACATGGAATTCGTTTGTGGTGCTTAGATTAGGCAACTTTTCATTTCTCCATTTCGTTCCTACAGTGACGGAAATTCTATTAAGAACAGGAAGGTTTTTTTATGATAATTTCTTTATTATTTGCTCAAACTTATTCAAATTTTAAACAGTATTCATGCCAAGTATAATAATGCATGATACGCACATACATTTTTTTTTACCTTTTAATTAACAAAACAATTATTAAATATTTTAGTTTTTTGATATGAAAATTGAATTAAGAACACTTGTTTTAAAAGTAAACTGTCGATACTATTCACTAATTACTAACATGGTGGTACTAAAATGCTAAATAAATGATTTTTTTTATCTATACGCAGTAAGTTATCAGTTTGTGTCAGACAGTGTTCACGATGGGTTAAATATTGCTGTTGTCTAATGCCGAAAAAACATAAATTGATACTTACTTGAATTGCGGTAAACCTATTGCGGACATCAGTAAACTTATAAAAGGATCGAAAAGAGTTATAAAGAACAAAGAAGATCCTATTAATTATAGAAAACACTTAAGTAGAAAAGGGAATTCGCGTTTAACTGTGCGAGATCAAAGAAGGATAGTACGACTTACTTCAAAAAGTGGGCGTATCTCAAATCAGATTGTTACAGATACATACCTTCCTATTACCCCAAGAAGAGTTCAACATATTTTACAATCATCAGAGAACTTGAAATGGTCAAATATGAAATCTGCTCTGAAGTTATCTCCGCTTCATAAGGCTATGAGATTGCAATATTGTGATAAGTATATGGAAATGGGGGACAAGTGGAAGAAAGTAATATTTACTGATGAAAACATAAATTCATTTTGGATAGGCCAGGTGGTTTGCATTATTATTGGATGGATTCACATAAAGAACCCAAATCAACATTCAGCAGAAACTTTGGTAGCGGAAGTTTGATGGTTTGGGAATCGATTTCATATGATGAAAAGAGCGACATTGTTTTCTTAAAAGGTCGACAAAACTTATTAGATTATAGATTATTGTTAGAAAATGCATTGCTTCCGTTTGCTTTGTAAAATAACGGAATGGATTTCATTTTTATCCAGGACAATGCCAGCATTCACATCTCAAATGAGACGAAACGCTGGTTTGAAGAACAGAATAATGTACTCTTAAATCACCTCCTAATAGTCCCGATTTAAATCCGATAGAAAATGTTAAGGGATTAATAGTTCATTTGATTTATGACAATGGCAGACATTACAATTCGGTTTCAGAACTGAAATCTTTAATTAAAGAAAAGTGAGAACTAATTGATCAGAAGTATATTCAGAAACTTGTTTTATTGATGAAAGCAAGCAATGATCAAGCAAGTTTTGATGGAAAATGATGGTTTTACTGACTATTAAATGTTTTTGTTCTTAATTCAATTTCCGAAACTAAAAACTTAAATATGTAATTATGTTTTTGTTAGTTAAAATATATAAAAAATTGTATGTGCATATCATGTATTATGCTTAGCATGAATACGGTTTAATATTTGAATAAGTTTGAACATATAACAAAGAAGTCATCGCTAAAATACTGCCTGTTCTTAAGTGAATGTCCACCACTGTACAGCTATCAAGGAGCTACGATTTGAAGAAAAAAAAATCAAATACTGAACAACAAATATTCCTTTGCAGGTAGTTTGGTTTAAAGTACTTCTGAAATATTTCCTTCGCTTTTTTTTAACGAAGTTAAGTTGTTTCAACACACTTTGTACGTTACTTTACCCGTGTGCTTTTAAACTGCAAACAAACAGAAAACAAACGCTTTTTTCTTGGAACTCATTTTGAATAAGATTGTAAACTCCTTTACTGGAGCCACTTAAGACACTAAATGGTTAACTGATAACCATTAATATTGGCACTTTCTAACTTCGTGGCGATTAGCGTCCATGTCGATTTTTGTGGTTGAATATTGATGGGGGAGTTGGCGCATCATTTTTCACAAGAAAAGGACAATTTGTCAATAAACTTCCTTACTTTATAATATCTGAGAAGCGATAAGTGGGCCGAATGAAAAAAGAAATTTCGTCTTTTCTCAAGACGCGCCTTAAGTTAGTTTATAAGGGATCGACACTATAATTTCTGACAGTGTTAAAATATTGTTTTATTAGTTAATTTTTCTCAGAATCTAATACTTTCTGTAATTTTCAAATAATTAATTTAGATTTTGTATGTATGGTGTGACTGTGTGTGTATCGATGGCGGATAAATCTGCGAAGAGCTAATTAACCCCCTTGTTGTCATCTAATCTGGCTGAAACGTATCTGATAGATTCGATGTTGATGAAAATGCATTCCATCAAATTTTGGGGGCTGCCACTGTGACTAAAAGGTCCCTTTTATGGGATACTATTAAACCAATATGCCGTCATCAATCGTGCTGAAATAGCAATTAACCGATAATTGAAAAAACTATTTCTTGTCGCCAAACTGTTTTAATAAATAAATAATACAATTGTTTTAATCAGAATAAAAAAAAAATAAGAAATTTGGATGCGAGTGCATAACTTCACATTCATTTTTATTGAGTACATTTTGAAACACTTAAGTTTGCCGCATATTTTGCTGATAGAGATATTTTTAATATTTAAAATTAGATGCAAATACCAATCACACGATGGCACCAGAAACGGCTCTATGTTAATGACTGAAAAAATTGGCAATTCATATACAGAATTTATATTAAAGCCTTTGTTGTTATGTTTTATATTATTACTTTTCTTATTTATTAAAAAAAAAGAAAAAAAATATTTTTAAGTGAATTTTAAATTTAACTTAATTTTGCAGATTGAAAAAGAGTTTTGTTTATGTATTTTGAAAAAGTTTTTGAATTAAAAGTTGGATTAAATTGGTTGGCTATTTAAATCAAATTGTAAAGAGAAAATAATAAAATGCTCAAATATTTTCTAGTAAGTAACTGAAGTTAATATAATAATTAAAAGGTTTTCATGTGATAAATTTCTGGAATAATCAAAAAACTGTATTTTAGTAAGTTTTATAGATTAATGAATGACAAAAAAGTTCATTAGTAATTTTAGTTTGATATTTTTAATTTGCATCAGCGAAATTCATGTTTTCGTATTTCTTGATAGAAAAAAAAATAAAAAAAATTGCTCTTTTTTAAATACGTTTACAAAACAGTTTAGTGTCAAATTATTTTTCAGATACTATTAAAACAAAATACCACTTGTTGGAATCTCAGTATCAAAACTTCTTCACAAGCAAAATACCGGGTGATCCAGAAGTCAGGACCAACTTTAAAAATGAATAATTCGAAATCGAAGCAAGATACAAAGATATGGTTTGCACCAAACGCATGAAAAATAAACCGGGTTTTGTGTCGCAACATAAAAAAAAAATAGTTTTTTTGCCGACCAACAGATGGCGCTGTAGTGTGTTATGTCACAAAAAGCTGATTTAGAAAAAAAAAATGAGATTTTTTACAATTCAGCTTTATTACAGTTAATTAATTACAGTAAATGTTCAATGTGCTGTCTATCATTCAGAAGTACAGCTGTGAGACGAGTGATCACACCATTCACAGCATTTAGGAGCATTTCGTGAGCTATGGCAGACACATGTTGCCGGATGGCATCTTTAAGTGCAGCTAATGATGCCGGTCGGTCGCGGTACACCTTTGACTTCAAGAATCCCCACAGCCAAAAGTCACAGGGTGTGAGATCGGGAGATCGTGGAGGCCATGCTTGCTTAAAGGCGCGACTGATAATGCGATCCTCCCCAAATGTTGAACGTAGCAGGCGTTGCACAGGCAGAAAAATATGAGGTGGTGCTCCATATTGCTGAAAGGTGACTGTTTGGAGTGCCTGTCTCGCTTGCAGTTCAGGAATAATGTTGTTCTGTAACAGTGCAGCATATCGCGGACCAGTGACGGAAACTGTTTTGAAACACGTTTGTGTGACTTCTTCGAAAAAAAAGGGACCAATTATGAAATCAGCAGTGAAGCCACACCAAACGGTCACTTTAGGCTGATGCAAGGGTACCTACACAAATGCATGTGGATTGTCCATGGTCCACACACGACAGTTGTGGGTGTTAACAGCGCCAGACAGTGTGAAATGCGCTTCATCTGTCCAAAGCACGTTGTGAAGCCAATCGTGCTGCTCGTCCATCTTATTGAATACAAAATTCGCAAAATCTCGGCGACATTCAAAGTCAACAGGTTTCAGTTTTTGGTTATGTTGCAATTTGTAAGGATATCTTTTCAGAGTTATTCGCAGCGCTCTCCAGACACTTCCGTACGACACTCCTGTCTGCATCGAAACTTCTCGAACCCTACACTCTCCGTGTGCAGTAACCACAGACATGGCTTGCACCATCTTCTCCACTGTCGTTGCAGCAGCAGCGGCTGTTAAGAGACGTCCACTTCTTGGCCGTGAAGTCAACGAACCTGTAGTTTCAAATTTCTTAATCAGTTTGTTCAATGCAGATGGCGTTATTGGTCCCTTGCTGTCTCGCATACCTTTCATGTAGCGATATCCTCGCAATGCCGTACTGGCACTTTCTGAATTCTTATAAAACAGTTAGAAAAGTTTCCTCCTTTTATATCGGTTGTTGCTTTGCATAATCCTACAGCTGAACTCCTCCAGCGCCATCTGTTGGTCGGCAAAAAAACTATTTTTTATTATTTTGCGACACAAAACCCGGTTTATTTTTCGTGCGTTTGGTGCAAACCATATCTTTGTATTTTGCTTCGTTTTCGAATTATTCATTTTTAAAGTTGGTCCTGACTTTTGGATCACCCGGTATATCACCTGACAATAGTCATATATAGTATTCAGCAAAATAATCGTAATACATTTTAGATTGTTAGAAACATTATTTTATTAAAATGCCAGTAAGTGGTATAAAATAGAATTCTTTGTTTCTGTTAACATTTCATTTAACCCATATTTAAAAAAAAGAAAAAAAAAGACATTACATTATATATGACATCTGCGAATGAACGAGATGAATTTATGAAGAAATCAAGGCATTAAATTTTTCATTGAATCCCACTGCTCTGGAGTCTTATAAAAGTCTTTTGAGCTAACGATATTTGCCGAGGGCAGGGATTCACTCACCTATGTATGCTATACCTAAAAACGTAGGGTGTTATTTTAAACTGCAGTGGTATTTTAAGTACATAACATATATACATCATAGTCTTGAAGAAGTTCTAAAATGTGGAATTGAGAAGCAAAGGGGTCTAAGTGACTTGTCTTAACTTTTGAGAACATGAAAAAAATTCTTGGAATGGTAACAATATTTTTTATTACATCAGGATAAAACCAAAATTTATTTTAATAACTCCCCCATATTTTTCTGATTATTTTTATGTATTGAAATCGCCCGTCCTATCAACAGTTCGAATATTTTTATAATTTTCCATATATTTACTATAAACCGACGCTCTGAGCATGAGCGGTTTTAAGTTAATGCTAATATTCTGAATGTAAACAAATTATTGAAATTCGCTGAAAAATTTCAAGTCATTTCGAAATTTGCTAATTTTTTTTTTATATCCAGGTAAATATGTATTCGTATCTTTTAAACAGAATAGAAAAATCCCTTCTTTTGATTTTTTGTTTTTGTTTGGTGTTTTCTTACAGATAAATGCAGTTTCTAGCAACGGTTTTTATTTTCAGTTTTTATTATTATTTAAATTTTAACATAAGTTGAAACTAATCCGTTAGCCGCGTACTAGATAAAAATCGCCAAATTGAAGACCTAAGTAATTCAAACAAACAACTTTCAAATAATTTATAATTTCTATATTTAGAATTGGCGATACATTTACTCGCCATTTATATGGGTAAACATTTAGGCTTGGCGTGCTTAATTATTATATTTTAACTTAATTTTATTATTTATGTTTTAGTTTTCTTTTAGTTACCGCGTTTTTGATTTTTGCGATTTTCTGATCGCCAAATGAAAAAGATCCCACTTTACATTTAAGAAAAAAAGGAATAGATGTAGTAAACTCCTATGTCTTTCAACGGGCCCCCAGCATAATGGGGCCACACAGCTAGTTAAATATAAATATGAAATTTTGAAGTGTATTTTGTCAAAAGTTAAGAAAAGTCACTTGTACCCCTTTGCTTGTCAGGCCCTTAAATATCATAAAAAAAAAGTTATAATACTCGCATATGCTGATAAAGTGATATTCTAATAAAAATTCCAATAAAAACAATTCTAATAAAAATACATAATTTTTTCAAAAGGGACTTGAGTGTTTTTATAATTATTATGCAGCCGTTGGGTTTAAAATGAATTTGTTTGTTTATTTTGCTTTAAAAGTCACATTGTTGTAAAATTTACTAAAGCATCTAAGAGGCTAGGCACATACAAGTAAAACATCAATTTTAAATTATGTATTTTAAATGTGGTAAAAATCTACTTAAATTATGAAATAATACCTACACTCATTATTTAGAGATAGGAAACATAACTTTTAAGGTTGTAATTTTATATTTCACAATTCCCCAACTTAAAATTTTTAGTTTAATACATTTCAATATTTTTTAAAACCATTTACTATATTTTCTAGAGTAAATTTAAAAATCATAATTAAAAAAATAGTTTTTTTTTTTTAAATTTCCAAACCAATTCAGCTGAAATAATTTAAACAAGGTAATACTAAACAATTTAAGATATTATATCTCTCTCTTCGTTGATGATTAAAATAATACCATCTTGAATACTCTAAAAGCATTATTTCATGATAGGTACGTATTTAATTATAGTGGAACCTGAACAGAAAAATTGAATTTTGTTTTATAGCTCATATTTTTATTCTATTGCGGAATAGAAAAACAATTTGTTGCTCGATATATTATTTATAACTAATTGTAAAAATAGAAAACACTTAAATGTAAAAATAATTCAGTTAAAAGTTCTGTAATAAGTAAAAATCTCTGAAATTCCAATTGTTATTATTTTTTAGTTTGGTTAACGTAAAATTTTAGGAATAAAGAGATAAAGAACTATAATAAACAATTTTAGAATTATTCGATGCAATATTATTAGTCAGTAGCTAGTATGTTATGTCATAATATACCTACGATCTTATTTTGGGTATGATGTAACTTTTGAAGAAAAAAATCATAATCAATCATCATAAAAATGATGCATTTTTATACATAAACTTTTTTTTCCCGTCAATTTTTTAATCAGCTAATTGCAACTAAAGTGACTAATTAGGACATTATTAGAGCATACATAAATAAACTTGTAATTAACTTAGAGGTATGATATTTATTGCAAATAAGATATATTATATTGGCGCATGTTCCTATGGCGAATTTGGAATTTGGCTTCAATATTTATTTAATTATAAGTTTTTAAATAAAAAGTTTTAAAAAATACATAGTTTTTAACAAAAAATTAAGATTAAAATATGCATAAAAATGTGTTTAACACAATATATATTAGATTCTCCATAGAAAACACATTCACAACTATTGTCTACAAAACAAAATTAGAATTTTGTAAATCGGACCATTTATTATGAAGTTATGATCGTTGGCGTAAAGTCATATAACACCAAAATGTCATTCTTCAGAAAACGCGTTTAAAGTTTACTACACTAATGAATGTGATACAAAACAGGTTCACAAAACCTACTGTAATTTAAAAAGTAATTTGAGTCTCAGAAAGAAAATGGTATCAGTTTAATGGTAATGAATTCGGGAGTATTATAAAAACAAAAACGTAGACTTGAGTCAAATTTCGCGATTCCTAATGTATATGTATACCTTAAAACAAAATTCTATGAAAACAGCTAAGTTATGTTCATAATTGCTAATTAGTTAATTGAATTTCCATTAATTAATTTATTAAATATTATTAAATGTGAAAAATTTTATGTGGTTATATGACTTTAAAAAAAAAAAAAAATGTAAGCGTGAAAAAAATTATGAATCAGGAAAAAAAAATAATAATCCAATGTATAATAGTACCTAATATATATCTCTAATTATAAGTTAAATTATAACTCGTATAGCTTCAGTATACATATTTATTAAATTAATTTTTTTAATGACAAACATCTAATTTTATTTGAGAACAACTGCATCTGAGACAGATCAATAACAATTATATCTATATTTCCTTTAAGATAGAGACAACCAATCTCTGCCAAACTAATGCATTTAATTAGCATTTTCCATTAGAGCATCCGAGATGGATGACGTGCTATGCGGCTTACGAACACATAAATACCCATTAGAAAGTTTGAAGTGCCAGAACCAAATGATTTGGAGAGAGTTATTAATAAATGCGTGGAAGCAAAACTGCGAAAAGATCCAGCCGCCGCCGGCGTCCGAAATCTTTACGATCCAAGAGGAGAACTTCCACGAATGGAGCCGAATCCGAAAATGGGAGGGGAATTTTTCAATCTGTACAACGGGCATTAAAATAAAATCGAGATGCACCATTTCACCCTTGATTAAATCGAGATTAGCCATTGTGCGGAGTAGGAGTCCATCGAGAATTCGAAGTTCTGAAAATAATTCAGGGATATGTTCGACAGCGTTCCCTTGAATTGAACCCGAGGGCTGTCATTCAAGGCAATCAGACGAAGTAATAAATGGCAAATATTGAGAATGGAAGTTCTGTTATTGAATGGCTAATGGCGGAGTAGAATATGTTTTCTTGGTGTGGCTTGTGGGAATTAGTCGGGAATTTAGTTTTTATTTGAATGTTGGCTTTCGAATCCACTTGAAACTTAACGAGTCTGGTGAAGTATAAAAGTTATTCTGGTAAAGTATAAAAAGTTTAAAAAGATACATAGTTTTTAACAAAAAATTAAGATTAAAACATGCATAAAAATGTGTTTAAAACAATATGTATTAGATTCTCTAGGATTTAAACTTTTTCGAACTATTATCATAACTGCTATCAAATGTTCATGATGAAGTAATTATGTAGATACGAGCTTATTTGTAAAATAATGACACTTAATGGGAAGTATTTCCTGGAAGGTATTTCAATAGTGACTACAAGACTTGTATGCACACACACAATGACCAAATTCACCAAATAATATCCTATAGCGAATATAGACTTGCGGTTGTGTTTTGTTTTTAAATTTATTGTAGTTGTAAACATTCATAAGCTAGATTTACAGTATAATCGTATATTGTTTGTAATAGTTTGTTACGAAAATTTAAAATTTTTGTACCTTTGATAATTGAACCCATCAAAAATATTAGTATGAGAAAGCATAGTTTGCGATATTTCTTGCAATAACCAGCCATGAAAAATAGTGAGATTTACAAAGGATTGGAAGTTTTAAAGACCTAGGTTGGTTGTTTTCAGATTATCTGGCACCCCGTCAGCAACACGAGGGCTATAATGCCCCGAAACATTCGTCATTAGACAAGAAAACATACATTTACAAACACCCATGCCTTACACGGGACTCGAATCCGCAACCTCGCGGCCTAGAAGCTAGCACACTAACCACTATACCGTTTGATCGGCTTTAAAGACCTAGGAACACGGCAGCGTTCCGCAGCCAAGTCTGATGTCAAAGCAATATAGCTTTCAATTGTATTTTGTTCTAATATAGCTTAGAGTCTGTTCTTCGACTGCTTAAGCTCTACTTTAGCTAGAAATCTATTTTTTAAGCTATCTTGCGAGTAGAGATTTAGACAAGGAACTTTAAACAACCTAAATCTTAAACTGTTAAAATAATCTTGGATATTCTTTGTTTTATTGTTCTCTGAGCACTATTAGATTAAAGCACATTTTGTGTGCTTTAATGAATACTATTGATGTTAGAAAATTTACCAGGATAACGAGGGATTAAAATGGGACGACAGAGTTCAAGTATTTTAATTTGCTCAGTGCAAAGAAGTAATTTTTAACTCTAAGTTGAACTTTAAAATCAATGAAATTAGAAATAAGTAAAGATAAAATATATGTAAAATCACCATTACTTGGCGGGGTAGATGTTTGTTCGAAATAATATCAATTCACATTTATATTCTATTTTGGGTCCCTTGAAATAAATCGAGATTACTTCGTTTAAAACTCTAGATTTCTAAGTACTGATTCAATATATGGTTTTGCAATAATCACAAATTAGTCCATTGTTTGCAAAGTACCCTAATGAAGTTAAATGCGATCGTTTGGGGATAATCATTAAATTTTATACCTTTATCTGTATCCCTGTAATCCCTACTAATTTTAAAATGGCTCTTTTATGTCCACAAAAGCAAGAATGGGTGGCGGCAATGAAGGAGGAACTCGAGACCATGCAAGAACGTCAAGTATGGACTCTTGTTGAGAAACCCCCTAATGCCAAAGTTCTAGGATGCAGGTGGGTATATACAGTAAAGAAGAATGAATCTGGTGAAATCGTAAGATATAAATCAAGACTCGTTGCACACGGATTCCGCCAGGTTAAAGGAGAAACCTTTGAAGAAGTTTACAGTCGTGTAGTAAACTTTAGTGTTATAAGATTCTTTTTCGCTCTTCTTGTAAGCCTATATAACTGGGAACATTTACAATGCGATGTTAAGTGTGCATACTTGTACGCACCCTTAACCGAGCTAATTTTCATGACGCAGCCACCAGGTTTTGAGGACAAGAAGCATCCTAATTCAGTATGCAGATTACAAAAAGCCATTTACGGCTTGCACCAAAGTGGGCGTGTCTGGTATTTTGAAATTCATAAAGTTTTATATGAAATAGGATTTAAAAAAATTGAATGGTGCAATTGTGCTTATTTCTTAGAAAAAGATGTCGTTCTTTTACTATATGTAGACGACATAATCATTTTTGGAAGAAATAAAATCTTTACTAATAAAGCAGTTAATCTCTTAAAGGAAAGATTTGATATAAAGATTTTAGGAAAAACAAGAAAGCTGTTAGGAGTAGAATTTGTGGAGGAAGGTAACAGGTTATGTATTCATCAGCACGAATACATTGATACAATTTGTAACAATTTCAGGAAATTTAATTTCCCTATATCATCCCTTCCTATAGCTAAAGAGGTTATTTATTCTAAAACCCAATGCCCACAAATTGACTCGGAGATGGAAGAAATGAAGTCTTAACCATATCGTAGTTTGATCGGAAGCTTAGCTTTCTTAGCAGGAAGAACTCGCCCTGATATTTCATATTCGGTTAATATTTTTAGTCAATTTCAGGAAAATCCAGGTATCAGCCATTGGAATGGTCTCCTAAAACTTCTAGGCTATATTAGTTATACCAGAGAGCTGAAACTGGACTTATCCAAAATTCAAAACTTCAACCTTGATGTCTACACTGACGCTGATTTTGCGAGTAATCGAGATGATAGAACATCCATGGGTGGACAACTAATCTTATTAGACAAAGTACCAATTGCTTGGCGAGCCTTCAAGGAAAAGTGTGTTAGTTTATCATCTATGGAATCCGAATTTGTAGCCATGACAGAAGCTGCAAAGGAATTAGTATGGTATACACGTATTATCAAGGAGTGTGTTGGTGCCCAGCTTATCGAGCAACTACCAAACAATCCCCGTCTACTTGCTGATAATCAGGCTGCAATAGACTTTGTTCGTTCTCCTATTGAAAACCATCGAACGAAACATATAGACGTTCGCTTACACTTCATTAGAGACTTGGTATACACCAACATGTTCGAGTTGCAACATGTTCCTAGTAAAATGAACTTTGCTGACATTTTTACAAAGCCGTTGAGCAAAACTGAACTTTTTCATTTTCAGGAAATTATATTTTCTAAAGTTTGACTTGTATTATTGATAAGTCATGATGTCTAATATTGTCACTAATATTATTGAAGTATTTAAGTATTAATGTGCAGTTTTAATTTCTTAAGTTTAATATATCAAAAATGATATTTATATGTTAAAATTGGTTTTGAGCTTTAATAATGTAGAGTGACGAGAAATAATTTAGACAATGTGAGAGTTTAAAACTTTATTTTCATAAAGATGCATGTTGTCCAATATTTCATAAATTTTGCTTCATAGGTCATTTTCAAAAGAAAAAAAATATGAAGAAGGGGGGCACTGTTAGATAAACAGCTTATTTAACTACTTGTTAATGTACCTGTCTTCATACTTTTTCCCAACCTGTGCCATGAGTGAACCGCCCACTTTTCAAAACTATTGTTTACCTTTGGCTTCAGCTAAAGTTTTAAGTTGAGTTGTATGGCTTCTTCCTTGAAAGTTTAATAATATTTGTGTTGGGTATTTCTGAATTTTTGATTGGTCAACTGTGGTATTTTTCCAGACATGCATTTCTTTGTAATATGCAAATTTATTTCTTATATAAGAAAAAGTTTCTTGTGAAACAGGGCAGATGGTTTCTGACTGCCAGTGAGGTAGTAGTATTGATTATGTTATAAATAAACTTTTAACATTTTTGTTTCAACCCCTTGTCCTCAGTTTATTTTTCACTGCATTTATTTTATGAGATAAATTAAAGTATAATCTCTATTTTTAAATCTTATGAGATTATATTACATAACATACTTTATTTTAGCTTACTGCTTAAAATAATTTCAGAACAATAATCCTAAAAATAAAGATTTTAGAATATTGAGGACCCTTTTAAAGTATTGGAAAAGGCTAAGTTTGTCTGGATATTTCTAGACTTTTTGAGATTGTCCTCAACCGATAGATGGGTCGTGTAAAAATCAATCAGAGTCAGTCTAGTCAAGTTCCAATTCTATGGATGTTTTGAAATTGAACTATTGTGGATGCAGTTCTGGGTTTTTCCAAACGGCCTTAAGCTTGTATTTTCAATGCTGTTGAATCGAGACGGCTGGAATCCCCAGTTTGAGCTAGCAAGTATTTTGCTGCTGCTGTTTAAAGAATTGTAAATTTTTTTGTTAAGAATAAAAGGATCTAATTTCGGAATCTAATGGCATCATTCCTATGAGAGAAATATTAGTAACAATACATATGCAAATCGTGATGATGATACTCATTATTTTCAGCCGACTTAATATTTCAAATTCTATGCCATTTAAGTTTAATTTAGTACCGAATCTACAAAATGTCTAAATGCAAACTTTAATTCTTGAAATATTAAATACATACTTTATGTTACATACGTTATATAAATTTACTTGCTTTTACACAGCTCCCTGCATTTGATACATACTACATACAATTGATTACATAACACTTTCGTGCTTCCTTTTCGTTAAAGTCCAATTTTATTAAAAGTTTTGAAACGTTCACATGATAACAAGATCCTATTCTAAAAGTGCTATCATCATCTCAATTTTCACATGCAGTCTTTTTTTTTTTCGAGTGAATTTGTGTAAAAACTAATTTTTTGTATCTTTCGATATCGCTCTTCAGATTGTGTCGCAAGTATTGGACACTATCCAAAGAGCTGCAAATCTTTCAATGTAACAAAATTTCTTTCCTCGACCCAAAGTTCTCTTATTCTCCGAAGAATCCCTCTTATTGTGACTTATGTCTCTATAACTATAGATGGCCACTGGTCAGCGGTAGAGAGAGGGACACAAGCGGAAGTAGTTAGGGACGTCATCGAGGAAACCGCTCTACCATCCCGGAAAAAGGGGAGGAGGGAGTGGTTGAGAGAAATCTGTTGTTCAGATTTTAGGGTTACCATGGGAGACCAGACATGGATGGACGATGGCCTGCTACTGTTTGATTGTATTGATTACGAGAACAATTTGCTTTTAGAGGGTCAAGGTTGATCTAACTTGGTCTATTTATTGAACTGTATTAGAATGGAGGTGCTTTGTATTTTTTAAATATAACCACGTGATTTTGGATTTTCTGAAATGTGTATTCATATGTTTGGAATGGTATACTTCAAATTCAAATGCATGTAGTTAATGGGAACTGGATGTTAGAAATGTGTTTGAATCTGATGTTACAATTTAATATTAATCTAAAAAATTTAAAATATGTTACTTACAGTACTAAAATTGATTTTAAACTAAACTTAAAATAAATGCTTGACTCAAAAATTTAATTTTACATGAATAATTCAATAAGATTTTATGATTTTATTGACATACATTGAGGTTTATTATGTATTGGCCTTTCCACCTGATAGTAGCATGACTTATTAGAAATGAAATAAAAAATCATTTAATTTACCCTATGAGAATTAACTAATCAACAATGAATTATAATATCATCAATGCAAATCAGTTTCCAAACATTCAATATATCTGTATTTTTTACAAACGCATAGGCAGGTACGTAAGCAAACACATTAAAAAATGCATTCATGTAGTGAGACAAATACGAACATAGGTTAAAATACGGACTGACATAGCGATACAAAA
Source organism: Linyphia triangularis (assembly GCA_963978545.1). Taxonomy (NCBI): domain Eukaryota; kingdom Metazoa; phylum Arthropoda; class Arachnida; order Araneae; family Linyphiidae; genus Linyphia; species Linyphia triangularis. The sequence continues at coordinate 15,553,113 of OZ021732.1, forward strand.
CTTATCAAATAAATTTTTTTTTTATCGAATCGAATTTGATCGCATAGAATCGAATTTCAAAATCCTTTTCAAATTGATTTATATTAGTGAGGAAAAGTTACTAAATTTAAAGAAAAACGAATGTTTTCGAAATCGGTTAATTTGTACCGAACTCCCAAATCTTTTAAAATAACAAAAAAATATCCCTCAAAATAATCGAAAAATGTCCTTTAAAATATTAAAAAAAAAAGATCAAAAGAATGATTAAATGAGTAAATCATTATAAAATCTTGGTATTTTCTAAACTTCTGGACTTCAGGAACATTTTTTAAAGGGTAGATAGATAAGATATTCTGCTCCAGTCGAAGAAGCATGATATTTTTAGCCAATGGCTGTATATACTACAGATAAATTGTTTCTGAACAAAACGTTCGAGAACCAAAATCCCTTTCTCACGCTCATTGAATGGTCTTAATTACGCAGCTGTAAAATGCAGCTCTGGTCCATTCGCACTTTGAAATAATGGAAGGATAAGAATTCACTCAGAAACAAATTATTCTATAACAACTAAATATAAATACAGGAACATCTTGAAGGAAAGTACCACTTCCCATTTTCGACCTATTTATATATTTGTTTTAATATTATTGAAATCATAATGACACAAATCCCAGATTTGTAGCCTAATATGCCTTCACACACTCGAACAAATTTCTTTGTATCCTTTTTTAAGCACGAGTTATTTGTAAAAACGAGTAGTATTTAAGATAAATACTAGAACCCTTCTGTGCACTCAATCTATTTTACCGTAGAGTGAGCTAACGACAGACGTGTAATGAATGACTAAACTGTTACGGTTAGGCTACGAACTATATGATTGTTATGAACTATGCAATTTCTTGACTGAATATTTTTTTTAATTTAAAAGTTATTGATGTTTACAAGCGAAACATCCAAGTGTGATGTGGAGTACAAGAAAAAATAAACTTCAATGACTCCAAGCAGACTATATTTATTGTGAGTAAACTTACCTTCCTACCTCCTAACAATAATAATATTGAAAAAGTACTATTTTTAGTTTATTGTGCTATGGGATAGCTTTATTATTTCATAGGATAGCAATACAAAAGTCAGTTATTAAGGAAGGTGTTTTGTTTAACTAACACTATTTCATTAATTTCTTTTAATAAGATTTTCAATTTCAAGATAATTTTAACTGAACATTAGAATCAATAATACTTTTGTAAACATTTATTTAACTATGTGCAAATACTTCCTGATCCTTTATATTTTTTCTATTATTCAAGAGCCATTTTGAGAACCAATCGATTTTACGAGTCGATAGAAGATGCAATTTGTGTAGAAAGACCATCGGTAACCCAATAAACGAAAGTTTTATAGGAGGTCAATCTACCTTCTACTTAAAATAAATACGTACCTAACAAAAAACAACGTTTGTTCTTTGAGTTCAGCTAAGCCTGTATTTCACGGATGTTTCTTAAATGTTGCGATTTTGTCTGGACAGGATTGCTCTTATTTGGAAGAGTGCACATCAAGTAAGCATTAGTTGACATTCAATAGAAAATACTTGTGTCTATTCCTTAGAATGTTCATTGGATCTTTGACCACTCCCGAAGTAGGTCTTAAATGAAAAATATCTATATGTTGCTTTGAAAGTATTTCCTGTGGTAGAAAGTGTTGTCTGAGACCAAACGAAAATGTTGCATTAAAAACGTTAGATTTAGCGATAAATTTAACGTGTTAAAGATAGATTTAAAGTCTGCTTTATATGTTTACCATTTAGTTTACGACTTACGATATACTAAATTGGATTTTAGAGTAGGGCTGTTATAAAATAAAATTTTTTTTGAAACTGTAGGTCAATTATATTTTATCTTGAGACTGTACACTGAAACATTTTTTTGGGACTTATGAAGAAGTTGCCTTATCATTACAAATTTAGACCCCAAATTTTTTAAAAATTGTTATGTATCTCAAAATTAATTATTCCACATACGTATAGTATATTGTTTTTAAGGTGAGTTTAAACCTTTGATTTCAACAACATCTTTTCTGCGTTATATTCGATATGCTTTAAAGTAAAATGTACTTCCTATTTTTTAATTGATATTTTTATACGGCACATTGTTTAATTCCTTCCTGAAAAAGAAAAATTATTTTCGACATAAGTATGCTTTTTTTAAATAATTACCAAATGAAACGTAATGATAAGAAATATAGAAAAAAAATTAGAATATAAGTTAACCACAAGATATTTTATTAAGTTTATATAATAAATTCAATATAAATAATGAAAATTTATTGAAGCTAGTTTATGGGTTTATTATCTAAAGCAGAATCATCCTTTAATACAACATAAAAAAAATTTTTATTTGAAAAAGAACATTTTAATTACTCTCTAATTATAAATGCCATTTAAAAAAAAAAAAAAAAAAGACTTGTCATTAATACTATTAATTCCTGCCTTAGAGAATGTAAAACTATCATTTGAATGCTCATAAAATTTGTTAAGAGTTGGACAATAATTCCGGGAGTGGGGTGGGGGTGGGGGGTAAATTAAAAGGTAAATTAATTACAATTTTGTTTGTCTTTATAAAGTGTTTAGATATATTTATTTATTATATGAGATACATTATAAAAATATAACTTAAACATAAACTTTCGCTTTTATAAGAATAGTAAATATTAACATTTCTATGTTTTAAAAAATTTCAGTAGATTTACTTAATATTTAATCAGTTTTAATAATTTAATAACACAAATACTTCACCACAAAATATTTCAAAATAATATCAAAACATTTTTAAAAATGTATTATTTTTTGTTCCAGACCTCTTTATTTTGTGTAATATAAATTGAAATTAGTGTAATGAAAGCTATTAATATGCTAAATAAGTTGTAATATGAAGAGAAGATTGTTTCATCACAATACACATACTTTTCTAAAATATAACATTAAAAAGAAAATGTATGAATAGAATCTACTAATTAATTTTCATTACAAAATAGATAGCTAAGTATCAGTAAAACCTGCTAATTTTTCATGATATGGTAGCTAATAATATCAGAAGTTCTTATCTGAATCGCCTTATAATAGATAATGACACAGTTTTAACTAATAGAAAAAGCCAAAAGTCTTTCTAGAAAAATAGAAGCTTTATAAAAGATTTTTTTTCCAAGTAATAATAATGTCGCCATAGCTTTACTCAATTTTCTTTTCTAGTATATATTTTAAACGGTAATATACGGCAATTATATGCTTCATTTAGCAATTAAAGAAACAAACTTTTTTTAAATTAAAATACTGGCCAGGATCAATAAATAATATGGTTCATTTAAAAGTTTGTTTTATTTTCAATTACCCATGTATATTATACATAGGGTAATAAAAGTATAGCATTCGGTCAAAAAAAAATTTAGATTTTTTGTGCATTTCTCCACGTTTTGGAACACCTTGATTTCAAAAACGTGATCCAGAAAAAATGTCTGCCTGTATGTGTGTCTGTGGTCAGCATAACTCCCGAACAAATTGATCTACGATGTTCAAATTTGGTATGCGTGTTGCTGGTGGCCATGGGACCTACTTTTAAGGTTTTCGTTAAAATCACACATGCGCATAAGGTAGCTGCCATTGAAAAAAATTATGTTTTACAATGATTGCTACAAAACGGCTCCAACGATTTTGATAAAAATCGCTGTGATAATGGCTTTCAAGGTGTTCTAAACATCCCCACCTTCGAAATTCCCGTAAAAATACTCTAATGGCGTAAAAAGTTGAAAAACGAATGCCTTCAACACAGATTTCTCTTTCCTTGAGCATACCACATCAACCATTGTTTTTTCTTCTTCCCTCCGTTTCACTAATAATAAAGGATAATATAAGTATTATCGTAAAAGTACATCGCCAAAATCACAATTTTGCCGCTGTTTTTTTTTTTTTTTTTTTTTTTTTTTTTTTTTTTTTTTTTTAATGATCCATACAAGCAAGAATTATCGCAAAAAATATTTCCATACTGGCAATTTTTTCTAAATAAATAATGAAAATATAATAACGGTAAACGACGCAAATCCACGTCAGTATTATAGTGTAATTGAAAGTTGTGCGATGTTCCACACCCCTAATTGTATTACTTATGTTTAACCTTAATTCAGAAAATCATTAAGTACTACCATGGATATACGATATTAAAACATTCCTAAAATTATTTTAAAGTAAGAAGATTTTTAATTATGAAATATTATTGAAAATACTCAAAGAATTCCCATGGATATTAAATGAGATTTTTCATTTATATTACTGAAAATCATCTACACAAAGTCACTTACGAATCATATGAGTCTAAGTCCTCACTTGTGGATTGATTGAAAAATTACACTCCCATTTTCCATACATCACCACACCAAAATTGCAGAGTATCCATAGAAGGTTGGTTGGTTGTATTCAGATTATCTGGCGCCGTCAGCAACACGAGGGCTATAATGCGCCGAAACATTTCGTCATTAGACAAGCCAACATACATTTACAAACACCCATGCCAACACGGGACTCGAACCCGCAACCTCGCGGTCCAGAAGCTAGCACGCTAACCACTATACCGTTTGGTCGGCCATAGAAGGACTATTTGATTTTAACCCTTTTCACTCGTATATCTCCGTATGGGGGACATCACTCGTTTTACCATTGCACTCTTATGCCCCAGTACAGGGGACATCGCATCTGTATTGGGCAAACTGTGATAACTCAACCAAAACATTTCTGTTCGAAGTATTTCTAAGTTGATTTGCTTTGGTGGAGGTTACGGCATTGCGTTCCGCCCCTAAATATTGTTTATATAGTTTGTTCATATTATTACATTTCTTAGATTTTTAACCTTTTGCACTCCGAACCATTCTGGACGGCTACAAGCAGCTCAGCCCTAGTGTTACCCTTGCGCCAGTAAATTTCAACAATCCCAAACATCGACAAACTCTCCTTATCGCTCCTTTCAAATGGCGCAGAAAAATGTACGGACCGTCGTGAACCAACACTTCTCAGGTTCTCTTTTGACACAAATCCCCGTTGAAATGTTTTTTTATATTCTTGGTAATTTTACCATATTTTGATTTGATTTCTTGTGCCATTTCAAGAGAAAACTTCAGGAAAACATGTATTCCTAAAAATTTGTGCTGGAAAAATTAAATTTCCTTAATCACTAATAAACTTTAATGTCCCCTGAAAGGGCACATCCGAGTGATATGCTAGATTTACGATGTCCCCTAAGAAGGGACAGCGGAGTGCAAAAGGTAAATGCGGTGTAGTGTAATAAGGTGTAATGTACTTAAGTATTCTTAGTAGTTTCAATAAATTATTTTGACACGTTGAAAAATAAAATATTATGTGGCCACATTCCCATCCTAGGTCAAGGGGTGTATTCAGGGGCTATATTTTTAAATTTTTGATTTAAGGATGGTAAACCTTCTAGTTAAATTGGAACACATTTCCATAAAAAAAAATTCATCTTGATTGAACATGGAACAAATTTCCGAGTTATTTGCTAACTTTCTAAAGCATATTTAGGAGTGCAAAGGGTTAAAATTAAATAACTCAAAAACTAAGATCGATGGAATAATGCAACATAAAGTTAGGGACAAAAAGTTAACAATTTAGCTATTCCGATCTCAATTAACAAGTTTGAAAGGATCGAAATAGGATTAAATGCTCCGAATGGAGATTATCCTTAAGTCCCACTTTTCGTAGAGTCAGGATAATTAGAATAACATTCATTTGGAAATTTGATGTACATAATCTCAAATATGTACATATTGAAGCAAACTTATGATTTCGAATTATCACTATTGAGGCGTAAATAATATAAACCATGAAAACACAGTAATAAAAAAGTGAAATATATTCGTTATGTGCATTGCCAATTTTTATGTGCAATGGAAAATTCCCGCATTTTTTAAAAAACGAATGAAATTTGTTTATATTTATGAATAATTTCTTTCTCATTCCAAATATTTAAACAAAAGTTATTTAAAAATATTGGTTTTTAAATATAAGGAAAAGAAAATACTCCCAAACCGAGCTAAAACCAGTCCGATTAAAACACTCAACAAAATCTGTGACGTCAAGAAATCCTTCCGTTTTTATGGTTATCGTGAGGTTTCTGCCAAATAGTTGGCGTTGATTTGGTTGACCATTGCCATATCCCGTACAGGTTGGCACGATTTTAGAGAAACTTGCAAAACTTGTTTCCGGTGCTGCATTTCAAGCCAAGAAGTTCGGGATGTCTTGGCGTCACATTCAATTCGAGCCGGATGAATCGTTTTCTCGCCAACGTCTCACAGAGGAACTTTGATTGCAAATTAAAAAAGAAAGAAAAAAGAAGAAGAAAAAGCTCATTAAGCAGAAATTTTTGTGTTTGTGACCTTTCCGAAACATTTAGAATTGAATAAAAAAAAAAAATAATAATAATGATGCGGGAATTATCCTTTGCAACTACTTGAGCTGAGATCGATTTTTCATAGTGTTTGACCTAAGAACAAAATATATATTACTAACTTCGCAAAAGAACTATTTTGTAACTTCTTTTTGTCCTCTAACACTTGATTGAATACATTGTTATCCACAATGAGTCTATTTGCCAAGATTCAGATTGACTGGGTAAATAAAAGTGGGTTACTTAGCTTTCCAGAGCTTTTGCTTCGTCAACCTTAATACAGGGAAGTTTCAGTCATTATATATCGCCACATTAAACATGTTTAAATTAATTGTAATGGTTGCATAATAGAACGTGAATAAAAGTTGATAAGTTTTACTTAATGTAATAGAAACATATGTAAAAGCAAAATAGAAGTCAATATAAAGGAATTAATAAAAGTTTAAATGTACTAAACTTATTATATCTACTATATAGCATACTTCTCTTTAAGCCAGGACACTCATAATTACTGCACACATATTCATAACTGAATATAGTAGAAATGAGCTATGGAAATTTTGATTACCATTTCTTTCAGAATAGGAAAGGGCTAAAACACCCCAAATTCGGAATATTCAATTTCTCTACTAAAGCTCTTAACATTGCTAATATTTTATTGTGAAATATAGGCATTAAACTATAATGTATTGCATAAGAACAGCTAATACTCAGTCCATCAAAAAAAATAAAAAATGTATAAAGCAATACGTGGAAGAACAAAAAATAGTTATTTCATTAATGAATGGTTCTCTCAGTATACGTATTTTATTACAACTTAATTTACGCTTAACAAGGTTTTTCTCTAAATTAGATTCAGATATCAGTTTTTAATGATGCGTAAAGTTAATTAGCGTTTATTTTAATTGCATTATGAAAATGTAGTCATGTCCCTTTTTGATCTGATATAAATTTTATAATTATCTATTTTTGGTACTTTATTATTAAGGGGGTGAACAGGCACGTGAACAATTTTAAGGCTATTATTTTTAAGAATATTAATGTTTATTAAATGTCAAATTATTTTCTTTAAAATGATTCTCATTCGTAATTATAACTCATTTTGAAGTATTTTTTATTGATTTTTGAAGAAAACAAAATGTAGATATTTAATGCATGTTTCTTAACTTCAAAACCGAATTTCTCAAAATGCCGTTTCTCCAGCTTAAAATCTACATTACATCAATGCTTGCAAATTTTTATACATGTTTCTCTAATATATTTAAATAATTAACGTGAGGAATAAATGTTAAGTATCATATTTTTTTTAAAAAAATAATGAGTCTACAATTTTAACAATTTTTTTAACATATTTTTAGAAAGTCATAATAGTTTTAAATTTTCGAAAAATATTAAAAATATTGCGTTAAATATTCAAAAGTATCGAAATATTATACTGTGAAAGTTTCATAATAATTGAAGAATTGGTTATTAAATGAGATTCCTCCAAAGTTATTGAATTTAACATGGGCTCCTATGGCAGGACCACCTTAAAATAATATAACCCGTAAAAACACAGTTTTTAAAAAATCTTTTATATGCATTGTCAATTTTTAAATTCATTAACACAGCGCCGATATCAAAAATATTTCCATCAGCAAAATATGAGGCAAACAACGTTTCAAAATTTATTTATTAAAAATGAACATGAATTTATGCTCTCACATTCAAATATCATTTATTTATTCTGATTAAAGCGATTTTATTATTTATTTATTAAAAAAGAATTTTGCAACAATAAAGAGTTTCAATAATGGTCAGTTCAATGCTCTGTTAACGTGAATGCATTGTCATCGATATCGAATCTATCTGCAAAGTTTCAGCCTGATTGGATGAAGGAAGTGGGTTATTTAGGCTACCGCAAATGCCGCTCCCATCAACAATCAAACACACAAAATCGAAGTTAACATAAAGGATTTAAAAACATAAATGTATATTTTTAACGCGATGGTGGTGCAGAATTAGATAATTTGAAAAAATACCGAGAATATTTTTTTACTTCTCTATATAAATATTTTATGATATGAAATATGTGTAGTTGTTTTGCTGTGAACATTTTAAATGATTTAAAGTTAGAAAATTATAGTACATGCTTAATTAATTTCTTCATATACTGTGTTTCTTGCAGGAAGTAAATATGCATATCATTAAAAATGTACATATACATTTTTAAAAGTATCTCATTCGACCCGCGACTTTCCGGTTTATTTATCTAAACTAGACATTGGTTTGTGCCTTAATTTGTTATTCAGTTGATATTGATTTACAACTAGAACGCAAAGTATGATAATTCCTTCAAATATTTATAAGCAACCTCTGTTTCTACATCCTTTGATAAACTGTTTGAATTTATATCCGAACCCTGTAGCGATATAAAATTTAAAATTTAATATACCACCACGCTACATTTAATCAATCTTAGTAAATAACTACAGCGATTTCACAGAATTAATTGAATGAACAGAAACTGATATATCAGTGATATTCAGATGTTAACGTAGGCACAACGTGAGCTCCATTAATGGATCGTAAATAATGCAGGAATTCCAATTATTTGATTTTCCGTACATCTGCAAATTCTTACTAGTCATATGGATGATCTAGGAACTAAACTTTGGAATTCAAACTCCTATTGCTCCACAACACGGGAAATCGGAGGCTGAATCGAAAATTGACTTCCGAATTCTAGCGAACTTCCAACTGATTTCCATAATATGCTATTTAAATCATAAACAAATCCTGTATTCAGAATCTATGCATGAACGTCTGACTAGTCTACGAATATTGAGCGACGAGGGGTTAGCCCTATCTCTCTTGTATATTTCTTGATAAAACGTGATATGTCCGCCCAATAACTATCCTACATACAAACAGCGTGTCCTAAACATATACCTAACAATATAAAAAATATTTTTTTAGGGTAATACTTAGTTTTGTTTTGGAGAGATAAATACATGACATTATGGTATTTTTTTTAAACATGGCTGTTACTTTTTTTGTTTGACATTTTTTTGCGGGAATGCCATTTTTGCGGAAAAATAATTGCAGGAATACCATCCTACTTATTTTCTAGACACCCTCACTCTCCAGAAGTTGGATTTTCCTGTATGCGATTATTTGTAGGACATGTATAAATGCAGAATTCCAGGACTTTGTTAAAAGAAGCATCTTAAAAAAAAGCATTGAAAATGAAATATTTATTGTTGGATTAGATCACAAATGGACAATTTTATCTCAATGTGCAGTAGTCCAGTAACATGAGTCTTACTTTCGGTATTGGATTTATTCTTCGATGTACTTGTTGACATCTTCATGTGTAGATCGCTCCTGCATTATGATGTGTAGGGCAATTAAGTTAACGCAAGATAAATAAGTGTAGACGAGCTTCATCGTTTAATACTACATTAATTATTTAGGTTGAAGTAAAACAAGTTGATCTCACGTCCTCTTAAAGGTTTTTGGTTTATTTATTTGGTTTATTTTTTGGTTTCGTTATTTAGTTTAATTGTATGTAAAAGCCTTCCCTCACATGACTTCTTCTCCTATGCAGACACTACTATGAAATTTGGTGCAAATGTTATCAAGGACAAACATAGAAAAAGTAAGCTATTCCTAACTAGATACGTAAATTTCAGAGGATGGAAGGGTGTCAACCGTTCCAAATCAAGAACATCTCTATCCCCCTCCCAAAAAAGACCCCAGGATACTGGCAATTTGGACAAATTATCACAAAGCTGAAAATAGTGAAACAAAGCTACCACGATTTTGAATCCCCATTCTTTAGAGTAAAAAAGGATCAAACATTCAAAGTAGGGAATATACCATTGAGCAGAACTATTGAGTTAGGACGCTCAAAACTTGTAAATATGTCTCCAAATACAATGAACAAAAATCTATTACAATTGTTATAAATTACACATAGTAAATTGTGTGCATGAATTATTAAGGTAGAAGGTTTATACCACAAGCAATATGATTTTATGGAAAATAATTATAAAACTAATCATACAATGAATTTCGAATGAGGCATACGACAACGAACCATCTCGAATGAATTTCAACTGTCGATAATCAGAGTCAATAATCTTCTTTATTCTGTTCTCAGTGAAAATTCTTAAAAGAATAATTGCTAGTGATTTGACATTTCTAAGTCTATAACTTAAGTTATTGGCACCATTTAAGAATAGTTCCATTGAAAAATAAAGACAGTATCAAATCAATTATCTAAATTACTGGAAAGAATATAGTTTGACTTTACCTTTGAATTTTTTTAAATTACTTTGGGATTTTTTTTTTCAACTATAACTTCAGCTTTAAGAAAACCACCCTTCTAAAAGCTTCACTTATTCATAATGATAGCATCTTTATCAAGCACAATTTTTACAATAAAAAGTCAGCAAGAAATTTTTTTCAAACTAATTTTATTCCAACTAAACCGATTTTCAATGATCCGATAGAATAAAAATAAATTCCTTTTCTTTTAAGACTGATACGTTAATTCATTAAATTACACCAGCCGTTGCGGACTAATAATTTAATTAATAACCATAGATTGATAATGAATAACGCAAGAGTTATTTTTGTAATAAACCAATTCACATTATCGAAATTCTTATGGAGCTTCTGCCATATTTCATCTGCTTAAATGCATTTACTGCCCAAATTTATTATTATTATTTTTTTTGGTTAGTCAAATCATGCCGGCACATATTTGATTCCGTATTGAATATGGTGACTTTATGCTTCAGAAAACCGTATATTGATTGTGCCAATGATAATTTCATTACTAGGAATTACATTATACTGTTTATTATGAGTATTAGATCATATTTTTTTATTATTTTAGTAGTAATTATTTGTTATTTCTATTACTTTTTTCTTCTTTTTAAAGAAAAATTCTGGAATGTGCTTATTTGAATATCTTTTACGAACTTAACTTTAAATTTTGTGACTCTGGTATCTTAAGAAAGTTAAGCTATCATAGCAAAGATAATTCCCTATACTCACCATGCTACAATCTTCTTGTTGAGTTGTTACTCTTGTTCCTGAGGGATGTAAAGTTGAGCTGGTTCGTTCCTGCTGTTGAGATGTTTACCTCATGATTTAGTTTTTGTTTCGGTTTTGCTATAAACTGCTTTTTGTGACGTCACAGTGGGTATTCTGTAAAGTTTTCTTTACAAGGAATGGTTACACTTTTTAGATTTTTTTCGCTAGATAGAGTGGAGATGTAATATAACTGCTTGTGAAAAGAAACAGCATTTCTATAAATTATTTAATTATGACGTAACATTGGGAATTAGTTTATTACCTTTAGAGTTAAGCTAGTGTGAGTGGCAACACTTTTCAGTTTTGGTTTTAAAGGAGAGAATCGAGCTGTAAATAACTGCTTGTGAAAGGAAATATTATCTCTATAAATTATTTAATTATAACGTTACATTGGGAATTAATGTCTCTGGGTTAATTTAGTTCATTTAAAAGAATTCCCAGGTTTAATTTAAAAGAATACAATGTGTGGCTTTTTCCTCGAGGTTTCAAATCACTGATTTCTAAAAGTAAATCCTGAATAAGTCATGAGCGATTTCTGTCCTGCAAGTAGATAATGGCAATTGAATAGCTACCATACTGATGTTCTTGTAAAGCAGGGTATATGGCTATCCATAAGCGCTAAGTAGTTTGGGAAAGTTGTTAATATTTATCTATATGGAAATTGATAAGTCTTCTGCTTCAAGGCAATGACAAAACATACAATATTAAAAAGTTGCAGTTAAAGATCAGTGTTTTAAATTTCTAAACTACTTCTAAGAGTTTAAATGGCAAGTATTAATTCAAACCATAAATTTCTAAATCTGGCATTACCTTTTTTTTTTTTTGCTATTAGACTGTGAACTCCAGTCACACAAAATGCAAGCATAGTTCTCTAACTGTAATTTCTGAATAGCATTTAAGGGGGTGATACTCTTCAAACAAGTGAAATCAATTGCATTGCCGATATAGTGTCTCCCATTTAATACATAATACATTGTCCATGGTTACTAAAAGATGCCAACTAGTTTGGGACTGTTGTTAATACAGATTTCTTTAGTAAATATTAAGCCTTCTCTTGTTTCAAATAACCAAGTATCCAGAAATGCAGTTAGAGATTAATGTGTGCACGTCGTATTAAAGCAATAGTCACGTGGTACCTCAATGATAAGAGATTGAAAGTGTATTAATCAACGATTAGCCACATTGTGAGCGATGACCAGTAACTCCCAATTGAATGGAAATTATTATGTAGAAGATTTGTATGCAGGAGGCTATGCAATAATAAAAATATACTCTCTAGAAAGATGGTGTCTGGTTGAAGCAGTGGAAGTCACATGATTTATGCTCTCAGGGAAATTGCGTACTTAATGTCTGATCATGTACCATCAGACAGTGTAATCAAAATGGCCGCCATCTAGATGATATTTTTTCATTAGTTATAAACAAGTTTTACTCAGAATAATAATTCATAAACTCGTTAGCAATAAAATAAACAAAATCACGAGAGTGACTTAATGAGACGAACCACTGAAAGGAAAGTTAACGTATTTATTTAAATATTTGTGCGTTCTTACTTGAACAAAAAGGTGCATTCTTATTTGAAAAATGATTTTTACCAGTGACTCAAATATTCGATTATAAATTAAAATTGGGAAAATATCAAACTACAAATACGTGTAACATTTCTGAAAGACATGAATGGAAATTTAAGTAAGAAGCGAAGAAAAGTTGTCGATGTACATTCAAAATGAAGTGTTTTCTTTAATACATTTATTTATAAACTCTAAAATTTATGTAGTCTGGTTCTTTTGATCATAAATTGAAACATATATATACATTCAATAAAAAAACTTCAAACGATAAAACTCTTTCATATTTTAATTGATATAACGGAATAAAGTTCATCCAATATTTATTTTGAGATAGAATAAATTAGAATATAGTTCAAGCTTTATAAATTAAAAATGTTTCATATATGCGATAAAACTAAATCATTTGATAAATATTACAAAGCAAAAAGTGGTTTGGGATTATTTAGTGTCTATGCACAGAATGAATGATTTACTTGTTGTATTATGTACTTTTGAATACGTTTTAATATTTTGTATCCAAACTGGTGAGGTAATAACGCCGAGTTTATAAAAATTCTCCTATATAGCTGAAACTATTATATCTTCACCAATTTAATGAATTTTGAATACATTTTATTTGTTAACAGTACAAAACATAAAATAATAAGTAAACTATGTGATTGAAATTTTAAAATGTGGGAATAAAAATATTTCTTGTTTTGTTAAAACTGTATATCCTACATATTTCTTGAAATTCATTCTAAGACCACTTTGTCAATTGATAAAAGAATGTTTCTGAAAAAATAATGCTAAAACTGTCAATTATTGGCAAGTGTTTGATAAGATGATCTAAATAAATTTACTTTTGAGTTCTTAGTTTAGTTTATAACACACCAATAATGTTTTTCGGGCCAACTGAATTATTATTGTATTAGCTTAATAAAAGGAGGATCCAATAAGTACATTCGTAATATTGTATGCTCTTCATTTTTTTTAACAATATTACCAGCAATATTTTATTCTTTTGTGATGTTTGCTATGTTTACGGCTCTTTCCATTTCGGAATTATTTTTTCGAAATAATAACGGTGCATATTTTGGGTGTAAACGTGTATACTTTTTACTTTAAATTAACCCAATGTTTACGTAGGGTAATGAAAGTATAGCATTCGGTCCTAAAAATCGAGCCGACCAAACCGTATAGTATTTAGCGTGCTAGCTTCTAGACCGCGAGGTTGAGGGTTCGAGTCCCGTGTTAGGCATGGGTGTTTGTAAATGTATGCTGGCTTGTCTAATGACGAATGTTTCGGCGCATTATAGCCCTCGTGTTGCTGACAGTGCCAGATAATCTGAAAACAACCAACCTAAAAATCGATTTTTTGGCATTTTTTCACGTTTTGAGCATCGTGATTTCAAAAAAGTAGTCAAGAAAAAATGTCTGTGTGCGTCTCTGTTCAGCATAATTTCCGAACAAATTGACCAAGAATGTTCAAAATTGGTGTGTGGGTGAGTGTTGGACATGGAGCCTACCTTTGAAGTTTTTGTCAAAATCGCGCATGCGCATAAGGTTAATCATGAAAAAATCATGTTTCTCAGCAATCGCTAAAAATGGCTCTAACGATTTTGATTAAAATATATGTGTCAATGCTTCTTAAGGTGTTCTAATCGACCCCACCTACGAAATTATCGTAGAAATACAATAAAAGCGTAAAAAGTTGAGAAACGAGTGTCTTTAACAAAGAGTTCTCTGGCCTTGAGCTATTTTCCACACCCTTGCAATATGTTTTCAAGCGACTTCAAAGCGAAATAACCTGTACTTCTTTTGCTGTAAGTTAAATGTTTAGTTACCTAACATTTACAAAGTGCGCCAAATGTCCATTGAAGATTTGAAAATGTTCATGTAAAACCCCAAATTGGTGCCTAAAAGTAAAGCTTAAAGAAAAATACTTGTTATTGCAGATATTTGTTTCAAAAACATAAAAACTAGAACTGTAAAATATAACAAATACAGCTATCATTTCGTCCTTCACATTGCAGTAATTGTCATGTTTGCTGAAGAATTTTAGCTAGATTTTAAATATTTTTCAATGATTTTAATACCTACAGTACCTTTTTGCCTACCGTTTATTTTGAGGTGAGGCTTTATTGGTTGTCTATTGTAAGTTTTTAGTTGATGATTTATCAGTTATCAAATGAGTACCGATAAGTTTTCTGTGTATCTGCCTTTTCTGAACGCGTTTTTTTTTTTCCCTTCTTCTTTTTTTCATTCCTATTAATTTCCTATCGAATGGTGAATAAGTCAGAAGAATTGAGAAAGTTTTTGATTCTACTCTATATAAAAGTATTAGGAAGATTGTACAAAAGCTTTGTATGTCTTTTTAAATTCTTTATATTAACTTCAATTGTGTGTTCATATTTGTCAATGGAGGTCAAATCTGAGGAGGACTAATTAATTCCCTTGCCGTCATCCAATCGGCAGAAACTTGGCAGATAGATTCGATATTGCAGACAATGCATTCTGTCAAATTTTGGTGGTTGTCACTGTCACTAAAAGGACTTTTTTACGGAATAATAATAAACCAACTTGCCTTCATCCAATCGTGCTGAAATAGCATTTAACCGATCATCGAAGGATTTTTTTACCTGTTGATAAAATTGTTTTAATAAAGACATAATAAAATTGTTTTAGACAGAATAAATAAACAATATTTGTATGTGATCGCATAAGTTCACATTAAGTTTTATTGAATAAACTTAGAAATGTAGTTTGCTGCATATTTTGCTGATAGAGATATTTTTAATATTTTAAATTAGATATCAACCTCAAGCACACACGCTGACAACATAAACGGATCTTTTTTAATGTATCTAAAAATTGGGTATGCATGTAAAGGATTTATATTAAAAACTTTTTTATGGGTTATATTATTTGTAATCTTTTAAGGTTAAGTACTGATTGCCTTACAGAAATCACTATTCCAAGACAAGATTAAATATTTAAAAGGCGCATGGGATATTTAAAGATTTTTTTGTTGTGGGTTTTCTGGAGCAAGGGCATCTCTTTGACTGTACTACGACGAACAAATAAAGAAGTATCAACCAATGTTAAAATAGATTAAAAAATGCTGAGATCATAAAAAGATAGAATATGAACACACGAAATACTCCAATTAAAGGAGGAAATGTTTTACAGATGAGATTTACCATACCAAAATAAATACTCAAGTGTAATTCGATGTGGGAATTGGAAGTCAATTTGCAGTTCGTTAAGTGTAGTAGATTATAAGTGCCACCCTTAAGAGTCCTTATAATTTTCGACCAGAAGAGTGTTTCTAGAGAGTTTCGCAACTAACTCTCTAAATATAGATATGGATTAGAACTTGGGAATTCGATGAAAAGTTTCCACCGAAACACGCCAGCTTTGTGCCATTTTTGATGATCAAAAATCTAAATTGTCAGAGTTTCTGTTATCAAATACCAGTTATTAAAAGTCGCCAACGTTAGGTATCTACTTTGATTTTATTGAAATAGGAATGAAAGAATAATCGGCTTTTTAGAGATTTGTCAACTTGTTTAAAATTGTTTTTGCCATGATTTGTTTTTGCTCGGAGTTACTTTTACTTCCGAATGAACGTGATAAAATATTTCTGTCATAAGTGCCTTAACCCTTTGGGTACATTTGACGGCTGATATTCGTCATGCACTTGTTTTGCTTGTTAATAATGACGAACCTATTTCGTCATTCAAACTAGGTTGATTGAATGGATTTTAATGTCACAAGAGCCCTGATTGGTTAAGTCAAACATCGGTTGGTTTACCTATACTTTAAAAAAATAATTTGTTTGGCTGTGTTCCTTTAAAGTTCCTTTATTGTTTTGAACCAAACGCTCAAAAAGCAAGAATTTTCCCAAATAAATATGTACCCAAGGGGTTAAGTATAAAAATAAATTGAAACATTTAACATACTACGCTTGTAGGTGTCTAATTTGAAATGCGTATTTGTTCACGAGATATATATACATTTCAAACGAAATCTTCTCCGCACAGCATTGACCTATCAGCTCCAATCCATGTGTCGAGATAACTCTTCCGGAAGTGGCTTCAACGTTCTCAATATCCTCCAATCACACGACACGATTCTTAGTTCCCAGTGACGTTGATTGGATAAGAGATCCGGCAGATGTATATATACAGTACTTTACGCAATCTGGAAAGTTGGTGGAATCTCGTTGGAGACGAGATTGCGCGGGATAAAAAGAGTTGAGAAGGACCGAGGCTTAAGGAAGATATTCAGCCACGCTGATTTTAAGGGATTCACTTGTACGACCCTTTTCTCAATGTACGACGGGAGATTGGATAGCGTCAATCCAATCAGATGCATTGTGAAGGATTGGAACGGTTGTGTCAACTCAAGAGTGGAGATAGAAAAAAAAAAGATAAATGGTGATGAGATGAAAAGGATATTGTAGCAGGTAATGGGGGAAATAAATATTTTTGAGAAGGAGATAGGTGTGTAATGTATCAGTAATGGACAAATTATTGTTTTTTATTATTTTATTACCTAATACTTTACTTGAGCTGAAACGAGTAGGATATAGTGGGGATGAATTACACATTTTTAATATTTATTCTTCTGTATTGCTAGTTTTTACAAAAAGCAGAAATTGAATTATTTACAATTTCATAAAAACATTTTTTGAGTAAAATTTGACAAGCTAAGAGAATTTATTTTTATACTAACCCAGGTAGCACAGAAGTATTGGTCAATGCAGTAAACAAGGGTTCGGGAGGATTGGTAAATACTGGACAAAACTCGATCATCATTCCAAAATACACGAACAAAATTCCTGGAGTTATTATGATTGATTTATTGTATTTATGGTGGGTGGAAAGTGGTTTAGTTTGAATCACCAAGTTTTCTCAAATGAATGCAGTGTATGTTTAATGGTGAGTTTGAATAGCATTGCTTTGGCTGTTTAAAGGGAGTCAGAAATTTAAGAATGCCAAAGTAAAAACTTTGAGATTAATATTGAAAAAAAAAAAAAAATGAATTAGATTAAAATTGGAAGTATTTTTTATACATTTAAAAAAAAAAAAATGTTGTTCATCAATTTGTATTATCGTTTTAATTTAACAGCTCATATCTACAGAAGCAATTTTGTAAGCGTAAGAAGCATTTAAAAATGTTAAAGGTAAATGCCCACATTTTTTAACATATTCTTAACGATACTTTCCACAATTTGAATTAAATACAGTTTTAGTTCCACCAAAAATGAAAATTTTTGAAAATTTAATAGAATGTCGGATTTTTTTTTTTTTTTTTTTTTAAACTAAACAAAATATTTAAAATTGTTACTCTCAAATTGTGTTATAACTAACTGTGCTATAATTAATTGTGTTATAATTGTGCTAAGAATATTATATAACAAATTTTAGGCATTTATCTTAAATTGTTTTTTAGTGAACTTTCCTTACGTCTTTAAAATTGCGTTTGGAGATATGAGGCGTTAAAGTTAAAAACGATAATACAAATTAGCGCACAACATTTTTTTTTTAAATATATATAACTATAAAAAATACTTCTAATTTAGCGAAATTAAGACTTTTTGCACCGTCGGATTCAAAAGTGCTTGTAATGTTTTTTTTTTTTTTTTTTTTTTTTTTCAACATTAATTTCAAAATTGATTTTTTGACAATTCCGAAATTGATTTTTTGACAATTTAAACTCCGACTTCCCTAAACCTATTTGTAAATATGAATAGGACTAGGTCTATACAACTAAAACAATTAGATCTTAACAAAGTATGCATTATGAGAATTGGAGGTCACATAATGGGAATTTAGAAGAAAAAAAAATGAAGGGGCTTCAGTGGAACGGCGGTATAGGACACCGACTCATGATCGGTAGATCATGCATTCGGCTCTTGCCTTGTCAAATGCTAGTATTGGTAATGCACATTAAATAGGTTGCAGCCTCATTGAGCATTTTAAAGAAAAAAATATCATTTAACAAAACAAAATTCAGCTACTTAACTACCAAAATATCCATGTCCATTTAATAAATAAGATTTATTATTTAATAACACACTTATTTACATCAAGATAACATTAATAGTTTACAGGTAACGGATATTTACATTCATAACAAGAAGTAGATATATTTTTAATCACTGTAACATGGATCTATAAGTTAAATATTTAATTAAGACAATATTTTTCATAAATGAAATATAACTGTTATTTATACCCCAGCTAGATCATGTAACAAATTTGATACAGATTTAAAAAAAATACACGTATTCGCGTTGCAAATAGTTGATTAAATAATTTATACAAAATTTGGTTATTATATTAAACAGGTTCAAAATATTAAACTATTATAGTGTTGAAATCATAGTGTTATTACCATAGTGTTGAAACAATTCCTCGTTTAGGTGATAGATTTATTTATCAAAATGTATTAATGAGAAAAGTGATAACCTTTCACTTAAGTTTCCATTCACATTTAAATTAAAATGTGTCGCGTTCCATTTATATTTTTATAGGACCAAACCAGAACAAGAGTTTACAAGTTGATAGAGAACATGAAAAGTCACTAAGGATGAATTGAAAATCGGGAATTTAGAGGTTTGATAAAATAAAAGAATAATGGTGGTTTACGTAATTAAAGTTTTAAAATGTAACGTTCGAACAAATATAAAATTCTAGAAAAAAGTTTAAGCTGTAGAACTTTGTCCCGTGACGTTATCATCTCCATATCTACATCTCTCAAAACAACCGCCACACTAACCTTTACTGTTATTAACGTTTTAAAACGAAATCTATTTATTACGGGATAATACTTATTTTAATGCTTTGTTACACTGTTAAAAATTTTGTTCCACCTTGCACCAAAAATTGGTTCCCATTTAGCTGCCACCAACATTTGGTGCTTAGTTTCACGATTTAATGGTGCAACCTCAGACCGTAAGCACCATTAAATCGTAAAACTAAGCACCAAATGTTGGTGGCAGCTAAATGGGAACCAAATTTTGGTGCATGGTGGACACATTTTTTTAACAGTGTAGGCATATTTAGGATTAGCCTGTGTCTAATAAAACGGGGATCGTGAAGTAGTTTTTTTTTTGGTACTTTTCCATTTCACGGGCAAATCTCCCCAAGCTGACTTTATTGGCGACAACACACAGTATACACATAAAAAAAATTATTTTTGCTACAGATCACACCAAGCAGATTATATTTATTAAATTAATTTATTCTAGAAATGGCCGCGGCTTGTTTTGAAAAATGTGGTGGTAAAAAGTTACAAGCGGAGATATTTTGTTTGGCTTTGGTTGTATCATTTTTAGTGACTTGATCGCCTTCGCCCACGAAATGGAAAAGTACCGTGTTTTTTCTACTCCGTTCTATTTCGTCCATTTTTTTAAAAATCGCTACTCAGAGAGCATGCAAGCTTAAGAAAAACCTTGTCATTTACTTGACATTAGACTTGCAGTGAAAATGTTGCAGGATAAACTCCATGACAAGGGTTTATAAAGGGTTTATTGAAAAGGCTTAAGATGGGCAGCCCTCCAAAAAGGTCGATTCTAGACAAACGCAATACAGTGTTGAACTCGATGTTTTTCATATCCTTGTCATATGAACATTGCATCCTTTTCATTTAGGATTTTTACACAAGGTGTTAAAAAGGTTAAAATGCAATCTTGGTCTTAGAAGAACAGGAAATATCAACTGTCTGGAAATAAACAGAATAAAATTATAATTGCAAGGTTTTTAATGTAAAAAGGTCAGCGCCATTATGTTCATTCTTCGAAAAATTACATTAAAGGTTTGAATAAATCTCTTTAAGCTGCTACCTAGTTTTTAGAACGAATTTTTTTTTAATTTTGACTTACCTGATCTGTTAATATTCTCAGCATTTCAATTCTATATTTGAATGTAATGAAATTAAATCATGGACACTTATAAAAGATATGTCCCCTTTTAACAAACTATTGAAAAATACTGAACCCAAAATTTTTTCACTGTCATCGGAATTCATACCATTGTATTACAAATGAAATCATTTTTTTTTTTTTTTTTTTTTTTTTAAATTTTGAAGATGATTTAGTAAATTTCACCCGAACATTGAAATAATGAAATTGAAATAACTTAGAATTGAAGAATGAAAGAAAGAATTCATTTTATACATTTTGAAAATACATTTGAACATGAGTAATAGTAGACAGTACAAATTTAGTCATGCAAGAGTTCGACATGCAAGATTATATTAGGAGACATAATGACGAACATACACTTGGTTTTTCATATTGAATCTGTTCATACACATTTGTAATTCATATAACATCTATTGTATAACAACAAACACTTTTTAACATCTTTTGAGCTTCATCTTCATATTCATAGAAATTCTGAGGCAAACTCACAACATCTACGCATATCTTAGGTTAAGAACTGTTAGAAAATTTAGTAGTTTTTCTGTTTAAATACCTAAACTGAAGTTTAGTTGAAAAATCCCATTATTATAGTAAAAGTAAATTTGTATTAACTATTACCAACATGTATAATCTAAAGATAAGAATGTAATATTATATTGTGTTTTTATTTATTATTATTATTTAGTGATTTATACATATATGTTTAAGTACTTTTACTGATATCTCAAACAAAAGAACGTTATAGAATTTGTTCGTATGTGTTTATTTTATATATTGCTGTTATTTTGGTGTTCAAAAGACCTTTAATTGTATAATTTTATACGAACTTATCCAATGTTTGAAAAAAAAATTACATGAACCATTTCGAACAAATTTTTCGATCCACAGTAATCTACAATTAACTTTTTGTTAGAATACTGTTGATTAAAATTTCTATATTTTGGTATGATTAGCCTTTTAATAGTTACGTATGAAGCTAAAAATTATTTACGAAATGCTGATCCAAAATCTATGTCTTAAAGTTGCGTGTGGTACTTTAACTTTTTTGGGTAGAAAATTAACTGAAAGTAAAAAAGCTATATTCCTGATGAACTTCTTTCCGTTCTTTGTATTAAATTGAGCCTGAATTTAGTTTTAATGATCTAGAAATAACACTAAAAGATAACTGTGATAAGAAATAATTGAGGGCCTGAGGAGCAAAGGGGTCCAAGTGACTTTCTTAACTTTTGAGAAAATACACTTTAAAGTACCTTATTTATATTAAATTATATGAAAATTAGTGATATCTTCATCTCAGAGGTTAGTGTTTGAACAACAAATAATTTTCATTCAAATTTAATATTGTTACGAATTTTTGTATATTTGTAAATATTTCGTAGTGTTAATTTTGTAAATAGTAAAATTTATGTACATTTCACATAAGGCAGTGCAATTGTTCGTCTTTAGTTTGCTTCCCCGCAATGTGTGTCTTAATGCTTGATAACGAGTTTTATATAGATAACGCTGGGAAGCGAGATTTACAAGGAGCAGGGCATTTAACATTATGGTAATTGAAATCTCGCCAAATTGGCGAGATAGAGCCAAGTTGGCGACGGTTTTGGCAACTAATTTTTGTCGCCAAATTTGGCGACCATTTTCGGTCCCCATGTACATGTATAGGACTTTTCGACTACGATCTGGAAAGTTCTCCAAATATCTACCTCTAGAAGATTCAAGAAGGTTCGCCGCCTCCCCTATATTAGCTGAGTTAGTAGTTGACTGGAGTTAGTTGAATGGAATTACTGAGTCTCAGTGAACAATCCGAGTAGTTCTAAAGCGAACTGTATTGCATTGTCTTTTGCGGCGATTTAGCAGTTGTGTGTCAAGTTTAACTGCTGTTTGTGCTCTATTGTTGTGTATAGAGCTGTATTAAGTCTACTAGAATGAGAAGTTCTGGAGTTGTAAAGGAATCTATGAAGAGTTATAGTGGAATAAACTTCTGCAAATTTTGATCTGCTTTGGCTTCAAATCTTTCGAACCCATCCACGCAACAATATAAATAAGGAACTTTAAAGTGTATTCTCTCAAAAGTTAAGAAAAGTCACTTAGACCCCATTGCTTCTCAGTCCCTCAATTAAAATAAAAAGCAAATAATTATAACATGGAATACAAGGTATTTGGAAGAAAACTCAGTTGCAAAACTTACCTTCCCCCTCCCGAATAAAATATATTTGAAAAGTACAAACCCATTAAAGAGACTCCTGCTTTTTGGAATGTGTTAAGAGAGTGAAAACAAATTTCTTGAGAACATAAGATGCAATCTTTTTGATATTACCATCTGTAATACTTCTTTCAATATTGATTCTGCGTTAAGATTTAAATTATGAATGAAATTTCTTATAAGACAACAAATATTGCTTATTAGTGTTGACTTGCGCAATACATGAAATAAAACGGTGACTAGGTTCGAAATTTAAGGCCTAAACAACAAAAAATTCCTCTAAAACTCCTATAGAAACTCCTTACCTTAGGATTTTCATCCGATTTTGACGTGGCAGTAGATTTTAAAATGACTGAAATGAGTGAATAGGATGCTGCCTAGTTGAAAATCCGGATCTTGACAAATGTTATAATAATGACTCACTACCAATTTCGTGTATTAGGCAAATACAACTGCAAAGTGTAGCCGATGATTGGGACAAAACGAGTGTAACAGATTAATCAACTGCCATTTTTCTTATATTTATTTTCCGGGTCATGCACTGATGGAAATCGACTTCGATCAGTAATATTGATATCGGAACATTTGTAAGCTCTAGAAGCTTCTCATACTTGGAGGAGAATTTTAAATTTGTTAGGAAAATTGTGTTCACTTGTAACCCCAACAACTAGAAACTGTGACTGAAGGCTATTTCATTAGAAGAAGTCTGTACATTTCAATCTAGCAATATATATTTAACGTGTCTTAAAACAATTTATTATTTATCATCTCCTTTTCTTTGATGCGAAAGTTTTGTTGTCCTCAATTATCTTAACACAGGATATTTATTTTTTGCTTTCTATTTTAAACTTCACTGTTTGGATTACAATATTTATTGGTGTTGTTTATTGCCCATTATCATCTAGTTATGCTCAATTTAATACAAAACGTGCATTGCAGTTAAGCGAGCGTTCTTTTTTCGATTGAAACGCGCAACTTCAGGACATTTAAAATTTAGCTCAAAATTTCAGAAGAATAGATTTAAACTTTATAGAGAGCTATTAGAAAATTAGACCATTCATGAAACATAAACTTTTTTTTTTTATCATCTCTTATTATGGAAATCGTAAATAGTTTAGTAATGCATTCGTGTGAAATAATTATCTTTACGAAAAACCAAACGACTGCGAGAATCTGCCTCACATTACTAAGTAAATTATTATATTTTTGGAAACAGTTTAATTTCTTTTTTTATCTTAAAATTTAATTTAGTGCATTATTTAACCGAAACAAATGCAATAGAGTTACATCAACGTAAGTTTTAAAAGTGCATCTTTATTCGAAAAATAAACATCCCATGTGATGAATAAGAGTTCAACATTCTCAAAATTATGAACTTAAGTTTTCCAAAATAATTATATTATTTTACTTATTACTAATCACTTATTGTTATTATTAGTATTAGTGCTATCGTCTTCACTTATTATTATTAGTAGTAGTATCATCTTCACTTATCGTCAAAATTTTTATTATTATTATTGTTATTGTTACCATGGACTTTTTTTTGTCATTTTTTATTTGCCACCAAAAAATAACAGTTTTTAAAATATAAAACAATTTCCTATAAATCATGTACTTAGTTATTTACTCGCGCGCAACAATACGAATCCATCCTTTTCCACTTCTTTCAATAAAGCTCTTTTAAAAATACATCTCAAAAATCAGATCATTAGGGAGAGATTCAGCACAGGATGTGACGTCTTTCACTTCCTCTTTCCCGAGCAACATGTACACATTTTCTGAAGCAGTTTCTTGAAAGCCTTTCGGAACTCCATGTTGAAAATGGTGTAAATGACCGGGTTGACGCAGCTGTTGACGTAGCCGAGCCAGGTGGTCAAAAGGAAAACGTTTACTCCTGGTCGAAACGTATCTGTCTGCAGCTTGATGCAGATTGCGTCCAATATGTTACAAGTGAAAAATGGCACCCAGCATATCAGGAACATGCCTATGGTTCACAAGGAAACAAACGATTAAAGACCAAATACCATTTATGGAATATTAAGAAACAAAGGATTAGATGATATTACAAAAAATTTCTGTATATAACTGTAAATAGTGAAGTATTCCTTTAAAGTTCTATTTTATTTTATTTGTTAACAGCGGTAATACAGGTTTGAAAAAGGTGGCAACATTTAGATTTATCGGAAAATCTCGAGGCTTTCCTATCACTACTGGATTTTGCTAGAAATTTCTGCCACATGGCTATAAAAAGAGGCGAACAATGGAATCGAGAGATCAATCGAGTATTGGACGATGTTTGGAAAGAATCGGATCTTTTGTTTACTTTCGCTGTGCCCGCATTATCGCAGTGTTTGAAGTTTTATGAAAAGAATGTTGTATTGAAGCTTGTTAGCAATTGTTTTGTTTTTCAGAGAAGTTTTGCTAAGTTCTTCGAAGGAAGAATAAATTCTAGTTTTTATTCAGTAAAAACTGCGTTATCATTTCCACCGTGAAAATTTAATAACAATACTAAATGCCATATGAATTATGCGGAAATATATGGTTAGAGACTAAATTCCATATGGATTATGGTGAAAAAAAATAACAAAGGCTAAACGCAATATAGATTATGAATAAACAAATGCTTAAGGACCAAATGCCATATGGATTATAAGAAAACAAAAGACCAAAGTCTAAATTTCATATGGATTATGTTCTTGTCTATGAACCTTTGATACTAAGTCGTGAATAAAAGTTAATTTAATGCATACTTAATATTTTTAGTTAGTATTTAGACAAAAATAATTGTTGTAATTGTTTTAAATAGATTTGGAAAAAAAGAATCTATCAAAAAACTCCCAATTAGTTATTTTTGTGAAACTTTTAATATGGAGAGGGAGGTAGACTTATTAAAGATTATATCTCTCTTCATCAGAATATTTGTTTGCCCGATTCGTTAAAATTTAATTTAGTGTTTATTTACATGTGTAATAATTCTGATGAGCATTTACTCAGTTTTTGAGTTTATTCTACTTTTTCAATCTTATTACTACTAAGAATTATATGTTTATTATTTTTCATACGTCTCATTGGGGTTATATAAAAATAAAAAGTTAATTAAATCAAGCAATAACCTTCACCCAAATCAGATTTTGAAGTACTCACCAAGCACAATGGCAAGTGTTTTGGTCGCCTTTCTTTCCCTCTTTGCCGATGCCTTTTCTCTCTTCTTGCTACTGCTCTTTTCCTTCTTCCCCAACTTAAACCTGAATCTCATCTTCTTCTTCGTCTTCACTACCAAAACCACCTCCTCTCCATCCTTGTTATCAGAGTCGCCCTTCTTCAAGATCCCATTCTTCTTAATAGCGGTCTCATTGTTGACCCTTGGTGATCCACCAGGACTGTTGGCTGAGTCCGTCTTGATGTTGGCCTCTTGCTGAGAAGGACCATCGTACCCTGAGTCGCCGTTGGCCGAGTGGTGGCGGGATTTGAGCTTGAGGACCACTGAAGAGGTCCCAATTGGTTGCTTTGAGGTCATGATGGCTGGAGCATCCCCACCATTAGCAACTGTAGCCACACCTTCATCCTCATCGTCTTCATCAATGTTTTGTTGACTGTCTTCTGTGTTTGTGGCGACGAATTCCGTTTCCATTACGACATGGAGATGGGCGTGAGTAGGCTCGTTTTGGGCTGTGGTTTTGTCCTGAAGGTTTTCAACAGGTTGCTGCGCTGCCAGTACTTTGTGGCGCCTCTTGGATTTCATCGCTCGTTCGTGGATAGCCTGTGGAAGGATGAATATGAATTGATTACCAGTATTTTTTAGTAGATTGAAGAACATCAAATAATTTCAAGGCTACTTTGAAGTTGTAGGCACACACTTTAGAGTAGATTGTTAACTGTACTATAATGCATGGCTAAAATAAGATAACTTGCTAGTGCCATTGCCGCCCAAACTAATGCAGTTCAGAGTTTATTATTAACATCTACAGAAAAAATATCAATGAAAGATAGTTATTTTAGCGTAGCTCGAAGTTTAGAAACTAAATTATTTCTACAGGACAAGAACAACAATGAAAGTCTTCAAAATACCCTTCAGATGCTGTTTGGATACTTGCTATTATATGCATATAATACGACGTGATTAATCAGGTCCAATGGAGTAGGGTTTCAAGTTGTAGTCTCTCCTTCTGGTTACCATTACAATCTTGCTTATTTCAATTTACCACTAGAATAAATATGAATCACCCTCTAATTGAAGTATAGTGGGGCCGTAGCATCAACTTGATGCTCGAAGATTCTTGAAAATAATTGCAAGAAGAAAGGACCTCGACCCCAAATCAAAACAATTACACTCCGAGATCCCTTTCTCGCAACTACACATTTATTACAAAACCATCCAGAACATTGAAGGATGCAAAAATTCGGTCACAGCGCATGCGTAATAGTGGGCACATGGTCCACTGAGTTATATCACACAATTCACATCACAAGCACCTAGTTTTGCTAGAAAGGAAACCATCGGGTTACTTTCATTCGAGACCCCGTATTTATTTCAATGATAAAAATTATGTACGTAGTTTTATATCTGGAAGTTGAGTTCATTCTAAACCAAATGATATAATTAATGGTAATTTAAATTTTAAATTTGAATTTGATTTCATGATCTTGTAAATGAAGCGCATGACCAATCATAGTGTGTAGAAGGGGAACTTCGAAAACTCATATTTTTCTTTATCAATAATTTTTTCTAAATATTTTATTACACAACTGTTTCCACATTTTAAAAATATAATTACAATTTGGAAAGAAAATGTGAATATTTTGTTTTACTTAAGAATTATTTAATGTTGCGAATTTACGATTATTGACTATTATGTTATTTCAAAATACCCCAGATATAATAGTTCGAAAAATCACCCGAAATTCGTTATTTTCGAAAAATTAAAACACAAATATAGGATAATTTTCAATAAATTTGAGTGTATTTAGGAATTTTTTGAAGAATAATGAGTTGTTCGTTAAAGTTATCTAAAATTGCCCAATAAAATTTGATGTTTTACAATTTATAAGTATTACATTTTTAGTAAGGTTTCGGCAATCATCTATAGAAATGCTTAGAATTATTTGAGCACTGCTATTGAGAAGTATCAAGGTAATTAAAAAAGTAATAATAATACACTAGGATTAATCGAATACAATAAGAGGCGTTTGCCAGATAAGGTATCCCATCGAAAATCATTCTGAATTTTAAATGTCCAGATCGTCTGTTGCATAAATGGTCAAGGCTGTTCAAAAATTAACTTTAAGTGAGTTTTTATAAATCCAATTGCTATATATAGCTAATTAACCCTCTCGATGAATGATTAATTCTTAGGCAACAAATTCGAATATTAAAAATAATCGATCGCTATTGTAAACTAATTATATTCTCTGTCATTTATCATTTTCGAACAATGAACACAGGTATTTATAGTGTTATCTATCTAAGCCACGACTAAACCTTAACGATAGTTCCCTCCGGAAATCTTAAATTTATTGCCATATTTATGTCTTTCTAAGACGTACATATCATTATGCAAAATAGCTACTTACGGTAGAACACAAAGATTGCAATTATGCTGTAGCAAAACAGATGAGATGCCCCAGCAATAAAGTTGTTGGAAACTTTTGTTCTCCGAGTATTTCAGAAGATTGCTTTTACTTTATGAGAACAATAGACCCATGGTAATTACTTGGTGTTTGAAGATTATTTCATCATTTATAATGGTTTATTTGAATATGTTCATAAAAAGGCTGTATTTTTATTGGTTGTCTACAGAATTGTTTGTAACAAAGAAACTCCAATTTAGTGATTTTAGTTTCATTGCAGATTGTATCTTATATGTTCCTTTTATATCGACCAATAATATCGTAAATCACTAAAAACCATTATAAATCATTTTGGGAGAGTTTTAAGAAAGTGATGTATAGTTTTTTTTTTTTTTTTTTGTAATATCTGAAAAAATTGTATAAGCTGGTAGAGGGTACCGAAATAATCTCATTTTATAACGTTTGAGTGAAAATGGCGGTTGTAAATGTATTTGCACTAGTGTAAACATATGAGTAATTGGAAG
Organism: Linyphia triangularis; assembly: GCA_963978545.1. Lineage (NCBI taxonomy): Eukaryota > Metazoa > Arthropoda > Arachnida > Araneae > Linyphiidae > Linyphia > Linyphia triangularis. The sequence goes on from OZ021732.1 coordinate 15,582,398, forward strand.
TAATAAGTTGAATATAATAAATGTAAATCAATAGCATGTCTAGTGTCAATAACTTGCCAACCATATCATTTTTAGGCTTCGCAGCACATTTAGTTTTTAATGGTAACTGGCTGACACCAGATACAAAAACGTTTGCAGATTTTGAAACTGAATTAAAAAGTGCTTCAGTCAGTTGAACAGTAAAATTCATCCTATTACAAGATTGAATCACAAACAGAGGATATAACTCTTCAACTTTATCTTGATGTGGAAAGTTATAAATCGGCAGTTGGGTATCGATATTGGCCAGTGTCTCTCAATGCTAGATAAGATACACTAGAAACTTTAAAATTAAAACATTTTATTTATAAGAAAAGACAAAGAACAAACACATTTTTAATGATGTTTTTAAGTGTTTATTTTTTTAAATAATCGTGTTTTTTTTAGATCAATGCTCCAGTTGCTGTTGGAATTGGCCAATCTTCCAAAATCCCTGTTTCCGACAGTGACTAATACAAGTGTGCTACCTGTATTAACAGATGCCTGAATCTTGTTAAAAACATGATTTTTGATAAATATACGGGACAGTCAATTGCTTCATTGTTTTATCTCTTATTATGATATTACACATACGTATTGAAAATTTAGTGGCTTTAAGGATTAGTTTTTACTACTGACCACGATAGTCTTATTTGGGGCACATATTTTATTAAATTAATGACATTTAATTTAAAGTTAAACAGATTTTGGTTTGCCGCTCTGTTACTAGCTAAGTAAACATTGCATGGTGTAACTATGATCATCAAGCTTACCTGTATGAGATAATGTTATATGAAAACATCTGACGTAGTACAGACCAATGAAAAATGTATGGATTTTAGAGAATATACTTTACAAGAGGGGGAGGCTGAGTAAAAATGTGATTGATAAACTAAATTGAATTAAGTTTTCAATGTTATCATTTAACTATTAAAAGTCGGTTACATTTTTTTAAAATTAATAATATATATATATATATATATATATATATATATATATATATATATATATATATATATATATGTGTGTGTGTGTTTTGCTGCAATTTTCTTATAAAACATTATAAATTTCTTCAATCAATTAATAATGCAGTGCAATTTGAAATATCTTAAAATAAACACAAACATGGCACTGGGTTCTGATGTCAAATATAGTTTTAATTTTTAAGATATGTGAGGAGGAAATAATTTTTTGACAGTTAGAATCCAATTTTGAATGCGCAATTTTGACGAAAACCTTAATGGTTGGTCCCCTGGCCACCACTACCCACATACCAAATCTGCACATCGTAGATCTTGTTTGGGAGTTATGCTGATCACGCATTAACAAACGTGGAATTTTTTTAGACCACTTTTTTAAAATCAGGTTGCACCAAAACATGAAGAAACGCAAAAAGATCGAAATTTATTTTTTTATGAGTGAAAATAATACTTTCATTACTCGATGTTAACATATGGGTAATTGAAAGTAAAAAATATACAAACTGCCTTTGTTGCTGATTACATAACTAAAAATTTTAAGAAAAGTATGGAAATTTACATTTCTCCAGTTATTGAACTTTTTAAAGTACTTATTTCCTTCATGAATTTTATTATTAAATGTAACCTCTGGCTTCAACACCAAATCTCCCACGATAAAATGGCTGCTTATAGAGTTTCACTCCATATCCACCCTAAGAGTCCCAAGAGGGAAATTAAAATTAAGGATTCATTAAACATCACTATTTTACTGGTCGATAAACAACTTTATACACCTTGAGCTATTTTATTGGGAAAATGTATGTTGTTTTATAAAATTTCAAATTTAAGATATTAGTGAAAAGGAAGATACTATTTTTAAAATTCTAAAAATTATTGTCCTGTACTATACTGCCTTACGTATCTAAATGAAAAATTGCAATTTAAAGTTAATAATATAATTTCAAACTGCATGTCATGAGTTAGTTGTTGTTAACTCATGACAAAGTTTATAAATTGTTTTAATATTTTCCGTTCAGATGTAATTATTGAACCTTAGGATCTTGCTGTATAAATAAGAGACCTACCTAGCCGAACCACTTGATAACAATAACTCCATAAAATGCAAATATTATCTTTGTGCTTAGCAGAGTAGTATAATGGTAAATTTGCAATGTTTGACACTTATTTCAAATAGATCGGACATGTTTCCACTTAGCTCAATAGTAAAACCTCACAGATTAGACAAACTCAAGCAGTTATTCAACTTCTTATATGTTTAGGAAAAACAAACTGGGAAAACTTATTCCCTACTCACCCGACTATCACTAAGTCAGATCTCGTACAGTGAAATATTAAACAACATACATCAACCTTTTACCCAAGTTTTAAAATTCAATACTCCGAAGACGTCAATAGAACGAGAATAGGTCTTCTCAAGAACAAGCCGACTGTCGTCCATGAATAAATTGTGACATTATACACTGAAGTATTGCTGGAAAAGAGGACTAAAAATAATAATAGTAAAAAAAAAGACCTCTCCTCGCTTGTTTGCTAAAATATATCCATTGTAGGGGAAAGACTTCCAGAAATAATATTTGTTCTTCACAAATGGAAATTCACGTGAAGGAATACTCGGAACATGTGTTGTTGTTCGAAGTTGACTTCGAAGAAAGAAAAACTGATGGAACTTAAAGATAGCCCTGTTTTGGAGCTCCATGGATGAACAATAGAAAATTGTATGGAATATTATGTAGGATGCTGCATGCATGTCCACGTCGCCCAAAGGGTTATACGTTTTAAACCCTCGTCATATGCGTATGTGCTTTGAATACATGTTTTTTTCTGTTGAGATAGATCTGCTGGTGCCAGCTGAGTTTAGATAGTTTGTTCTTTTGCTACTGGGTATTTGTATTTTGTGCTTTTTCGGAGTTCGATGGGTGTATGTGTTTTAGTCAAGAAATGTGCTTCGAGATAAAAAAAAAAAGTAATAAAAAAGGTCGGGTTGGTTAGTCTACTCCGCTGTATTGTGTGTGGAAAGATATAGGCTTTGAGGATTCTATCGATGATTTAAGTCAAAATGAAAATACATATGTGAGAGTTTAAAAAAGATATACGTTGTAAAATACTATATGCAATTATTTATATTACAATTTGGATACGCGTTTTAAGAATCTTCAAAGTCAAATACATTATTTTGTAATATAAATCTAATTTGTTATTGCAACGTAATCACGTTTTGCGATGTGTGTAAAATCTAGCTTTGATATTTTGTCTTTAGAAAGCTGTGTAAATACTCCTATACTAAACTCCAACTTAACTTGACAATCACTAGACAATAGATCTTCACCGTGCTCATAGGCAATTAATCCATTTTAGCGGAGTGAAGACATAATTCTCGCCAAACCTTATAGCCTTTTTTTTCTCTACAGGGTTGCTGGGCTAAGTTTCCTAGTGTGGTTTTTTCTTGTGGGACGTGAGAAGAATGAAAAGGGAATAAGGTGATACAGTATTCCTGTTCATTCCGTTTATCGAACAAAAGGCTGTATGGTTTGGCGAGCATTATGCTTTCACGCCGCCAAAATGGATAAATTGCCTATGAGCACTGTGACGATCTACCATCTAGTGATGTCAAGTTAAGTTGAAATTTAGTATAGTGGGTATTTTCTGTGGTATGATTCATACCGATTTTTATGTATGTTTAGAGTCAAAATATTGAAGAAAAGGAATACCTGATAATGTTGAAGTAAAGAAGAGTGTATCAATCTGTCACATAAAAACTAGTAGTGACACAAGTTATCAAAATTGAAATGTACAACAGCTTAAGAAAAAAAAATCCTTTTCGCCATGTGATGAACAGGTTTGCTTATTGTTAAGAGTGTTTTACTGTAGAGGGTAGTTAAATTTAAAGTTCTACTTTGAAAAAGCTGCAAAGAAAAGAACCAATAGTCAAAATGACTGTTGTAAATCCTTACATGTAATTTTGTATGGATTTATGGTCATCAGAATAAACCCGAAATTTGACCTGAATATACTCAAAGAAGGGAAGAAAGTATGGCATAAAAATTATTCGAAAATTTTTTTTTTTTTATGTCCTCACTATTTCTTTTGTTATATATATTAGGTCAAATTTCGGATTATTCTGGCCATTACTTCTTTTTTACGGCTTTTTAAATCCTTTATATTAGTTCCAGTTTTATTTACTTGCAGCTGAAAAATCTGAGGAGAACTATTCAACATATTGTCCGCCATCCAGTCAAGCTGAAACTTGACAGATAGACTCATCTTTGATGAAATAGATGTTATTAAGTTTTGGAGAGAAAAAAAAGTTAGTTACAGGGATGAAATCCATTGTTTTCTTCATAGTGGTCAAATCCTATGAAAGGTCGATCTGGGATAACAACTAATTGCAATTGTAAAAATAGTTGGCAATGTATGTAAAGGATTATATTAAAAACATTCGAGGTAATTTTTAAAAATTAAACTTCCCCTTTGTATATCTGTTTTCTATGCAGATGACTCATTACGCCATATGACATATGCTAGATTACATATACTCATCTTGAATATTTGGTATAAGGGGAAATATATGATGATACAAGGGATAGAAAAATATTCATAAATAAAGTATGTTGTTGCAGTAACAATATTAGATATTTGTTTAGTCGCCAGTAGAGCTGGTAATGATATAAATCTTGATATATAACAAAATGAATTGCTATCAAGATTGTCAACAACATCGTTATTAAAGCTGATCAGCAATATGTATAGATTATAGTTGTGAAGGAGGCACAGCACGCAAAAGAAATCCGAACGAGGGTTATATCTAGTATTATAATTGAGGCAACACAAAAGGAAAACAATCATTTTAAACATAATGTATTTTTAATAATTAATTATTTATTGGTAAAATATTTTTGTAATTTTTTTTTATTAGAAACATACATTATTTTTACTTTTCATTAAATTTTTCATGGTCGGATAACTATAGATTTTTTCTTTCCAACGTTTGGTTTTCAATAGATATTCTCTGCATTTCATCAAAAATGTTTTTAAAAAAAGCCTACTCTTGGGTAGTGCCATAGAATAAATTAAAAGGAGCAAGTGATTTTATTTTAATTTTACTATTAATAAAATAATAAAAATGCACCTTCTTTTATTTTATTTTCGAGGAGAAAATCATCAAGGATTTCAAGGAGTTAATGATTTGTAAAGAAAAAAAAAAATCTAAATTACAAGGTGATTCGCTAAATGTAAAAAGAGATTCAGTAAAAGAAAGGGGTCATGTCTAACATTCTGTTAGGCATGACCCCATTTTGCACTTAGAGAATAAAGTGAAGTACTTATTTCCTGGTAGAGACCATAAGATATTAATATCTACTTTTAAAATTGTATATGCTATTTACTAGTATCACAAGACAACTTTCGATACCTATTGGAATGAATATTTAAAAAAATAATAATAATATTATTAATAATAATAGTTTTTGACCATCCCAATGTCCATACATTTCCCGGTGACTATGAAGCCAAATGTTTTGAAATATTATTATGGTTTCGAACACAATTGTGTTGCCACGTTATTTTTCTCTTTATTATGCAAAAAGATCTGTGTAAAGACTTTAATACACCAAAACTTCGCTAATATCTTAACTTTTTTATTAATTCTAATTTCGAAACAATAAAGAATGCTCTTTTAAAGAGGATTTCTTCGCATTTCAAGAATCGAATGAGAGAAGCTTCAAAATTCGTGAAAATTTACTTGTAAAGCACAATTCCTAATTGGTCTACCTAATTTTGGCAATAGAAATTATGTAGCGCCGACGCTCGGCATACAACCGAAGTCGTCTCTCATGTTAAAGGTGTGTGCGTGTAAACTCTGCTACAGGAGTCTGGCTTGATGTCTGAACAGAACATACAAACAAATAAATTTGACGCAGAAAACCTAAAACATTCGAGTTTCAAAATATAGAGCACATTTTAATTTTCATTTTTGAGACGATTTGAATCTACTACTGAAAAATATAAAACTTTGCCAACTTCGTTTCCTGCTGTATGAAAAGGTGAAATAAATATATGTAATGTATTCCCATTACTACTTCTCTTTTCGTATAAGTATTTTCTAGTGTTTTCCGAAATTTGTGAGATGCGCAATGAATCTTGTTGGATCTTACTAAAACCGGCTCAGACCAGTTATTTTGAGCATCACCAAATCACCAATCTATAAAAGCATCACATTTCTGTCCGGCTACACTTTACACACAATTTGAGTCTTCGCTCTTTCTCTTCTCGTCAAACGTCATCCCGCCCTCCTTGTCTCTAGAAATAAATTCTTGTTACTCTCGTACACGACTTGTTTATTAAGACGCACTACGTTACTGCACCGTTTTATATATATAAATTTTACATTGAAATTTGTTTACCTCGATTAAACTTTATATAGTTTCAAATGTAATCTAGTTTACGGTATTGCACTAAAAACCAGTATGTTATTTCATTAATGTTCTTTTTATAAATCCTCCTCGTCTCTGGAAACAAATTCTTGTTACTCATATACGGCTTTCTTATTAAGACGTACTACACTACTGCACATTTTGTATATAGAAATTTTACATTGAAATGTGTTTACCTCGATTAAATTAAAAAAAATTTCAAATGTAATCTAGTATACGGTATTGCACTAAAAACCGGTCTGTTATTTCATTAATGTTCTTTTTATAAATCACATTCTATTATTAACGAACTGCAAGAATACTTTCCTTCAAAGTATATTTGCTTCCTCTCAATAATGTGTTTTTGAATTTAAACTTTAAAATAACGAGTTTCAGCAAACTTAGAGTGACTAGGAGTTTAAATTTTTGTCCAATTTTTGGCTCATCATCAGAATTTCGTAATTATGTGCTGCCTACTTATGAAAAAGTTATGAATTGTTATTTATGTGTCCATGACCTAAAAAATAGCATATTGTCTGGGATAAACATTAGTACTTCCAATATTAGCTAAATTGTAGCTAGAAAAAATTTAGCTATTTATATAGTCTCTCATGGACATGCTTTTTCACTAATTCATGAGAATCACAACTATATTTCTTTAACTCGATATCTAAATCAAAGAAAAGTTTCATTTTGATTCTTGAGTACATGCTTTAATAAAAAGCAATCAACATTTATTAGATGTAGGATTTCGGAAATGAATTAAAAGATTCGTAAAGATTTAAAAACAATGTAACTTAAAATGGCACTAGTTTTGGTGTTGCCGCCAAAGAGCGATCCTTTTTAAACGATCAAAGATCTAGTAGAAAGCTGAGTATAGAAAATGTTGATGTAACAGAAACTCAAAGAATAGAAAAAAAAAATATGAGCGGAGAAGCGGGATTTATTGGAAATAAAATCAAACGAAGTGAATGTAGCTAGTAAAAAAATAGAAAAGGATATTAAAAGGATATGATTCGCAATCTTCTTCGTAGAAAGATGTAACTCAGAAGAAATGGAACATCAGCCATTTACTTTCTCGAATGCAAGAAACAGCATCCAACTTACTACATTCGCAGGTATTTGTGACAATATATTATATATATGGTAGATCGGCTGCTGCAGTAGCATCTGCGGTTCAGCAAGATATTGGTATTATCATTAAAACTGATAAATCTTTAGTATGATAAAAATAAAATTCGTAGATTTCACCAATTTAATCGCAAATATTTGTGAAAATTTTAAAAAAAATGTGTAACTGTTGTATACTTTGACGGAATATGGTATAAGACTTTATCAGGAGAAACTTGGTGATAAATACCATAGATGTAAAAATGAAGAACATTACTTTTTAATTGATGAATCGCATAGATTCCTTATATTTATATATAGGTCATACCATGTCACTTTTTGGCTCAGGTAAAATATAGTAATATCGACCACTGAAATATGGTTATCAAGAAAAAAAGATATTGATAATTTGAAAGCTATTGGTAGTGATTGTATTAATATCAATATGAACTATAAAAATGGCACAACAAAATTCAAGTGATACAGTATCAGACGAACTAAAGATTTTAGTGGAATTTATTCTATGAGTTTATGATTCTCGTTTAATATTAAACTTTATTCATTATCTAAATATAGAGCTTCTCATGTTTACTGAATAGTTGCATCACCAAGCTACCTTAGTTGTTATCGTAAACCAGTTATCGATCCCGTCATACAAATAAATGTTTTTTCTGGCATCTTGAAATTCTACTTCTAACTATGATAAGTGACGATTGTCTGCCAGTATATCATAGAGTTTGGACTGAGACGTATTTATAAAGCCATAAATAACAGTAAAAAAAAAGAGCTGAAGAGTGAGTGCGTCAAATTCTAAAAAAAAAAAAAAAAAAAAAAATAATAATAATAATAATAATAATAATAAAAAAAAAAAAAAAAAAAAAAAAAAAAACACTTTTACGTTGAAGATTCTATACCAACTTAACATACTGTATGTGTGATTTCAATTAACCATCATACCTGTAAACAATTTAAAGTGATGACCAAAAGGATTTTATAAAACTTGAAGGAACTCCGTACATTGTGCCCTTATCATATAAAAGCTGTAACGTTATATAAAATTACTGACTGATGCTTATGTTTTTGATGATGGTCTTGAAAAGTGTGCTAGATTTGTTAGAAAACTAAGAAATAATGGAAAACTCTAAAAAAAAAATTGACAGAAACTAATGTTGCATAATTTTGATTTCTTTTTAATTATTTGTTCATTATAAATCATTTTTATACTGTAAAAATTAATTTCTGTAAATTGCCTTTTCGTTGTAAGCTATAACTTTTAACTAAGCTACTTTTTTTTCAACATAATGGACTGCAAATTTATGTTTAGATAAAATAAAGTATTTTTAATAGAATGAAGAAGTGAAAATAGGGATCTGAATTGAAACTTTTAAAACGAGAGTTCAATTTACTCTAGTAAACAGCCCCAAATGAAATCATTTTTTCTGTGCACACCTGACTTATAAATAAATCTGATCACATTAATTAGATGCAAAACGTAATATGCTACAACTATTTGAACTGAAATTAATTTTTTTTCGTACTGTACACATTGTCAAAAGTGTTAGGCGTATTTTATTTAGAAAATATAAAATTCATATGCCTCACCTTGAATATTTGAGTGTAGAGAAAGACCATGACTATGCAGGGGACATAGAACGAGGAAAGGGACGAGTAGATGATGAAGTCTGAATTGTAGAAGATGCAGAGCTGTGGGATTCTCTCCGGCGACGTGTTGAAGCCGTAGACAATGGGGGAACCGATGGCAGCCGACACCACCCACACCACGGCGATCGTGAAAAACACACGTTTATTGTTGCGGTGCTTCGAATAACTGATGGGCTTAGTCACTGCGATGTATCTGAAAAGGGGAGAGAACAATATTGTTTGTATTACGCATTAAGTATATTTTGTACAACAGTTTGTAACCAATCTTAAGCGTGAATTATCGCTGCTAATAAAGAAATATAAGGGAATACAAATTATATACAATGTATACATTATATAGAGTATTCTAATAATAATATTACTTTTCAATATTGTGATACTAGCTAAGGCACCCGGAGTTTCGTAGTCTCAAATAGCTGTGGTCAAATATGTAGAAATAAATCGGTTTAGTCGATCTCAAATTAAAATTGCACTTTCTTGTAACACATATCCACCATTTCACCACCTTAACAACAAAACATCGAAATGAAATTATTTTCCCAATTGTCTGGTTTAGCCAAGACATCTATGAAAATAATCCTATTCAAATTAGTTAAGTAGACCTCAAGTTTAGATTCTAAGTCCTCTCAACTCGTATCCTCAATTTTAGCACCTTAGCCACAAAACATTAGGAATGAAATTGTATTCGCGATTATGTGGATTTGTCAAATATATTTTGAAAATAGTGGTTTAAATTATTAGATCGCATGGTATGATCAGACCCTTTTAAGGGTTAGATACGGGAATGATTTTTCAAAATATCACGAAGCTACTTATCTTTCTCTTGTTTAAGGGTTCTTGTTTAACCTATAAACGACTGTTGGCAAAAAAACTTGCCAATAGAAATTTTAGTTATTTTCTTTGCTAGTAAATTTTGATTGTAGTTCCACTTGGTGTTTTTTATAAATCATAAAAATAATTTTCAAAAAAAATCTGAAAAATTCAGAATACACCTTAAATTATCTAAATAAACGAGGTAAAAGATATAAACAATGAATCTTAATCCATTTCAAAGTCGTCTTTAATGGGATACGGGTCTTGTTTCAAGGGAGAACCATTTTATAGAGATCGGAAATAGATCACTAAAATTCAACCCTTCTAATCGTGTCATTTTCAAGTATGGAGTGTAAGTTATTCTGCATTTATGTGAATTGTCCTTATGAACATTTATGCAATATGTATTTTTTTCACTAACTGTGATTGTATAAAAATGAAAACTCTTTTGTATTAAAATAAGATTTACGCACATCACTGACTAACTCTGCAAAGCTGCAAGATGGCGCTGGCATCGCATAAATTTTACTTTACAGTCTACCGAAATTTGATAAGAGTACAAATCATTTCATCATGCATTCACAAGGATATAGTTCTATTTCCCAAGATTGATCTTGTTTTAACTAAAGTGTTTATATTAAAACGCAGCCAATTTCCGATGCTTCTTACATACGCCACTAAAATAAATAAACAAGGCTCAAGACCAGCTATTTCATCTCATTGGCATCAATTTAGAGGCAGCAGTATTTTTACATGGCCAACTGTAAATTGTAAGTAAAGTGCAGATGTCTATTGAATCGAATTCTCAGCAGAAAAGATTAGGGAATGATATTTTTATTTGCTCAAAATGAAAAGAAATTGAATTTTTAATAAATATTTCGTGTATAAGAAATTAAAGCTAGTTGGTGCCCTCTGTACCGGTAATGTTAATTTGGCATATTTCATGTATCTTTTCCCTCAAAAGTATTTGATATAAAAGTCTAATTTTTTTTTCAGTATATTTAGCAGACACTTGTTGTTCTAATGAAGTTAGCATTTGATTGTGATGCCTTCACTTTTATTTTAAAATGAATTTTCGTTAAAGTCACAAATTTGTTAAAAATCCCATTTTTTTTGCTGAAAAAAAAGCCAAAACCAAAAATTATTTTTTAAATAACAACAAAATTTCACTTGAGTGTATGTAGATACATAAAAGGAATAGTGGTACAAATTTCAAAAAGATAGTTTAAGCAGTTTCAGGTAAAAGAATAACAAAAAAATATAGTTTTGAGAAAAATGCATTTTAATGAAAACTTTACTTACACTAATAGTTACCAATTTTGTCTTTAAAAATTTATGGAAAATACTTCTAGTTGAGGTATTATTACAACTGAAGTATCATTTTAAAAGGGAGAATTTAAATTTATATAAACAATAATAAACTCAAAATCAATTATTTATAAATTTTTAGGTGCCAACTCCCCTTAAAGTGTTTGTTATATTTATCATTTTTCAACGGGTGGCTTAGGCGCTTTGCAACTAACTAGTTTAAAATAAAAAGCTTATATTATTTTCTAAAACTCTATAGTTCTTTAATTGATTTTGTGAATTTTTGCAGGCTTTATCAATAATAGTTAGTTTTTTAGACATCTATATTTATAATAGTTTTAATAAGGTTGGATTTCGCATTTATATTTTAGTTTTATTGATTAAAGATTTAAATTTCCTTATTATTCATATTCAGAATACTTTTATTTGAAACTATTTCTCAAATCAATGAGCACAAATATACTTTATTTTTAATTTTCAATATTGAAATGTATAATTTCCCAATGGACGAGACCATGATTATAACACAATAAAAATGCTTATATGCCTAAACCCATACATACTTTAAAAAAAGCATTGAGGCTTAATTGAAATAAAGAAACTATGCGAAATAATAACCAGTAATTGAGGATTAACGAAGATAAATCTTTATCAGTTTACTTGACGGTTAGTTTATTTTTTCTCTTTTATTTATCTTTTACCATGCATTTATCTTGAATAACTTTATATATTTATTTTGAATAGTGTATTTATTAAAAGTCAGATAACATAAATTTATCGCTTCTTTTTTTATATTACAGAGAATATATTTCTCTCTTATGGTAATTTGTATGCGAAAAAAACTCCATATTCAAAGATGATTATCAGTATAATCGCAACTAATCATAAGCTAAAATGTAACCAAACTTTTTTGGTTGTATTTAAATTTAAATGAAGTTACTGATTTTATTTTGTAAGAATTGAGGTTAAACTTTGAGTTATTTCCGTAGTTAAGGAATGTTTTCCCGTTTGGGAGTTTATACGTTTTAATAATCTTTCATTGCAATGAAGAGTTATTAACTATAATTATTTAAACGCTATATTTTTCTCAAAGCAAAAAATTACAATTATTGAGTAAGTATAATTCTTAACCACACAAAGAAAATAGAAACAATTAGATAATTTGTTTATTTTTCTCTTCTTTTTGTGGGTGCTGTTGTTTTTACTTTATAAATATTATAAAAACTGTGGCTGATTGGAGTCCATTATCACTTTACTGATATAATTACTGTTTGATATACTTCTTTTAGTCTAATGCAGTAATTCACACAATTGATAGGCAGATAAAGATATGACTTTAAAATCATTGAAATGTTTTATCATTTTTCTTTACAGAGAATAATTTGTAGATGATAATACTGAAAAAGTTTTTTGAAATGTATAAGCTAATACCGCAAACATACAAAGAACTGTTACAACTACAGTGTTATCACTCTTTTAATATTATTGAATGCTTCAATTTATTCTGTTTATCTTGTTCTTAATTAATACTGTTAAACCATATTATCCATAAACACTTTCTTATTGAATAGAATTGCAGTCTCAAGTTAAGGTTAACTAGAATAAAAAAGAACTATAAGTTATACTTAACATTAATTATTTTGAATTATTAAGTTAAATAAAATTCAATAACTACTAATTTATGAAGAAAAACAAATCGATGTTTGTTTTTGTATTTTAATTCCAATTACGTCTTTACTTAAATATTTTGTTTACGTATTATTTTTGTATTACGTATTTTGTTATTCTTTCCTAATGTTCAGGAATGATCTATTTTTCAAATGCATTGTTACTCTTGGATTACCCTGCGCAAAATCATAATAAGGTTCTAGAAAGAATTTTTCAGATAAACCTTGATATCTATGTTTGACATGCATTGGGAAATCACCGTCAGCACATTGAGCCGGAGCAATTGGGTCTTGGGAAGGATTCGAAATTTTATATACTTTATTCTTGAAATGTCGGAACTTTAGATGTTTTGCTACTAAAAGAAACTCCTTGGCATATCCATTTTATAATTAAATACCTCAAAAACAAAGATCGATAGAAGAATGGAACAAAAAGTAAAGTTATTTTGATAGCTGTACAAATCTAAAACAGTAGTTTCAACATTAGTTAAAAATTTTGCCAACAGGTGGCGCTGTAGTTACAAAATTCTAGAAATATGTTATAAATATTTTCTCTGCAATCAGTCGTTGCAAATAACGCTAACTTTCTTTCACGTTTAAACAGTGGAACTTTCCAAAGATTGATCGCTCTGAGCTTCAAAGCACTCTTTATTCATAAGAACTACAGTTTACAGCCCCACCTGTTGGCAAGATGTATAACTAGTTTTGAAAATTTAGTGCAAGATTTTTGCAGTTTTCAAAATAACTAAACATTTATCCCCGCAAGTATCAGTGTCTGATTGCTACAGCAAAATTCCTTTTCGGAGAAAATGACGTAAAGGCATCAAATTGGATGGTTCCGTCGCACATTAACAAAACATTTCATGATTACACCGAATCAAAATGACACAAGAGTACCATAATACAGTTTTTATTTATATAAAATCGTATTTAAGTAAGTACATTTATAAGTAGTCTCTACGCGAAGTGGTTAAATTTTAGCCTTGACAGTAACATCATCAATTGATACCAAGAACAGGATGGATTATAAATAAAGCTATCCTATTTAAGGCCGTCTGTTTCAGATTATCTGGCACCGTCAGCAACACGAGGGCTATAATGTGCCGAAACATGCGTCATTTGACAAGCCAACATACATTTACAAACACCCATGCCTTACACGGGACTCGAACCCGCAACTTCACGGTCTAGAAGCTTTAAGGCCGTCAGTAGAATTATTATTGTTTTCATAAAACTTTGTATTCATTACTGTGATAATTTGAAAATTATCTTTAAAAATATTTTTTGTAAATTAAATTTTCCAAATCAGAGATGCTTTCAAAACTACATTTACATGGTAGATATTCAAAAATGTGTTGATTTGAATACTTTTCCCTTTTAGAAAACATTACCAACTTTAACGATTGAGGTTCAATTTATAAAGTTAACACATTCGCTGCTGATCACGTATCAGCGCGGAATGTCTTGTAACTCCAGTAGTTTGTCCTTATCAGACTGCATCCAATCGGAGATTCCGTACATGCTGCAATCAACTGAAGTAACAAAATAATGTATACCATGTGACATAAATATCAGATACATCTTGTCTTACTCTTTAAAGTTATCTGGAAGCTTGTGTTTTTAAAACACAGTTTCAGGTGATTCCAGCAAAGAACGGCAGCGAATTTGTAAGGTTTCATCTAAGTGTATAAAGTGCCATATTAAATCTGGTGCCTAAAATGTATATTAAATTAGTTTATGATAGCTGAGTATATGATCAGAAATCAGATTATATAGAGATATATCTTTTCCTAGAGAATGTGATCGTAGAGCTATTTCTATTAGAGCAGAAGCTCAAACCTTCATGTCTCAAACCTAAATTCTTTGTTTGTTGGAGACTAAAAGATCTTGCAAGAAGGGACGTGACTTAATACTTGAGTTTAGTATGCGTTATATCATGATATGATATTCCCGATATTTTAAAATGCTGTACTACTATACCTAGACTATAAATAAAATAATTGAAACTAACCAAAAGAATGGGCTGAAAATTGACAAATATCCGTATTTTGTACTAAAATTAAGGTTTTTATGTACATTCTGGGATGTTAAAAGGCATATACAAATTTTTTATTACTGTTAATTACTATTCTAAACTTTACATTTTTATTCTTGAAAATAAAAATGTGCTTTACATTTATGTTTTTAAAAAAAAAAAAATTAAAATCCTCGTTTTTGTCGGAAAGCAATCAAACTTCAGGTCCATTCCAGGAGACTTAACTATTTTTCAATTGAGCTAAAAAAAAATTTGGTAAATATGTGAGCATAGTGGCGACTTTTTATCGACCTTAAATTTTGAATTTCCAAAAAAAGTTTTTTTCGATATGCCCTAATAGGCAGGTATGGAATTTAAAAAACTCTGGTTTGTAAAATCAATACTTATAATATTTAAAGTTACTTACAATATTTAAAGTTACTTACAATATTTAAAATTACTTACAATATTTAAAGTCATTAACAATATTTAAAACAATATATAAAAATACTTTCATCATTTAAATATGGCAGATAATTGTTGGTAAATCTGAATTTGTTAAAATTAATTTAAAGTTTCCCTCATGGAAAAGTACCCTTTGATACTATTTTTAGATAGTGCCCCCACCAAACGGTGTTTTTTTTCGTTTAATGCATTGCTTTTGCAAAACTAACAGTCGAGTTTTTAAGAACCTCATATTCACATCATATTTGTTAATTGACAAATCCGTCAAAATGAAAATGAATGTCATTTTTAAACAATTTACAGCATACATCAAATTTACTTTAACCAATCAAGTTTGAAAACTTGTTGTATTTAAAATTCCTTGCCTCGCTGTCATCATAAGAGACACCATATCATGTGTCTCTTATTTATGTCTCTCACTGTTTCGTAGTTACGTCATTTCAAAGTGCAGAATTCTTTTCTGAAAAACCTTGTACTTACAGCTTTTTGAAGAATTGTTATATACTAAAAGTTCTAGATTTTTAATTACATACTTTCGACTTCCGGTGAACTGTTATACCGGTAATGTTTATTTACCAGAAATTAACATTATCGGTAGTTATTTTCTCAGAAAAAAATTTACATTGAAGCCTAATTTTTTGTTTAGAGCCACTTTTTATTATACTAGGCCTAGCTACAATGATGTCTTGTACCTAGGGCCATTTGTAATTTTTTTTTTTGAAAACCTTCTATTTGCAAGAATCTATTATTTTAAGTATTTATATTAATCCCAATGGGAAGTAATTACTATAACGATGTATGCATATCAGTTTCACATTTTTAAACAGCCCAGTGGCTCATTTTTTGTGCATTGAAAAAAAGCTAGGTACACAGTTCTCCACAACAAGTTTAACTGTGGCCACCCTCCGTATTAAAATAACTCAATATTGTGTACTTATTGTAAGAGGTGTTCCAGCTCTCTGCTTCATTCTGGAATAAACATATGCAAGCATATCTTGAATTATCGATTTTTATAGCTAGATCTCCCCTAGGCAGTGAAACAAATTGCACTTCTCGTCAATTTGCAGTCTTCCAACAACACTTTACCCACATAAAGTAGCGAACTATCCGTAAAGACAATTTAAACTCTTAATAACAAAACCGTTGGGAATATTGAAAAAAAAAGAAGTTATTATTATTATTTTTTGTCACGTCCTCTCGGATCTTCTCAAATGAGAAGCGACAATTGAAAGCAATAATGACGGAAATTTCATGGAATTTTCTTTTTTTTAGTATTGAATAAATATCGATTTTTTTTTTATCGAGATGGATCCATATTGTTGGAGGAGAATGTTCTTAAATTAACATATTTGCTGGATCGAATAAAAGATTCATATGTGTGTGGGGGAATTGAAATTGATTTTATTTATATCCAAAATGTGGAATGGATGATTTGAAATTATTGAAGGGTTTGGATATGAGGTTTGGGTACTTTATCCATTAGCTCAGATTTGAGTGTTGTAAAAAAATTACAATGGTATAATTATTGGCTCAAATTTAATAATCATTAAATGTGTAGAATATTATAAAAAATACAGTTACGTTTGTATTTCTTTTAGCATTAAATATTAAATATCAGTTATAATTGAGAAAAATCTAAGAATTAGCTACCTAATAAGAATAAAGCAAGAGTTTTAATAGGTAATTTACTTTTAAATTTAAGTAATTAAATTTTTTTTCCTAGACTCAGTAAGATAAAAGAGGACATTTACAAGCCTTCTCCGTCTTCAACTTATTCACCAGTCATTGACTTTTCAGAACTGACAGTTAGTAATCAGTATGTTTGTTGATACAAAGTATACATTGTCTATACTTGTTAATATAATTAAAATTTATTAAATCTTTTTTAAAGAACTGTGATTTACAAAATCTACTTTTCAAGAAATATTTATTAAGAACTTGAAAATATTTGACAAAGCTCTTTTTTATTATTATTATTATTATTATTATTTTATTGTTAACTATAATTTTTTACGGCATTTATAGCTGCTTATTCAAAAATCACTACATTTTCTAAATTTTAATATAAGAATATTTCATCAGTATCATTATCGGTAATTCAGGGAAAAGAAAATTCCGGAAAAAAAATACAATGAAATATTTTTTTTTTTTCAATTTGACAATTCAAGAAACACTTAATTTAAAGAAAATATATGTGAAACGTAACTACATATAAATAGTACATTAGTTTATATGTTGGAAACGAATCTTAAACATAAATCTCTATATTTCAACGGAGGCTTTAAGTACAAGGAACAATGAAATTGAGCAAGGATTTTTTATTTTTTTGTTCATTTAATTTCTGGTTCAGTGATCTTTTTCCCTCACCCCTGAAAGCAATATTATAAAAACAGTATTTTAAGATGAGATATCAGACTGAAATATTTAAAAGAGGAAATGAAGCCCTGTGAGTCTCTTTTCGATTTCATTGAGGAAGAAAATTGCATTTTCAGGTCGGTAACACACAATCCTATTCAAAATCCAATTTCGTAACTCTCTTTTTCTTTTTTTTTTTAAATTCAGCATTTTTTTTTTCATCATTTTTTGCTGTCCTCTTTTTTTTGAAGGGCTTGAAATACTAATTATTACTGTACATTCACTTTCGAGATTAAAAGGATTTTTTTCCGTCATTTATACTTAAATTATTCCAGATAGGTGATATAACGCTAAATTACGAAACTGACTATTTAATCTGAGACTTGAACTAATTTAGTAGATTTTCCCGAGTTAAATATATATACTAAAGCACAAATTAGATTTTTCTTTTTAAGCTGAACTTCAAAAGCTGTTTTATTCGAATTACTAAATTTGCTTTTTTTCTTTTGAAATGCAATAAAAATTATTTTTCATTAATTGCTGCAGTGAAAAGCGGAGACTATTCTATTGAAAGAGTAGTTGCTGTATTTATACTAAATTGTTGTGTATAATAATTTAACTATTTAAGTACTTATATTTTGAAATAGGCTCATGAATTTGAACACAATTCCTTGAAGTATATAATTTACAGATAAATTTTATAATTTTTTTTTAATATACTATTTTTTTTTTATCAGAATATATTTAGTAATATGATTAGATTCACTACTATAAATTGAATGTAAAATAATAATTGGTAGATTATGGATGTTATTGTATACTTATAAATTAGACTGCGAATTAAAAGACTTTTTATACTTTTCATACTCAATATAATTTATAAGTATACAATAAAATTAACCCTGATTAACAAAAACGATAATGGTGAAAGCAATTGTACATAATACCATTATTTTGAATATTATATTTCCATTTTATTCTGATCAAAATAACATTTTTGAATGAGTTCGATTTCTCTTAACTTAAATATTGAATCAATCGTGTCATTGAGTGATCTAAAAACAAATCCCAGAAATATTTTTATGTACTTTTTAAATGAAATATTCTATGTTTTTTTATTCAAATGAATGATATTTAACAAAAAATATTTTAAATTATACATTAAATTTAAAAACGTGTCTGTTGATAAATTTGAAAGATAAAACTTATGAAAAGTGAGATTTCAATGTAGTGAAAGTTATGACATTTCAATATTAATTGCGTGGTTTTCAAGAAAATAAATGTGAAAAAATCAATTAAAATGCATTTCCTTTATGTGTGGAAAACTACTAAAAGCATATAAAAATTGTTTTTCAGAATGCTTTATGGTGGATTTTGCAGACATTGGAGAGAAAAGTGGACTTTTCGAAAGACTGCCCCACGTATTCGTTTTCTTCATACCCATAACATAATTCGCATATTACATTCGAGTGACGATCCATTGATTTCCGACGCTTCAGTAATTTCTCTATCTTAGTTCTGCATGGAGGCAACTGAAATCAAAGCAACTTAGTCCCCTACGTAATACTACATAACAATGCCCTGAGAGAAGTTACTCAGCGTAAATTCCCATAGGTTCGCCTTACGATGTTTCCTTATTCGTTAATATTTTCCCCATATGTTAGCACTGATTTATCACATAAATAACATTCTAATGTCTTTGATTTTAACCTTCATATACAACTTTTCTAAAATACTATTACCTGTAAATAAATAAGCCTTATTCCATTCTGCGTCTAAATTCAGGTTTCACCTAAATTACATGTTGCCAAGCGACCGTTATTATTTTACCATGATGTTTCTGAAAGTGATGAGTGACATGATACGTAGTATCATAACTATTTGAGGGTCGTTCCATGGAAAGTATGGGAATGAAGTTTCAACTGTTTTTGAGACAAATCGCTCTCTTTAATTCAACTAATATTGCCTCAGAATAAAATAACTATGATAAATTACAGTACATAGAATCTACCTTATAATACTTATAATTCCTTATCAAGCTTGGCTTCAATCAACAGTCACCCTGAGATACACTATCTGGCCAAAAGTATCCGGACAGCCAGTGGTATGGACTTAGAGCATCCTGAGGCACATATTAATATGAGGCTGATCCCACTTTTGCATCGATGACAGCCTGCACACGTTTGGGAAGACTTTCCACCAATTTTTGATAGGTGACTATAGGAATTGCCTTCCAGGCGTCCATCACAGCTGAAGTGAGTGCTTGCAGTGAAGATGGTCGATTTGACTGGCTACGTAATCTGCGCTCTAATTCGTCCCAAAGGTGTTCTGTGGGATTTAGATCGGGGCTCTGAGAAGTCCAGTTTTTGAACACCCATTTCGTCAAACCACGTCTGTGCAAGCCTAGATGTGTGAATGGAGCAGTTATCCTGCTGGAAGAGAAATAGGCCCTCCCCGAAATATTGCCATAGAGTTGGGAGTGCAGCATTGTCCAGAATGTCCACATACATCTCAGAGTTCATGTTTCCAACCACATGAACTAACGGACCCAGGCCAAACCACGAGAAACATCCCCACACCATTATGCTTCCACCACCAAACTTAACAGTCGGCACAATGCAGTCACTATAGAAACGTTCACCGGGCATCCTCCAAACTCAGACGAGTCCCTCCGACTGCCAGATTGTAAAGCGAGATTCATCACTCCAAAGAACAGTTTTCCACATGTCCACAGTCCAATGACGGTGAGCTCTACACCATTGCAATCAATGCTTCGCATTCTGTGGAGTGATGTTCGGCTTGTGAGCGGCTGCACGACCAAGGAATCCCAAGTCTTTTAACTCTCGACGGACAGTCCTGCTGCTAACACTAACGCCTGATGAACTTTGGAACTTTTGAGAAATTTCTCCCAACGAGGACTTGCGATTTTGTTTCACTACCCTTTTCAGAGTTCTGCGGCTGCGTTCACCAAGTGTTTTCGGGCTACCGGTTCGTTTTTCTACCGTTTCACTGCCTCGACGTTTCCACTTCACAATTGCATCACTCACAGTGAATTTTGGCTTCTGTAGAATGTCCGCAATCTCACGAACTGATTTCCCACAAAGGTGGCATCCCACTATCTGCCACGATCAAACTCACTAAGCTTCTTTGACTTACTCATTGCCTCACAAATGCATAAATACAATCTGACAAACCACTACCAACACTTTTATAGCTTTCAATTACGTATCAAATTGCGTCACTCGCCATAACCACTTTTTTAAGGGGTGTCCGGATACTTTTGGCCAGATAGTGTAGATAGATGGAACTACTAAAATTGGGCAAGAGAGAGTCAAGGCTGCTGTAGGCCTCCTAACTGGCCACTGCACCCTAAATATACATCTTAACCTGTTAGGTGTTGTAGATGACCCCACTATAGTAGAGGTTGTCGTATGACAAAGGATATCTCTATGCATGTTTTGTTAGAATGTGACTACTACTCAGCCCAATGCTTTGAATTTCAGCGATACCCCTGTATCGATCTCTGGGAACTGTCAAATGTTCCCATCAGGTATATACTGAAATTTATTTTGACAATCAGTATTTCTTAGATCACATAGGGGTTTCAGTACAATATACATATAGCCGCTGTGTTGGTACTCGGTAGAGTTACACCATTTCAAGCCATAGGCATAACTTATAATTAATTTACAAATTATACTTAATATTAAAATAATAAAATAAATAAGAATTTATCCACGGATCATATGCGACCGATTTTCAAGACAATGTTTATCATTGCATAAGAACTTACATAGAAATAAATTAAAACTTCATTCACTTATTACTAACCTTTCAAGATAGTTGAAAAAATCTTCTTCTCATTAAGATGTCAAAATTTTACAAATACTAGGATGTCAGTCAAACCAGTCAGTAAGTTCTTTTCTTGAATTTTAGACCCTTTTTGAAAATTAGTATAACTCCAATACCCTTCTAATCATTTAAAATATTTAAGAATTGTAAGAAGTCAAACTTAAGTAATATCACATGTTCAAATTAATCAGATCTTTATACGAGGATTTCAGGGAAAATGGTTTCCTCCTCAGAATTCTTAAAATGCTTAAATTCTGTCAGCAACCTAAAGGTTTTTACCCTATAAATTAAAATTAAATTCTCCAATATAAGCACAATTAATATATCTAGAATCGCTGGAAGCTAAAGAAAAAATCTTGTTGAAAACACAAGTAAATACATATTTTTTTTTAAATATTCGCCGTACATCATCATATCGCAATATATTGCTCAGGCTATCTTCAAATCTTCTCAGCCAAAAATGCTGCCTCCCATTCTCACTATCACATGCCAAAAATTCCTTTGTATGAATTTTAATATTCCAGGCAATCTTCTTCTTTAACTCTTGTTTTTCTTTTCAATTATTAAGAATTTTTAAATCCTGTCTAGCTACCTTGTCGATTTTTTTTAGATTTATTACATCTTTTCCTTGAAAGCTTTTTCTTGTAATTTTAGATCGTTTCTTTTTCACTACTCGTCCCGTACTGCTGGAGATCCGTTGAAAGATATAGAAGTTAGCATTTGGAAAAAATAAACTTTGGTATTCTATAGATTCATTCTAACAAAGATTTAATAAAAGCACGATGTTCCCTAGGAGCTTCACTTTGAAGACTAAAATAAAACACCAAATAAATGAAGTCTCAAACGCAAAATTAGACTTGGCTTATACCACATGCTCCTGTTCCGTTTAATAGAATAGTGTTTTCGTTCGTTTTCTAATTATGTTGCCTTGGTTTTGGTGCTCCTTCGGTTCTCTTAAAAGAAGATGTCCTATACCTCATATATATTTTTACCCTTTTCTTCAGCGCCATATTAACAAAGATTTCTAACATATTTCTAAATATTTCATTGAAATTCAATCGTTCATTTCAAGAAAACTAATCAGCCGTATCTTAGTCAGCTTGTTCTGTTTATATATTTAATATCCAATCAGAACACTTCATGCATTACACTTGAAAACCACGCAAAGCTTATTCAAGGTGCCGATTGACAGTAAAAATGTGGAAATATTACAGTAATATTTGAAAGGCTTATTGGGAAGAAGAAAGTAATACATAAAAGTAATAAGAAAAATAAGGGGAACACATTAAAATAACTTTTGTTTTTATTTTGATAAAATTAAAAAATGTCGTTGCCCTTCCAAGAATTTTTTTTAAAAAGTTCAGTTTTCTTAAAATTTCAAAAATTTCGATTTGTAATGTTTGCATATCTTTGAATTTCAAACTATTCTGCTTCTTTTAAGATACAGTTTTGGTCTGTACTCTTTCTAGTTTCAGAGAAAAGTTATTTTTAAAATACGTAAACCCACCTTTGCCATGCTGCAATTTCGTATAAAAATGCATTTATCTCAAAATGTCAATTTTCAAACTTCATTGTACCATTTTGAAAAGCCGGCTGCTAGCTTTTTTATGAAATGTTTACTTTATATTTGCTGTGTATCAAACTTTAAACTGAAGGGAACGTTTTAAAAAAAATGTTGATTATTTATTTTTTTAAATATTATTTTGTCTTATAAAAAAGTCGATTCTCAGAGATTTTTCTGTTTTATCATTTGAGATTGTTTTTTTAAAAAAAGCAAGTAAACATATTCTTTTAATATTAACCTCAGATTAAATAATTAATAGTTTAAAAAACTAACAAAAACGTTTTAATAGAAAAGTGAACTAAAAAATAGAAAATAATTTTAAATAAGTTTGAAATTAGAATAGAGTGATTAACAAGAAATATTTCTTTTATTGTAAAAAAGCGTGGGGTGCTTGATGTCAACTGTTGTAAATATTTAACGACAGATTCTGGTAAAAGTAGAGCCATTATGAAAATATCTTAAAAAGCACCCTACGCTTTTATACGATAAAATAAATATTTCTTGTTAATCACTCTATTCTTTTTTCAAACTTATTTAAAATAATTTTAGCGTGTTTTTTACTTTTTTAAACTATTAATTATTTTCTACTTTTTAGTTTGGTTTTTATTAAAGCGTTTTCTTAGTTTTTTAATTTACTTTTTAGTTTGATTAACTCTAAAAGTGTGTTTTTTAGTTTTTTAAACTATAATTTATTTTTTATAATTCAAATTCGTTATTTCGTTTAAATTGGTAAGATTTTATAATTATAGAAATGTTTTAATTAAATTTTCTCTTTATCAATCCAAGGCTATGCTGTTTACCAAATCCTGAATATTTTGTTGTAAATAAGAGGCCATTTGTAAATCATGATTATCAATATATTATGGATATTATAAATAATAGTATGCGTATTAGATTTGTCAGTACATCTATGTATGTATACGGAACAAACAAGTTGAGAAAGAAACTACCTTGAAAAAGTCTCTACTCCGTTGTGCTAAGGCGAGTGGTCAAACCAAAGAATAAGTCTGGAACTGCACGCATGCGTAGTTCGCGCCCTCGCTCTACCTCTCTTACTCTCATGCAAAGGATCCGGAAAAAAATTTATGAATCTTGGCGAATCTAATCAGGAAAATCGGATATTTTGATCGAATTATTGTATTGTCATAGGTCTTTGACAAGTGCGCACAATTTGAATCAGATCTGATCAATCAAAGTAGGGCAAAATAGGGCCCAAAAGAGTCGGTTGCAAGCAAACATACAGGTGAAACTAATAAAAGCGTGTTAAAAAAAAGGTTAAAATGATATGCAAGAAAAATTTCAAGTAACGGTTTGTTAGTTATTTAGAAAAGGTACATAGAAAATGGGCCTTTTAACAATAGTCATATAGGGTCTATCGAACCCCCTTAAATGTCATTAAAATTTCAATTTCAATTTTAATTCATCTAAAATAAAACTTATTCTCAGCCTTCTCGATGCACTAAAGCTGCCGTGTTATAGATTTTGTATGCTATATATTAGATTTCGTACCTCTTCGTGTAAAACTCTGGATTTTTGTTGGTGTAAGACTGACAGGCACTCATTTATATATATATATATATATATATATATATATATATATATATATATATTGGATCCAATTTGTAATTGTATCCACATTACGATCCGTGAGTCAATGTTAGCAAATTTTTGCTGTTACTGGTATTGTCCCTTCTAAAGCATAATTTCAAATGTAGCTAAACCAATTGATAACAATAATCGGTAAAAACCTTCTTTTATATTATGTTACAGGGATAAATCGTTGAAGTTTCAAGAAAAGATGTAGATGGGAAAAAAGCAAACCTTCTCTACAAAAGATAGGAATTTAGCGATTGACATTTTATGCAAAAATAATAATGGTATATAATTTAAAAGAAAAAGGTGACAGAGATTTTCGATAAAAGTAAATAATTCATAAACTTGTGAATATCTATTTCACGTTTTCAGTCATCGAAACGGCGTATGAATAAAACGAAATAATCTTGTATATTATTTCTGGTCGGTGTTTGTGTGCGACGATCCGTTTTCTTCTTTTAAACAAAAGCAAAATTGGTAAATGCTATAATAATTTAAAGGTTAAGATCTTCGCTTTGGACGAACAATTTATTTCAGTTCCAAGTTGGGTTATTTGTTTGAAAATCAAAATTCAAAGATAAGAAATAGTAAAAAAAAAAAAAAAAAAATGTAGTGAAGCTGTGCTTCGGTTGATGGCAGCACAATAGAAAAGAGAAAATCGCAATTTGAGTCTTATATCTTTCAGAATGAGAAATATAACTTTGGATAAATTCCAATAACGTTATTCATTTAAGCAATCTTAAATTTATTGGCTGATTTCAATTTTAGAGACAATGTATCCTATTTAGTAGTATGTGTACCACAATTTATAAATATTTGTTAATTAACTCATATTTTAAGTGATCCTAAACAGGTGCAATCGAATAATAACACAATGCATTCCTAGAATCCTCAAACGTGAGAGTGGTAGCTTACAGGATACATTTCTCCATTATATACAAACCATGGTCGCGAAAGAGCTTCCCGAAGCATCGAGTCATTCCGCTTGTGCGCCAAGTGCTTTTCTGGCGGAAATTCATAAAGAGGGATCAAAAGGGATTTTGCCGGGATCAACTATATGATAATGATAATGTGGCGTGGAAAGGACCGAGTGACAGATAATGTGTTGCCTCCGGATCGTGCAGTTACAATGGAGATGGATCGTTTCCTGTTTTCTGTCGCCTTGTTTTGATATCTAAACATCGAGTGTTATGCATTTAAAGAGTTTTCTCTAAATATGCAGCCATTTCTATTTCTGATTAATTAAATATAAGGTCAACATTCTTAAAGCGAATCTATTCAGGGACATATGGAGATAACTTTTATCAATATATCTCATGGGTAAAGTACCCTATCTGAATTTTATTTTATTTTCAAACTATGATTATGATATGTTTTGCTTTTGTATGACGAGTGTTGTAGTTGTGGGTAATATTTATTTTCTGGCGTAATTAGAAAAAAACTTATACAATGTCCTTATATGTAGAATGCATATATTACGTGAGAACAGCAAACTTTTAAGAAAATAGTTACTATACTTTCCATAAAAACAACAGCATAAAAGTAACTGGTTTAGCTGTAAGTATTCGTCAGGAATCTCCTAGTCATAATTAAGGTATCATATTGTTACACAATTTTTCAATATTCACAATTTCATTTCAATATTTTACAATAATTGTAAATTGTGTATATATTTCTTTTTAACTCATTGAATGGGCGAAATTCTACAGTTGTTTTCCCTGCAATAGTTTTTAAATTATATTTCTAATTCAAATACATATTTATTTATTTCTTTAATTTTATTTTGCTTTAGGTAGGTTTTATAATGTCATCCTAATAAAAGTATTTAAAAAATATTTAATTTTAAATTGTATTTTTAAATTTACAAATTTTGTGTATTGCTGGAAAAACTGGAAATCAAATGACGTATATATACGTGCATGACCGTCAGTGGGGTTTAATTTGTGTTAACAGCAATGATACAGTTTAATCAAGAATTTTCTAGGTATTTTCAGCCATCGATATAGATAAACAACTGGATAGACTGCTCCATTGTCAATGTAAAGAGAAAAACGCGCCGGGGATTGCAAAGCTGGTGGGATGATTAACCAATCACAGTTCACTTTTATAGTTGGATGGGAATGCAAAAAACCTTGTAAAGTGTTAGAGTAAAAAAATCTTTGCACATTATTACTAATTAAGGTCTACTATTGACATTTCTGCTGAGTACAACTCAAAATTTTATTTTCAATCCTCGGATATTCATATTTTTTATCCCACCAATTGCATCTGGCAACGGCTTCATTTTCCCAGCGTTAAGCAGTCTATCCAGTTGTTTATCTATATCGATGTTTTCAGCACGCACTGATTAGACTCAGATTATTTACGATTTTTTGGGAAAGGATATAAAAACCATAGATTCGTGAAATTTGAGGGAAATGGAATTTGAGTGCTGGGTTGAAAGGAGTTCAGCGCTTGTTTTTATGGTGGCTAAATTATTGATGTGTTTACAGGTGTGAGCACTGAAGCTTTTTTTAAACTTGAAAACGAGTTCAGTATTGTTTAAAGTAGTTTTGTGAGCCTCTAAACGAAGATTAAATTACAAGTTTTTATCTGGTGGAAGCTGTGTAATCATTTCCTCTGAGAAAATCTGTAACCATAGCAATATTTACATCAAAAGTTGGGAAACTACTCGTATGTGTACTATTTGAAATTGTACAAGTACATTATTAAAAAAAAAAAAAAAAAAAAAAAAAAAAATGCTTTACATCAGATTCTAATTTTAAAAATGATTCTAAATAATTATTAGCTATAAAAAAAGAAAAACTTTCTCTTTTTACAGTAACATTCTGATTAAAATGTAAATATTTAAATTTATGATCAGTGCCTATGAAGTAATAAAACATACTTGACTATAACTCTACAAAGTATGTTTCGTTACTAAATAAACACTGCATATAAATTTAAAAATCTATATTTTGATAGAAATGCTATTGTCAAAAGATAAAGTTTCTATTTTGTATTTTTAAACATGCATGGTAGAAAATAGAAACAAAACAAAAAAACACAGAATGTATTTAAAAAAAAAATCAATTTTTGTTTTATAAAACTTTAATAATAGTCATTTTAAATTACGTGCAAAATATAAATTTGCCACTGAGTATTTACCTGTCAATGCTTATGGCCACCAGATTAAAAATCGAAGCTGTGCTGCATGTCACATCCACCGCAATATAAAAGTCGCACAATGTGTTGCTTAATTCCCAGTTCACATTAACCTGCAAAGAAACAAAATCAGTTTGAAAAGGAACAAATCTTCTTAACTAGTATAGTACTAAAACGATTTTTATATTTTAAAATTTACGTAAACTAAACTCAGTGGCGTAACAGCCCCTTGGGGGGGTCTTGGTCTGTAGTGCCCAATCCAGCTAACTTGACCATGGGCCAGAGCAATGTTCCGGTCAGATAGTCAGTCTGATGCAGAACCCCCACTGCTTAGTTTCCAAGCATGCTTGGCTTTCATTTAATCGACCCATTCAAGGAATGAAAGGCTGAGTCAACCTTACCAAGTCCGGCGATTGAACCGCGAACCTGTGTTCTAAACATTATTCACATTCCCTTCATGATGAATTATTGCAAACACTAGGACAACATCAATCCACATCTTGATGCACAACGGCACATCTGATGGCGATGTGGTTAGTCCTAGCATGCCAAAGGTGCCGGTTTCGAAACCTGGGTTACGCAGGGATGTTTGTTGTGGTTTAGAATCCACGTTAAGATGCTGATCTAGATCTAATTAACCGTTTTTGTGCTCACAAATATGTCGTTTAGTGTAAAAACCAACCAACTTAATGCACAACGGGTACAGGACAATGGTTGTGACAGTTTCAATTGGATAATATGGAATCTTTCAGAAATGATTTTCTGTTTTTGATTTAACTGCGAAATAGTGAGAAAATAAGAGACAAGTATTATGTTGGGTAAACAAGTATAGAATTTTTAATACAATGGTTTTGTAAAAAAAGTTACATTTAAATGTGACAACATGAAAAGTGCCATTCCCTTCATGAAAAAGTGCCATCTGATACCTTTACTGGATAGTGCTGTCCAAATGGTCCCTTTTTCAGAATGCAGTAGACGGTTTTTGAGTACCCTTTATCCGCCAGATTTGTGCATTGACGAATTAGGGAAATGAAAAATTTGCTTCGTCGGTAAATGATATGCAATCGTCTTAAAATTCATTTACATCAATCAAGTTTGAAAACCGGTGTATTTGAAATTCTATACCTCTATCCAACAAACTACCTGTCTGTTCTTTCTGTCTCTCACCAATTCGCATTCTTAATAATTCCAAGTTGGGTTATTTTTTTTATTTTTTTCTGAAACAACTTATATACGCACGATTTAAAGTTTTATAATTAAAAAACTCTCATACATCTGCATGATTCAGTAATAAAAGGAAAAATTCTTTTTCTCAATCAGCATCATGTATTTTTTATCATATGTGGTCAACTTAGCCGGGGGAAAAATGTCATTGATAAAATGTTGCCAGAATAGAAATGTACCGGACACTACTGATGTACCGAGAAATGTGTGTAGAAGAATCCGTTTAGTGACAGTTTTTGTCAAAATCTCATTTGTTTAGTGGTTACAAGTGAAAGGATATTTATTCTAAAGAAGGCAATGTGATCTACCTCGGATACCCTTGAAAGTATTTATAGAGAAGTATCATATCACACACGCAGTAAAAATAATTTATGAAACAGTAAAGTTCAAAAGTAATTCAGTTTTTTATACAAATGGAACCATTTTTTATTTAAAGGCTTAGGATAATATTCATGCAAAAAACACTTTTACGATTATTCAATTGAAATAAAGTAGATAATCTTTTTCATAGACATTTTAGTTCGGAAATTTATTTTTGCGGCTTATGATTTTTCGAAATAACAATCCTATTAATATCGTTCTTTTAAAAAGCCTAAAAAATGTAAGATGTAAAATTTTCATTGCAAAATTTAAAAAAAATGCACATTTTAACTGAATAAAATCAGAACAAAAACTATCATTTAGCAAATAAAAATCTAATATATTAAACTATTGTTTGAAAAAAATGTACTTCATATCTTACAAACTTGTACAGTAATCCCGGACTTCAAATCCGAATACATCCTGGCGAAAACCCTTCGTTTCAGACTTACTATATTTAAATAAAGAAAATGTGTTTCCCTGGAGAAGTTCTTTCTTTAAAAAAAATACTTAACAATATATTTTTTTTTTTGCTTTTGAAGGAACGGAGAAAATGTATTTTCTCAAAGTGTAGGTCGTGGCGCTGAATATGCTGCATGACAAATGGAAACAGGCATTGGAAAGTACTTTTCAAAGATTTCGAATTTATTTTTATCAAAATATAAATAGGAATCCAAAAAACATCCCGGTAAATATGTCGAAAAATTCTTACATTGGTTCATTTTCGATTCGAGTCGTCAATTGTTTTCATACCTTTTCAAAGAAGTCTTAACAGCGGTGTAAGTCAAGTATATATTTAAATTCTTAATAATGCTCGTGTGTTATTACATACTGTTAATATTGTTACATACTGTGAATGTAATTTGATTCAAAGTTAGTTTATTTAATTATTTATGGATGGAAAGATTATGTGATTCTTAGTACTTTGTACAAAACTCAATGATAAATTTGTCGAATTTCGGGAAGAATAAATCTATTTTTAAAAGCAAAATAAAACTGTACGTGAATTTTTTAACTAAAAAAATTTCATATTCATAACGTTAATATGTAGTAGTGCATAATGATAATAATTAATTTTAGCGATACTTCCTATAATTTTTTTTTGCAATATTAACAATTTTTTTTATTTATTTATTCATATAGTCATTTATTTATTTAGTCATTTATTTATTTATTTATTTATTTATTTATTTATTTATTTATTCTATCATTTATTTATTTATTTAGTCATTTAGTCATTTATTTAGTCATTTATTTATTTATTTTTAATACCTTTTCACAAGTCATTTTTTATCATTTGAACTAAATAAACGAAAACCTACAAAATTGCTGCCTGTAAGATTTTAATTGTGTTGATAAAATTAAATAAGGGTTATCAATAATTAGCTATGTAACGTATAAAACGTCTTTATGCGTAAATAGTATCATAAGTGTTCCAAGAATAATTTCAATTAACAATAAGCTATTTAGTTAAATATGCCATTGTCACCAAGATTAACTACATACAATATGTGATTTTAACTTGGACTGTGCAAATATATTATAAAAGACCTTAAAATATAGATATCATTGTATTTTTAATCAAACATTTCCCATTCTTTTGGATAATCACATACTAAAATAGCCGCCATAGGGTTTTGTAGCATCACAGACTGTGACAGCAAACCTGATTGTACATAGAACAGTTTCATGACGAGTTACTTCTAATTGTGGTCGTTTCAACCGATCGCAATTCTACAGTGTTGTTGTGTCAAAGTACTATGGAGGTTGCTATTGCGTCCATCCACTATAAAACAACCCAACTTTTGTTCTTGAAGTGGCTTTTCAGCCCCATTCTTCCACCAGAAGATGGATCACTTAATCTCTGTAGGCAGCATGTCTCTGCTTAATCCAGCGTGTGACACTAACATTTCAATTCGATGATGGATCAGTTAGTGTGAGCCTTAGAGAACATAATCGGTGAATAGGATTTTGTAGTTTCAGTTGCAGGATATAAGGCAGAGGGGGAGAGGTGTTTGTTGTGAGTGTGAAGCATTCTTTGTCGTATAACATGATTAGTGTTTGGTTTCGTATGGTTGATATGGTTGGTTGTATTCAGATTATCTGGCGCCGTCAGCAACAAGAGGGCTATAATGCGCCGAAACATTCGTCATTAGACAAGCCAACATACATTTACAAACACCCATGCCTAACACGAGACTCGAACCCGCAACCTCGCGGTCTAGAAGCTAGCACGCTAACCACTATACCGTTAATATGGTTGATATGAGGATCAGTAATCAAATAAGTTTTGGCATGATGGTTATGCGAACTTAATTCAGATAAAGTATGTGTGGTCAAGTAGTTGCCTAATTAGTACAGAAAAACTTGTTTGAACTACTTTATTTCATGAAATAAAAAATGGTTAAATATATTATCAACGAATTCCAAGTTTAGATTCTCCATTCAGAGATTCATTATAAAAAAAAAAAATTG
The DNA here is from genome assembly GCA_963978545.1 of Linyphia triangularis. Classification (NCBI taxonomy): domain Eukaryota; kingdom Metazoa; phylum Arthropoda; class Arachnida; order Araneae; family Linyphiidae; genus Linyphia; species Linyphia triangularis. Next base: position 15,614,410 of record OZ021732.1, read on the forward strand.
AAAATTTAAATAAATAAATAAATAAATAAATAAATAAATAAATAAATAAATAAATAAATAAATAAATAAATAAATAAATAAATAAATAAATAAATAAATAAATAAATAAATAAATAAATAAATAAATAAATAAATAAATAAATATTACCTAGGATATATATTCACCACTTAGTTTTTTCATGCATTTTTTATGGTGATTGAAAATAACAACAAAGTTCTTTGAGTTTAGTTAATCCAAGCCACTCAAAGATATAATTAATGCTTTGAGTGATAGATACATGAAATGTAGGAAATGCGGAGAAATTAATCATTTACAAGAAATGCATCTCTTTAAAGCATGATTTTCAAATTTAATCGTATAATAGTGGATAATCGCACATAAAATTGCCATATGTTACAAAAGTAAGAATGATCAGTTCACCAAACTAGACTTGCATTATTTATCGTAAACTGTTATAATATCATATAAGTCAAGCCAACAAACATAATGGTAATTTTTAGATAAGGCACAAAATGAAATTTCAAGTAACAATTTTCTTCTAAAATTAAAAAATTCCTTCTAAAAAACTACGAGGTTTCTAAGATTAAAAAAAAAAAAAACTCCTGCATTTAAGAATTTGTGTTATTCTATTTGTAATAAGAGATTACTAAAATATTTCATTTTATTTTGGTCGGTAAGATTTTTTTATTTCATAAAGTTGAATACATACATTTGTGGTCGTGTATAAAATTAAACATTGAAAAACTAGCTTTTCATTTATGCATGATACTTTTGCCATCAAATGTATTTGTGTTTAGATAATTGACTATTTAGTCTTATATTGATAAATGTTAACTATTTTTCTCACTGTTCATTATTTTTATTTATGTTTTTCACACCATAAAAACTAACATAAAATTATTTCTAGAAATTTTAATTTCAATTTACTCAATGTATGAGGAGGGAGCTAATTAAAAAAAAGTATTCTTGTTGTGAATTGAGTAAAAACGATTTGAATGTTAGTTGTGATTATCTTTATTTAGATAATATTCGATGTGAACTATATAAATTTTATGACTACTACATTAGTCAAAGTAAAAATTTCCTCATTTTATTTGTAAGGCTTATTTCCACGTACTGTACTCGGAACGCCAGTTGATTGGATGGTCACTGTAACGACGCTTTTGATTGAAGATTCAGGTATGCGGTTGCACAGTGCCAGCATTGAACTATCACTATTCCGTCTGTCAGTAATCACGGGAGAGCAAAGGTGATAAATAATAAGAGTTCACGCACCAGGATATAGAAAATGTTTGATCTAATGGATATGTCATCCCCAGCAGCACGAAATAGCTGACCAATTTCGGCTCAGACCTGGCCATTCCCGATATGGTCCGTTGTAGACTGGCCGTTGCTATGGACCTTGGCGAATCTTGGTCAATCTCGCCCACTCCTGGGTAAAATATACTGGTTTGAAATCTTTTTAAAAAAATTCATGTATTTTGGAATGATGCTCGAGCTTCGGCATGGACTGGCCAATCTTCCTAGAACCCATACTTCCGACTTCGAAAAATACCGATATGCTACCTGGGCGGCTGTAGAGGATCACTTAAAAAACTGCCTTCTCTTGTGATTGCATTACACAATATGGCCTTGGCATTTAATGACTGGGGACTTTTGCAGGCTTGAAGACAGGTAACGTGTAAATAAGCCTTTAGGTATCACAAAGATATAATCTTGAATTCTATGAACTACAGATAACTTGTACATATCAAAGAACGATTTTGTAAGTGATGAGTGTTTTTAAGGCAACCGATACGGATGTATTTGTAGGAGAGTTAAGAAAGCTTTAGCTCGAAATATATTGTCAAATGTTTTTTTTTTTTTTTTTTTTTTTTTGTCTTCTTTTTAAGTTGGATATTTGCCAGGGACAAACATATAAGTTATATGAATGTAAAGTTAAAAATTTATGATATTAAAATTGAAATAAAAACCATCTAGTTTAAAAACCCATCTAGTTAAGTTTTTTCATTTCTCAATAATGAAGTAGATTTTTAAATCCTGGATGGCTGTAGATACAATAATGAAAACACATTTTTAAGGATAAATGAATTAAGATGATTGTTGCAGATTAATTGTATATTTAATTCGATGATATTTGAGATACATTAATTAGGACGCTGGTTGTACAAGCGAAGTTTACTATAGCTTTTACATTTAATATCTTATTTTGCTCCCTTAAAGTAATAAGTTAAAATCTCTCTTGAAATTTTTTATTCGATTTCAAAATATACTTATTAAAAAGTTCACTATTTTAAAATATAACTTATTTTATCCTCTTCTAATTTGAAAACAATAAGAAATAACTTATGTTCGAAAAATAATCCAAATGCTTTCATTTTTTCCTCGTTATAAATTAAATGCAAAACCAACAGTTTTTGAAGGTCGCGAAAGAGGAAAACAAGGCATTATTAGCCCAAAATAAAAGTCTTTATCGTGCTTTGCCAAACACTTATAAAACTTCCAATGACACTTCGGATGACAAGTTTTCTCATTTGTAGAGTTTCACATGGAAAGAATTCAAAATACGAGACTCGAATACATTTTTGAATTCAGATTTCATTCAGTTTTTCATATTTCGCGTAAGACGCCTAACTTAAATCTTAGAGAGAATACCATTGAAATAGATGTTGAAATTGGAAACAATAACCAGACTTGTTATTTTAAAAGAGAAATAATACAAGCGCTGCTTGTTACCCGCTGGTATTTTGTCGTTACAATGCATATTTATTCAACTAAGCCCTTTCCAGATCTAAACTCCATCGCAAACAACTTTTCCAAATTATTCACAAAACACAGCTAATTTTCCATCCTCCTTCCACATGCATGGAAAAAGAAACTCCAACAATTCTCCAGTTTTTTAAGGTAATAATTCCAACAAAACACTTTTCGCGCCAACTTCCTTTAAGAGATACTTTTTTGGATTTCCTAGCGAAAAAACCAGTGGACAAGGTTCGCAGTTAGAAGAAGAAAATTGAAAATCTCCAGACGCGTTTTAAAAAAATACAATAGAATAAAGAAAAGGAGAGTGGGCGGGGGATTAGAACTGAAAAAAAGAACATTCTCAAGAAGTCTCGACAGTGCAAACCAGATTGCTTGTGTAAATTTATGACAAGGGCTAGTGCCTGGATCTCAGTAAATTATTTCCCGTAATTTCCGCGGAAGATGCTACATGGGATTACGAACTTCGTAACGGAGAACAATTGAATTCGTAAAATAAAAGATAACGGACTTCGAAGAATATAAAGAAGTCTGAGCTTAATGAAATTGTAAAACAGAATTGTTTCATTGATCTCTTGAGAATGATGAAGGGATGAGCATTGAAAGATTAATTGTTTTCGCTAGGGAAGTGTAAGAATTCGCGATAAGAAATAAGAATAGCTTCATGTGAGTTTCTATAAGGGGAGGCAAGTATCATGGACAAACAAATCAGTCGTATTTTCATTCAAATTAAAAAGTGCCCTAAATTCTTTAAAATGTAGTATTTTTAATTAATTTCTGACATAGTCAATAAAAAAATATGTGTTGCAAATATTACACTCCCAATATTTTTTTTTATTATATATATATATACATATATATATTTTATGTACCAAGCCTATATTTGAGACTTAAAATTTTTAAATTATTATACCGTAACTTTTGGTTAGGTACACTTTTCTCAAGTTCTATTGAATATTTTAATCTAATTTTTTCCATGATAATGAAAACACACATGACCTATCTAGGGAGGAAAACATATTTCTTAAATTAGGAAAATTAAATATTTTATGTGTGTGATATTTTATCTTACGAAAATTTAAAAATTTTGTATATATACTATTTATATATAAAATATATTATTTTTTTAAATATAAATTAAAAGGTATATAGGTAAAAAAAAAGGTTAACTGTTTGAAATAGAGAGTTTATTAGCATTTGGTAGAATTTTCACGTATATTTATTCTAAAATGTGTACCTAACCAAAGGTTGCCATGTAATAATTTTAAAATTCTAGGTCTTAAATGTAGACTTATTTCATAAATTATAAATAAAATAATTAAAAAAAATATATCAGAGTAATAACCATAACAAATATGTTACTGTGGGATTTGACCACAATAACAGATGAATGAGAAGGCAATTCTTAGACGAAACTTATTTAATTAACACTTTAGGTAAAAACTAGAGAAAACATTTACGTGGGCGCCTCACATACTGACCCACGGATTATTTACACACCAACTGGAACGCAGTTTCAGAATCGAGTGTTGCCACAACAGTTTTTAACGTTTATATGTAATCAGTAGAATGTTCCATTACAAAATGGGGGTAATGGGAAAATAGGCGTTGATTTACAACAGTTCCTATTGAGTATGTCAAAAAATAAATTAAAAATATTTAATTTAAAATAATTTAGAGCAATTAGAGCAATTTGAAGTTGAATGAAAATACGACTGATTTGGTTTAGGTCTCTTCTCTCCTCTTTATAAAATGATTGATTTGTAATTTTGATTGTAATGTTGCAGTACTCCATTAATTAATTTTGAAAATACACTAGAATATAATTAAATTTACAGTTTTAACAAGTTCAGTTTATTAATTATTTTTAATTAAATACATTTAATACAGACACATAAGTGATAATTATTTATTAATCATACAACAAAACTATAGTTACAAGAATAACTCATTAAAAAAATAAAAGATATATATATATATATATATATATATATATATATATATATATATATATATATATATATATATATATATATATATATATATATATATATATATATATATATATATATATATATATATATATATATATATATATATATATATATATATATATATATATATATATATATATATATATATATATATATATATATATATATGTAAGTATGTCTCTCTTTCGGTTAGTAGCAACTAATTTACATAACAACGAGTGCGAAATATAAAATCTCTTATACAATGAAATAAATCTCCAATAGTTTTCTTAGATATTTTGATTGTTTATTTCCATAAATAAAAATGAGTAACTTTAATACATTTTTTAGTTGATGGTAATTTTACCATGTTATTGTAACATCAGTTATCCATTGTATCATCAGTAAGATGATATCAGGGTATGTTTAGAAAATGTGGAAAATGCAAGCCTTTCTGAGTGCCTAACCAAAGATTGTTGCACTATCATATGAAAAAAAAAATATTAACTTAAGATGTTGGTCAAGTTTAACTTAATTTTCCATAAATAAACCACAGATGCGTAAGAAAAATTTAAAGTTTTTATGCAATATCTTGAAATTTAAAGTAAGTTTGTATGATTTTTTCTATAAAGCTTTACTAAAAATATTCTTTATTTTTAGAAAACCTTACAAAAATAATTCGAAGTTTTTAGGCAATTCATATATCCACATGTATTTCAAAAACTAAGAGATTATTTTAATATTCAGAAAATCTTTTTTTAAGAAAATGTACTGCTTAATATAGCTTGTTTAAATTGTTTTAGAAGAAAGTTTAAATTCATTTTCAGGGTAATGAATATATTTTATAAATTGTGTGTTATTTTCCATTTAAAAACAAAATTTAAAAAGTTCCTTCAAGATATACTAATGTTTCAAAATCGCAATGACTTGTTTGCAATATTTAAGTTGAAATTGTTACACAATTTATTTTCTGCAACACAGAATATATAGTTATCAAAGAAATAAGTTAAAGAAACAGTTTACGACTAAATATTTGACAAATGCAAGAAAGATTTCGTTTCTAAACTCAACTTTATTCCGATAGCTTTCAAATTGTAAAAATTCTTTTCATTTGCACAAGTGTATTTGTATAAAAAGTTTTTTTTTTTTTTTAATATCTACTTTATTGAATATTCAATTTCTGCAGCTATGTATTGGATTTTTTGTAAACTCTGCTTATACCGAAATCAGAATTCTATCTTAGAAACATTTATTGGTATATTTTCTCTTGCTATGCGTATTTTTATTCGCTTAGGCATCATAGCTGCTCTTTATTCTTTATCAAAGTTTTCTAAAAGCCAAGAAGAAAAAATAACAATGCAAATTAAATTGAATGGATCGAACTTTTATCATCATCAAAGTAAAATGAAGGAGAAAAAAAGAGATATAAATAGCTGTGCTTCTTCTAAAAATCTAAGAGTTTAATCTTATTTTTTTTTTTTTTTAATTATTCTAAACATGAAAAACATTTTTAAGTGAATAAATAATTTAGCAATGAATAATATTAAATAAAAACATAATAAAAATAATAAGTGTTTAATATTTAATATTCTAATTCAAGTTTCTACTGTTTAAATTTGTATGTAAGTGACATTTTGACATTTTTTCAAATTTGCCATTAGATGGTTCTGTAACGCTATTTTTTTTTTTTTTTTTTTTTTAAAGTTAGGAACGAAATACTCTTTGCAACGAATCACACTCTACTGTTCAACATAAGTTCTAAATATTGTATCAGGGCCGTGCCTTGCTTTGATGCAAAGAGGCAGCCGCATCAGGTGGCACCATACGTTGGCATCATAAGCAGAGAAATCATCAAAATATAACCTGAATCAGTCTGTATTTACGCAACACTTTTCAATATTGGTCCATATTTTTAATATGAAAGGAGTAAAATGTGGTGTTAAGAATAGGATACTTGAAAAATACACAAAGGATGCGTATATGTGCCCCGCTAATGCCATTCTTAAACTTAGTTGTGAATGATACAGCTTATTCTTTTACAGAAAGAATGACTTTTGTTACAACTATACTAGAAATTTGCAATTTTTTTTTCTAGTTTGACGACACGTGGAAATGAGCTAAAAATAACTTCACAAGTAACTCTAAACCCAATAATTGCTGCTTTTTAAACCTCTACGATTTAAATTTTTTGAAATCTATGATGAATTATTCCAAATAATGAAAAACCGTCTACTGAGGGTTAGCTAAAAATTTGAAACATTACAAGTTTAAATGTGGTGTAATTTTTTGTTATGATATTTTTTTCTAAATGAATTCAGTCTTAAAGCCATTGCAATCCATAATTATAAATTTATCAGGTTGTGTAAGGATGTTATGTGAAAAACAAAATGTGAAGTTCTAGACCATATGGATGCGATCAGACGGAATTTATTTCTTATGAGATTGCAGAGAATCTTGAATGTAGTAAAAAATTTCTTAGCAAAACTGAAGTCAGATACATAAGAAAATGAGTTGGGATTCACTCTTCTGGAAACTCTTAACAAAAACTTTCAGTTTTTATAAATAACATTTTAAAACTCAAGGATATGGATAACAAAATGCAAGACAATTATCGCACCTGTCTCCGTTCATTACTTTAAGTCTACCACATTCATATTCTACCAAACTTAAATATTCTACAAAACTTTTTGATGTTTTAAATTAGTTATGCCAAACTAACTTAATTTGTATCCGACTACTACTGTAGCCTTGGGACTTATATTAACACTCCCTGTCTCAGTAACTAGTGGAAAAAGGAGTTTTTCTAAATTAAAATTGATAAAGCTCAACTAAAGAAGTCCAAAAAAGCAAATAAGTCCTAGAAAAACTGACATTAATTTCTATCGAATGTACTTCAGTTCCACTCTAGACTACACATCTTTTAATTATAAAATTTGCTTAAGTTAGAAGGATGAAACTGTAGTAGATTGTTGTAGTTGTTAACATTATTTTATAGTTTATATTTCTAAATGAAATAGTATTCGTATATTTTGAGCAGTTTTTTAAATCATAATATATGGTTATTTTAGAGAAAAAAAAAAACATTCAAGGGGCTGTATTTTTCTGAAACATGTGGTATATTGAGAAAATTTACAGCACGGCTCTGTCCTGTATATGGATGTTATTTTCAATATTGCAATAGCATCAAAGGACATTTTCCAAATTTTAAGGGGATCTAGTACCTTTCAAATTTATTTTTATATTTAAGCCTTTAAAATTACAATTTTTACATATTTGGAAGTGTACTAAGTAAAAACTAAATTTTATTAAAAAAGAAGTTCACATAATATTAAATTTTCAAATTTTTTATTTTTTTTTTTAAAAATTCATCAAATTTCAAATTATATCTTCTTTTTCATTTTTCAATATTTTTTTCCTGATTTTTTTTTTTTTTGTAAATTTCATAGTAATATTATACTCTAAATTTTTAAGCATCGGATTTAGAATAAGTGAAATAGTTTTCGAGAAAAACGATAATTACTTTTTTCATTTGTAAAAAAAAGCGGAAAAAATAGGTATTTTTCAACATTTAAATTTGTTAAAAAAAAAAAAAAATAAGGTTTTATTTTATTCAAAAATTCATGCCTATTTTTGTCAAATAGATATTAAAAATGATACGAAAAAACTTAAAGTCATTTCATTCATATTTGCTGAAGTTTTAGTATTTTGTGTAAGGTGGAAATATCAAAAGTTACGAATTGAGAAAAATGCTTTTCCAAGGATGGTTGGTTGTTTTCAGATTATCTGGCGCCGTCAGCAACACGAGGGCTATAATGCGCCGAAACATTCGTTATTAGACAAGCCAACATACATTTACAAACACCCATGCCAACACGGGACTCGAACCCGCAACCTCGCGGTCTAGAAGCAAGCACCCTAACCACTACACCGTTTGGTCGGCCTTTTCCAAGGATGCAAAGGAGCTATTGCAGCTATGTTAAATTCTCCATAAAAATACAGTTTTTCTGCAACTGCAGAATATATATATATATATATTATATTATATTGTTGCACAAATTGTCTGTATATAGTGTAAATAGTGACGTATTATTTAAAAATTCTATTGTAATTTATTTTTATCTTATTTTATTTATTAACAGCGATTATACAGGTTAGGAAAAGGTGGCAACACCTAAAGCAATCGAGAAATTTCGAGACGTTTCTTTTCCGACGAATTGGCTGGAAATTTCGCGAATATTCTCTCGCGCCAAGTATATAAATATCGGGAGTTCGGGAAAGTTTTCAGATTGACTTCAGACTTCGTTGAAAGCTGATCGCGATCGCTCTGTTGACCTATTGGAGTGAGCTTGTATAATCGCTATATGCCGTGAGTATAGTGGTTAGTTAACAAACGTCAGAATTAATCTAAATGAACTTAATTTCGTGCATAAGTTAAAGCGTTGCAATAACTCAAAGTCGTAACTTGAAATGATATTTATTCATGAACAATAGGTATTTAGACAACACATTTCCTCAAAGCACGCTTAGTTAAGTCAGTGCTGACATCCATAGATTAAAAGCAAAATATAATATATCATAAAGATATCATAGAACAACTAATAAATCATATTGACACTTTTGATTACTATACAGTATAAAAACTGGCTGAGCATTTGAATCAAGAAATTTCACTTACTGGCATATCAGGGTCAGGAAAATGGCGAATTCATGTGCACGTCATTGCGTCCGATAAAAATGCATCTCTCTCTCAGGCATCACCGCTTGACCGACTTGCTATCTCCCCAATTTCCTTCTGTCTCTTACGATCCCCCTCATAATTACATCAAAACTTCTCTCTCTACGCCATTGGAGCGGCTCGAATCCTTTATGGAATCGCCAACTCTTATTTGACCAATTGGCCAAACCCCTGTTTAAATATTCCCCCAAAAGCTTCGGACAGAAACTTAAGGGGCTATGCACTTGTTGCAGTTTTAAACAGACCCCTTAATACAATTTGTAAAATGTCATCATATTGACACTTTTGATTACTATACAGTATAAAAACTGGCTGAGCATTTGAATCAAGAAATTTCACTTACTGGCATATCAGGGTCAGGAAAATGGCGAATTCATGTGCACGTCATTGCGTCCGATAAAAATGCATCTCTCTCTCAGGCATCACCGCTTGACCGACTTGCTATCTCCCCAATTTCCTTCTGTCTCTTACGATCCCCCTCATAATTACATCAAAACTTCTCTCTCTACGCCATTGGAGCGGCTCGAATCCTTTATGGAATCGCCAACTCTTATTTGACCAATTGGCCAAACCCCTGTTTAAATATTCCCCCAAAAGCTTCGGACAGAAACTTAAGGGGCTATGCACTTGTTGCAGTTTTAAACAGACCCCTTAATACAATTTGTAAAATGTCTGTGGATATACAGCATGACACTATATTCTAAGCTGTTCTTGTTGAAGCTTGTATTGAAGATTAATAGTGATTGCACTGTTATCTGTGAATAAATTTTGTGAGTTTTCTGAACAGAATAAATACTAGTTTTTATCTGAAAAATTGTGCCATCATTGCCTCAGTGGAAAAATTCATAACTATATATATATATATATATATATATATATATATATATATATATATATATATATATATATATATATATATATATATATATATATATATATATATATATATATATATATATATATATATATATGTTATAACTCGTCCTGCGCCAGGGAAACTTTAATTACTATCAAGAACTGTTGATTACATTCTTCTGGAAATACTCTGTTTACAAGAAAAATATAGTATTTCTAGAAGGTGTTTTTTTGTGACAATCGCTTTTTGTCATCTTAATACAAAACAAAATAGATAACTGTCATACTAATTTAAAGGATAAGAACTCCACATTCGAAAATAGTTTATTTACAATTGCACATTATGTTTCTTGTTTGAAAATCGAACTTAAACAACCGGAAATAGGTAAAAACTTTTTTGAAATTGTAATAGCATACTAAAGATGGCAATAATATAGAAAATAGAAAATCCCGACTTAAATACGTTGAGAAAAAAAATTTGATATATGATAGAAAACAATCGATAACTCAGATAAACTTCCAAACACACATATCTTCTAAGCTATTTTAAATGTGCATACTATTTGTATATAAAAAAACGAACGTGTATTGAATATGCTTATCTAAATGTAAAAATGAGTCATGTCCATGTGAAAACCTAATAACATGTTCCCTCTTTACATTTTACCCTTCATATTAAAGGATTGATTTTTTTTTAAATTGAAAACTATTCAATGCATTTTTTAAAAAAATTTAGATTACTTTTGATAGAACAAAAATGTTTAAAATTAATACAAATCCGATTGGGAAGTTTAATTGACATCTGGAAATTACAAATTTAAAGAGTGAGGCCACTGTTAATATTTTGCTTTTATCTATGAATTAATTGTTCCTTGATTTCTACTTTGATCAAATAATTTTTTTAAAAAATCCAATATATTTTTAAAATTAGCATATTTGATCTAAAATAGCATGCATTAATCATACGGTATTTTCATAGATATTCCTTGTAGCAAGTTCAAACAGAGAATTAATTAAATTTATGTGAATTTTAAATGTAATTATTAATGCAATCAAACTATTTGCTTACTTTTCTTAATCTCTTGTGACTGCTGTTTGTTGAATTAAGATATGAAATATGTTTAAATATTTTAAGCGTATTTTGCTCAATGCAAATTTAAATATGATCATGCTTATAAAATTCCAAAATTCTAGTTTATAGTTTCAATTCATAGAACTACGTATTTGTTTAACTTACGTACCAATTAAAGAGGATGTATTTGTTTGAATTGGAAATTCGAAATATTTTTCGAATCAGTAGCAAAATTAACTATAATGAAATAATATTTAATTTGATTCACAAATAAATAAAGATTTTTTTTTTGTTAAATAACTTAAATACAAAATAATATTTCATGATACATTTTGCATGTAATATATCCGCTTCAGAATATATTACATCCTATATTTGATTTTTGCTTTAATACCTATAATTTATCCTAAAAATTCATAAAGTTACAAAGCATAAATAATTGTGAAATAAATCTCATTTGATTAAGATTTACATATTTCAAATAATAGAAATATATGTATATTTTAAAAGTAATCATAAATAATTTACGGAGTTAAATTCATGTGTTTTACTAAAAGAAAAAAGCTCCACAGACCTTTTTAATTGACTATAAAAAATGACCTCACTGACTATTTTAAATGGCAATAAACTATGAACACTTAATTAATATCTATTTTAAATGGTCTGAAAATGTTATGCATGAAATATCATGTAATTTATTTTGATTTTTTTTCATGAAGGAAAGGTAAATAATAAGATATAAGATCACCATCTTTAATTTACAAATGGATATTACAAACAAGGTTGTTTTATGAAAATTTTAAAAAAATATATATATATTATTATCACATAGAATAAGAAAAAAGATTTTGACAAAGTAAATTTGGAGTTAGGAATTTAATTCAAAATATTACACTCCATGCTAATTTTTTACTCTGAATTTTAAGGATGTCTTTTTAATTGAACCTTTTTATTTTATCATAAACAACTTGTAAATAAACAACTTCTACTTTGAATATATTGTGACTAGTATTGTTATATTAAAAAAAAAAAATAGCATTAGAGATGCAGTAGATATAAATTTGGTACATAACTTTCAGTATAGACTGTGTGTATATTTATTAGAAAACATTGTATAAACGATGGGACTTAATTAGGTTTTGCAAGGAATTTGGAAATGTGCCCTGTAGAAGTTTTGATAATTTCCTCGTACGCTCACATTAAATTATAAAAAAAATTACACTAAATAGGGTCAATAATTTTTGTCTGTAAACATATTAACGTCTTCATTAAAGCTTTTAAATATACATAACAATAATAAAAAAAATAATTTAATGTTGGGATGCTTCTCATTATTTTCCATTTATCTCATTATTTTGAAATTATTTATTGAACGAAGATAAGTAATTGTGTCTTTGAAGGCGGTGAATTTATTTTATTATCAAGGACATTTGTATAATACATTTATAATAAGGTACATTATTCACTGGAATTCTATTTCCTTCACTTTAAGTTATATTACTTTTTTTATCCTTTACAAATGCTAAAATAAATATATCTTTATAAAAGAATGTCCATTAATTAATTAATTAATTAATTAATAAAGTACAATTGATAATTTAGCAAGAATTACAATTTAATTGGAAAATGAGAAATACTGATGAGAGATTTTAATCTTAGGATATACTAGTAATGCAAATTTAACTTAAGTAAATTTCGTAAAAAATATATTTTTTATTGAAATTATTTTAAAATATGTATTTTTAAAAGCAGCTACGATAACAAAAAAAATATATCGTCTTAAGGCCGATTTGCAGTTTACCCTGGGCCTTAAGGCCAAGCCCATTACAAAATATATTTTTTATTGGAGTTTTATAAAACATCGATACATCAATGCAACTGAACAACACCAGCATTTATCTCTTTTTATACAAGTAGGAGTATCAGAAAGTCAAGTTGGGACGGACACCAGACCACACTTTTGACCAATTGAAAACAACGTCCTTGCATTTATGCATTTTATTATAATAGATTCTCTTTAATGCGTTGTAGAATTGAAATTCATTCACTGGATGTCTGAAAAAAGAGTCCTTAACTAGGATAGACCTTTATATTTAACAGAAAATTAAAAAGCATAAGAAAATTGCAAAATTAGATAACAGGACTCAAATTTTTTTTTTGTTTAAAAAATCAGTGTACTTCCACGTTTCCAGCCATGTTCCTTGTACCATTTCCTTAGTTACAGCAGAAATACCAACAGTTATTGACTCATGAAGGTTTTTGACACCACGTATGTTCTTTGAGTAGACTGTCTTTGATATATGCCCGAAAAATAAATTCCAGATGAGTGATTTCTGGAGATTTTAGGGATCAAACAATGGAGCATCTTCATCCCGAACCACATGCTGCATGACAATGGGCCGGAAAATAAAAAGCGTTGTCAAACTCTTAAGAGTTCTGTCTCACAATTTGTCTAATACTGCCAACGCATCGATAGGAGATTTTCTAATCGAATATTGAAATTAAGAACATTTCATTCGGACATCCAGAACATTTTAAATATGTTGATTCAAATTTAAATAAATTTTGTTGAAAAAATATCTTACACTCGCAAAATATCATTCCTCAAAAATATTACCGCAAGTTTTATAGATACTACATAACTTATTTACAAAGAGTATCCTGAATAGCATAAAGAACATTGGAGTAATTTAACCTTTAACTGCGGTAAGCGGTCTGGCAGACCGCGAGTCCTTTTTTGTGGAATGCTTCCACCCCCTAAAATATCTCATCTTTGACTTTTATATACATTTTTCTGATACTATGTTTCTTAAACTTTAAACTGATGTTCACCAATTTGTTTAGCGCAACATGGACCATGTGTTGCTCTTGTGACAAAAACCTCAAACCACCTAACTACAGCAGTTAAAGGTTAAAGCTAATAAGTCAGAAATGTGTTATGTATTTACGGTTGTGATATCCAAGGCATACTGCTACCTTAAGTAAGTTGCAGTGATATAAACTATATTCATTTCCTTAATTAACAGTAATTCAGGATCCATCTCCAAAATAAAGACTGTATCAAAAGCTTATTAAATTTGCAAAAATTATTCCAAAATGACCAAATATATTTATGAATGTGAAATGAGGGATAGATCTCAAAAATTTGCCGAATTATAATATGTATAGTTACAATTTATGTAAAAATTTCCGTTGTTAATTGAATGACATTATCTTACAGGATAGTTTAAGTATTAGTTAATGTATTAGTGATTAGTGATCATTATCTACTGTGACAAAAGTTTAATTTAATATTTAAACTGTGCCATACATTTTTGGTCAAGATTTTTCACTTAAAAATTAGTTTGAATATTAATGCTGTTAATATTTCACCTTTACAGTACATTACTACTAATAGGCAAAATTTGGTTTGATCTTTTGTAATCTTCGAAAAAAGTTTGTACCCTGATAAACACTAGAACCTATTCACCATTTAGTTAATTTTATATTGTTTTACATACATTGTTGAGACCTAATACTGAATATCTTTACTCTACTCGAAAATATTCTTACACTTCGTCCTTTCTGTCTCGTAGACTTTATACCTCAATACCAGCATTTAACTGTACTCACGTAAAATACTTCAGGATATTTCTTCTCCACTCGACTGGACATCAATATAATTCTCCTACCACGACAATCGTAACTGATATTCATGGACGTCAAGGGGTTGAAGTCACAAAGCAAACAAGAAAAAACCAAACAGAGCTCTTCATCTTCCGTGTAGCTAATACCACGTGACAGGTTGCTCGAGATGCAATTGAAAGGGTTGTTGTATAAAGTAACATGGAGGAGATTTCTTTTCCCTTTTTTGTTTCTTTCCAGTGTCCCCGGAGGATCAGAAAGTTAAGGTTCTTATTTGTGGGGTGGTCTCATGACCAATTAGGGGTCTCAGGAAACAATGGAAGATGAAAAGTTTTTCTTTTCCCTAGTGTTTCCTGTCTTGGGATTCGGGAATCCCGATTGGGGGTTTGAGGGTTTGTAGCGAATTATTAGCCTATGGAAACGTGTTGATCTAAATTATTAAATGAGAAAGTGCATTGTAATGTGAGATCTTGTGATTTAAGTATTTTTTGGTGAATTATTTGCTACAGGGAAAGTGTGTCAATGAAAAAAAAAAAAAAAAAAATATTGGAATTTGCAGAGTTGGAATTTATGAAATTTTTGTGTCATTTACCACTGGAAAAGTATAATATTGACCCATTAATGGTTGGTTGTTTTCTGGATTATCTGGCACTGTCAGCAACACGAGGGCAATAATGCGCCGAAACATTCGTCATTTGACAAGCCATCATACATTTACAAACACCCATGCCTTACACGGGACTCGAACCCGCAACCTCGAATTCTAGAAGCTAGCACTCTAACCACTATACTGACTAATTAATGACGGTTGGCAATAAAACTTGTTAATCGAATTTTTAGTTTTTTCTTTGCTAGTAAATTGCGATTGTGGTTCCATTAAACGTTTTTAAAAATCATTAAAACTATTTTCCAAAAAACCTGAAAAATTAAAAATATACCTTAATTGATCTAAATAAACAATGTAGAAGTTAAAAACAATGACTTTGTATCCATTTTAAAGTCGTCTTTAATGGGTTAATATAATTCAAAGAAAAAATCTGTTGGAGCAATTATCTGAAAACAGGAAAATGTTCAAAGTATCTTAAAAAGTAATAAAACAATATTACGATACAATTTAATTTTCTTTTTACTTTGAAAGTTTGTCAATTTCATGTATTCTAAATTATACGGAACAGAATATTAATACCAGCTGTTTTTAAAGTAACGAATTCATGAAATGCATTAAAAATTGTATCTAATGTACTCTTTATAATCAGTAGAATTATGAAAATTAAATAATTTTGTACTTAAGGGGACATAGGACACTTTTGCCAAAATTCTTTAGTTTTGCCAAGAATTAAATAAAATTTGGCATAAACATAGAAGATGTGACTTTAAACAAAACAACACAATTTGAGCAGATAATATAAAATAGATAGTAAATTATTGAGAAAAATGCATTAAAATAACACGAAATTTTAATTTTTTTCAAAATGCTCCTCGCGACACAATATTTTGACGAACATGAAAGAAAAATTTGAAGTTGTTTATCAATATATTATAAACATTTTCAAACATGCTTTTATCTTTAGGTGCAATAGTTGAACAGAAATAAAATTTCAAACTTGGTTCAAGTGATTTCTCATTAAAAAATGCACATACTTCAAATTCCCAACATGAAAAAATATAAAAAATTATGTGACATAAAAAAGCATGTGTAAATTTCTTTATAGAACATTAAAAATTATTAATACAAAAAAATTAGGTGGATTTATCCAAAAAATGAATCGCAAGGAGCTTTTCGAACATAAGTAAAATGGGAAAAAGCGAAGCTGAGAAAAACGCATTTTTAGCCTTTGTCAACAAGTGTGCGATGCGTTAAAATAGTTAGTTAAAATAAAGATTTTACCACTTAAAATCATCGGATTTCAAAAATTCAAACGTGAAATTAAAGCTAGTGGCATAAGCAATTTTTATAGAATGAAAACAAAAAAAGTCATTTTTGGTGATTTCAGTGTCCCATGTCCCCTTAATGTA
Source organism: Linyphia triangularis (assembly GCA_963978545.1). Taxonomy (NCBI): domain Eukaryota; kingdom Metazoa; phylum Arthropoda; class Arachnida; order Araneae; family Linyphiidae; genus Linyphia; species Linyphia triangularis. The sequence continues at coordinate 15,631,446 of OZ021732.1, forward strand.
GTCTTTATAATCAGTAGAATTATAAAAATCCAATAAAGTTGTACTCAAAGAAAGAATTATAGATTTATTTTATTAAAATACTAATACCCTATGAGTAATCAAAAAGTAAAATTTTAAGTGTACAGTTATTTTAATTTATATTGTTACAAAACAACAGATTTAACTAGATTAAACTATTATTTTTTTTCTTTAAAATAGAGCAAATAAATAAAATTCGTTTGAGTAAATTCTTACTAGGTACGTGTTAACAGTGCATTAATACACATTTTCTAATGTCAGTTATCTGCGATAGGTGAAGGCTATTACTGGGTTTAATAAGTTTATTAGTGGAACATAAAAGTTTGCGTACTGTAACTGCTGTGTTATGGTAGTTTTTCAAAGTTTTACCCTTGACGAAATTTCAAAACATTTCATCAATTAAAAAAAATTATCGTTTATAGTCATGTATATCTACTACAGGTATTACAGAAAGAAGGAGAGATTTGGAATAATAAATCATCTATATTAGATGGATTGGCTCTTATTAAGTATTTCTTATTAATGCTAAGAAATACAAACTCAAAACAAAGCTGGAATTTAAGTTTTTCCATTTGTATAATACTAACACATTTCCGAAAATCCCGAGAAATCGGGATTTTATGCAATCGCAAGTTGTAGATAAAAATCTCATTTTAAGCACTTGTCTTGATATCTCATTAGTTCAACTGCCCCGTCATCAATTTGTTACTATGGATAATTAATTATCAGTTAAAAATCAGTAAAGTGTTAACTTTGATGAAGAAAAATTTCTCCCCCTCAAGCTAAGAAATATTTTGCAGCCATCTGTACATTTCTTCCAAAAAAGGCAGATGGAGTAAAAATTACAGATAATACGAAATGGTATGTTTGTGTTGAAATTTGTGATATTATGGTAAGCCTAGTTCTTGCTTAAATTAACGTTTTAAAATATCCTTAATGTTAAACTGTAATACACAACTTAGTAAAGAGCCCTTTACAAAAGTAATTTTTTTTCTCAATATTTCATAATTCAGTTAATGGTAAAAAGTTGAGGTGGTTTCGAAGTTACTATCATCACTTTATTCATTAAATAAAGATAAAAAATTAATATAATTTGGTTTTCAAATGTTTTGGTAAATTGGCATTACCAAGGTAGCTCATTAGTTGTTTTTTCTCCAATTACCCATACGTTAGGGTAATGAAAGTATAGCATTCGGTAAAAAAAAAAATCAATTTTGTTTCCTTCATTTCTTCTCGTTTTAGAACATCTTAATTTCAAAATAGTGGTCTAGAAAAAATGTTTGTAATTGTGTCTGTATATCTGTATTTACATGATCAACATAACTCTCCAACAAATTGGTTTACAATGTCAAATTTGGTGTGGGTTAGTGACGGCCATGGGATACACCATTAAGGTTTTCGTCAAAATCGCGCATGGGCATAGGATTGAAATCCTGAAATAGTCATGTTTTTCTAGAATTGCTAAACAAAAAAACCAGCTCTTATGATTTTGATGAAAGTCTCTGTTCTAATGTTTCTTAAGGTGTTCTAATCGTCCCCATATCCGAAATTCCGGTAAAAATGCAATAAAAGAGTACAAAGTTGAATAACGAGTACCTTTAACACAGAGTTCTTTGCTTACAAGCATCGCCCATCAACGATTTATCTTTTTTGTTTCATCCACATGAATCACAATTTGATGTCTATTGAATAGCATCGCCAATTTCGCCATTTTGGCATGTTTTTTTTCTGCTCTTGTAAAAATTATTGGCAAAAATATCACCAATTTGGTCATTTTTATTTAGATGAGTGAAAATATGAATAATGAATGAGTGAAAATGGTAAATAACACCATATCAAATTTTAATGCAGTGACCAATATTATAATGATTGAAAGTTGTGCTATATTATTATTCCTTTTATTACCAATTAGTAAAGCACGTACAGTTTCTCTAACAAAATTAATCATTGTAATTGTAAAAAATATTGTCTTTAACTCACAAGTACCACTGTACTTCACTTATTGTACGTACTTATATATATATTGGCACTTCAGAAGTAATTTAAAATTTTATCGTGAGCGTAACAGTTTCCTTGTCTCGTTCGTGTGTTCATTGACCAAACATTCATTTGACCTAATTACAATCATTGTTTTTCGATTTTACTTTTTTACGAACTAAAATTATAATAAAAGAAAACATAACCAGTAAATTAACCATTAGTTTGTGACACCAATCTGCCTATGAAAAAAGGTTCTATATTATTACTTTATTATTCGTTTTCACAACTCAGACACTAATAATTTATTAGGCATAATAATCTAATAAATAATAAGTTCCATATTATTATTATTTATTATGTTCAAATATGCTTACTGATATTATCAGATTTTCCTGGTTATTTTCAAAAATATTTTCTTGAAGGTTTTTGGTTTATCTATCAATTTTAATGCTTTGTTTTAGATCTATGTATGTTTTCTGCTTACTGGAAAGTATATATTAGTATGTTTTGTATGTATGATGTTGTCTTTTCGTTACAAATTTAACACCATTTTAAAATTTGCATAAAAGCTTCATATTCACTATTGGAGATGAAGTTTAGTGAATGCATCTACGTTGATTGGCCAAAACTCTAAATACGAAGCAAAGGTCACCGCTTAAGACCTAGGAAAATTATAGGGGTTGATTAGTTATATATAAATTAATTAAAAAATTTAAAGAATAACATCATTTAGTTAGAACGTTTCCAAGTAACCTTAAGTTTAATTTCAATTTGTATCAAGCACGTACAAATTTTGTAAGAATCACCAATAAAATTACGGAAAAGAAAGTGTACAGCGAAACAAAAATATCATCATGAAATGATAAAAACAATGTATGACTTTGCCTGATAGATAAAAATTTATCTTTTTTTAACGTTTTAATTAACTGTTCGTCGTTACTTATTTTACAAGGAACAACGGACTTACATTACAACGGATAACAAAAGCATCATGTTAAAATATTTCTTTAATAAAAGTAGAAAGGAAAATGGAAATTGGAGCCCACTTTGAATGAGCTATTGACATTGAAAACTTTTCTTTAAAAATAATTAACAAATGCTCAACAGTTTGAAAACAATTTGATGATGAAGAAAATGGAAGAGGGGAGGTGGTAACAGTCGAGTATTGATTTAATTAAAAATAGGTTATTTTGTGACACTAATAACTATACGAGTAATTTAAATATACATTTATATATTGCTTATTTTCCAGTAAAATAATTAATTTTTGTTTATTAACCTTGAATCATAATGTAAAATATTGCCCATCACCTTGGAAAGAAAAATGTAGGCTAACAATTGGATAAAAAATGCACTTAAAATTCATTTCTGTTTCTTCATTAGTATTTAAGATTTCTGTAAATGAACGAATTCTATTTAATTTTAAAATTGAAGAAAATACCACACATTCGTCAAAATTCGCAACAAAACATTAATTATTGATGCATGTATTTTTTAAAAATGCTCATTGGAACGTATTTTTATTTTATTGAGCTGTGAATATTTCTTTGATTTTATTGGTTTATAAAAATAACTCAGAATATATTTAAAAGTGTTGAATACTAGAGCCCAACATAAATGAAAAAGCTATAAAAATAAAGCTGCATGTTAACTTTACGATTGTAAACGAAAGTATATAGACTCAACTGTGCACAATATAACAGTATATAGACTGAAAAGTTTTCAGTAGATAGATTTCAGATTTAGATTGACAGATTTCAAATAACGTTAACATTCGTGTTTTACATTTAGTGTTTTGTTACTTCAAATAGTATATACAAGTTATAACGTTTTTAATTATACTAATTTTATTTGTTATACTTTCCTAAATAGTTTCTGAAAAAAGTAATTTAAACTACTGCGATTTGCTGGAATTAGGTCATTATGTTCGGAAGTGCTTCTTAGGAGGGCTTTTAATAGTTAACTGAGTGGATGGTTTTTCAAAATTAAGCATATTATGTCAAGCCTTTTGCAACATTTAGGATAACACTTTTTAAGTAAATTAGCAATTTTGGATAGAAGGTAAGATAACTTTCATCAAGGTCAAGTTTACATAACAATATTTTTCTACTGCCTATTTGGCTCGTAGTTTTTGTCCGGTATTTATTCTTGCTGGACAGAGTGTATTATCAATATAAAGATAATTTATATTTTATAAAGACTTAAATATAGTAAACTAATTATTTTTAAATAATTGTGTAGTAATGGAGCTAAAATCACATTGGAAATGGGCCGACCAGACGGTATAGTGGTTAGCGTGCTAGCTTCTGGACCGCGAGGTTGCGGGTTCGAGTCCCGTGTTAGGCATGGGTGTTTGTAAATGTATGTTGGCTTGTCTAATGACGAATTCTTCGGCGCATTATAGCCCTCGTGTTGCTGACGGCGCCAGATAATCTGAATACAACCAACACATTGGAAATGTAGTTATATGGTAAAAATAATCTTTTTTTTTTTTTTTTTTTGCTGTAAAAAGTTCTCGTACTTTGTATTTTTGAAATGATACTATTTTCCTTTTTATATTAAAAATACTTTTTAAAGTATGTTCATCTGTGTGAAGGTATGCAGTGTTAATAGATCACTATCGGAAAATTTAATTTTGATTTGTGAAGAACTTTTATTTGCCAGAGTAAGTCTTTTTTTCATTAGACGTAACACCAGTTTGAGTCAAACCATTACAAAACTAGGGGTGTGGAGCATCGCACAGCTTTCAATTACACTCTAATACTGATGTCAATGTGTTTCATTTACCGTTTTTATATTTTCAGCATTCATGTAGAAAAAATTGCCGAATTGGCGATATTTTTGTATGGATCTTTTAAAGAGAAAAAAAAAATTCACCAAATAGATAATTTTAGCAATGTGCTTTTCAATAATTCTTATATTATCCTTTCTTATAAGTGAAACTGAGGAGAGGAGAAAAAATTATTGTTTATGTGGTGTGCTCAAGGAAAGAGAACTCTGTGTTAAAGGCATTCATTTTCAACTTTTTACGCCATTAAAGAATTTTTATGGAAATTTCAGAGCTGGAGATGTTTAGAACATCTTAAGAGGCATTACCACAGATCTTGGACAAAATCGTTAGAGCCGTTTTTTAGCAATTACTGAAAAATATAATTGTTTTCAGTGGCAGCTACCTTATGCGCATGTGCGATTTTGACGAAAATCTTAATGGTAGGTCCCATGGCCACCACCAACCCGCATACTAAATTTGAACATCGTAGGTCAATTTGTTCGGAAGCTATGCTGACCACAGAAACACACAAAAAGATAGAAATTTTTTCTTGATAACTTTTTGAAATCAGGATGTTCCAAAACGAGGAATCGAATTTGACTAAATTTGACCGAATACTGTACTTTCATTACCCTATGTATACGTATAAGTAATTAAAAAAAAAAAAAAAAAAAAAAAAAAAAAGACAACCAATGTAAATTAAAACTCAACTAAGACATCTCAGTAAAAAGGAGGCAAGTTCTTCATGCAATGATTAAGTAAGTGAAAAGTATTGAGATCTAAAGTAGAGCCAAGTTTAAAGTTGTTGTAAGTTACGGACAATGAAAAGTAGTAAAATTTTCTTCTCAAAGTCAAATTCCCCTTCAAAGGCCTAAATATCTAGCAGCAAACATATTTGTGACACTTGGCCATTACGTAACCTGGTTCACAGACGCGTAATGGCCAAGTCACACAAGCATTTGTGTAGCTAGACATTTAGGCCTGTGCTGGGGAATTTAATTGATTTTGAGAAGAAAATTTTACCAATATTCATAGCCCGTAATTTATAACAACATGATAATCATTGCATGAAAAACTTGGCTCCTTTTTACAGAGATGTTTTTATTGGGATTTCACTTCTTTTTTTTAAGGTACTAATTTTAAATTTATTATTTGCACAACAATATCTAGTTTTAAAATGTTTAGTTTTCATACTTTTTAGACTTACATGAAAACTTCCTGAGTTTTAAAGGGTTAAGCATACATTTTTTTTAGTGCATGCTTATTATACAGCTGATTGTTGTCAAACTTTTTGTTGGCGGCCAACTACAAGAACTATATAATTAGCCGACTCCTTTATTCTGTTAATTATTATTTGGATTTAAGGAGGTTTTAAAAAAACGTTCTTAACAGCATCCAATTAGCTGAGAATTACACGAGATTTTTTTAGGAAAGTTAAATTTACCGGACCGGAATCCACGACGTACTTATGCATTCAGTATGAATGATAATAATATAAATTATTTTCAATAAATAGTTTATTCAGATATGCAAAAAAAGTTGTCTAAGGGGAAAAAAATTAACAATTGGCGATCATTTCGTAGGCTATAAACTATCGCCAATGATAAATTTTAGAATGCCTACAAAAAATTGTTTTTGTTATTTCTCGATTTTAGAGGCTTTACGGCGTGGGATGAGTTTCTCCTCTATTTATATACGTTAAGAGCTACTAGCATTCTAAGTTTTATAATTCTATCCCTAATAGAAATGTATAAGAATTGAGATTCAAATTTTTCAAACATTGACCCCTTTAGGGGATACGGAGGGGAAAATCTCGATTTTTAGTTTTTTTTCCTTTGAATGCATGTTAAACCTTACAAGCATACCAAATTTCATAGTTCTAGCTCGGCTAGAAGTACCTTAGTAATTTGATCATCAGTGAGTGAGTTTTTGGTGGATTTCAAATTCTGTCGTTTTCTCATTTTATTATCTCAACAACTAATATAATTGGAGACTTGACACTTAGGGGTCTTACTAAAGTGGCAAACAGCTACCAGTAAAAAAAAAATTTAGCTCTCAGACATACTGTAATACTGATGAGTGGTTTCCAGTAAAAGATAACTTGCAGTGAACTTGGCGGGTGCACTACTGTGCACCTAGATTTATAATGCCTGAAAGGAACGTAGTAGGGTCTAATATATCCATGCAATATTTGTTTTTTTAACTTAATTTTTAATCTTAATATTTTCGTAAAATGTAGGCAATTTTAAAATCTTACAAAATAAAAATATGTGATAAAAAAGTTGTTTAAGTTATATTCACAATAATAGCAGGTTCCTTGCATCAAACCAGTGTATATAATTTGTAATTAAAACTTAAAATTTAAATGAATTACATATTTAGTTATGACGTGCAATTAGATCCGTATAAAGTAATACAACTTTATTAATTAATTAAATAAAATCACGTGAAGAAACATTTTATGAAGATATTTTAATTTTCAAACATTTTATGAGTAAAAAAAAAATTGCGAATCCAGTTCAAAAATTAAAAAAATAAAATTTTCCAAATTAAACTAAAAAGACACTTCTTTATTTCATGCCTGAATTGAATCTTAAATTATACGCTGAGGAGGGATTTAAAGTACAACTTCCTCCACACTAGGCTAGACTAATTTTCATCTTAAATATTATAAGTTATAATAGTTACACAAGTATTTCTATACATTCATTGATACAATCTATTTGGATTAGAGGAAATATCACATTAACTTCACGAAATTCTCAGCGTAGGATATTTTTTTCCAATTCAACGAAAACTTTATATCCCGCTTAAAGCAAAAACCCCTTTCCCAAAAGTTATGGTGTAGATTTTCAGACTATTTACCTTGCGCTTCAAATATTTATAAGGCTGGGATCCAAAGCATGTGGTAATAACATTTTTCTGTAAGGATTTTATGGCCTCTGCAAGTCATTTTTTTTTTCTATATTTGCGGATCTTGTAAATAGTGTTTTTAAGATATCTGTATCAAACATTTTCGAGCAATGTTATGAGCTTCTGAACATAGCTTGAGACTTAGTATAGTATTGCGTAAAATATATTTCGGTTTCTATGAGTTAGGATAACTATTTTTTTTTTTTTTAGTTGTGAATTTTTTTGAAACTCAATATCTTTTTATGAAATAACGGTGAAATATTCAGCTTTCTTTCAAATGATTTCTATTGCTGTTTTTTGAATATAATTCCGTTCAGGCTGCGTTTAAGTAAAGGTTGTGTCATGCTGAAATTGAGAGTAAGAAAACTAAAATTGAAAATTTGGAATTGGGACCTAAAAGCTCTTCAAGTGAATATAAATACGAAAAAGCTGGACATTTAAATTGGACCAATTTACTACAAAGAGATAAAAAACACCCACTGTTCATTACTGGAATATAACAAAGCACTTCATGGAGGGTTTTAGCATTTGGTGTGTTAATACAAATGAGTTTGCTATTATATTTTTGGATGCAATGTAAAAAATGTTCACTACTATGTAGAGTTTTATATTCTTGTGTTGAGTTTTATTTTCTTGTGTTGAGTTTCATTTTCTTGTGTTGAGTTTCATTTTCTTGTGTTGAGTTTCATTTTCTTGTGTTGAGTTTCATTTTCTTGTGTTGAGTTTCATTTTCTTGTGTTGAGTTTCATTTTCTTGTGTTGAGTTTCATTTTCTTGTGTTGAGTTTCATTTTCTTGTGTTGAGTTTCATTTTCTTGTGTTGAGTTTCATTTTCTTGTGTTGAGTTTCATTTTCTTGTGTTGAGTTTCATTTTCTTGTGTTGAGTTTCATTTTCTTGTGTTGAGTTTCATTTTCTTGTGTTGAGTTTCATTTTCTTGTGTTGAGTTTCATTTTCTTGTGTTGAGTTTCATTTTCTTGTGTTGAGTTTCATTTTCTTGTGTTGAGTTTCATTTTCTTGTGTTGAGTTTCATTTTCTTGTGTTGAGTTTCATTTTCTTGTGTTGAGTTTCATTTTCTTGTGTTGAGTTTCATTTTCTTGTGTTGAGTTTCATTTTCTTGTGTTGAGTTTCATTTTCTTGTGTTGAGTTTCATTTTCTTGTGTTGAGTTTCATTTTCTTGTGTTGAGTTTCATTTTCTTGTGTTGAGTTTCATTTTCTTGTGTTGAGTTTCATTTTCTTGTGTTGAGTTTCATTTTCTTGTGTTGAGTTTCATTTTCTTGTGTTGAGTTTTATTTTCTTGATTGGTCTTGTAAACTATACTATATAAAAGTCTATGACAAATATAATAATAAATATGTTTCAATAAGTATAATGAATAAATATTGAATAAGAGGAAACTTGCATAGTAAAAAACGATTTAATAAAAATATAACGGGAAACTTACATTACAAATATAAGTTATATAATAAAATATACGTTGAGTATATTATAAACTTATATAATGTATAATAAATATAAGTTTCCTCTAATTCAGTGTGAAAAATAACTTTGTTTTTACCTTTATTTAGCATTAAACAATTTGAACACTGATGCAATTTTAAATAGATATTTGCATATTCATCTTTGAAAGGATATTTGTTGGAAAAGTTTGGATTTCAGCTACAAAAATTGTACAGTTCATCTCATGTTCGGATTATAGTGCTAGGTTAAGGAACCTAAAGATGTATACATTGGAAGAAATAAGAGTAGGAGGATTTTATTCCGTTGTTTATGTTTTTAAAACATGACGATCTCAAGGATTTAGAGTTTAATAGAGGAGAGAGAATAAGGAGTCATGCATGCAAGCTATTCAAATCGCAATTTAATTTAGATAATAAAACACAATATTATTTTTATAAATAGGTTTTTTGATAAGTGAAACAATCTGATGGATCCTATTAAAAGTTGCTGTGGAGTCAACAATTAAAATGCAGCTGGACTAATATTGGAGAATTTCTCAAAAAAAGTTAATTTGACCAACCCAGGTGAACCATGTGATTGTAGTTTTGTCTTAATTTTTATATTGATATTTGGATAGAATAGAAATTTTCTTCTCCAAAATAAAATACATATTTTTTTTTATTTTTTATTTATGTTGAATAAGCTGTTATTGAACGTCTACTGTTTGACGTACGTAAATTATAATAATTTCCTTCATAGTAAACCCATCCACATATAAATAGCTACGTTTAAAAAATTTATTTTTGATAGAGACAACTAACAACTTGTATGAGACAATGTCTTCAATAAACTACCTTGAGAGATCATTCACTATTCCACTGATTCAGTTTGACTGAGACTCCAGATTCATTGTAGCTATTTAACAAAACTGCATACTTTATCACCAATGTGCGGTGTTCAGTTTCAACCCAATTATATATAACTATAAATTAATTGCTGATATTATTTCTATTATTCCTCCACCAAGAAATATATAATTCTGTAATCAGCAGTACAATTGTAAACTATGTGTGTCGAACATCACGCAATTTCCAATTACACTATGATATTGGTCATTGCATTAAAATTTGGTATGGTGTTATTTACCGTTTTTATATTTTCACTTATTTAAATAAAAATGGCCGGTTTGTTGATATTTTTGTAAATATTTTTTAACATAGGAAAAAAAAAATCGAAATTGACGATGATATTATTATCATGCAAGGCAATGCTTTTATTACCATATTGTTACACAAATGTTCTGTATATACTTGTAAATAGTGACGTAATCATTTAAAGTTCTATTGTGTTTTATTTTATTTGTAATAGCAATAATACAGGTTAGAAAAATAGGTGGCAACACCTAAAGCAATCGGGAAACTTCCAAATGTTTCTATTATTAGACCAGTTGGCTAGATACTTCGAGAAATTTCTCACTATAAATTGGACAGCAGCTAAAATCGACAGACAGTTTGACTTCAGATCTCGATAAAAGCTGAGCCATTGTTTACTTATTGGAGTGAGCCTGAATAATCGCTGTTTTTGAAGTTGTTTTTACTGAAGCTTGTGTTGAAGCTTGAGAGTGATTGCACCGTTCTTTGGATAAATTGTGTGAGTTTTTGAAGCGAATAAATAATAGTTTTTATCTAATAAAAACTGTGTCATCATTGCCTTTGTGTAAAAACTCATAACAGTGTATTAATAATTGTTGTAATTGAAATTAAAAAATGAAAAGTAACGAAGAAACACCGATATTTGTTTCCATCGCAATATCAAAACAATGATGGACTAAACTGAACTAGACTCTTCCCATTTCATACAATGCCAAATTTTACATGTTGATGACTTTCAACGAGTTTTCGAAGAATCTTTTTAACACCCTAACCATAGTCACAATTTCGAAACTTGTGTTTCCCATATTACTTGCAATCTTTACTTAAATAAAAAAACATAATAATATTTTACCGGTTATTTGATATGTTAACATACCCCACATATTTACAAAATATCGTTTGTAGTAATATTCTTTTATATAAGTAATAGAAGTCTCTTTTTAGAATCGACATTAAATTTAGTTTCTCTTTTCACAATCCGCAGTTCTATTTTTAATTATTCAGCATCTGCTTTCGATAACTGCCCACGCACAGTTAATTGCGTGAGATTTTGTGGTGTCAGCTTATCCCATAACTAGTATTCAGTTTTGCTCGTTCTCATTTTTCGACTATTTATAACTTCACACACACAGTATTTAAAATATTGCTGATATCAGAATTTCCCACGCTGACATCCCCGTTTCCCACTCAGCTATACTTTTATTCGACCCAGTGCTCTCACAGATAATACGCATTACATTCGATTTCCTATTATCATGTAGTTAATGCTATAATTTTAATAAATGTAATAGATTGTTCGAAATAACTCTTCAAAGTCCATAGTCCACACTGCAAAACTACATTAAATATATTTTGTTGTTTTTACAAGCTTACTCATTCCCACTAAATTTAAACGTTTAGCATTAAATTAATAACATTATAAGAGCATATTAATACTTAATATCTGTAAGTTGTTATAAAAAATGCAATTCTAACATCATTATGAATCACGATATGTCTGAGCCAAACAAACAGTATAGTGGTTAGCGTGCTAGCTTCTAGGCCGCGAGGTTGCGGGTTCGAGTCCCGTGTTAGGCATTGGTGTTTGTAAATGTATGTTGGCTTGTCTAATGATGAATGTTTCGCGCATTATAGCCCTCGTGTTGCTGACGGCGCCAGATAATCTAAAAACAACCAACCACGATATGTCTGAGTTTAAATACACTTCATATCCATAAATAATTCAATGCATTATCTAATATCTTGTAATACACTGAATAATTTTATTCACTGCTCATATTTCACCCAAATGACGAATGTTTATGAAACACAACCTCCAACACACACATTGTTAAAAGCGTTTAATCCCCACTGAAACGCATATTAATTTTCTTGGTCGTGCACGCATGAGATTAATTTATGACACGATAATTAAGTCATGTGGTCGCTTTTGTAAGCGTACGTGACAGATTGCAACCCCTCGTCATTGTCAAACACCATCTTAACCCTCCATACAATACCCTTTCTGGAATTGTGACAGAAATCCTCCTATTCGTAACGCGAATATTCCTTTCCGTCCAACTCGACAACAGTCGAGACGGAATGAAAGGTTAACCGATGCGCGGGAACTTTTCCCCAAACTTTCCTCAAATATTTATTTATCCCTCTAAACATGGCTGAACGAGATTTCTCGCTCGACGACAAAAGTCTCTTCGGCACAAAATATCAGATGTCGGTATAGAAGAGAGATTCATCCAGGCGCATCCAATATTTGACTGGCGGAGAATAATCCTCGCGTAATTTGTCCACCATTTTGGCAACGGCCGCGAATATACATTCTTGCAGTAATTTATTAGGCCTCTTTTGGCAACGCTTTGCAAAAGCGCTTTATAATAGCGCAATACTACTAATTTCTGCATGTTGCTTCTGTTCGGTTGACAGCTTTCTCATATGAATAAATCCTTAAGAGGCGAAATTGCACAAGCTATCTTAATTGAAATTTGTGCTAAATATAAAAGTGCGAAATAGACAGTGAGTTGTTAGAGTTGCAATCGCATAATTGCATTTCTCGAGAAGTCAAAATGTAACATTTTAATGATTTAATGGTCATTATTTGAAACAAAGAGGGAATTATCAAATATCAGGCCAGTAAATTAAATTTGAATTATACAGTATGTAAACTAAACTCTGGATATACTTAAATTGTTTATGTGTCTATAAAGCTTCATATGTTTCTCCTACAGCAGCGTTCGCCACTAACTTTTAGAGACGGGCCGTATTACTTTTATTAAGGTCTACCTTTAATTATTATCAATTTAATAATATATATATATATCATTTTAGAAAACTGAAAAAAATATAGATTTTTTTTTTTACCTTAATAAAATTACTTTTGATGTTTGATTATTTTTTCAAATACTTATAAGGAAATATTTTTTTTAAGGCAATCAAAGTCTAAAATCCAGCCTGATGTCAGTTTATTTTAAGATAGTCTGTCACAGTATATGCAGCAGCCAATCTTAATAAATTGTCCAAATGAGATTCAGTTAAGTTATGCCTGTATTTTTTCTTGATAAAAACCATATTGCTGAAAGCTTCTTCAATTAGTTTCTTCGGAATTTAAAAAACGTTCTGCAAAGTTACCCCCTGCTAATTTGGACATATTACTTTTATGTAAAAAAAAAATCCATATCGTGAAACTTGGTATTTTTTTTTCTTCTATGATGCTGGCGGGCCCCTGAAAAATCAGTTCGGAGCCGTATCCGACCCGCGGGCCGCCTAGTGGCTGACGCTGTCCTACAGTAAAGTGAGTATGCGATGTCATACGAAAGGAATATGAGTGATCCTAATAAAATTTTACTTTTATCGATACAGTAACAAACATTATGGATTTAGTGTAAAAATCAATTATAAGAATGTCCATCCCTATTTTGCATGAAATATCGTCTTACAAGATACAAAAACGTAATTAGAAGACATTAAATCTCATTGTGAGTCCATGAAAAAGTGAATGCAAAATAAAATTAAAAAAAAAATGTGTCTTGTTAAAGGTTGTAGCTCGATTGCAAATGTATGGCTGTTAATATCTATCGATCATGCTTTATTAAATTTTCTTATAAAATAATTTGTAAAACCCTCACGTTTATTGAATTTGTTCGTAAATATGTATTCAGTATACGTAGTAACGTAATTGAGAGAAAATATAGAAATATATGCATTTTAGGCTTCTCATAAATTTTTCGTATCATGTTCATAGTATTTCCCTCGAATTCTTTATAAAAAATTACGCTATTATAAGTAACATTTTATCGCTACCTCTCAAATTTGGAGATAACATTCATACTTTCCAAATTTTCCGCTAGGGTGCTCTGTAGTCCTCTTCATAAGATGGCGTCTATTCGTTTCACTTAAGGTAAATACTGTTGTTCAAATTTAATGAAAAAAATAATAATCATAGTAAATGAAATGTTTACCACGTCAATAAAACCTAGTTAATAAACCTAAAAATAAAAAATATAATTTTTATGATACACATTCCAATACAACTCATACGCTTTTCTTTTTATATTAATTCTCAAGCACACACATTAAAACACTATAGTATTTGATTCTGACTAATTTATAGATACATGCTAACTTAATTTGTGGGGGATCAACACAGCAAAAAATATGTAACTTCGGATTGTTATAGAAACACAAATATCTCAATATTAGTGCTGAGATCCAAAACACTTTATACTCACAAATAATTACGTCGTATAGGAGCTAAAAAAATCTAATACACATCGAAGATTAAGCTGATGTAAATAAAACATGCTTCGTAATTGAGTTTCATCCAAAAATTAGTAAATCCTAATATTTGCATAAAATAAATGTCTTATTATGCTTCTTATTGATTTGGAAAAATCCCCATGGATAAATTATAACTTCTAAAATGTTCTACCAAGTGAAGTTATTCCTATAAAAAGAACCGTATTTTCAGGTAGGCTTAGTATACTAATTGGATATTTTTTCAACACAGTTACAAGTGACGTATTCATTCTGAAAATATCACGTCACATATTTACTGTGTTTGAAATGTAAGCCGACATGTGCCACATTCTGCAATATGCAATTAATTACATATTTTTAGAAGAATGATGATTGTTTGTGCTTAATTAAATGTAAGCAACCAGACTTCTAACAAACACACTATCTATAAATAATTAAAAAAAAAAAAAAAAAAAAAATCCTTTATGCATTTTGAAAAATTTCAAGATATCATATACCTATCACAGAAAATATTTTAAATATATTTCTTATGAAAAAATAGAGAGAAAATGAAATGTGGGCAGTAAACCTTTTCAATTGTTCTCATTAGTAATACGTTAGGGATGTGCGTTTATCTCCTTTAAAAAGATACGTGTTTTTAATTCCTATCAAGTATTATTAGGACAGCTAGTGATTACAGCGTAACTGTTTTTATTTTCAATGGAGCTTAAAACTAATGAGGATTGTTGCCCATGAGTGGGTAGAAGGATTTTTTTTTTAGATAAACTTAAGATGTATCTGTAGGATTGTATAAATTATTTTATTTTATCAGAATAATGTTTTAAATTAAAAATGCAGCTTGATCAATTGTAAAGGAACCTTTGAAATTTGATAGTTCACAAATATTTGGAAGGATGGCAATGCAGTATTCGTATAAAGGTTTTGAAAAAATAATCCACAAAAATAGTACTTAATTGGAATCTTTTTTATGCCTTGATTTTTTTTAATTTTTTTTTGAGTAACTACGACTTATTAAGGAGAGGGAATAACACATTTCATTTCTTTTTCTTTAATTTTGTAGATATCATTATGATTTGTTTCTAAAAATGGATACAAAGTATAGTAACATTTTCTTATGATCACATTTTTAAAAACAATATTTAAGAAATTAAAAAAGGAAGTAAAATAAGCAAACAAGAGACGTGTTTTTTTTTTTTTTTTTTTTTTTTTTTTTATATTTAAAAAAAATATTTATTGACATATTAAAATGAAGCGTTGTTATAAACAAAGAGATGTATGTAACAAACTGTCAGTACATATTTTTGTTATTTGCAAAAGAGTTTAAAAAGTTAATTTAATAATAATAATAATAATTTCACCAAAACACTTTGTTTTACTTACTTTACTTTTTTTACAGGCAAATTAAAGTAATACGTTTAAAAATATATTGTAATTAAGTTTGAAAGTGTTTTTTCAAATAGATATGAAGATATAAACAAGATCTGAAGAAATAAACTATGAGAAAAATGGGTTCAAAGTAACAAAATGTATGTCAAAAATGTCAAAACTTGATTAATTTAAAACAATTGTTTTTATCAAATTTAAAAATATAATTTTGGTGTCTTTGGATGCAGAACAAAATGAATTATTTTTTAAATAATAATTTTTTGTAAATATTTTTGTAAGATTTTGTGTCCTTCCTTTTCCCTTCGATGATCCCCTTTTTGATCCCTACGACGAGAACTATAGATTATGTACCACAGACTAATTATTTTTACTCCCAAACATGCATTGCCATCGACAACGAGTCTATATGCTAAGTTTCAGGTAGATTGGATGACCGCCATTGGGTTGATTAATCGTATGAAGCTTCAATAGAAGCAAGTGTAAAAGCGATCTTTTAGTGACAAACCCCAAAACTAAACAAATAACGTCGCCATTTATAACGAGTCTATTTGCCCAGTTTCAGATCGATTGGACTTACGCAATGTTGAACCATTCAATGAGCTTAAAATTATACTTCTTTACCACTTTCCGGATACATTTAAATTATTAAACTACTATACACTAAATTTTTAAATGAAATTAGACCATGAAAATTTTGAATTATTTCATTTAATTAAGTTTGAGTAATATTTTTTAAATGTATTTAGAAAAACTTACTCACACAATTCGAAAAATGTGTATTTAAGTACAAAATCTTTTCGAGCCAAGTAATAATTACCAGTTTTCTAGTTCTAAGTCATGCCGCGCAGTCGAAAACTAAAGCAATCTTCATTCACATGATTAACCAACTTTAATTAACGATAGAAAATTCCACAAATACTTTGGGAAGTGCCATTGAATTAATTGTGTTCCTTCTCTATAATAAGAGAGTACATTAACAGAAGCCAATTAAAATAGCTAGCTCTCAATAGCTTTAACGTAGTTAGTGTAAGAGAAAAGTTCTATGTGGTGGATGCAAAGGTATACTCAACTAGTGTTATTATTTCTATTCTTTACTTCTATTCGAAGCCACGTGATTTTTTTTAGATAAAAATGATTAATAATTAAAATTACAGTTTTCATTTTTAACTAAAATTCAAGAGGACAATATGCGCTTACTTTAAGCATAATGTATTGTTAAGAGTTTTCCATAAGAAATGATGATTAGCTTTACAAAATATAACTGACTACTGACTCTTCAAACAGAGAGTCCCAAAACTTTTTAAAACAATAATCTGTCAGTCAACTTCTTATCAAACTATAACTAAAACTTCAGTCGACAGAACTTCAGACTCGGAGATTATTTAGACACGTGATACTTGATTGGCCATTTCAGAGTAATAAACAAACAAGTTGACTCATTTCAAAAGAAACTTTATGATTTCAAGAGACATTGCCAGTTCATCCTTTGCTTTAACATATATTTTGTTACTCTAGGTTTAATAAATTTACCAATTTTGAAACATAAATAACATTTTTATAACAACATAAAAAAAAAAAAAATCATTTTAAAAGTAGCACTTTATTGCGAGCGTGCGGTAATAGTTATTTAGAAATTAATTAAGAAAGGAATAATTTTTTTTCAAATGCTTATTTGACGATTGCGTTAGCCCGAGTCAAATAATTTACCGACTTTGAAAAAGTATTTTCACACATGCTGCATACAATATTTTTTGTAATTACGTTCCAGAAATATATCTTTATACAATGGTATATTTTTTAAAACATTTTACGACTTTTACATTGGACTTGGTGGTTGAATACTGCAGCGTTCCTAGATATGCATTAAAAATAATTCTGCGTATGATTATAAAAAATATTACATGCAAAGTGGGCAAAATTACTTTTTCAAACTCTGTAAATTATTTAATTTGTGCTATCGCACTCGTCAAATCAGCATTTTGTCTCGTTTGAAAAAGTATTGCTTTCGCAACTTGTTTCATACATAATTCTACCTTGAATTTCCAAATTTTTTATTTTTAGTAACTTACTGGTATCTTACAAAAACTTTAAAAAATGTATAATTAGCAAACCATAATTTATTGGTCCTTCAAATTTTGTTGATAATCTTTTATTATAAAACTGTTGTTTGTTTTACTTATTGTTAACAATAAAGTGTTTGAAGACCATTCTATAATAATATTGTGATCTGAATTGCAAACTGACGATCACCTCTAGTGATTTAGGATAGTTGCAAAGTACTTTCTTTCCCTTATTGGTTTATTACTTATTCAATACTACTAAAGTTCAATTTTTTATGAATTTTACATTTGATTATACAATTGCATGCAACCAAATTCCATTTATACTATGAAAATTTAGAGCAAAATAATGGCTTCAACCTAAATGTGATTTTTTAATAACATATACTTCTCAATGATAAAATTCAAATGTATAAAAGAGATATATACTTTTATTTCAATTATTTGACCTACTCACAAAAATGTAAACATGATTTGTGCTTCTCAGTGATTTTAAACGGTCGTCATAATTCTTTCACATTCATTTCATAGTCCTTCATAACTAGTAAAATATAATTCAAATGTTTTAAAAGAAATTTGTTTTAATAAAATATATTTATAATAAAGAAATTTAGAGCAAAATAACAATCTCAAATCAATTTAAAAATATTTTTTTTTTCTTTTAATAATTTTTTATTATCAATGTGTTTCAATGATAGAAACTCAAATGTATAAAAACGCATACAATACATATTTTGATTCCGAAATGTTCTCATACTCGAAATAAACGGAAATGAATGACCTACTTTAAATTGCGAAATTGTCCAAAGAAACGACAAATACTCAGAAAAACAAACGATAAATAAAGAATATTCAAATGAACTGAAGAGATCAGGTGTACTAGAGACAATCCTCACTAAAATGCAAATCATCTTCAACTCCAAGGCCTCCACAAACGATAATAGCACTAAGGCCTGCTCTTCTCAATTCTTACTTCTTAGCAGAAATAGCTGTACTCAAATCAGTTGAAGTATTTTGTCAATAAAAAAATATTGGTATTTGAGAATATTCAAATAACTCTGATCTTTTTCAAGGAATCTTGAGTGAAATTTCCAGAGCAATTCTAGGAAAGAAAGGCTTTTCATTTTCAGGAAAATCAAGAAATGTACAGACAAATACCATACAAATAAAGAATATTTCGAAATTGTTTGTACACCTAAAACCTTATGTGCCTTCATTAGCCGTGAAACGGTCGTAGAAATTTCATAGTCAATTCAAAGCTACTCTAATTTAGATAGAAACTTAAAGACTGTCCATTGTCTGTTTGAAGTATTAATATACAGAAAGACATTATACTGGAACTTACGATATGTTAATTGAAAAACTTCTCTGAGACGAGTTTCTATACGAAAATTGAACCGGATTTATGTAAATGCCTAGTTTACGTCACATGTTGATACGATTTTGAAACAATAGCCACAAAGCAAACATAATGTGGTTTCCGTCAAGATTATGAGTGATTCGAAAACCTCAAAATGGCGGGTAATTCAAAATGGGTGTTAAAACTAAATGTCGTCTGAAAATGTAATGACAATATAGTGAATAAACAACGATGAAAAACACCATTACATTATGCAATAAATTGTGCTTGATAATTCTAATTAGGGTTGCCATAAAATCGCTGCTTTGCATGCGCGTCATATTTGTAATATTATCGCCTACCAATAATCGCCATATTTGCTGGGCGACTTTGACACGGATACAAGGAATTGATCCGGAATTACTAAAAATGACGATGGCAGAAAGTTAATTTTCAATTCAAATGCTGAAAAATAAAATATGTTTCATTTCAATTTAAAGGCCTTGAAGAGAGTAGATGGATTACTAATAATTCAAACGGACATTATAAATAGACATGTTTAATATTCAACCGGAAAAGTTATCTTATAGTAACTCTACAATGAGTAAATAATGTATTTTATTAAATTTAGCCTTTAGTGTTAATTTAGATTGCTACATTTTAAATTGTATGGGACTTTTTGTTTATTGGAAGTATTGTCAAATGATGTTAAAGGTGCTTTGAAATAGCTAAAATGAATATAAGTCTGAGTTGTTGTAAAATCAGTTCACTGTATGGATTTCTTACCTTCAATTTAAATACAATTTTATACAGTTGAAAGTAATTTGCTGTCAAAATATAATAGTATTCGTAATAAATTTTTTAAATCAATTTTTGGTTTTCAATTCATACAGTTATAGAATTAATAGGAATTAAAATGTGTTCATTGTGTATGAACGCTTACACAAGTTAATTCAAACAATAAATGAAATGTAGTTTAAAATAACAATTCTCAAATGATTCAAATACAATGCAATTAATGTGAGTTTCATTAATTGTCTAATACTAAATATTGACGAGTGTAATTGTTGTTATATTAAAATTATAGGAATTGATAGATAAAATATTAGTTGCTTGAAAAAATTCTTTAATCAGTAGAGCACTCAAATCTTGTCACAACATAAGTTTAGTTAGTTGCATTGTAGGGTGTTTTCCTGATGCAGTATTGAAAAGAATTAGAAGAAGAACATTATAAAATGTAATATCTAATATAAAGTAATGGTTTGTCTTAGTTGTCTGTTTTGATGGTCTAACCTGTTTCTGAGGACTCTCCTTTTACTTTGACTGCGTAAATGTTTTAAGGTATACATATACAGTTGAGATGATTTTCTTTAATTTTTAGGTTATAATTTCAAACTTTTTGGCAGAATATCAGAATTAAAAATGATGTATTCTTATAAATAAACTTTTTTTCCGTCAATTTTTTAATGAGCTAATTGCAATTAAAGTGACTAATTAGGATATTATTGGAATATTCATAAATAAACTCGTAATTAACTTAGAATTATGATTTGTATTGCAAATAAAAAATATTGTGTTGACGCATGTTCCTATGGAGAATATTGAATTTGTCTTCAATATTTATTTAATTATAAGTTTAAAAAAAAAAGTTAACAAAAATACATAGTTTTTAAAAACAAATTAAGATTAAAATACGCATAAAAAATATGTTTATAACAATATATATTAGATTATCAATAGGAAACACATTCACAATTATTGTCTACAAAACAAAATTAGAATTTTGTAAATCGGACCATTTATTATGAAGTTATGATCGTTGGGGTAAAGTCATATAACACAAAAATGTCATTCTTCAGAAAACGTGTTTAAAGTTTACTACACTAATGAACGTCATACAAAACGGGTTCGCAAAACCTACTGTAATTTAAAAAGTAATTTGTGTCTCAGAAGAAAATGGTATCATTTCAATGGTAATCAATAAGGGAATAATTAAAAAAAAAAGAAAAAAAAAAAAAAAAAAAAAGCAGACTTGAGTCAAATGTCGAAATTTCTAATGTTAATTCCGGTCCTAGATAGCCTGGTGGTTAGAGTATCCAGCTCCTGATCGGAGGATTATGCGTTCGGTCCTTGATGACCGCCGGATATCGGTGTGTACCTAATATGGGCCGGTGCGCAGTAAATCTGGCGTGGCCTCAATGTCCTCTCGTTAATGTGGTGGAGTCGGAGAAAGTGGTTTGCACTAGAAGATTTCTATCTCGTATATGGCTATGTTAAGAACTTTATAAGTGGCAGAAATAGACAGTCGAAACTACCAAACTAAGTTAATTCCTTCAATAGAAGTGGAGAATTTCTATGAAGATAGAATGAATTGTTGTCAACTCTCGTCTTATCAGAAAATTCAAATAAAGCACTTTTAGCTGTGAAATGAAAAATGAGACAGATTTGCGTTTGATTGGTGTTATAATTGTTACAATTTTTATTATAAGATTTAAATATTTCCCATGTTAAAGTTCTTCAATTACTTTATATCAAAGATTTTTAAATTTATTTCACATCTTTCATTTAAAACGCTTTCAAATTCGAAATTTTCGATTGATAATCATCGATGTTTTTGAATAAAATATATCTAAATATGAAGTACAGAAAGTCTGTTTTATGGGATGGATATTGGACTGGAAATAGTTGCGATGTATAGATATTTCCTAAATAGTGACCTTAGTTTTATTTTAAAGGGCGATTGTGCATAAACACCTTCGGAATAAAACTGCAGATTTGTAAAATAACGAACCCAAATACACTTTTCCTTATCGATACGATACTCTTTACTATATCGTATATTTTAATTGAAAAAGTTTGAATTAATAATAATTTGACTTCTTCATACTTATAATTCATATATTTATGAATGAGTACTTGCATTTCAAATGGAACGTACCCTCAAAACACTTATATTTAATATCTGAATGCAAATACACGTAGAATAATTTTAATTTTTTTAACTTCTGTCAATTTCAAATTTAAAAACCATTAAGACATAAATATCCAATAATTAATCTACTTCAAAAAGAAATATTTGCCTTTCGAAGGAATGCATAATTCCACTCCACCATTTTTACTGCTTTTACGGTAATTTTTTTTCTAACAATGTTATGAAATTAATGCGCCTTCTCCTTGTACATCGAAAGTGGATTTTCTGGAGTATTAAACTTGACATACTAAAACAATATAAAAGATCGGTTGAAGAAATGCGATTTATGGAGTACAAACTTGTTCCCCGTTTTTTGTTACTACAACAGTAAATAAAAATGACAGTTGGCCAGGACAGCTTTAACAAGGCCATAAAATATACTCTAGAGTGAAATTCCTTTACAGCTGTTGAAAATTGCTTTAGTAAAGGATTTACGGGCCAAGACATGTATAAACTTAATAATTTGTTATTTTTTTGAGGATTTTTTTCCTTTTGGAAATGTCACAGTTTTTTTTTTAATTTATGGAACGTTGAACGTTTCTGTCATGGTATAAGAAATTGTAAATCGTTTAGGATAACACTTATTAATTTAAAGGATATTTCGGGTCTTTGTATCATGAGAGTTATGAAAATGAACGTTTTTTCTTTTTTGTCTTTTATAAACTTAGAATATAGAACTTTTTATACTGAAAGATAATAAGAAACACTTACATAACTATTATCAATACAAAGAAGGAAAATAAAATATATTTGATATATATCAATATAGGAGATAATTAATACTGTATATATAATAATAAAGCATGTTTATTATTACATGATATGAATTAATATGGGATATATTTTAATATATAGGATTTATATTAATATAGGAGATATATCAATGTAGGTGATTTATTAATATAGGAAACGTATTATTTAAGGATATATGTATTCATATAGTATATACGTTGAGTGATTTGATCGCAATTTGGAAAATATTAAATGAAGGAAATTCCAAGACATCCACTAACTAAGGAAACAAATTAAAGAACCCATTGCGGCTTAAAAATACTTGTTTTGTGTTGTGTGACATTCCAGAGAAATCTGTCGTTACAGAAAATTTTAACATAATGTGTAAAATTTTTTTAGAATTGAAAGTAAAACATTTAAATTACTTATAAAAAATAAAATAATTATAAATATTTGAAGAAAATAGGATATTGAAACAAAAAATATTACATAAAATAGAGTTAAACATATAATTAGTATAATTTTTATAAATGTAAAGAATTAAAAAAAAATGCTCTTGAAATCTCTAAATTAATAGATACTTAAAAACTGAAAGAATGTCTTATTTTAAAAGATATACATTTATTAAAAGTATAACATAAAACTAGTATAATTTTTATAAATGTAAAGAATTAAAAAAAAATGCTCTTGAAATCTCTAAATTAATAGATACTTAAAAACTGAAAGAATGCCTTATTTTAAAAGATATACATTTATTAAAAGTAAATTATCGCATTGACTGTAGTACTTTCTGATTAAATGTTTATTAAAAAAATATTATTGATTTTTTTTTTTTTTTTTTTTAATTCTTATTACTTTCATAATCTTATACAAATAAACTCAGATGAAGCTACTGTTCGACTAGATAAAAGTGCACAAAATAAAGTATAATGGTAAAAGTATTCTCAACTGTTACAAATTCTACCACATGCAGTCTCTTTATGAGGGCTCATTTATCTTAAATTTGTAATTAAAGCCGGTATTTTGGGTGCCAAGTAATTTCGATTGAAAGATTAATAAATAGCTTCTGGAATTTAAGCTAAGCTTTCAAAATTTATGAACTTTTTACAATAGATAATTATGTCTATGAGTAAATAAATCAAAGGAAGGTGCATGTGTTTGAGCAGTTATTGTCTTATTTTCTAATTAATTTAACATTGAATCAAATGTCACTTTTGGTAAATGAAAGATATATGTATAAGTCATATATTGTTTAATAACTTCAAGATAGTCTGACAACAGTGTGTCGAAGCATTATTACTAATTTACATTACTATTAAAGTGTATATAACATAGAATAAATCTTTTGAATTGCAAGTTTTAAAAGCAAAATTTTACATTTTTAATCTTTTTTGTTGAACGAAATATGAAGATTTTGCTTTTTTCTGTTTTTATTAAATTTGTTTTATTAGACACATCCTGGTAAGTAAGTTTAGACTTTATTTGGTTTTTTAGAGTTATATTTGAGCTGTGATACGAGATGATATCGTTGAAGCTAACTGCAAATTATTAGAAGTGGAACATCTTCCAGTTAGTCTTTTAAAGAGAAATCACCTCAAATTCACATCACCACTGGGAAAAAATCGAAAAAAATAAACTGGACACTCCGAAAATCGAGATCAAATCTCTCACCATCACCGTCGTGTCTTGAGGAACGATAACCCAGATACTATATGACAATTGCAATATTTACCAGTTAAAAATGAAAACATCAAATGTTGAACATTTATTTTGTGTGAAAATGTAAGTCTTGAAGGGACATGAATACAAAAGTAACGAGGGAAAAAAAAAAAAAAAACGTAAAAGTCCAAACCAATGCTCATATTTGATTATGTAGTAAAATAAAACTCATCTTTTACTGTAAAACAGTCGACACATGGACACCATTTATTATTTCATATTGAAAAGCAAAATTTTTCAATTTATTCTAGTAGAAAACATATAATAGAAATTATAATTAAGCAAGCAACATTTATTTTTCAATAAATCCACTATGTATACAACATTTTGCACTAAAAAGTAATATACTTCTATGATGAAACTGTAGGAACGCAGGGCAGTACAGTTCTTAAGAAACTGTCAATGACTTTAAACAAGTAAAATTGTTTTGTGGTTTTTGAGTCAGTTGAAACGGTTAGTGTTTATTTTGGATGGGTTTAATTTAGAAATATTGCTATTGTTGAGTATATATAGTAGGGATTTTAAATTTGAAGTCACTTTATTTTTCATTAAAAATCAAATATGTTTTTAAATGTTAAAGAGTCTTGAGTGAACTCTAAATTGCGTTCCAAATACAGTAACAATTATTCTGGTTATTTTTTGCAAATAAAATTATTTAATGTTTCAATAAAATATTTTAGATTTCAATTCTAAATTACTTAATTGATTACAAGTTTAATTATTAAAAAATACTCATTAAAAACTAACTCACATTGGTACGGTAAACAATTATTGCATATAATCTTACATCAGTATGTATAATATAGCATTCCATTGAAACACAAAATAACTATAAAGTAGGTAAATAAAAATAGTATCCTTTTTTTTATGTGTCTCAAAATGTGCAAATAAAAGCCAATAAACGTTAAACGACAATTTCTTTAATTCTCCCGAGGATTTTTTTTTTTTTTTAATTACGTATTTGTTGAATAATTTACCTAATGTATACCTATTTAAATTTATAACCAGATAAATAAAGGAACACTTAGTATTTTAATAAACATAAATATTTTAAATCAGAAAGTTTTATTTTTGTAAAGACATTTTATGAGAAGCAAAATAATTTTGTAATTTCCATTTTATTTATTATTTTTGTCGACCCCCTTGGTACTAATTAATCATTGGGCAAAACAGCATTTCTTTTATTTTTAAATTTACCTAAAATTTTCAGTTCATATTGTAATATATTCGTATGTAGAAAAGACTGACTTTTCTTGGGTAATTACCATTTCTGTTAATTTTAGACTGAATGCATGATTTGTTTTTAATTGTCTATATTTTAGTAGAAAAAATGCATATTGAAAAGTAATGTTTCACAACTTTTCATTAGAACTTTTCTTAGAAAAACATTTGATTAGGTAAAAACTGCTATGAACTACCCTCCAAATATATTTACTTTTAAATTTAAGGCATCTTAAAGCACAATTAGAATCAAGCACAATATAACAGGCTTTGTCTTTATAAATCTTCATAAAGATATTAAACGTGGGTTTCATGTAAATTGATACAATTATTTGATGGTATATGTTTCTTAGTTATTAGCGTTGTGAATTTTTTCATTATAAAAAAATTATACGAAGTAACAAAATGATTATGTGATTATTTATTATTTTCAAAAGTGTAGCAGTTGAGTGAATGTATCGATTCTGATCAGACCGGCATCATTCAACACAAATTGTAAAGGGTTATCTGTCCTGCGATCGAACTAAAGGATGCCGCATGGGACCAACGTTGAGCTTTGACCACACTTCAATTATGCAAATGATATAGTGTTTTTCTTCTCTATATAAGACTGCAGCAGACCATGCGAAGGAATTGGGGATGTGAGGTGAGGAGATGCTAGTTTGCTGCTGCTAAACGCATTCCTCTGATAGTCAGTCCTGGATTCGACTATGTCTTTCGCTTTACGGTTTTAAACTTGTAAATAATTGATGCATATATTTTAAATTAAATCAGTCTTAATTTTCATCCATGGGGTTTTTTCTTTTTACAAAATAGATGTTGAAATTGATACTATGCTAAGTTTTATCAGGCAGGTGAGTATATAAAGTAGGCGCCTCAAATAGGTAGAACCTACAAAATAATTTTTTACATTGTAAAATGATGATTCAAAGTAACAAAATGATTATTTGATTATTAATTATTCTTTTCAAAGGCTTTAACAAATTATTTATACAACAGTTAACTCCTATTAAGCCTCAGTTTGAACAGACTCAAGTTCGACGAAAATATAAGCTTTGCAAACGTAGACGCAGCTCATATTCTAAGCCACTCTTAAATCCATATCTAAAATTGAATAAACTGTCTAGTATTTTTGAATAATGCACAAAGCATTTCTTCTTGAAACGTCCCGATGAATCCTTCAAGTAAATTTTCATAGCACGTGAAATAAATGTATTGAAACTTCATTTATTTTTAACTGTTCCCAACAGTTTTAAACTTACATCATAGATTATAAATCATACGAATAATACAATACAGTGCATTACGAAATAATAAGCTCACCAGCTTTTTCAAATGTTTGCCACTGAAATTTAAAAGTAGTCAAACAGTTTCTGCATCAATCATTTTTAAAGTTTTCTTTCAAAAATTCACATGTACAAAATGAGAAAAGAATATAATAAATAATAGGTAAACGTTTTCATTTATAATTTTAGTACGTTTTAAAAGCTCCGAAATTATAGGTCCGTTTTTTGTTTTTTGGGGCTAATTAGTTAAGTTACCGAAAATTTGCATAAGTCTCCTCCTTGGATGGACTTGACAGTTCACTGCATGACTTTAAAACTTGACGTCCACTATCGCTAAGCAGAGCAGAGCAGATCAGAGCGGAGTGGATTAGAGCCAATTACAAGGCTGTCAATCTCCTTTGTAGCACGAGCCTCGTGCTACAAAGGACATTGACAGCCTTGTAATTGGCTCTAATCTAATCCACTCTGCTCTGCTCAGCGATAGTGGACGCCAAACTTAAGGTTTGTGATATTTCTTTCAACTCAGAGTTATTTAACGAAATGGATTGTAATTGAAGTATGTCGTTAATGGTAAGAGACAAAATTATTACTTTTAAACAATATGGAAAATCAAACTTTTAAATTTCCTGACTTTTAACATGGTCACATAATGCAATCAACAAATTTTTATGGCTTGGTAACGCTTATGGTCAACGGAAATCCTCTGAAAGACCAACAAAAGTTGCACCACGTATGAGAAGACTGCATTTGAGAGCCCTAAAGTCAGGCAATATAAATGTTTCTATCTTAGACTAGCAGCAAAACTCTTCAATATCCACATATGCAGTATTTAGAGCAGTCAGAAGACACGACATATTAAAGAAAAGAAAAACGGCTCCAAACCAGACAGAAGTATGCTTGAAATTTTCACTGTTAATGCGGATAGGGTAGACGATGGCCAATACTACTGGCATGACCTTAGCAACAAGAGAGAGATTTTCTTTAAAAAGCAAGCTAGTGAGATTTCTGTTGTAGTATGAACTGGATTCGGATCGGGCGGAAAAACTGATGTAGCCTTCGTAAATAAATATAAATGCTGTAGAATACCAATAATTACTTGAGAGTTACTTGTTACCCAATATCGTAAACATTGGTAGTAAGTTATTAATATTTCAGCAGGATAATGCACCTATTCATGCTGCAAAATCTACTTTTAAACGGTTTTTCTATAATGGTACACACATTTTCGATTGACCTCCTTACAGTCCAGACCTCTATCAGTAGAAAACATGTGGGGCATTCTGGGAAGAGCAGTTTACGCAGAAGGTAAGCACTATGACTGAATTAAAAAAGATTTATTTCTAATTCTAGTATATTGTTAGAATGGGCTTACATTTCCAAAATATATAAATTAAAAGCTTGTAGAAAGCATGTCAAAGAGATTTTACAAACTAATTTTGAAAAAGGTGGAAGAATGTCTTACTGATGGTACTTTAATTTTTTTTTCTATCAGTAGACCTATCATTTCGAAATGGTGAATTTTTTATTATTTCTGTTTTTTATTTAAATACTCATTGCACGATGAAATTCATGTATAAATTAAATTTTGTTCAGTTTATTCGTCAATTAAAATTATAAAAAGTGTCATTTTTCTTTTATACAAGAGTAAATATGTAATTATAGGGTGGACCTACCATTTCATTATGCACTGTATAAATTATGAAATGCGCATTTTTACATGAATTTGCAAAACTTGGTAACATTTCTCCATTCATAAAGAATGTATGTCTAGGGCACAAACATTCCTATGAAAAATAATTTTATTTAATCAACAGAATTATAATATGGACATGTCTTATGAAGTATGTAGGTGAAGGAATTCTTCGGGTTATCAAAGCGGCGTCATTCATCTTATTAATGAAGACGTACAGCACTTTCAACAACGTCTAGTGCTTACATGAACTTTTTCTGACACTCAGAGTTCCACTACCGTATCTTTTAGGAATGATTGGTTTCTAGTGATGTCATTTCCTGTTCCTCATTTGTACTAGACATTTCTTTCAATTAGAGAATTCTCATATCATATTTTTCTTAATGCTGTATCCATCTATTTATTTTTTCTAGATTTTTTGAATATCACATATTCTATCTAGAAAATCATATTCCAGAAATATAACACTATTGATATACAGGGGGGCTATAACTAAAGTTACCCTGTTTAGACATACGTAGAGTCCGTTCTCACAAACGGATTTTGAAGAAACTTTGTGTGTACATTATAAGGACCATGACAAAAAGAAATCTGCAATAAAAAATTGTTGTTCAATTTTCGACCACCAGGTGAGAAAGGGGCGCATAAAGGGGAAAAAAATGGAAACGCAAATGTATTTAATCACAGTATATGTTCAATGTGCATTCCATTTACGTCAAGCACATGTTCAAAGCGTGTTATTGCGTGTTCAACAACAGCGCGAAGGGAATCTCGATCAATTGCAGCTACATGACGTATTGTGCTTGATTTCAATTCAGGGTCCCCACAACCAGATAACCATAGGGATTTAAGTCTGCAGAAAGAGGAAGCAAGGCATTCGAAAAACTTCTCAAAACTACCCTGTCTTCTCTGAGGTGGACATGAAGTAGTGGAGTCAGTGGTCATGCAGTGTGAGTTGGTGCATCCTCTTGCATAAAGGACGTAGTGTCTAAACACTCTCGTTCTTGTAGGGTAGGAATGACTTGCTGCCGAAGAAACTTGCAATAGTAGCCCACCATAAAAGAACACCTTTGAGGGCCAAGAAGCGTTCTCTCTTCAAAGAAAAATGGACCAAGAATGAATTCAGCAGTAAAACCACCCCATACAAGTAATGTAATCAAGATACAGACACTGTTCATGTACAACATTGGGTTTTGCCGTGCCCCATATGCAATAGTTCTAAGTATTTACTGCTCCATCTAGTGTAAAATGCGCCCCGTCCAACCATAAAATGTTCCAAGGCCATCCATTACCAACGATTATTCTGGCCAAAAAAATTCTAGACAATTGAGTGCGCTTACCGAGTTAGTAAGTTTCAGTGCTTGCAAAAACGTAGATCTTATATGGATACCAGTTTCCAAATGTTCGAAGAATCTTTCTTGCTGTGGACCAAAGGATAGACAAATCACAAGACACCACTCGAAACGTATTTTGTCGAAAAATATTAGAAACCGGACTCTATGGACCATGACAAGAGCAACTTCTTCCACAGTTTCATTTGAAACCCGTTACCGTCCTCTTCCTTGCAGAACATCCTTACTGTAGTACAGCGATTCTCAACCTGTGGGGCGCGCCCCCCTAGGGGGGCGCAAGCCCACTAAAGGGGAGGCGCGAGAATATCCAAGAGAAGATATTATTTAAAAAAAATTGATTAACTGACTGAAAGGAAAACACACATACATATAGAAAAAAAAATACATTTCGACATATTTAACAAATAAAGTAAAACAACTTACTTAATCAAAGCATACAAAATTAAAAACAAATTTACTAATTATTAGTGACTTTCTTTCGGCCTGTCTTGCAGAGCAAAGTTTTTCGGAGGAAGGCTTAATATTAGAAATAGCCATTCTCAGTTATGTTTCTATATTTAGCCGAGATCTATATTTTGTCTTCAAAGAAGCCACAACAGAAAATCCAGTTTCACAAAAGTAGGATGTTTAAAATGGTAATAGAATGCAAAATGCCCTTGTTTTTAGTGCAGAAAAATCATCCTCTACTCCTGCTCAGAATTCAAATAGTGATTTATTACTAAATTGTCTTTTGGTTTCTGGTATTTTGTCGTGAAGTCTATGAATTTTTATTCCTCAACAATTGAGTGTCCTTCGGGAGTCTCATGAAATGGATCCCTAACCCACTCGTAACTTGCTATCAGTTTGTCGTCAGCATGAAAATACTTTTTAAATTTTTTTGCCAGCATGGATAAATGATTTTCAATGGTTACAAAAACAACTTTTACATGTTCTTCCTCAGCCTTGTTAGTTTTAGTACAATCATACACATTTGCAAACATTGTTAGGTTTTTTGCTTTAAATTTCTGCTCCACAATTCCAATTTTCTACAAAAGGCATTAACTTTATCACTCGTATCCAACATATATGTATTTGCTCCTTGGAGTTGAAGATTCAAGTTATTTAATTTCTCGAATATGTCGACCAAGTAGCTCAATTTCATCACAAATAAACCATCGCGAAAATTCTCGGGTTCCGGTGTGTTTTCTTCCAGGAAAATTGCGATTTCTTCTCTTAATTCATAAACACGTTGTAAAAATTTCCCACGTGATAACCAAATTGCCCCGCAATAAAATAATAACGCTGAATGCACCGGACCCATGTCTTTACAAAGTGCGGAAAAGATTCTCGATTTCAGGTGTCTCATTTTTATATACGGTATAGTTAACACAATATTCAGACCAGGACTCATTTCTTTCGAAGACAAAGCTTCTCTGTGGATCATGCAATGTGTCTAAACGCACTGAGGCGATTTTAGTTTTACAAGCGTTTGTATACCTTGGAATCTTCTGGTTATTCAACAAGCACCATCGGTGCATATTCTGACGCAATTTTTACATTCTATGTTTGCCTCGTTCATAAAATCATTTAAAATAGCAAATAATGCGATTGCTGTTGTTTGGAGTTCTATTGATTTGCAAAAAAGTACTTCTTCTACTACTGACATATTATCACAAAATCGAACATAGGCAATTAAATGAGCATCTTTATTATTATCTGTTGCTTCATCAAGCTGTATTGAAAACAATTTGTCACGCAACTTTGAGAAAAGCTGACACTATACATGTTCAGCTATATCACCAATTCGACGAGCAACATCAATATCATTTGGAAGAGGTATGGACTGCCAATGTTTTGAAAAGTTATCTCCAAACATAGTTTCTACAATCTCAATTGCTGCTGGAAAAATAAGCTCTTCGCCAATGGTGTGAGGTTTTTATACATCTGGCTATTTTATATGAAACTTTGTAAGATGCAAATAAAGCTTTTTTATTCACAGACAAAGTTTCTTTAAAAAATGACTTTTGCTTTTTGTATGATTTTAATTTTAATTCGAAGAATTATCTGGGTTTGTTGACGTACTCACTATGAAGCGTTTCCAAATGTCGTTTAAGTGTATTAGGTTTCATGCTGCCTGAGGCCAATATTTTTGAGCAAATGATACATAGGGGCCTTTCTTCTTCATTTACCTCAGTACTGGTAAATCCAAAATTTAAGCATTCTTGAGAATACTTTCTTGATTTTATTTTCGGAACCACGCACGTCTGTGTACTTGTTGATGCTTGATTATCGTCTAATGCTCACTTACTTCCGCTTAAAAATTATCCATGAGTCTGCATAAATCTCCTGCCGTGATTTTAATATGGTGAATTACAATTAACACGAAAACATATATAACATACACATTCACGATAGATTCGATAGCGATAGAGGGATCTACTCGAAAGAGACTGGCTGGAATTGAAACTTGTGTTATCGAGCATTTTCCTTCTTCCTATGAGAAAGCATTTGCTCTACGCATGCTCGAAACGGCATCGGTCGTGTTCACTATCCACTTGGCAAAATAACAAATGTGGTTTTTCGCCAACATTGGCTCGCTTTTACTCTTGTTTCAGCAGTTAATTAAAAATAATTTAAAAACATAATCCAAAGTACTCAATATACATAAATTTTATTGTGAGCGGGGGCGCGATGAAAATTATGATTGAAAACTGGGCCGCGAATACTGAAAGGTTGAGAAACTCTGCTGTAGTAAGGATGTGCTCTCTAGTCTCTTCAAATCGAATAATTATCTTCTTCAATGCCTGCCTCGACATAGGCCCTTTTCACGATCCTTTAAAGCGTCGATATCTCGCAATGCAGTTGACAAATTGCCGCCATTCTGATAAAAGCATACGGACTCTGCCTGAATTGAAAGCAAGCATATCACGTAATGTTGCTGCAATTGATCGAGAATCCCTTCGCTCTATTGTTGAACACGCTTTAAAAAACTATTAACATGTGCTTGACGTAAATGGAAAGCACATTGAACATATACTGTGGTTAAATAAAAATGTGTGTTTGCAATTAGTGGTTTTTGTTCTTTATGCGCTTTTTTTCACCTGGTTGTCGAAATTAGAAGTGCAAATTTTTATTGCAGATTTCTTTTCCCCACGGTTCATATAATGTACATACCAAGTTTCATCTAGCTCCGTTCATCAGAATGGACTCTAATTAGGTATAAACAGGGTAGCTTCAACTATAACCACCCTATACACTCGTTTCTTCTGAGATTTCGGAAATGAAGAAAATAAAGGAAGAACAGATTTTGGATGCATTTTAACATAGGGTCTTGAGAAGTATTTTAAAAAGAATTCAAGAATTTGGTATCTGGCGTAGAAGACGTATAGAAAGTTCATAGATTTGTAAATAATGTATATAAGATTTGTATAGAATGTTCAGGGATACAGATGCTAATTATAACATATATCTATCACGCAAAGTGTTGGCTTCTCTTAGTAGATTGGACAGAAGTAAAGCGCCATATCGTCATACCGAGGAATCGTAAAATCAACGAGTTAAAGGTTTTCTTTATGGTAAATGTATACAGATTTTATTTAATTTACCTATTGAAACAGTATCAGACTTAGAAAATGTCCATGCAAACCACATGATATTTCTCCAAATTTGAACTTAACATCCAACAAAACGTTGGAATACCAAGTCTATTTATGTTTCAAATAACAGTCATTGATTTAAACTATAAAAAAAGGAGCGTATAAATTTAAAAGATGTGTTGATTATTATGACACGAACAGTAAAAGGCAATAATTTAATTATTTTTGTTCAAAATAGCAGTTGTTAAAGACCAAATATAAAAAAAAGCCAACTTTTTGAGTAAAATTTATGTATGATAAACTTAATAACTTAATAAACTTTTTAAAATTTTCAAAATTCAGGATATATGTATAATATTCAGAAATATATTTTTTTACCCTAGATTCACCTTGTCAAACCTCTTCCTCCAGATATTATTCTTTCCAATCTGAATATTGGTTGTCATAGTATTAAGGAACACATGTATAAAAACTATCTTATCGAGATCGTATAACGAATGAATAATGCACGAGCCTACCCACTCTTCGTTTTATTAGGTGTTCCCGACAAAATATAAACTGTACTTCTCAATTTTGTTACAAACCAAAAAAACAATTTGACTCATATAGGACATACTTTTCATGTTCCAATAAATAAATTTCATGTTTACTATACTTCAAAAATTTTAAATTAACTGACTTGATAAAAATAAGTGTTTGTATTGAAGTTTTCCGATATTTTGCTTAAATAAACCAGTATATGATCCTACAGGAAAGAAATTTGTATTCAGAACTTCTTAATAAGACACTTGTAAGCAAACAACTTTATCTTACAACTTTTTGTAACTAAAATAAAGTGGCCGTTGTCAGGATTCCCTTTACATTTTGAACATTCTGAACATCATCTAGGGTTCGTACATTTAAAATTTATTTTCTTTAGAGTAATGCAATATTGATATCTTCTAATTATCAAAGTTGTTTGGTCAAAATTAGTAGATTTTAATTAGTCGACCTCAATATGTATATTTCTTTCATGAAATATCAGCACCTTTAAGATAGTGTTTTCTCTGAACTAAAAAAAAAAAACGTGTTAGTTTACCGAGCATAACATATGTGCATAAGATTTAAAAAAAAATTAAAGTGTGTGAAAAATACAGATTATTCAAATACGTATAAAAAAAATAATCATGTTTGGACAAGCACCAGTAAACATTTCTTTTGAAAAAATGGTGTTCAAACGAGAAAGGTGCCAATTATTGTTGACTAGCTGAATACCCGTGCTGCGCTACGAAATTTTACCATTAGCATTTTAGCGATCAAAAGACATTCATCTATTCTACACTTCAGACGTTTGCTCCCATTTCGATCCCGACAAATTGATTTATCAAAATAGGAACTTTCTTTTGTTGACATTTTAAACGAAATTTATAATTATGAATGGTAAATTGGAATAGTTTATTGTGTTAATGTCTGCTCTTAGTTCTAAATTTCAAAGTAGTAGCTGCATTGGAATTGAGACATTAAGTTAATCCTCGTATAGTTTCAATATTGCGTCGACTTTTCATCCCTTAAAATTTCGTTAATCGATATTCGAATGACTTATTTTTTTAACATTTACCCTTTTAACATTTGCACCAAATATCAGAAATATGACTACATTGGAAGAGGAACATTCGGATATCCCTCGTTTGAAACATTTAAATCCTTTTCAACCCCTTAAAAATGGTTAATCGAGAACGGAATAGCTTACTTTTTCTGTTTAATCTTTTTTGATATTTGTACCAATTTTCCGAATTGTGACCAAATGGGAAGTGGGACACTCGAATATCCCTAATTTGGAACGTTTAACGCCTTTTGCAAACATTAAGTGGGTTAATCGAGATCGGAATAGCTTAACTTTTCTGTGTTTGTCTTTGTTGATATTTTTACCAATTTTTAGAGTTGTGACCATATGGGAAGTGGTACATTCGAATATTCCTCGTTTGGAACGTTTAACCCCTTTTCCACTCCTTGATCCACCCGAGATCGGAATAGCTCACTTTTTTGGGTTTGTCTTTATTGATATTCACACCAGTTTTCAGAGTTGTGAAAATATGAGAAGTAGGACATTCGAATATATCGCTCGTTTGGAACGTTTAACCCTTTTTTGACCACTTAAAGTGGGTTAATCGAGATCGGAATAGCTTACTTTTTCTATGTTTACCATTGTTGACATTTGTACCAATATTCAGAGTTGTGGACGTGTGGGAAGTGGTACATTCGAATATACCTTGTTTGGAACGTTTAACCCCTTTTTGACCACTTAAAGTGGGTTAATCGAGATCGGATTAGCATGCTTTTTCTATGTTTAACATTGTTGGCATTTAAGCCAATTTTCAAAATTATGGCCATGTCGGAAGTGGGACATTCGAATATTCCTCGTTTGGAACGTTTAACCCTTTTTCCACCCCTTAAAGTGGGTTAATCGAGATCGGAATAGCTTAGTTTTTCTTCGTTTGTCTTTATTGATATTTGCACCAATTTTTAGAGTTGTGACGAAATGAGTAGTAGGACGTTCGATTATTTCTCGTTTGGAACGTTTAACCCCTTTTCGACCCCTTAAAGTGTTTTAATCGAGATCGGAATAGCTTAATTTTTCTATGTTTGCCTTTGTCGATATTTGCACCAATTTTCAAAGTTGTGGATATGTGGGAAGTGGTACATTCGAATATCCCTCGTTTGGAACGTTTAACCCCTTTTCGACCATTTAAAGTGGGTTAACCGAGATCGGATTAGCATGCTTTTTTTTTTCTATGTTTAACATTGTTGGTATTTAAGCCAATTTTCAAAATTGTGGCCTTGTTGGAAGTGGGACATTCGAATATTCCTCGTTTGGAACGTTTAACCCCTTTTCCACTCCTTAAAGTGGGTTAATCGAGATCGGAATAGCTTTCTTTTTCTTTGTTTGTCTTTATTGATATTCACACCAATTTTTAGAGTTGTGACGAAATGAGAAGTAGGACATTCGAATATTCCTCGTTTGGAACGTTTAACCCCTTTTCGAGCCCTTAAAGTGGGTTAATCGAGATCGGAATAACTTACTTTTACTATGTTTACTATTGTTAATATTTGCATCAATTTTTAGAGTTGTGGCCAACTGGGAAGTAGGATATTCGAATGTCCCTCGTTTGGAACGTTTAACCTCTTTTCGACCCTTAAAGTGGGTTAATCGAGATCGGAATAGCTTACTTTTTCTATTTTTACCATTGTTGATATTTGTGCCGAATTTCAGAGTTGTGACTATGTGGGAAGTGGGAGAATTAGTGATGAGTGAGTTAGTGAGTGAGGGCTTTGCCTTATATATATAGAGATATACATTTA
Source organism: Linyphia triangularis (assembly GCA_963978545.1). Lineage (NCBI taxonomy): Eukaryota > Metazoa > Arthropoda > Arachnida > Araneae > Linyphiidae > Linyphia > Linyphia triangularis. Next base: position 15,668,635 of record OZ021732.1, read on the forward strand.
AACGAGATTAACTAAGATTTTAGGTAAAGAAATTATATTGATGTGTGATTTTATCATCTTTCAGCAAACATTTTAATGAATATTTAGGAATATTAGAATTTAAAATGCATATTACTACTATAAATTCCTACGTTAATGAATAATTAAATTTAGTTTTATTTGTGTGATAGTAATTTTACTATAAGAAAAATTGGATTTCATTGAAACTCAATACTGTTACAAAATTTTGCAGTATGTGTTTGTAAGAAGTTAAATTTTTTCTTTTTAAAGTTTAATTTTCTTGAATTTCTATGCTAGTATAGTAATAGAGACTGAAAAATGTTGGCAACGGTTAGTATTTAATCAAGACATTTCGCGATTTCAAATTGCATGCTGATAAATCGATGCATTTTTCTGGATTCTTTGCTGCCGGTCAAGCCTCGCCAAGTCTACTACTGCTGATCTTTCCACTGTATTAAAAACTTTCCAAAAATCAACGCATGCGGCTGTCGACAGATTTATTGAGCGTACTGAAAATGTCCTTCAATAAATGGATGATATCGTTTATGGTGTAAAAGAAGATCTAAGGGCTGTATTTATGAAAAGGAAGCTGTGGAAAAAAAAAACAAAAAAAACTATGAAGTCTAGATACTTGTGGAGTTACGACAGTTACAGCGTCTAATTATGAGAATGTTTCCTATTATGGCCCCTCGACCCGATATCAAGGTTTCAACTTTTAATAAAAGGTCAGCGTGGATTATCTACTAAACCCAGTTTGATGTGATAGCCAAAGCTAATGGAAAAGTGGGAGGGATCTCACCAAGGCATTTTACCTAGCCACATCTCTTCAGGGGAAATCTGATTATATCCTAAATTAACACCCGACAATAAGCCAGGAGAATTTGAGCCTCTAAGAAATGAACAAGAAATGAGGTTTGGTAAGCCCAATTTAAAGGACTGTAAAATAATGCGATTGCTAACGATATAGCAGAAGACCAGAAAATTCTACAACAATTGGTTTGTTCATGGAATAGTTCGTAACCGAACTATTCGTTCTCCTTTAATATTTCATTTATACCCAACACCTACACACACACATACTGTACGTTGTCGAAATCTTTGAATTGCATTTTCGGACTAAATTTTGTTAAAAAATTGAGCTACTTTTAAATTTGGGAAATACGAATTAAAAACATGAAGAGCTAAACTCTCTATTGTGCAGTATGGACACAAAATAGCTGTTTGCATATCGGATAGTAGCTCTTGACGAAGTCACCAAATCATCCATAACAGAATTGCGATGCCATCTCTTTCACATCAGACAAGGAGAAGAAATTCGCATGTGCACTGTTGCAAAAGCATTAAACGAAAGTCAAGAAAACTCACGGTTGCAACTTCAGAAGATTTAGTGGACCACGTTTTTGGGATGCATGGTTGAATGGGAATGCGGATGCTCTTTAAAGAAGTACATATCTAAAGAACTATCGATATTTATACTGGGAAAAGTCTAAGTTTGTGGCCACTACATCTGCCGCTCAATAAATACAATTGCCAGCTCGACACATAGGAACCAACAAGATTGGGATCAGATACTTTCTGTGGGACTAAAAACTAAACACAGTGGTGTAACAACCTTTTGGCATGATGTGCCCAATCCAGCTTACCTGACCTGAGGTGTCATGTAGCAATGTCCCGGTCAGGTGCTCAATCTGACGCGGAACCCCAAGTGTTTAGAAGGGATGAAAGGCTGAGTCAACTTTTCCTAGTCCATGAAACGAACTGCGGACCTATGGCGTGGCAGCTCAATGCGCTAGTTTCTGTGGGACTACAGAAGTGCAAATAACATGATTACCGGTTTCACACCATTCAAAATGGTTTATTTCAAGAAACCTTAGAATACCCTGTGACCTCCTCTTTGTATAACCATCTTATATTACTCTTTCGCCTGTCCAGTACTTATGGCATCTAAGCACGTCTGGAGGACGTGAATTGGTTTTCCAGAGGGAGATTTAGCATCATGAAGGTACGCACGAAATTCAGATACGATAAAAAGTTCACCTACCGATCATTGATGGAAAGTGACAAGGTATGGATGAAGAACCTTAAACTTTCTAAAAGACCCTACCGTAAGTTCCATGTGAACTGGGATGAGTCCTATGTTGTCCTTAAGTAAATCAACAAATTAGTGTTTGGGATTTAATGGACACCTACGTGTAAGCTTATTGTACATTACATTAGGCTAGCTCAGTATTATAATGTTTATTCGTTAAGTGCCGGGGACGTGAAATATTTAAGAAGGAGGAATGTTACGCAATTTTCTAGCATATAATTGTGAGAAGTGTAGATATTTATGTTTATAGCTTAATTTCCTTAAGCTTATTTTGAGCTGAACAAAAATAAGACTGGGAAATTTTGGCAACGGTTAGGATTCAATTAAAAAATTTTGCGATCTAAGAGCGCATGCTGGTAATCTGAGGGAGTGTTATTGATCTTTCGGAAGAGTTGTTAACGCGAAGGTATATAAGTCACCTAAAAGTGACATTGAGTTCAGTTGGAGAATTTGAACTGTTCTTTTAGAAGCTAATTATGTTTGTGGAATCAGAATGTTCGCTGTTGATTGTTTTCAGATTATCTGGCGCCGTCAGCAACATGAGGGCTATAATGCGCCGAAACATTCGTCATTTGACAAGCCAACATACATTTACAAACACCCATACCTAACACGGGACTCGAACCCGCAACCTCGTGGTCTAGAAGCAAGCACGCTAACCACTATACCGTTTGGTAGGCAGAATGATTGCTGTATCTGAGGTCTGTCTGTCAAAGTTAGTTTGTGAGCTTTACAAGCAGTGCTTCAGAAAAGTAAATCATCACATTTATGTTGGTTGTAAAGTTTTTTCATCCTTTCCTATAGAAAATACGTTTTTATAAATTGTTTTGATAAAATAAGCAATAAAGTTTAGTCCCTAATATAATATTCAACCACACCATAACTGTCGTATAACGTTCAAGATGCTTGTGGCAAGCAACCAGACCGTAAGAGCTTTTTTTTTTTTTTCAAATGTATTCACTTCACATTCTGCATATTCTTTCCTTCTGCCTTTAAATAATGACATTAAGATGTACCTACATTTAATTACTCAATGCATAAACTAAATGTTTTCTTCAAAAATAGCTCTTATGCATAGCGTTACTAATTTTCTTCTCAAAGGAATGAAGACACATGTTTACAAAAAAAAAAAATATATATATATATATATATATATATATATATATATATATATATATATATATATATATATATATATATATATATATATATATATATATATATATATATATATATATATATATATATATATATATATATATATATATATATATATATATATATATATATATATATATATATATATATATTTTATTTCTCAGACAGAATTTCAAATTTCTTTAAACAGCAGTATCAAAACGCATTCAAGTTCAGATCAGAGTTTCCAGTTGCCCTGACTCAACAGCAGTGAAAACAAAAGCATCCTATCATTAAAAAAGAAAGAAAGAAAAAAAAAGAGTTTCATACACAGTAGCTCAATCCCAAAACATCGACAGACGGATTTTATACAGAAGCCTGATTCTCACGGGTGACTTTTATAGGTTGACAAGAGTTCTAGAAATATCCAAATCAACCTATTTTCTGCCACATCTGTTAAGTTTGCAGTTCCAATACTATTTTCAATTTGTATATTAATAAAATAGAATTGAAATAGAATAAGAAATTACTAAATATTTACATTATGTTCATTTGTTACAAATTCTCGATCGCAACGATATTATTTACATATTGTTAATTTAATCGCACACTTGATAATGAAGCAACAGAGGACAGATACCCTGACATTCAGCAAGTGAATGAATATCTTACAAACACTATCGCAGGCGCTTTTATGAGCATACTTTTGATCTGTGGGGTTTAAAATAAAAATTTACAATATAATAATTTATAAAATATGTTTTCTCAAATAGTAGTAAATGGGCATGCGACATGAAGTCTATTCTTGTTACTCTAAATTAAGTCAATCAATAAGTTATTGATGAAAGTAAACTAGCCGTTCATTCCTTTATATTTAAATACTGATACATTTTAATCCTAGATCTATTAATTTAGCTCAGTGGGTCAACGAAACAGAAGAGGTACGTGTGAATGTCAAAAATGTTTCATGGAGTTTTGGAAATTCATTAAAATATTCATAGATGCTGAACGGAATTCCGAGCATTTACCTTCAGATTATTTCTTTTTGAGTTTCTACATCACAAATTTCTTCCAGCAACGTGCATTTCTTTCGAAATTAGCTGTACGAACAGAAAAGTTGAATTCTTGAAAAGTTTACATTTTGTTTTAGGGAGCTAATCTGTTTCTTACAATCTTTATTTTTCCTTTCAATGACCAATAATCTGCCATTCTGGATTTATTTATATTTTACAAAATTTCCCATTAGGTAAAAATACCAAATATTCATTCTCAATGTGCCTGAAAAACCTACTCCAAGAAAGAAAGTATGAGTGTGAAGTTTTATTTTCACTATTTTAGTGCAGTTACTTGTGTTGTTATGAATTGGATTTATTTGTGTAATACATGCGAGGACAATATTTTCAAAAGTTATTTAATTTTCGAGGTTAAGGGTTATGAGGGGAAGGGAATGATTGACCACAACATAAACTTTTTTCAACGAATTCGTCCACGCACTTTATGGTTGTGGACACACAAATTTAGATTCTAGATCCATCTCTATGTAATTAATAGTACAATTCATTCCATATATATATAGAAAACATAATATAAAATAAGCTAAAAAAAATACTTGCTAAGTTAATTTGCAGAAATCCATTACGACAAAATCCCTTTAACATTTACATATTTTGAATATTGTATGAATTGAATTTTTGTAATAGTAAATTAGTTTTTAAACAATTTTCAATCCACCTCATTATCGCAAATATTTAATTTGCGTCAACTTGAGAAAATTCATTTGGAGAAATTAAATTTCAAATGTAGTGTAAAATAAAACATAATATTGACACTTGATTTTAATTAAATCTTCGCATAAAATATTCAAGCTTTATTAAATAGTTTCCTTTTTGTTAATTTCGCCAATAGTAATACTGATTTAAACATAGGAAACGTAATCGTGTATGCAAAATAACTAATTAAGTATTTTTTAAATCTTAGCGTAATCTTTTGATTAAATTTTTAGTCTTGAATATAGATGTTTTGCTAGTTACAAATTTTTAAATGTGTTTTTATGGAATTCTGTCATTAATACAGTCAACATTAATTTACTTGAAGCAAAGGCTATTTTGTTGTTCTCGTAACTTTTTTCTTGTACATACAAAATATCAAAATTTTATTACATATTAATCCATTTTTTAAAATTACTAAAAACTGATGAATGAATTTTTTTTTTAAGTTTGGCATAGCATAAAGTAGTGGTTTTGAATCATAATCAAAATTAAGATTTCAATAAAAAGTAACAACAAATAAATATTTGAATATCCTTAATTGAAACTTATATGAAAGTTAATGGACTCATGACATTAACACTTTTCTACATATTTTAAGGCGTCTCTAAATATTATGTATTACATATGGTCTAATTTCCTAATTGATTACTAACGATTTTAGCAACTTTTTGTAACATTTTATATTTATTACTCCATAAAAAACATAAATGTCAATGTCTGGTAAAAAAAAAAATTTACACAGAATACTAAATTTTAATTGCTTTCAATACCAAGGATTCCTGTCATATATGAAGAGTTTACACGCTGGGTTTTGCATTTACGTTGTTGTTATTACGAAGAGCTATATTAATTTATAATTGTTGTCAATGACTTCAAAATATGCATATAAAAAACTCAATTCCTCATAGTTCAAGGTGATGTTACGAATTCCAAATGTGTTGTTTCACCTTTAATTAATATTTCAATTAAAATTTGATAAGTAAATCTTAAAGTTCTTGAAAACTCCCCTTAACATAAACCATCATTAAACAAATTTAATGATTATGTTGATTTGATGAAGGCTGATCGCTGGGAAAATGTCTAAAAGGTGACGGTAATGGTTTTGAGCCTTAATATTACTACATATGTAATACTTACATAAACTGCATTCGTATATGGAGTTCATGGAGTGAATTCACTCACATTTTCTCAATTTTAAAATAAATTCAAGTGGCATATTTTAAGCGCAATTTTAAAACACAAAATTTTAAATCATTGCGCTAAGTACTGACTCACATCACTAAAACATCACTTTAAAAAAAAAAGGATCGAATTAAATTTTTCTTGGATCAATAATGCATTAACCCTCTGATGGTCATGGACAAATCTATACGTCCTTTGACCCCCAGTTTTTCCAGCAATACACAACATTTTAAAATTTATAAATAAAATTTAAAATAAAGTATTTTTTTAAATATTTTTATTAGTTTGATAATTTAAAACCCATTTAAAACAAAATAAATAAAAATAATTTTAATAAAATATACATTTGAATCAGAAATATAGTTTAAAAATGCTATGATGAAACTAGTGGAAAATTTTTCTTATCCATTAATAATTTTAGTCGAAAACTTTTTGTATATATTATAAACAGATTATTAAAATTGATCATTTAAAATATATTATAAACATATTTAAATAAAAATATTAATCTTTTACTTGGAGTATGTTATAATAGCTTCATAAAGATATAAAAAACACAGCTAAGTATGAATGAGTTATTTAGATATACTTATATTATTTTTTTAATCAATTGTAATTATACATTTATAAATTATATGCATATGTTTTATTGAACAATAACATACACAAAAAGTTAAACTTGACCCTTAAAGAATCACACCGCTATTTTATGGGTCATTAATGCAAGAAATATTCAATTTGGCACTGTTTTAAAGTGCCGAGTGAATTTATACTCAGTGCATAGTTGAAATTCATTTTCAAAAACGGAAGCTTTGAAACATTTTAAGTTATTAAATTTATGTCTTGTAACTTTTCCAAAAATAATGCGGTCTCTTTTATAGGAAAGTTCTTTTTTGTAGAGATTGATGGATGAATATTTGGAAGGAACAAAAAAAATAGCCACACATTTAATTCATAAACTAAATGGTGATTTAGTTCATAAACTAAATGGTGCTAAGTAAACATAGCGGCTCTTGTGGCATTTTGCCAATCTTATAACTTTCCACAAGCAAATGTTATTACTAATAGTGTAATGTATTAAAAAAAATAATAACAAAATTAAAATATGCGAGTATACAAAAGTATAAAGCATATTAGTAGCATCAAACAAAAATATCGTTAAGTAATATCAGTGTAATGATAAAAACAAAATGTATTGTGAAAGACTTCACAACCAGGAAGTAACCAGTCATTTATTCTAGTAAAATAAATATATTTTAGGGTAGAAAGAAACGGAAAAAACTAGACTTTAAAATCCATGTTATGTTATTTTTTTTTCTTTCTGAAAATGGGATTCACAAGTGGGCAGAGAAAAATATTACTCTGAATAAAATTTGAGTTGGTGCTCATTAATATTTTACTCTCAATGTATTCTTGCCAACGGGTTCAAATATATAACCCACGATAGTGTATCTTTTTTTTTTTTTTTTTTTTTTAAGTATAATTTTTAAGTCAAAGGTAATCCCAGGTACAATTAATTTTATTGCAGAGAACTTGTTTCAGTAAGTAGTTTAAACGTTTTAGAAGTTTAATGTAACTTACAAACAAAACTGTCCATAATTGCATACTTTTATTGACTGAGCTACCATCCAAGCTGCGGTTTCTTTTCAAAGAACACTCAGTCTTGTCGAAAATAATTAGCCAAATATGTTGTTATTAACGACATTGTTGCTGAAAGTTGTTCTTTTCATCGCCTTTTCTGCCACAATTCATCAGCATCAGCGCCATGATAACACATTCGGAAGTGACTAGGGTGACCTCATTTATTTTCTTTGGGGTTTAATTTGTAATCATTCTAAGTTTTAACATTACACTTTAGTTTTTTTTTTTACCTCAATCTGTATTTTATTAGCCTTTATGTTTGCTTGTTTTATATTACGAAGAACCTTCGCTGGATAATCGAATTGCCGTATTTCAAAAGAGCTTAAACTTGGCAGATAGTCTCGTTGTTGATGATAATACATTCTTTTAACTCTTTAGGACAGAGTTAGGCATTTAATAAAATTTATGATGCAGTGTAAATTTCTGGTTTGAGGTTAGTCAATGGAGTGTAATAGATGTTTTCTTCGTAGTGGTCAAACTCTATGAAAATTCTCGATCTCGGTTATATATATATATATATATATATATATATATATATATATATATATATATATATATATATATATATATATATATATATATATATATATATATATATAATGTTTAAAAATAATATAAATAATTAAAAATAATGTTTTTAAAAAATTGGCAATTTATATGAAGGATTTTCATTAAAACACTTTTAATGTTTTGGTTTTTTTCTAAACTTTATCGGGACATTTTATTATTTATACTTTTGGATGACTGTAAACCTCTGAATAATTGTGGTGAAAAAATAGCTGGTGAAACATATTTCATCACATATTTTTTTTACGGTTTTTTTCCTTTTAGTTCCGCTATAAAACAAAATTTAAAACACTTTTGGTGTCAGAATGGAAAACTTTAATGCGATGATATATTACTTATCATCATATTCAATCCACTATACATCATTTACCTTACATATAAAATTTCGCCACTCTATGTTACTTTACTAATGAATAAGAATATGTATGGGGGCTTGGGGGTATGTGTCAATATAAATTCTTAGTCTGTTTTTATGGTTAACTTTACAAAATACGGGGTAACTTTTTTATATGTTTTGATACTTTATTCATTTATTTACTAGTCCGTAAAATCTTATGATCAGTCTGATAAATAAATGTCAGAATAGCAATAAATTTGTGCTAGATTGTTTTGGAATATTTTTTTCGGATGAATACAAAAGAATTATGGGTTAATAATTATTATATTCTAAAAATTCTATTCTTGAATTAGTATATAATTAGTGATTCAAAAAATTCATTTAAAACATGCATGTTATTTGTGTTGCAAATTATATGAAAAAAACTAAAAAAAAAATTCTTTAAGTGTTTCTTTAAAAATGATATTTTTTATTTTAATTTTAATTCAGTCATGCTTTTGTAAGAATAAAATCTAACCAATTATATTAAAAAAAAATTCCGAAAATGAAGGGTTTGCAATTATTTTAGACTACAAATTTAAATATCAAATACCATAATAGTATTGCTACTGAACTTTTTAAAGTACGATTAAATTTAGTTATGCATCTGAATCATTATTACTAAACAAAATCCCACCACTTTATAAAAAAATATTCTGTCATTTAAAATAAATGTACCTTTTATGTTTTCTTTGCATCAATTAGAATACACAGAACAGAAATATTTCAGTTGTTATAAAACAAAAACAATTTACAACTAATGATATTTTTTTTAATGTATGCCCCAATTACTGGCAAATAATATTTTGTTTAAAAAAAGACAAACGGTGACGTTGAAATGTAATGACATTTTAAGTTTAACTTGAAAGCCTTTTTTTTTATTTTGAGAAATTTTTGAAAAAATAACTCACAGTATGAACTAGTTATTAAGGAATATTTTATTGCTAGAGGTTAGTTACTTCTTGGACTACAGCGGAAGTCCAAAACTATATTTTAAGATAGTAAAGGTTAAAAAAAAAACTTCCGTATATGGATGTTTGGAAGGTGCCTTTCTTTTCTTTGACAGATTAAAGTTTTTTTTTCTCTGATGGAAACTTCCTTTCATGCAAAATTACAGTGCACTTAGGGAGGTTTTTTTTTTCTACAGTAAATTTTACTACGCAAATTCCTGTGAGTTGTGCTGAAAATATACTTAATATACATATGATTAGAATATCAATACTTGTTATGTTTCACTTTAATGTGCAACATTCTTTGAAGTTGTTTTGAAAGAAATTAGTAGTCTGACATCGATTGATCTATACACATTTCAGCAGGTTCTAAAACTTATCAATATGTATATAAAATGTATTTGATTTTTGTTATTAAAGAACATACTCCTATTGAAAGTATAAAAACATTCTTCTAATTTCTAAAACCATGAAATAACAGTTATATTTAAAAGTTAGTTTATCTAAAGGAAACTTACTTTGACCATTCACCTTAACTTTCATTAATCAAATATATTTATAAAGAAAAGTACCACAAAAAGGTTGTTCGATTTTAATATGTTTTTAATTATATTAGTAGTTGCATATACAACTTTAACTATAAATGATTTTATTTAAAATTTGGTAAGCAGAATGAAATTCCTAGTTTCAGTTATTTAACACAATACTTTCATTTTTTTTTTTTTTTTTCCAATATATTTTACTTTCTGACATCATCATAATTTCTTTATTTCTTTGTAAGAACTGAACAATACATATCGTATTTTCTTTCTGAATCTGTATAAACTTTTGTAAATGTATTTGTTTTAAAAACAGTACTTGATGTAAAAAAAAAAAAAAAAATCTTATGTAGTCAATATTTTACTTTAAAAATTAGCGATGTTTGGTAAGAGTACTCAATAGTTCTTTGTGAAAATAAATGCAACAAAATCTTAAAGAAATCATTTATATGTTTAGGTTGATTCTTAGTTTTCATCACAAGAGCCACCAATATTTGATCGATCGAGAATAACTTGCCGTCATTGAATAGAGCAAAAAAAAAAAAAAAAACCTAAAAGATATACTCATTGTTGATGACAATGCAATCTATGAAGTTTTGAGACTCTCATAAAAGACTGCTTTTATGTACGTTTATATTGCCATTTATCTGGTTCAGATAACATGTCATATTCAAGAATGTACATTTTTTGATTTTGAACTATTTCCTGTTTAAGTTAACAAGGCACAATCTTCTGAGGGCTAATTATTCACTTGACGACATATACTTGAGCTGAAACATAGCAAATGGACTCGATATGGCTGACATTACATTCTATCAAGTTTTTAGGCTATAGAAAAATTTAGTCTATAGCATGGAAGGAATGTTTTCTTTGTAGTGGTCAAACACTATTAAAACTGAGTTTACTAACTGAGCTTGAAACAAATTGTTGCAACTGTACATAGTAGTTGCTATTACGTGCAAATGATTTATAACGAAGGCTATATTTCTATGTTTTAATTTTTTTATGTATTATTAAAATAATAATACATATATTGGATATACATATATACATAAATTGGATATATTTTTAAATGAAATAACATCATTTTTAAGCTAGTACATTGATAATATTAGTTTACTTTATCTTAGTTTTGCTAATAGATCAATTATCGCAACTTATTTAACTTTTATTCTCACCATTGAGTGCTTTTATTTTCAAAAGATTAATTTCTCCCTTTCCAGTGAAGTGTCAAGAATCATTATCAAACGTCAGAATAAAAGAGTAAATGGAGTGTGAAGGAATAGTTTTCGGAGATTAGGAGCCATTTACGCGCCGAGTGATCATCAAATATCTTTATCCGACAGATGAAGGGATCATTTGTAATGAGATTGCTTCCTATCTGATGAAGATAATATAGACAGTTAGAGTTGATCTAAATCAAATATAGTTAACTTTAATGGAAATTATAAAAGTCATGTTGATACTTACTAAGTAATGTGAATAACTAACTAACTGTCAGATAATTGTTGGATATATTTTTAAATAAAATAAAAAATGTTTGCCAGTTAAAGTACTCAAAATATTGACGTATTTGATTTTGTTTCCTAAAAGTAAACACTTCTCATTTTTATTATTATTATTATTATTTTGTATTATTATTTTGAGATATTATAATTTAACAAGTTCAGCTGGTGTAATCGAACGATGCGAAAACATTTATTCTCAATATAAATGGATTGTTTAAATATTTATAAAGCTTGTTTCATATCACTCAGGGTTATTTAGAATGAAGCTTAAATCCAGGCAAATCTGTTACATTAAGTTAAAAAGCAAGTCACTTTGAAACAAATTTGTGATAATTGCCTCATTTAATCGTGTTTTATATTCATCTAAATTGTTATGCAGATATTATTTGTTTATATGTTTCGTTAAAGAAAATGTACAGCATTTTATTTGGAATGGCGAAAGGTGAGAGCCTACTAAGTTAAAATAAAAATTAAAGAGGTTTTTTTTTAAAAATGCTTTGAAAGAAAAACATTTGTCAAGGATATTACTGAAAAATGTATTATTTGTGATATTTTGGTTCCAGATTTTGTGCTCAATTTTAACGTTTGAAGTTAGCAAAGATTCTAGAAATGAAATTAATTTTTGAAGTTTTTACAGTATAGTAGTTGCTTAAACTTAATATTAATTATAAAAAACAACTCTATGTAGTTATGAAAGATATGAGGTTATTTAAAAAAAAAAAAAAAAAAAAACACGATAATTAAATTGAGATATGATACTTTTTTTATCATAGGAATGGGCAAGCAATCATTTAAAATCTATAAGAAATGTAGATATATAATTTCTATGTGTAGATGTATAATTTCGATGTTTTTTTTAATTATTATAATTTGCATGCCTGGGTATTTAAAAGAATATGTAGTTTATATTTCATTACACATAAACTTTATTACATATTTTCTCAATTAGATGAAAATTGTGTAATTAATTGTTTTTGGAATAAAATTATGTTGGAAATTTAATGACATTAAGGCCCCTGTATAGGGCTCTATATTTATAGTTATAGGGGCTCTAAATGGCATGGTTCTTAGCACTACAGAGAAATACCACGAGGATATGACCAATCATTATTTATCACAGATACAAATAAGAGCAAAATAAGAGCATTTTTTGGCCACTCTATCATTTAGATAAAATATTACTAAGAAATAAAAAATGATTAATTGAGTACATTTTCTTTAATAAAGTAATTGTCCTAGTTTCAATTGACTTTAGGTATACCAAATAAATTAACAATAATAAATAAAAGAAACGTTGCAAATTATTTCAATTAGCATTGTAGAGTAAGTTATTTTGATTCCACTCGTCTAAAGTTTTCGTAAGTAGCTTATGAGAAACATATTTAAAAAAAAAATATCAGCTTTCTTGCGTCATACCTTTCTTGATTTACGGAAATTAGAACATTGAGATATTTAAAATTTACAATAATTAACCTCAAAAAGTTGGTTTTTTGATGTATGAATAGTTTACTTAACCCTCAAGATTCGTGTTGTCTTGGATTTATTATGATATTGGTACAAACTTCTTTTTAGCCCCTTTTTGACCTCCTGATGAGTTGGAAACATGTTTGTTTGTTTTTATACTCCAGACTTTATGAGAAGTGAGAAATTGGGACTTTCCACATTTAGAACGTTTGAAACTTTTTTCAACCCTTAAAGGACGATTTATCGTAATCGCGAAAGCTGAGTTCTATGAGAATTAGGAGTGTAAGATATTCCATATTTAAAATATGTTATCCCTTTTTTTCCTGCAGGAGCTAAGAGAAGAAATAATAATAAACAAGATTTTAAATTTTAAAACTTTCACTAAGGTCGCTTGTCGAACTACAATTATACGACATACGTTCTAAACTGGAATACTTTCTGTTTAGATAGTACTGTAATCACAATCAAGTTTTGCTACACATCACAATTTGAAGTTTAGACTATCTAAGGGAAGGACTATCTATCTTAAGGACTTATCGTCCGATAAGTCCTTAAAACGCCACACTTTAAGGAAGTCTGGAACTGATATTTTTCTTTACAATTATCTTCTCTTTATTCTCAGCAGTATGCCTGAACATTTATATTAGTTTTTTGTTCATAAAATTCTGACCACATATAAAGTAAAAGTATAGCCAGGCTATATGTATAGAAAAAATTAGCCAAATTGTTACTTACCACTACATATACTGCAAACGGCATCGCAACAGCTGCAACCACCAGATCAGCAAAAGCCAGGCTCACGATAAAGTAGTTGGTTACTGTCTGCAGATTCTTCTCCTTGTAAACACTCAGTATGACCAGGATATTGCCAGCTACTGCGAGGAGGGGGAATGCCAAAAGCAAGAGTGCCCAGAACACTTTTTCTGGAGCTGGTTCTTCTTCAGTTGTGGATGAAACGTCCATGCAGGATTCATTTGTGGTTCCGTTGCAAGATGCATTGAGGATGCTGGATGACAACGAGATGTTGTTCAGGAAGCTGGTGAGGAATGCAAAGTTGATGGAGTCGGTAACAACCATATTGAAGAAAGAGGGATTGTTGTTTTTTCAAAAGTTGGCGTTACCTTGAGATTGTTTGGAACGTGTTGATTTGGTTGTTGTTGGTAGATCTGAAACTAAACGAAAACAAATTATTAGGTATTAATTCTATTAGTTCATTGTTTGGTTTTAAATAACATCATACGTGTTAATTTTGAAAGTTTTTATTGGAAATAATATTATATCACCTCGTATATTTTTATATTGTTAATATTTTTATACATCACTGTTTCTAATTACAATAAAACATTAATATTTGAAATTACCTTCAGATAATGTTTCTTCTATACTAAATGAACTAAATGTTTTCATGCTTATCAAGCGGTAGAAAAGAACAAATCTACATTTTTTCATATCATGATGTATAATTAATTGAAATTTAATTACTTGAATGATATTTTATGAAGCTAATCATAACTCAATTTGAAATTAATTTTGAATTTATATTTGGTATATGATACACATTGATTTAGAGTAAGGAACCAACTAAAATTGTAAATTTAATTTAAGTTACTGATTTTTCTAGAATTTAAGTTTTAAAGTGTTTCAATTACATTTACATTTTTACAATTTCATTTTAATCAAAACATCATGATTGAAAATTACATTAAAAATTATTCCACGTATCTTTTTGACCCCTAGTAGATTTTCTCTTATGCATTCTACACTCTAAATTGCATTTTAAAAATGCTTAATTGGTTTATTCAAACTAAAAATATCTATGAAGAAGAAAAAAACAAAAAAAAAACATAGAGCACATTGTATCATATATCGGTACTGAGTTCAATAATATTTTAAAATTTTAGAGTAAAAAGCAAAACTGTGTATTTTAATCTTAATTTCTCATTTCCAAGAGTATAATGATGTAATGACAATATATTCAATATATTTTCAATATATTCAGTGTGTTTTTCAAGAGTGCCTTAGTACCATTGTTACTTCACCTTTACTAGTGATAAAGTCCAGATGAAAATGCATGGTCTTTTATATAAAATGTTTCATATTAATGAATTATCGCAATAATAGTAATATATGTTTGTATTGGCTATTCACAAGTCGGTTCTCTTCTGCTATATTTCATTACTTATTTGAGCAAAAATTAAATTTTTGTCGTTCATACTTTGTAACTTTTTTAACATTCTTTAAGTTAGATAATTGATAGTTTAATTTCTCTTACAAGGAATTTAGTAACGCAGTTTTTGGAAATATATAAAATAATTTTAGAACTGTGAATTTCATCACAAGCATCAAACTGATCAAACGAATAAAATTATCAAAACTAATAGTTTTACTGAGAAATATTGCGACCTAAAATAGTTTTGTCAATTCCGATGAGTTCCCGAAATTAATCAAAAAAGTTATATGTCACAATTTGCGCTAATGGAATAAATATCACTCCATACAAATTCACGATGAGGTAGTTAAACGTAGATTAAAAATTAAAAGTAATACAAATCTCTGCATGTAATGTATCATTCTAATTTTCTTTATACGCATTTATTTAATATTAAGTATAGACAATTTGGTTAAAAATGTTAAGTAGAATTAAAAATTATTAATATTATAATTCATACCAATCTTCCTTTCTCTGATGAACTTAGCTTTATCTTATTTTGAATTGAAATAATTCGCCATGTAAATAACTTAAAATATATGTGTTGTTTCTTTCATGAGCGTCTACCTTTTGGCAGTCAACAAATTGTTTATAATTCAGTAATTATTTCGTTAATTTATTAAATATACACCTATTTAACGTTCATTTTTTATGTTTTGATTAAAAGAAATGATTTTACGGGAATTTTAAAATTAAATAATTTCTGAAATTAGACCGCATGAATAATAAATAAAATTAAACAATGACACCTCTATTGTTATGTGTACAGTAAATGAAAGTTTGGATAAAAAAGATCTAAAGAAATTCCCCATGCAATAAATACGAAAAAAACCCAAAAAACTCTTAGAATTTCACAATTATATAAAAAAAAAATTTATTCCATTTCGATTTCTTAGAATAATCCAACAATTTATTTTCCAACCATTCACTTGTCTATTAAAGGTTTCCTTTGTTTTGTTTTTTTGTTTTATAAGTAACAATTTTAGTTTTGTATCTAAAATCTATAAAATAAAAATATTTTTTTTTATTACCAAACTGAACTTCTTTTCGAAATGATGATGATACTATTGACTTACTATCTCATCACAACTAAATGACCTTATCAAATACCGAGAATAAACCCATCTAAAGTTCAATTGGATTGCTTATTTTAATATCTTGAAGAAATGTTACTTTGTAGACATACTGATTACAAAACTTAAAAAACCATTATGGTAAAAAATTTGTGAAAAAGTAAAAAATATTGACTTCCATCAATTGATTTATTGAAATTTTAGAAAAAGTGTACTTCATTAACATTCAAACAGTTTTAAAACTGTGTCAAATTAGTTAAGTATGGCAGTAGATTTTATTATTGAAAACATATATTTTTTGTAAATAAACTAATATCTATTACATACTATAGAGTTACAAACATAATATTTAGTTTTTTAAATAAATCTAAGTATTTGTTAGATTTAGGTTTTATTTATTTTTTTTTATTTTGAGAGATCTCATGCTATTTTAAGATGCTGTGTACTTTATCCACAATCTCACAAAATATTCTGTATTAAAACAGATTATGTCCGCTAAGAAGTCTCAAATCTTTTCTAATAAATCAACATAGACTTCATGAATTAATACACAATTTTCTGAAAGTAATTAATATTTTTCACAATTATTTTAATGCTTTGAATATCGAAAATAAATATATACATTTACAGATAATTTATTCTTACAAAAGATTTGCTAGGAATCGATAGTTTCTTTGTTAATAAAGAGAAGCGGTAATTAAGCATGTGTATCACATGTTGTTTATTTACCCGTTTACCCGCATTATCCATTTTACCCACATAAAGAGCTTTGCGTTAATTGCCAATTTGTAATGATCTCCTTTTGCTTCTTATAATCTTTTAAAAGCCATTCTTTATGTAGATTTTGTGTTGAGGCTAAAAATAATCACAAGGTGCTTGACATTCTTATAAAGTAAGCTAAATTATTTATTTTAACAATGAGATTACTTTCCAATAATTAAAATGAATATTCCTATGCAGAGTAATTTTATCCCTATGTTTTGAGCTCTTTAATGATTGAAATTGTTAAGTTTCAAGAATTGTTTTTACTTATTTAGCAGGAATTCATTTAGCATTTACTAAATATAGTAAAAACGCTTAGACAATTTTGCAAAAAGTAATGTCTTTTGAAAAAGAAATGTTTGGAAATGAAAAGAAGTATAATTGCCCCCCCCCCCACCTGAAAAAAAAAATAAGTTAGAAAAAATTTACATCCAAGTTTAGATAAATTTAGGAAAATTTATTAACATTTAAATAAAATGTTTTTTTTTTTTTTTCTTTTTTTGAAAAATGTTTTAATATGACTAACAAATTTTGTAATTTTTAAATAAAATTATTGTATTAATTGATACAAAAAATTTTAAGAATTGGCTTTTTTTTGTGCAAATGTATTTGTAATACGAATAGAAAACTTTGCATCTTTTACAAAATTGATTGTTTGTTTTGTAAATGTTTGATTTATGATCACGTTTATATATTTTTTTAATTCATAATTGACAGAAAGTGTATCACAACCTTTATTTTAGATACAATGGAATAATCATAATAAAAATGTACCGAGCGAGTAAAATAGACCCGAGTGAGTGATGGACCCGATTTTAAAAAATCATTTTTTTCGAAACCACTGCACGTATTACAATAAGTGATACATGAATGTAAAAAGAAATATACCAAGTTTTTTTTTTCAGTTACAAATGTTCAATATGTGACCCTCTTGTTACACGGCATACGTCCAATCTGTAATCCAATTCGTTCCATACATTTTGCAGCATCACTCTAATCAATGGTTCGTAATGCTGCACAAATGCGTTCTTTGAATTCTGGCAGTGTTTTCGGCGTAGATGGTAGATAAACAATACATCTTGACGTAACCCCATAAAAAGAAATCACATGATGTTAGGTCTGGGGATCTTGGTGGCCATGAGATTAAGGGTAAATCATCTTCACCCGCACGCCCCGTTCATAGGTTTGAAACCTCCTGGTTCAAGTAACTACGTACCTACAAAGATCAATGAGAGTCCATCCCGCTGAAACACAAAATCTGCGCTGCCCTCAAGCAAAGAACGCATTTTTGCTACTTTACGAACCATTGATAGAGTGTTGCTACAAAATGTATGGAACGAACTGAATTACAATTTGGACGTATGCCGTGTAACAAAAGGGCTACATATCGAACTTTTATAACTGGAAAAAAAAAACTTGTAATATTTCTCCATGTGTCACTTATATTAATATGCACAGTAGTTTCGAAAATATGATTATTATTTTTTTTAAAAATCGCGTCCATCATAAGTACTCACCCTGTATAACAATCTTACATTGCTTATCTCTTAAAAACATGTCATAAAAACTCAACAAATCCATTAGATTCGAACGTTAAGTAAACAAGAATCAAAATTAAATTAATAATTTTCACCAATAAATTTATTAGCACTTGTAACAGGTTTCTGATAAAATAAGAATTTGTATGTTGTCTCGATTGGATGACGGCAAACTGGTTAATTAGCCATCAGAGGATTTGCAAACCACAAAAAAATCTACAAAACAAAAATAAAGAATATAACTGATTTAAAAAAATACAAAAATACTCAAGAATATTCTTCAGAACTGAAAATTAAATACTCACATCTCAAACATAACCGAACATATTCATGTTTAAAATTATTATTTTCAATTCCTATAAGTTACTAATGAAGTACATACTTTTTTATTTTATTTAAAAATCAATATATAATGATACTAATAAGCCATTATTTTGATAAACAAAATGGAACTTACGAAGAATTTTAATGATAATTTTTATTATTTCCTTCAAATGTAGGAAAAACAAGATCAACTTTAGATTTAAAAAGACGAACACAAAACCTCAACAACTCAATTATTAAGTGGTGCGTTACGAATTTTCTGTAACGACATTCACAATATATTTTTTTTTAATTGAGATATTTCGAAGGTACTTTTGTAAACACTTTAAACATGCAATTAGGTTAATTATTTTTGTTGAATTGCGTAAATGCGTTGTATGAATTGTTGAAATGCAATTCCCTTGACATAGTTGGAATACTTCAGTTGACTGAGAAATAATTGACAGAAATTATGTGAAGAAGTAAGCAAATTCAAATTTATAATAATACAATATCCTAAAAATAAACAATTATTTTCTCTTGCTCATTAGTATGGAATAATTTACCCTTCTTCAGTTTTGTTCTTGGAAGTTTTAAGTATTTTTATATGTTTCCAGAATGTAACGTGCTGAGTTCTCAAATAGTTTAAAATTGATAATGTTAAATGTCATTATAAATTTAAAAAAATCATGAAAACTGATTTTCGATAAAAAATTACTTTTTAAGTTTTGAGTGTATATAAAATTAAAGTTACAAGTTTTAAAACAATGAGTAGTATTAACATCTTGCAGTATCCAATTATGAATTTTCAATGGCTAAAGTTTGAAATATGTAATACTTCGTATTTATAATTTTATAAATTAGAATTAAAATTGTGAAAAACATCAAAACACTTGTCTTGTCCTGAAGCAATAAAACAACATATTAACGTTTCATGTCGACATTTAGATGCAAATTCTAGTATATAATTTAACGTTAAGGTATGAGTCCACACATAAACACTCACACAAGCTTTTCTGTTCATGTTGTTTGATTTCCTGTTATACAGCTCCACTATAATAAGACGTATTTAAAACACTATATATATTAACCATGATAAATATTGTACTAGAACACATATTCCCACATTCCAATTCAATTATTTTTACCGCTTTATATATTAGTCTTTACAATTGATTCACATTTATTATCCACCAAAACAAATAAGCTGCAGTGCATATCTAAACAAACCAAATAAAGTTCAATTAATACATTCATTATTAAATATTATATTTATATATTTAATAATGAATACATAAATTAAATTCATCATTCAATGCATGAATTAATCAGTTTGTAAAACGTAATTTTCTTTAATTTGGTTTTATTGAACTTTCAGCGTGTATAAACAACATCTTAACCTTCTAAAAGCTAATATAAATTCAGTTGGTATTTCTTAGGAATTTTGATGCAGGGTGGCTATAAAATACCAGGGAAAAGAGTTCTCTGATAATTCCCTGATTACCCTGATAAACTTTTAAAACATTCTCTGATTTTATGGCACATTTTTTCAGGTTTTCTAGATGTGTAGACATCTTGATTAAATAGAACATATATTCCAAACAGATAACACACCATAATTTAATTATTCATTACTCAAAACTAAATTAAACTGTATAAATATATCTGACAATTATAATAATGCAAATGACATATTTCAGTTTCGACTATGTTTTTGTAAAATACTTTTATTTACATTTAAATCCACTGAACCTGAAAGCTAAGCATATTTTTCATTTTAATTGTACAGGTAAAATGCCTTAATTATTCAATACCAATTTCAATAAAGCCTAAAGCTTGAAAAAGTACCATCTTTAAGAAAATTTTATCTACTATTAGTTAATTTAGTTCGTTGAAGATGATTCGATACAATTTTTTTCCACCATATTAATAATCTTCGAATAATTGAAAATGTTACGACATCAAGCAATTGGATATATTTATTAATGTATATACTACATTGCGCTTTTCTTTTGCTAAACACTGGTAAACTCGAAAAACTATTAATATAACTCTTTCACTATTACAACTGAAGAACGTCCTAATAATAAGTTGCAATAAACTACCATTCATGATACATTTCGAATTTAAATCTGCTCCACTTGTAACCTCAAAGCAGTAAGAACAGTCAATAAAAGCTTCAGAAATTTGCAAATTCGAAACAAACGAACGAAAACTTGACGTTCCAACGACTCAATTAGCGTGTATATTAAAGTTCAAAGAATATCAAGTGGCTCAACTCTCTCAAACCCTTCAAAGCCTCACTTCTTTAAGTGCCTCGGAAGTCTCTCTTGACATGAGGCTTCACGTAGCAGAAAGACGCTTCTAATTTCGAGTTATTCCACTGAGAAATTAAAAGAATCGTTCTCAGATGCAGGAAGTTTCCTCTTGGTGAGATATATCCTACCGAAAGAGATTCAGTTCTTGAAATGTGATACTTTTATTTGATTTGTTTTATTTATTGTTTCGATTAATTGTTACAATCTAATTTAAAACTTATATCTAATGTAGTGAAGAAGCACTAGGTTATTATTAACTCTAAGACAACCCATTAGCACGGAAATCAAAATGACAATTGATGTTAAAATTAAATTTAAAACAATGTATATAAAATCCTGTTTTAAATTTGTTTTCTGTCACCAAAAGTATTTTTATTTTCGATGAAATAACATAATAAAATTAACAATATATTTTAAATTTTAGTTTTAATAATCTAGAAATAAAGTTACACAAGGATATGTCCATACATCTGTCATATAATAATTTAAAATTTTTAACCAAAGTAAAAAATTAGGAAATGTTTTTTTCTCCTAAAATTATCTCCAATTTTAGCATTTTTGAGAAAATTTTCAAACTAAAGTATTGTCAAATCAAAAATCGATACATCAAAGAATGAAAAATTGATAGTTTCTCCTGACATAATTTTTTTAAATAAATCTATCTGATTATCATAATATAAATATTATATTGAGAGATTATGACATTTGACTCAATTTATCAATGAATATGTTTCTACTGCCATATAATAATTCTAAAATTATTAACCGAAGTAAAAAATTAAGAAATGTTTTCTCCTAAAATTATCTCCAATTTTAGCAATTTTGAGAAAATTTTCAAACTAAAGTATTGTAAAATCAAATATCGATACATCAAAGAATGAAAAATTGATAGTTTCTCCTGACATAATTTTTTTAAATAAATCCATCTGATTATCATAATATAAATATTATATTGAGAGATTATGACATTTGACTCAATTTATCAATGAATATTTTTCTACTGCCATATAATAATTCTAAAATTATTAACCGAGGTAAAAATTAGGAAATGTTTTTTTTCCTAAAATTATCTCCAATTTCAGCAATTTTGAGAAAATTTTCAAACTAAAGTACTGCCACAACAAAGATCGTTACATCAAAGAATGAGAAGCTAATAGTTTTTCCTGACATACATTTTTTAAAGTAAACTATCTGATTGTCATAATATAAATTTTATACTGAGAGATTATGATATTTGACTCAATTTATCAATGACTATTTTTCTAATAGCGAGCCCAAGTATTTACAGTCACTTGATAGTGCTCGCAGTCACTTGACCACTATAGATAGCGATGGTCACTTGTGAAAGGACACCCAGAGTGAAGACCATTGCTTCCTCTAACATAAGACACCGTCTTACACCCATGTATTACCCGGATTCGAACCGAGACCCTTAGTGTGGTATTCTGATGCGCTAACCAATATACTGAATGGGCGACTTTATCAATGAATAATATGTATTTACTATTAGTGTGGAATATCTCGCAAATTTCAATTTCACTTAATATTGGTCTCTGAATTTATATTTGTCATTTATTGGTGTAAGTTACCCTTTTCCTTTTCATATGTTTTTTAATTAAAAAATGACAAATTTGGAGTTTTAGCAATAGTCACTTTTGAAATTTTTCCAATAAACATCACTAAAATTGTGATATTGACGATTTAAATCGATATATATATATTACAATATCCTTTAATGTAAAGAGTGAAACACAGAAGAACCAGCCGTTGATGAGCGATGCAAATTAAATATAACTCTTTGCAAGACAATCTTCTTTAAGGGTTTTTTTTTTTTTTTCCATTTATCGCACTTTTGTGGAAATTTGTTGGGTGAAGATGTTAAGAAAACCTTAAAACTGCATTACCATATCAATTTTTATAAAAATAGCCAAAGCTGGTTTTTGGCATTTGCTGAGAAACAAAAATGTTTCACTGTCCACTACCTTATGCAGTGTCGCAATTTTGCAATTTTAACGAAAACCTTAATAACTCCCATCATCATAACTCAATCAATTCAGGAGTTTTGATGACCACATACATTTTTACACAATTTTTTTTAACTCGGACTGGTTTTGGCTCGTTTTTGGGGCATTTTATTTTCTTAATATTTAAATAATGTAGGAGAATAAATATATCCTCGTGCATCTCTAGCTGGATGAATAACTCCTCGTGCCGTCACAACTAGATATCCTCGCGCTTTACGTTGGGAGTTGTGTTCTATAGATTTGAAGATACCAGTTTGAGTTTGGAGAATGGCGTATTAACTAATAAAGTTGTTTCTTTAAACCGTTTCATATTATTACAATCATAAACACTTAACCGTTTACAAGTTTGTTATCTCATCGACATCACTGCTATAATAACTATTATTTTTTAAAGAACTTTAGTTTAAATATTTGGAATCAGAAATAAATTCTTCATAAATATATACTAATTTCACACGTTTTTAAAAAAAAATACAGGAATTGTATATTGCAGCTATCGGATCAGCTCAAATACTTGCCAGAATAAGGAGATAATAAGGATAATTAACTGAAGAGCACTTTCATAGCATATATATTGGAAATTCACAACTCTGATGTAAATACAATTATAACTGTCATGCTGAGTGTAAAGTTAATTTTCCAAAGTCTTCAAACTTGCGATATTTATGTTTTAAAAAAAATCGATTGACTAAGTTTTTGTAATGGTGTGTCTTTAACCTTAACCATTGCAGATTTCAGTTACTAAATGTTGCTGAAATGTACATGTTTGGTTTTTGGCAGTGATAAAACGAAATAGAAACGGGAGTAAAAGTTGCCTTTAAGTGACAGTGAAAGTAGCAAACCAACTTGTTTAAATTAGTGGATTTTGACTTAATGTTATTCATCAAGTAAAGTACTCAAGGGCAACCAACTAAAGGGTACATACGATAAAGGATGCATTAAAAACCAAAGTAAATGTTTTCAAAAATGAATTATTTCACTTTAACAACGAGTAATTTCGACATTAAATTAAAACATTTTAGAACATAATCACTTTATTTAAAGCAATTACTTACAAAATGGCACAATAGCTTAACAATTTTCTTCGTTTTTGAGTAATGCATGGCATGGTAATCTCAGTTTGACTGAAATTTGAAATTGCGTCTTTATCTCCTTTACCATTTAATTGTTTCAAAATTCTGTAATATAATTCAAAGGATAACAACCTATGTATTGAGAAATTAAATAAACTACTATTTTATCATGTAAGTAAAACGTCGATTAGAAAAACTTTGAAATAATTTGTTCTCTGAAAATCTTTCAGCAGATTTAACTCAAAAATCTGAACATTAATAATTGTTTCTCTATTTTAATTATAGTTCTTTAATAACTAAATTATTAGTTTCATTTAGTAGAGGGATATACTTAAAAAAGAAATGAAAATAATTTCAAATAATTTTTTGTTCTTTTATTATTTTAAATTTATGTTATTAATAAAATATACGGATCAGTTCTTGTGATATACTGAATTACTATTAAATATGTATTATAACAATGAAACAAAATATTAATTTAGTTATGTGAATGAGTGAGTTTTAAATATTGTATTCAATTCCATATCCATATATTTGACCTTTAAAATAAAGGATTAATTAATTTATATATAAAATTTAAACTATATCCCACTATTCTAACTGAATAAATCTTTTTTCGAATTTAACTGTTTTTTTACAAAGTTATTGATATTTCTATTCAGCAATCCATTTAGCAAGTTAGACTTTTACGTTATAATTAGAGCCAGCTTAACTAGGGACATGATAATGCATGAAAATACTTTGATTTTATCTTCTGGCAACCCTACGGCAATCACAAAGTTCCTTTACAAACAATTTGCAGCCAATCCCAAACGAGCATTTCATATTTTCCAGTCAAGCATTGCGAAAGGCAGTTGCATGTGCTGCTACAATGTATAAAATCCATATCCCTTAATCTATACTCGAATACAAACGATTTTCAATCCCCTAACAGTTTAGTTTCAATAAAATAGGAATTTGGCAACGTTGTATTTGAATTGTGCAGTTCCAAATTAATTAAAAGCTGCTTATTTGAATTTGATGCTTTAATCTCTTTAGAATTCAATGCATATTTTCAGTGTATATGGCTTTTCGATATGAAATGTATCCATTACCCGATGATAAAGCATTTAATGTGGGCATAGCCTAATTCGACAATGTTTGAAACAGGGATTCTAGACGATTGGCTAATTCTGGCCGAAACTCGAGCATCGTTCTAAAATACTCATTTTTTTTAAAAAATAAACATGCCAAGACAAATCAAAAAACGTATTTTTTGCTTTTAGTCCTATCTTGTAAATAAAATATTTTTATTTTAAAACTATGCATCTCCAATTCAAAACTTCCGGTATATATTATCCAGAAATGAGCGAGATTGGCCAATATCTGTAACAAAGGCCAATTTGCAACCTTCCACATTCAAATTGGTCAAGATCGAGTGATATTGACCAATATTGTGTTGTTACTGGAGAAATAATAATGATTATTATACACTATGGAGGCAATACAGAAGCACACTTGCTACAACTTCAACTTTTACTGATCAGAAGAATCATTGAACTGAACAATATGACTATTCATTAGAGAAATAATGATATTTGGTAGACTTTATTACAACTAATATTTAAAGGAAAAATTAAAGATGTAGAAGGAAATCACTAATGATTGCAAGTGATATCAAAGGAAGAACACATAGTAATTTTTGAAACTAGGTTCTTCTAAAACTTTACTAACACAAACCATAAATTTTGACAAAAACATACCCAGCTGCAAATGCTTATAATTTTTTCATCCAGCTGGTGTAAAGTTATGAGTTGGCAAAATATTTTATTTGTTAGATTTATCAACCTAACTTTACAAGTATATCTTAAATATGTAAAAATATCTATAGTATTTATTCGTCTCCCTTATTCAAGTTAAAAATGTAATATTTTATCTGTTAAAATAACACTAAATTTATTTTAATAAAATTGTACTGAAGCATACTTGAGGGTAATTGAGTTTTAATTTAATTTTTTAAACTAACTGCATTGGCCTGCAATGTCAAAAATTGAAATGTTCGTTCCTTTTAAAATGTCAATGTTATAAAATGGTTAATACAATTGCTGATGAAAACAATTTATAACATTGTGCATAAAATCCTGAATATTCAGTTTTAATTTTATTGTTTGTCACTGAAAAAGTTTTTATTTCCATTTAACTTATTTAATTAATTTATGTATTTATTTTAATGAAATCCTAATCCATGTATTTGTCGTATACAATAAAAAAATTCTTAGCTAAACTTAAAAATTGATAACTGTTTAGTGCGGCCAAAAACGTCACCAATTTGATGAGACTTTTTAAAATAAAATTTCGTCAAAATTTTAAATTGGGGACATTTTTTTCGATTGTATCAATGTATCATCGGATGAGAAAGTTGATAGTTTAATTCTCACGAATCCAATGTTTTAGTAAAGTTTCCTGACTTTTATAGCATAATTGATTTGACTGATTTGAATGATTGATAACATTTAACTTATTTGATCAATGAATATAATTTCAACAAATAGATGGGCAAAAGGACAATTTACAAATGTGCAATCTAAACATTTATCTCAAAGAGTACTTCTTACATTGATATCATCTATGAGTAAGCAATAATATTAAAACAGTTACATGATAAATTGTCTAAAAACGCATTTGATTACTAAAAAAAAGGACATTCTAAACTAATAGATGAAAAAATCTCTCTTGTAGATATGCATAGAGTTAAAAAGGTAGGAATAAAAAATATTTATTTTCCTTTCACCAAATCCATTCATATTGTATTAAACTTCATCTGAAGTAAAGGATAAATACATTGACTGCATTTTAATCATTACTTCTAAAATTAATCAGTAACCAAACTAATGTTCTCGAAAAAACTAATATCCATGATTTTTTTTCTACTTAAAATAATCACTTTCTATATATTAACTTGCTATATATTTTAAATACATAAAATTCAAATATAACACCCAATTAATATTTTTAAGATAGTATGAAAGTTTCTTTAATGTGACTTTCCTTTACTTTACACATTAGGTCATTACATTTCTTCTTTTACCATCTGGCAATAGTTTTAATCGTTTTCTTTTCCCAGTAATCTTAAAACTGTTAGTATGGGGTATTAGTATACCCTCCAAAACAATTATTTATAATTGTACTTATAAATATGAATATTGATTGGCGCTGTATATAACTACACTGCATATAGGAAAAAAAAGTCTAGCTGAAATTAGCGTCGATTAATTGACTAGTATACATAAAGTATACATTTGAGTTGCTTCAATGGATTATGGTTAACCGATATCAGTTTTTGGAAACTTTCTCTACTCTATACACATATCTTACGTAATATAAGTTAAAAAGCTGCAATCTCAAGTCATCCGTTCATAGTTTTCGCTTTTCTTCTAGAATCTAATGACAATTTTGCGTGCATGGACTTCGAGGTAAGTACTTTGTTTAATTAAAAGTTAATATTTGTATAATACATAACTTTACCCATTTTAATAGCCGTTTTATGCTTTAAGTGACAATAAAATCAAGAAATATCAAACGATACATTTATTTATCAAGAGGTATTAATCTGCTATGTTAGACAATTCCACGGAATCTAACTTTGTCATGCATGCTCATCTATTAAAATCCAAAGTAAACTTACATCCAATTAATCAATTGAAATGTCTCATAAATACCAGATCTTTGTCACACACTTTATTTATACTAGATTATTCTCATTGTACATTTTGTCATGGTAACACGTTAGTTTCAAATATATAATCTCGATCCTACTGTGCTTGCTCATTGTGTACCACCATGTATTCATTAAAATATTATTGCAGCAATTTTATTCACAAGTAATAATCTTTTCTCACTGTATTCGCATACATTGGGTATTCCAAAGAGGTTGTTGTGGGGATTATTTTTTTAATTAAAGATAGGGAATAATTAAAAATAAAAATAGCGAATCAGTGTAAATTCCAAAGATTGATCAAGAGTCAGTAAAAACTACTAACATATATTAATTAGAGCCATATAAATGTGTTTCTGATTTAATGATAATTTATAAAAACAAATTTCAGAATTTCCAATTTTGTATTGCCCTATAGGAGGAAATTTTCAAATTCAAAAGTTTTCATGAGGTTATAAAGCATTAATACAAATAAATAACATCCTAATTGAATATTGACAATATTTGGCATTTTTAAAATAAGTGGGAAGTACCTTTTTTAGAAATATTAATTTCCATTTTGCTTGCAGCAATGAATAAAATACAGGGTGGTCATAAAAAAACTTTGCCAATATATGGACCTCTAGCTGCCGTTATTTTAAACAGATTGACAAGATATTTCAGGTATAGTTATTCAGAGGTATGAGCTAGAGATTCTGTGAATGGCAACAACATGGCGCTTACGGTTACGGTTATAGTAACAGAAACGCGACATTTTCGAATGGAAACACATACTTTTTCTGGTTGCAAAATGCTCAGCGCATGCGAAAACTCTAAAGAGCGTTGAAACGTTACGTGTATCACAAAAAACGGACTCGTTATGCAAGGCTCAAAAAACACCTCTGCGAACTGCCAACAAAAACACGATCGAGGCATATGAAGGAAATTTGCAAGTGACAGAGGGAAAGACACCAATCACAGAACGTCGCTCGCCAGATATTCAGCGTGTAAAATCGATAAAATTGCCTGCGGTGGCAGCCATGTGAACTTTGACCTCTGTCATATGTAAATTTCCACAGTGCATAACTTGTCCTTTTTTTGTGATACGCCGTATCATTCCAACGATCTGTAGGGTTTCCCATACGCTGGACATTTCGAATCAAGAAAAAGTAGGTGTTGTCATTCGAAAATTTCGAACTTCTGTAACTATTACCGTACCGTGAGCACCATTTTTATTGCCCTTCACGGAATCCCGATCTCATACTTCTGAATAACCATACCTGAAATCTCATGTCAATCTGTTTAACATAACAGAGGTAAATATATCGGCAAAGTTTCCTTGTGATCATCTTGTATATTTAAAGCAATGAGTTAAGTACTTTTGTTTATTTCTGTACATGCTTTAAATATACGTAAAAACTTCAGAAACATTCGAGAACAAAAGTTAAGATATATAGAATCAAAATGACTATTATATATTTCTAAAGAATTTTACAAAGAGAATTTCAAGTAAGAACAAGTATATCTCTAAACTGCTTGTGAAGCAAGAAACTGATTTGAACTATCGTTTTTCCTAATTAGCGCTGCAAAATAAACATGCACTAGGTAAAGAGCTTGACATATAATATAAGGTACATTTTAATATTGATGAACCATTATTCAAAATTGTTATAATTTTCCCCGTCAAACCTCTTTTTTTAGGTTTAGTTTAGTTTGATTTGTGCAGTTGCAAGTGTCTATTTTAACCACAATAAAGTGCTTATCATAATCGAATTCGCCTCATAATGTTGAATTACGATACGATCACTAGGTCGACCTTTTTAAACAAATATGAACAAAAACTACCACAAACATGAAAGAACACTGAAGCCACGATCTGTATCATGTGCACAAGCCTCCATTATAAAACTCACCAGTATTCGGTGGAACAAGGGCCAACCCACGATCATGAGCGCGGTGCTATCTGGAGCCCTCAAATTTAGATACAATTCGACAAGCGTATTTACTTCCTATTTACTTTTAGTCTTTTCCACCAAAAATAAACCAGTGTTACAATTATGCTACACTTTATGTAACCATGCATACCAAAACACTAAAATACATCAAATTACGTTTACTGAATACGTTTGAATTCTCCTCTGTTAATCCCACTTTGAGTGCAATACACTCTTGGAAGTTCTTGATTTGAATTAGCATAATAGAGCGGTGTTTCTATTACGTGTAATGTTGACATTGTTAACCTTTGCCATCACGTGGCTTATTCTAATTATATTCGCGCAATACCATAATGTACCGATCAGAATCTCATTAATGCTGAATTGGAGTTACTCCAAGGTGAATTTCATTGGTACCCTTAATCAATGAAATTCAATTAGTTAAAATCTCTATCTATGATCGGAAGCATTGCTACGGTGAGGAAATCTTAGCTTAACGGGGTAGTGCTTGAAAGAGTCATTAAAACTTTCGAGAGAATTTTAACATTGATGTTAACTAATGCAACGTGTGTACATATTGATTAAATATGATTTTTATCTACTGTAGGTTGAGCCATAAATAACGTATCATATTTAAAATACCACTCTAGAGATGTATAGTAAAACGGAGATGAGTTTAAAAAAGTTTTTTATGACCATTCATGTTTATGAATTCAAACAATAACCACAGATGGTAACATCGCACGAATTTTCAACTACTTGAAGATACTGGGTTAATATAAAGATCTGAAATTTATTGGCATAACTAACCAATAATAACTTAACCAACCGTTTGTATTACTATAGTTTATTTTAAATTAAAAAGTAAACATTTGGAGATTTTGTCAACTATTTTAATGTAAACTAATTTTATAAATCTCGTCAGGTTAATGAGCTTGACGAAAATTTCTGTTATAAAAGTAATTATCCATTTTTAAATTTAACGGAAAAAATTAACCCTTACTAAACAAAATAATATAGGCTTTATATAAACTGATTAATACATGTAGTGCAAACATTAAATTTCAATAAACTACTTTTGCATATCGAACAAATAACCATAGCTATCGGATTATTATTTTTGATAGGTATTGAGATTGGGAAAAAATGTGTAATTGATATGGGACTGAACAAAATCAATTATCAAAATTTGCATAACCTAAAATTCCCACTTATAATCATCCTAAAACAGTCTCATTCTACCATGTTTCAAATATCTTAATCATACGTAGACAAAATAAATTTAATCCTAATTGAGAATCTATCCGAGAATTTAATCCGAATTGAAAAACGACTGCAAGTATAGGTATTTTATCAAACACCAATATAAAGTTTTTATTCAATGTTTAGAAATGCTAGTAGATTACGAATAATATACTGGACTGCCCGGAGGAAATCAAAAATCTACTTTGATTGAGTTAAACTAAGTACGAATTCCAAATAAGTCATAAGTTACCAAACAATGCGAATTCTTTTTTAATTTTGTAACCCACCATTCTTTAAAAGTGAAATGGTTCAGTAAAAAAGGGTGCATGTAATTTCACTTATCCGACACCGAAAACTTGACTCATTTAAAAGCGAGCCAAGTTGGCAATACATATTAGAACACTGATGACGTAATCAATTATTGCTAACTTGACCAACTTTTAAAAGCTGCAAATATTTGATGGCAAAGAAATGAAATCGTCTGTATCATTCCTCATTGAAACTTTAGGTCAGTAGGTTATCAATATAAAAAGGAACTTAACTCACTCGGTCAACTCTCGTACTATTTGGCATTAAATACTTAATTATTTAATAAATGTAATGTATATAACTTAAATACTCTTTGCTTAAGAGATTCTAATACTGACTTAAACATTTATTATAATAAGTAATCCTTTTCCTTTTCAGAAATGTAGATGAAAATTACATTTTTCCAAGTTTCCACAGTAATTTTTTTTCTGATTCACTCAATCAAGAAAGCTCTTATTCCGAAGTTTATAATGCAATAAGTCAACTTTAGGCAGTAATTACTTTATAACGCTAAAACGCAAACTCTTTGCATAAATTCAGCTAAATTGTTACAATCTGAAAGATGTTTAACCACGATTTGAGTTTGCGACTTAAGCGCAAAAGTTAAACGCTGATGGGGCTTAAGTAATTTTTTCGAATGCAAATTTTGAAGCCATAGTTCCATCCTTTTGATTTTCGGTTAGATAAATCGAAACTCTTTAACTTCACAAACTTTCGAGGATCTTAAATTGATTTTGCAATCAAGCGGAAAAGAAGAACTTTTCGCAAAGTGCCTAAATATTCCAAAACTATTTCGCTGCGTTGTCAGTGGTTAGCAAATGGAATTTAAAAATATGGAATAATGTAATCAGACATGACGTTTACATAGTTACGTTCTAGATAATGTATTATAAGCTACCCAACTTGAATTTCTTTTTACTAGAAGCGATTACTTATTATTTTTGAGTGGACACTTTACTATATACGTAAGAATTGTTTTAATAAACACTTATGAGCTCTACTATCATATGGTTAAATTGGAAAGATATTGAACGTTCAGGATGCAACAATTGTGAAGCCAACCAAACGGTATGGTGGTTAGCGTGCTAGCTCCTTGACCGCGAGGTTGCGGGTTCGAGTCCCGTGTTGGGCATGGGTGTTTGTAAATGTATGTTGGCTTGTCTAATGACGAATGTTTCGGCGTATTATAGCCCTCATGTTGCTGACGGTGCCAGATAATCTGAAAACAACCAACCAAAACAACCAGCAACAATTGTGAATGTTTCAACATATATTTGCTGTCGTATAAATCAATATACATAATTATTCATTGTTTAGTTCTAAGATTTCTTCTAAGTTTTTAGCAGAATGTGGTGCAGTCAGTGAAATTATTAATGATTTAAAACAATGCAATTTAGTAACTGTAGGCTTATAAATCTGGATGATGCTTTTTTTTTTTTTTTCAATTTTGAATTGTCCTGACTCAATAACCATCAGTTATAAATACCCCATTTTTATTGTTATGTTTTAACAAATTATTCACTCACTAGTATTTTTAAGACATTTTATGTATTACTTTGCATTAACAATGTTGTTAAGATGGTTTAGAAAAATTCTATTGATAATATCTTAAATGTACTACATGCTTTTATTGTGAATAGTTCAGCAATAAAAAACAGTAATTTGCATAAAAAGTTTCAGACACCCCCACCCTCCTCTCCCTCATATAATGAACATTAAAATATTCAAACTTTAGATTTTTTTTTTTTTTAAATTAAAAAAATACTATTTTTTTTTTATTTATGTATGCGTAGTTGACAAACATTGTCACACTTTTAAAAACAAAATTAAGAATTATACCGCATTTCACAAAGACTTTACAATTTTGCGACTCAGATCTCCTTAGCATATTTTCATTTATTAAGCTCAATAAATTAAATAAATTAAGATTGATGAAATTAGGGTTTTTTTTTATTCCAAAATTAAAATGACATGTTAAAAACTACGCTAACCGTATAATAAGTTACTTAGGTTTGGTCTTGCACAAAGCAGAATAATAATTTAATTATTTTCCACTTAATGACACATTTTGTCAATTTACATGAAACATATTTGTCTGTTGATATTAAATAAATTAAGTTTAGCAATTCATATTTAATATTATACTTGCATCTCAAAAACCCTATACTAAATGTCTTAAGTTTAATATGAAAAAGAAAGAAATATCTTTATAAGTATGTACTTAAAATTAAATTCAGTTACTAATAATTTAGTTGATCAAATTTAAGTTTCAGTGAATTTTTATGTCCACTACTCTCAACAAAAAATTTTAACATTATTTTTGTTTAACATGCAATAACACTCAAGAAAGCAGTAATTGTAAGTAATCATCAATATCCAAAAGCTACAGAAAAATATAATGGTGAATGCAAATTACTTTATTTTTTAAGGAAGCGAATGCCTTTCAGGTTAAACATGTTTCTTTTCAGCAATCCCTATTTATGTTAATGATTCTGATCTTTCAGTAGTCGATTGCTGTAAATTATCAACAACATGATGTTTGTACCTTTAATTGTTCTGTAAGTGGATAATATTTAACAGAAGCATGGTATTATGGTTGACTTTAATACTAGATCATCTTTCTTTACATTTATTTTAAATATTTTTGCTTGCTTACGATAATTTATTATAAGATAAATTAAGGGGGAACGATTCTCAAAATATTAACTGGTGTATGTCTACATCGGTCAAGATTAAATGTTAGCGAACAAATTTGGCAATATTGTGTACGTAGAGAATGATCCAACTTAAGTTGACCATAGGAAGATCACACAATTATTTGCAAAGAATAACATATATGCCTGGTAATCACTAGAAATAATATCACTGAAGAATTAATATACCGAATGCTCTGATTGATTACTGAACTAGTGGGGTAATTGTCACTAGTGAAGAGTGCACTATTGGGTTATTACAGAGTGATTTGCTTTTTTTTTAAGAAAAAATATCATTCATAAAAGAAATTACGACTACCATGTCATTTTGCAAATAACGTATAGTACCGCGTTACAGAATGACTGTTTTTATTTCACCTAAATGCTAAAAGTATAATACGAATGCATTCCATTAACTTTGAGGACTGTCACTGTCACAAAAAGCTCAATTTTACGCAAGGATCAAAGTATTACGCCCAATAGGATTAAGGTACACATATTGGCTACAAATCGCAAAATTCGCAAACATCGGGGAAGATTTGCAAGACCGTAAAAAACAAAAGCAAAATAAAAGCAACACAAAAGAAGGAAACCCTATGATGGAGAGCATACTAAAAAGGAAATACATAATAATTAGTATAATAATAACAGTTTTTTATATAAAAAATATTCTTTTAAAAGTTATTTTCAGATTGTATTTTTTTCTATTTTGAATTTCATTCAAACAGTAATAACACCAGTTTAAATAATATTTTTTTTAATTTGTTTTCTGCTATATAATTTGCATACATTGTTGAATGTTTTGACTCTAAATACTAAGTGATTTGTAAATAAATATTTTTTTAATTGACTTTTAAAGATTAGATTCTGTATAAAAAAAACTTAGATTTGTCTAATAGATTCAGTTAAAGCAAGATATCACAAAATACACTCCCTGTAAAATTCTGTTAATAGATTCAAAACATAGAGCAGAGTATTCCGCATTATTGAACACCAAAACTGTATCTGTGGGTAAATTATAATGTTTGTCATTACAGTTCGAAATTAGCCTAATTAGTTGATTAAATGTTAACTAATTATTAAAATTATAGAAATTAAAAAAAAATATATATTGGAAACAGTTCAACAAATAATGTACTTTTCAAGGTGCATAGATCTAATTTTTAAATTGAAAATTAAAAAAAAAAATTTGAAACCTTTACGTATACCTTAAGCCAACTTGCAAGGATACAACCGTGCTGAAATCCGACAGACACATTCGTTGTAGATAAGACTGATTCTATAAAGTTTGTTGAGCTGTCACTAAAAGGTTGCTTTAACATTTTTATTTGGGATTACTAAAAAACCTACTTCCAATCCTCAAATCAAGTTGAAACTTTTAAACGTGTGGGAATACATTCCAAAACGGATATAATTGCAAAAATTTCGTTATTGTTTAACATAATGTAACGCTTGCGTTACTTCAAGTTAACGTAAGGATAATTGAAAATAAAAAAAATCAACAACACATTATCAGCATCGAAATGACCTTCTAATTTAACTAATTAATATTAAAACTTCTATCAAATGGCGACCTATATATTATCACACTAGTAATGGCTTAAATTAACCGCTGAGGGCTCATTAAATGACATGCCATGACCAAAGGGAATTCTCGCTGGTCTGCAAAGGCTCTCCGAAGCACCGACCTTGGATTAGTAAACAAATGACGGTGATTAAAACACTGGATTCGTAATTACCCTAGTGACCTCTAATACGTCTCAGTGGTCTTAGATCATTGAAATAGTTTGCAAAATATTCTATTGTTTCTTTGAGTTAGGTGGCAAGCTTAATGACTCTTTAATTGTTTACTGCATTCGTTATGATCATTACAATTTGCGTTAAATGCAAATGCAGAGTTTGTTAGTGATATATTTGTTTTTGAAATTAAATAATTTCTGGATGGCTGTTGCAGCCAAAGAACAAAAGTATTCAAACAATTAATAGCACTCTAAGTGATATATTTATATTATACGTTACAGTATTAAACACTAAAGTATTGATGAAAAAGCGGGAGTTCATAATTAGGCATTTTATAAAGATCAAAATTCTGACGTTATATATTTGGATGGAGCTAAAAAAACATTTATTTCTTACAATTTCGATATACAGTTGTAGCATTTTGTGTAAATTAATTCATACATACATTTAATTTAAAATTATATTATTTATAATTTCTTATGC
The DNA here is from genome assembly GCA_963978545.1 of Linyphia triangularis. Taxonomy (NCBI): domain Eukaryota; kingdom Metazoa; phylum Arthropoda; class Arachnida; order Araneae; family Linyphiidae; genus Linyphia; species Linyphia triangularis. The sequence continues at coordinate 15,705,234 of OZ021732.1, forward strand.
TCCAATCTCCTTGAATTTTGCTGGAATTTTCTTTTTTATGAAAAATTTTTTAACACAAAAACAAAACTTTTAAGCCATATCTAGGAAATTTTAATGGCTGAAAATCTATTTAAAGACACTATAGAATATTGTTTTTCAAAGTTCTTAAGAAATGCGTTCTGAGAGGTCTTTCAAGACAATACCATGAAAACCATAAGTTTAAAACTATGTATTACTTTTCCTTAGGTAGCTTATCCTTCTTAAATTATCTAATGATCATTAATAGAATTTACAATACTTTCGGTTTTTCAAATAATATCAGGACAAACATATAAGTTCGATATATGTAACAACTATAATTAGAGCAACTATTATTTAAACAAATTTCAATTACATATATTAAATATCTAATATGGGTATTTGAAAAATTACTTTAAAACTTATGAGTATGTGTTCACTGCAAACACAATATTTGTGAAAGAGTTTAATGTTTGCAATGAGCCAATAGAAGAGTGAATCTTTGATATTTTCATAACAGACTTTGGTTTGTGAATAATAGGATTTTTTTTCTCTTTTTTTTTTCTTCTATAATTTCTTGATCATTCATCAAGTCATTTAACTATTAATCTCACTTTAATTAGCCCAAGCAATAAAGGCAAGAAAGGATCCCATATAGGTTGATGGCAGCATTATAGTTCAAGCACGTTGAGGAAATCTAAGAATCTTTAATTTCTTAATAATAAGAATTTATATCTTACTCTGATTAACTTGCAGAAAAATAATGTTATTTCTCTTTATATATTGGCATTAGGAGTAAATCTTAAATTTATTGATTATAATGTGAATGAATAATATTTTGAAATAACACTTTTCAGTATCAAACAGAGTAAAACAGAAGAAAACTTTCGTTAGATACAAAACAGATATTAGGAAAGAGTATATCATTATGAGAAAAACATTTTTTTTTTTTCAATAAATCTAATCACTAAACAAATCCTGTTAAATATAGCTGGGCGTTAATGAAATGAAGGTTAAATTTCCGTCCCTGTGATTTTATTGACTATTTGTTCCTTTAAATGAGGAAATTGGTATTAAGTAGAAAAAATCTTACATTTAATATTTTCAGTCTTTATTTCGCATTTTTTTTTAATCCAAAGTATGGGAAATATAACCTCCATGGAATGTGCCCACCCCTGTTTTTTTAGTGTTAACTGAAGAAATAAACCTGATTAGTAAAGTATTTGTGGAAAAATCTGTGTTAAACATTTATTTAATAAATCATTAACTAATCACAAAAAGATGTACATTTTAAATCATTTTACCGCTTTATTTTAAGCACATAAGTTATCCCTGGGGTGCTGAGGTAACCTCCATGGAATATCTTTAACTTGATTAATATTCTACTAGAAAATAGTACTACAGTTTTCTTTATCAGAGCTGAAGTGAAGCTCTTGAAGATTTTGTCTGGTGATGTTGTTGGATGTGCATATTTTCGTTTTGTTTATGAAAAGCTCTCCAATTCTCAAAAATCATGTGAGTGTTTTTTCTTCTTGTAACCTCCATGTGTTCTGTAATATTTTTCCAGAAAGTGTTAAACGTACTCTTTCAGATAATTCTTATAAAATGTCAATTTTCCTCTCTAAATATCAAAGCCAGTGTATTATCTGTCTTTTAAGTTAGGTTTTAAGCATGACAATCTACTTATTTGTAATCTCCATGGATTGTGTTAACCACGGACGTTACAGTTAACCATAGAGGTTGCTGAAATATATCGATGTATGATGTTATAGACCTAATTATTTATAGATTTATAAGCTATTTTATAAATAGCTATTACTGGTTTTTGATTTAAGAACTTCAGTTAAATTTTAATCTTTGACAAACTTTTTTCTACTTAGTCAATGCATATATAATTCTATAGCCAAATTTTTAGACAGCAGATAAACTCACAGTAGATCTTATTTCAAACTTTCCTAAAACTTAAGTTACTATCTAGCATGGGCCGGGGAGCCATAGTGGACTAGGAGCAATGGCGGGCTCAAAAATGAAAAATGTGACGTTGAAATTCATCGTTGTAAAAAGTAAAGGCCTACCTTTCACAATATGTTAAATCTCATTGTTCAACTTTTCATTTTGGAGCAAGCCATGGCACCTTGCTCCTCCAACCCGGGCCTGTTTACTATAGTTAGGCCTAAGCTTACCTAAGATTATTGATTTAAATTATTCATCAATGTTTGAAATGCATCCAAGAAAAAAAAAAGAGAAGAAGAAACATTTTAGTTCAGCTTCAGCTGCTACTAAAAGTACAAATAAAAATAAGAAATACCTAGTAAAGTATCAGATGCTCAAAGAAAAAAGATACGACGAATGAAAATAGAGATTGAAAAAAGGAGGGATATAATTTAAGATGATCCTTCGTTATATGAAGAACATAATACTGATTTATGCTCTTCAGAAGAAGTATTGAAGGCAGGCCTACAGAATACACTTACACAGTAAATACTTTTGCTTTTGTGAAATTTTGTACGGCAAAAAATACCATGAAACATTATGCTGACATTATTTAATCTTAAGTTGGACAAGAGTACACCATAAAGTATTTAAGGAAATCTGGATAAGATATGTTTATCTTCCCATCAAAAGAGGATGTTTTTATTGTTGATATAAAAAGATATTAATTCAAAATTGCAGCAACCAATACTGAACAAAAGAGGTCATTTTAGGTTTTCTGAAAATTTGGCAAAATACAAAATTGTGTGAGCCAAACTTACTACATTATAATTTAAAGTGTCACTTATAACTTTCATGGCTGCAAATGTAACTTCCGTATTAAGAAAAATTAGAAAACTTTTTTTTGGGGGGGGGGGGAATATTTGTCTTTGATCTTTTTTTAAAGCAAGAGTAAAATTTAATCTAAGAGTAAAATTTCAATTGTGTTATCTTTTATTTTTCTTTTAAAATTCCCTTTAATTTCAGAATTACCCATCTGGATCATGTATGTAACAATTTAAACTTATTTAATAAACTTAAACTTCTTTTGATTTTTATAAGAATAATTTATATGAATAAATTTTTTTCATTACCGTAATGCATTACAATCGCTGAACAAAGGAAGGGGGAAAAAATATTTAATAATATCCAATTGTTGAATACATATGCATTAAATTATAATTGTAAAACAGTGGGACACTTTTCATTAAAAGAGTTATTCATATTTTTTAACTTAAATAATATAGTTATATAAAAAAATTAAAAAGAAAATATTTATTTTATGGTTCGATGATTTAACGATAAAATCATTCTAAAGTTTTTTTATGTGCCAAAAACGGAAGGTTTAATCATAATTTCTATTTTAATTCTTTGTTTTATTACAAAGCAGTCGTTAAAATGATGCATATTGCGGTGATACAGCATGATTGAAAACCGTAAAATTCACAATGAGTGCTACTAATTCCATTCCTTAATGCCTCAATAAATTTTGGAGTTATTTTATGGTTTGCTTTAAAAGCTCTGTGTGAATTAATTTTTCTCTTTAAAGATTTGTAGTTTAGCTTCGCCATTGATAAAATGTAATCGTTTATAGTTTCTTATTTTTAGCCTATAGATAAGCAAGATACGTTTTCGAGAATTATACATCTTGAAATAAAAATATATACACATTGTTGTTTATAGTTACAGTTGATTATTTTTAACAATGCTACTTACTAACAAGTATTAATTTCCTAAATTTAATTGATAAAGGTAGCGTAATTTTACTGAAAAGGATATTTAATGTGAGTTCAAAGATATAAAAAATCAGAAAAAAACTCAAGACAAATCCTTGTTAATTACTTTTTACACTAGAGAAGCTTTAAACAGCACATTGTATGAAGTTAAATAATTTTGTAAATCTGAAATGAAATAAATGGACACGGTATCACTTCACTTAGAAAAAAGAGAGAAAGAAACTATTTTCTGAATTGTACCTCAAACATTCAGACTTACTAGCAAGTGTTATAATTAAAGGTATAAAGTGATAGTTAACTTTTTTGAAGTTGGAAATTGATCTTCCACGCTAATTCTGATGTTTGTATTCTTTGTTGTTGGTAGCGTATTTTGGAATTTCCCCTTCACTTTGAAAGCCAGTCTAATTTTACTCTAATTACTAAAACTCTAACAAACACTTACAAAGTGAAGTTTTTCTTTAAATCTTTTTTTATACAAATGTGGATGGATTTTTGAGAATTTTTATTCAAAATGTTGAATTATATCAACTTTTATTTATATTTACCTACATTATGTAGATTTATATTTTCTTTTGAATTCTTTAATTAAGAATAAACTCTTAAAGTTGATTATCCATCTGATGTCATTTAAAAAACTATTAAGGGGAAATTAAATAAAAAAAGAAATATCCTTAACTAATATTAAAATTTATATTTTACATACATCATGCACTGTAAAAACATTCTTCTGAAATGTCGTTGTGAAATGAGAATAACTTTTAAACATTAAGAAAAGTTTATTTTAAAGACTTACAATTAAATTTAATTTAAGAGAATGGTTACTGTCAAATGCGAATCTTCAAACTTACCTATTATTACTGAAAACATAAAAAGTGTTGGTTTAAAAGTGCTGGGTTCAACATGTAGACTAAATTTTCTTGTTTATTTTGTGTTTTTGCATTTAGTTAAATGCTTTGAAAATTTTTAGACATCTAGCCGTCCCATATGAACAGTACAACTGAGAAGCAACAAAAAATTTCTCTTGGATTTATGTTTTCGTTTTCGGGTCTGCTAAGCGTTTCTAAAAAAGAGCATTCATTCTCTTTTAGATAAATAAAGGCTTTTAGAATTTTTTTTTTCACCCTGAAATAATTATTTTTAACAGTTTAGGAGTTTTTTAAAGAATATATATATTTTCTTCTTTTCTTAGCTTGCAAAATGATGCCAAAAGAACTGTTATCTTTTTTAAAAAAAAGTAAAGTTTAAAAAGGTGGCAAAAACTTTAAAATCAAAAAAAATCTAATTATGTAGATTTGTTCTGTGAAAAAAAAAAAACCTACTTAAACGTTCTAATCTAGTTCTTCAAAGGAAGGTGAATAAAAATAGAGTTACCAGTACACAAAAAATAAATGTAACACAATAAGATGAATTAATACTCATTCAAAAATTTGATGTAATTTAAACTTGGCTTTATGCTTGCTTATAAAAAGTTTTAAATATGATTATTAAGAATAAACTCAATATTCTATGAATTTCCAAAAATAAATAAAATTTCATTCTTTTAGGATACCGAATAAACTTTCTTCTCTCACTTTTGGGAAATATCTAATGAAAAAACAATAATCCTCTTCTTATTTTGCTTTTAAGTTTGTCCTTAGAAGTATTATCATTATTTTTTTACAAAACAACATTTCCTTGTCTAAACCTAAGCAGTTGCTTAAAGTAGTAGGTGCAGGGTTATTGGGCAGTATGTAAAAAAAAGCTATACCTTGAGTACACGTTAGTATTACTTAATTCTTTTTCTTAATATAAAACTCTGAACATCAAAAAAACATTTGCACTTGATATTCTTAGACTAACGTAATGTCTCTTTATATTCGTTTTAATTAAAAAGTAGGGGTGTGGAACATCGCACAACTTTCATTACAATATAATTTCAATTAACGCGCTTCTTCGAATTTTTAAACATTTGTTGTCCCATTGGTCTTCATGTGTTATTTACAAAACAGCCCTCTCACTAAGAAATATAGCAACACTTTTTAAGTCAAAGGATAACCCTTACATGGGTATTAATAATTATTTATCACATAATATTCCAACACTAGCCTTAAATCAGTCAAAATAAGTTTCGCCAATCATAAGCATTAAAGCCTTGAATCAGTTAAATGAATATTTATGAGTCATACGCATAAAAGCCTTAAAAAAGTCAAAACAATATTTATCAAAAATAAAGATAAAAGTATTAAATCAGTAAAAATAATATTTATCAGACTTCAACATAAAAGCCTTAAATCAGAAATAAACAGTCTTAAATTATTATAAATTGTACTTATTAGTCATAACCATTAAAGCTTTAAAGCAGTCAAAAGAATGTTCAACAGGCATACAAGTAATTTTACCATCTAACACAATTAGTCATTTTACACCTTAAATATTGCAATTCTAATATAATATGTAACAATTAATTTTAGAAAAAATAATACTTGGATATGTGATATTTCAAAGAAATGCCTTTATAAAGTACTTTGAGAAATATATTTTTTCCACATTTTATTTTATTTTATTTAAAAGTACTAAATCAGACAAACTAGTAAAATCTATATAGTCTTATCTAAATTCGAACAAAACTTGTTAGAATATAAATTCAGGTTCTCCTACCATTTTAAACCGATTTGGAATATGATTTACTGGTTTGGATAGAAAATCAGACTATGTGTCGAAAGGTATACCTATCCACATAAATACCACTTTGTTTTGGTATCACAATATCAGTTCAATTTATATCAACAGTTTCTATTTTGTGTAAATGATGTTTATCTTTCAAACTAAAACCCACTTTCAATAGTTAAATTTATTGAAAGTCGGTTTTAGTTTGACAAAGACTCATAAATTTGTAAGTACCGATATTTCCCCTTGACTACAAGGGAAGATATTCAAAAATATTTGTGCACATTCCCAAATAGTCACCGGAAATATTTATTCAAAAGAAAAGAAATAACAATAAAATTTTCACCACAGTATGAAAATGTATCAATTTAAGGATCCATGAAAATAATAACTTTACAGGCCAAACCCTATCAGGAAAGATAATAATACAGTTTTAATCTAAGACGATTTTTGAATATAAATGTTCAATAATAGTTGTTCATGCAGCATCATTTGCTAAAATTTTAACTATGTTGCATATTTATTTTATTTTTTAGCTAATGTTTCTCCATGATCTCTCTAGCACGTGCACAGTTTTAATAAGTCTTGTAATTACTACAAGGCACCATACTATTTTAAACACGTGAAATTTAATTGTAACATCCAGCATATAGTATTATTTCTCAAAACACTTTAGATAACCTTTTCTTCTGATTGATATACCTAAGTATTCCAGTCACGTAAGCACTTCTTGCATCATGATCAGTAAACTCGGTATTGTTATGAATTTTTCCGCTGAGGCAATGATGGCACAGTTTTCACGGTTTAAAAGTATTTATTCTCTCTTCAGAAAACTCACAAAATCTATTCACAGGCAACAGTTTAACTACTCTCAAGCTTCAACACAAGCTTCAACAAAAATAACTTCGAATTCAGCGATTATACAAGCGCACTCCAATAGGTCAACAAAGCGATCAGCTTTCAACGAAATCCGAAGTACATCTACAAACTTTCCCGTTCTCCAGTCCTTTATATACAAGCGCGTGAGACATTCTCGAAATTTCCAGCCAATTTATCGGAAACGAAATATCTCGAAACTTCTCGATTACTTTAGGTGTTGCCACCTTTTTCTAACTTGTATAATCGCTATTAATTACTAAATAAAATAGGATAAAAATAAATTATAATAGAATTTTGAAATAATACGTCACTATTTACAATATATACAGACAATTTGTGCAACATTTCCCCCTTCTTAAAGACTGCACGTCCCGGGCAGTGAAGTCCTTAAGCCATTCAATGACTTCTACCATAATATGGGGCTAGCCTATTGTAGTGTACAACTCTAGGTTTACAGGAAGGTGTCCGTTGAATTCTCACCACGACGTCGTTGATCTTCTTAAGGATCCCATACGGCCCTTCCCAGTTCGTCTGGAGCTTAGGGGAGAGTCCTTTCCGACGTTTGTCACCTTCCTGGAATGAACGGTCCATGGCCTTGGCATAGTACCGGATCTTCATGCGCTCCGTCCTGATGTTGTTTCTCTCTCTGGCGAACCGATGTACGGCTTCCAAACGTGCCTGCAGATCATCTAGATACTGGACAGGCGAGGAAGGAGTGTCCTGTGGTTGTCCAAAGAGGAGGTTGCTGGGGAGCCTAAGGTCTCTTCCACACATCGTTAGAGATGGAGAAAATCCGGTGGTCTCGTGAGTTGCACTCCCGTATGCCAACAGAAGCGGTGAAAGTTTCTGATCCCCATCTTGCTGGTTATATGATTTTGAGATTGCGTCCGAATCATCCGCGGGTGCAGCTGATAGATCCCGGGACCTCCGTTCGATGCTTGTAACAGGAGTACGGATGTCGATTCCCTCGTCACTAACTTTGTCCATTTCCACATGAACCACTTCCTGGGAGGGTTTCATCAACGTCGCTTTCTTCGGTTCTCTCTCCGAGGCTGGAGTGGTACTTTCCATAGATGTGGACTCTTCAGCATTCTCTATGACATTGTCTTCATGAGCTACAATCCGATATACGCACAGCTCTTTCATGTCTAGATCGTGCAAAGGAACTTCGCCTCTCCATGTTTGCAGCTGGCTTTTCTCAAAATTCAGCGTAATCCCATTTTTCTTCAAAAAGTCTAGTCCGAGAATGCACGGATCTACAATTTCGGCAACATAAACGGTGTGCGTGTAGGTGTTAAATCCAAGGGCAATGTCCACTTGCAATTTCCCATGAACAGAGATATTACCACCGGACACAGTTTGTAGAGAAACAGAGGGCGATGTGTAGAGGAGTCGGCTGTTCAGGCGACGAGCCACGTCCGTCCTTACGATCGTTACGTTCGCTCCCGAATCGACGATTAGACGAGATGGAGTTCCGTTGATCTCCCTCTTCACGAATAAACCCTGGTTTCCTCCTTGCCGGGATGAAACGTGGAAACGACTGGTCGGGGCTTCACCTGTTCTACATTGCAGCTTCTGCCCTGCGAGATGACATCTTCTTAGATTCAGTTGTGGAAAATCCGTGGTAGTGTTATCCCTTCTCTTTTTCAAATCGAGGCAGTTTCGTCGTAGATGCCCTTCCCGTTTGCAGTGCCAGCAAACGACTCTGGTCCTTCGATCCCTGGCTCCGGGATAGCTTCTCATCATTCTATCAATTTTGCTTTCCAGTTCTCGAAGCTTACTGGTGACAAAGTCAGACGAATCCTCTGCTAATGCACCAAGCACATATCGTCGGTCTTTTCCAGAAGCTAGCTGCGCGGCTTCCACTCTCATGGCGTACACGAGGGCCGACTTCAGGTTTTTGTTTTGGGATAACCTTACCGCCTGCTGCACATCGGGATCTTGAATAGAGTCGATGAAATACTGCAGAGAAAGATCGCCTCGTACATCCGGGGAACAGTCAGGGAAAGCGAGGAGCGACAGTCTTTCTATATCCGATGCCAATTCTTGAAGAGTTTCATTGGCCTTCTGCTGTCTCACTTTCAATTGCAGTCTGTTGTAATCCTTTAAATGCTGCTCCCCAAACCTTAACTCCAACGCATTTGCCAGCGCCACGAATTCTCCCCGCTTCTCTTCAGGTAGTGTCTGTAAAATGTCAGCAGCTTCACCTCGAAGAGATGCCGCGAGATGGAATGCTTTCGAAGTATCGTCCCATCCATTTGCAGAAGCAATCATTTCAAACTGCGTTTGATAAACGCGCCAAGACGACCTCCCATCAAAAGTTGCCACTTTGATGTTGGAACGTGGCGCAATGAATGGAGTGGAAACATTATCCCAATTAGGCGTTGCAAAGGTTACAGCTTCGCGAGCTTCCATTTTCCGTAGTCTTTCTTCTACAGCGTCATGAAACTTTGTCTGCTCCTCCTTCAAGGTGGAAACTTTGTCTCCTAAGTTGTTCACTTTGCCGTTAAACTCCTCAAACTTTTCATCGACTTCCTTCCTTACTGCATTGAACACTTCTTCTTTCACGGATTGCAGAACATTTGAGGTAGTTTCGATTATGGTTGATTCCACCATTGAGGCTAGCTCTATCTTCATTTCTTCTTTGATTTCATTCACTGCTGCAGATGTGTTTCACACTTGGCGGCTAAAGATTTAATGTCCGACGATGTTGCTTCTTGGCTGGCGGCGATTGCGGCGGCAAGTTCGGCGTTAGTCGTTTCTTGGCGGGTTTGACCAGCGGCGATTGTAGCGGCGAGTTCGGCATTTGTCGTTTCTTGACGGGCTTGACCAGCGGCGATTGTAGCGGCGGTTGATTCTTGTCCGGCTTTTATTTCGGCTTTCATTTCAGCGGCCGTGGATTCTTGTCCGGCTTTTATTCCAGCAATCATTTCCATCAACTGCTTCATTTGGTCTTCCATCATTCCTCTAGTCGTCGGCATTCAAAATTACAATATCCCACTTCTGACACCACTGTTATGAATTTTTCCGCTGAGGCAATGATGGCACAGTTTTCACGGTTTAAAAGTGTTTATTCTCTCTTCAGAAAACTCACAAAATCTATTCACAGGCAACAGTTTAACTACTCTCAAGCTTCAACACAAGCTTCAACAAAAATAACTTCGAATTCAGCGATTATACAAGCGCACTCCAATAGGTCAACAAAGCGATCAGCTTTCAACGAAATCCGAAGTACATCTACAAACTTTCCCGTTCTCCAGTCCTTTATATACAAACGCGTGAGACATTCTCGAAATTTCCAGCCAATTTATCGGAAACGAAATATCTCGAAACTTCTCGATTACTTTAGGTGTTGCCACCTTTTTCTAACTTGTATAATCGCTATTAATTACTAAATAAAATAGGATAAAAATAAATTATAATAGAATTTTGAAATAATACGTCACTATTTACAATATATACAGACAATTTGTGCAACAGTATTATTTCCTTAACTAATCTTGGACTGCTTTACATTTCTTCATGATCCTAAATAAATGTATTTTGTTTTATCCGTGAGATTCTTTACTCTGCATTACTAATAGTTACTCTGTAATATTAGTTGGTAATATTAGTTACTAGTAATGAGTAACTAGTAATGGTAACCTAAAATGTATAACGTCATTAATAAGCTTAAAAGCTAAGCCTTCTAAGTTCTAAACCTTGTGCCTGCAGTTGATCGTCATTTTAATATCTGTATTTGCACTAAATAACGTTTCTGCTAATTAAAAAAAATAGTTTGCTTCATTCTTGATGTTTGTATAAACGTTCGGCATTTTGTGTTATTCATCCAACCTATGGTGCGTACAGTAATACAACGGCATATCAACGTACCATTATGTCAACCATAAAACCAGTTCTAAATTTGTAAGCAAACATTTCTTCAATAACGGTACTTTCTTCAATCAAGGTCTCTTTAGTTACTATGTATTACTAAGTGTAATTTTAACACTGGCAATGAACCAAACATATTGTACCGACTATGGAGGTCTAACAACCACAACGTCACCAACAGACACAGCACTAAGCTTTAACTGCTGCAATAAATATTATTACGAATTTTTCTTTTTAGAGGAATGAAGACACTGGATTACAAAAGTCAATCATTTTATTCTTCACAAAGAAATGTACAATTATTTAGGCAGCAATAGTAAAATACATTCGAGCTCAAACCAGAGCTTCCAGCCATCCCTAACTTAGCAGCAGAGAAATCTAAAGCTTCCTGCCGTTCGAAAAATCCCAGAATTGCATCCATAGCAGTTCATTTACAAAACATCCAGACATTCGGTACTATACTAGACTGACTCTGATTAACTCTAATGTGAGCCTTTTTATAGGTTGGCGACATTCTTACAAAATTTTAGAAATATCCATATAATCTAATCGTTGCCACTACTTTAAAGCTTGTATTTCCGAAACTCTTCTCAAATTTTACATTAATAAAAATCAATAAATATAAGTTATTCCAGAACTAAAAATAAAATTAGGATTTACCAAATAGTTATATCATGAATAATTATTTATAGACTGAGAGGCAACTGCAGTTTTTGGACCCCATCGAACATCATTCTGAATTTTTTATAGAAGTTGGAAAAAAGTGAGTAGATTACGAATCCACTAGTCTGCCGTGGCAAAAAAGGCCGAAACTGTTCAAAAATTGACTTTTAATAAGTTGAACTAAATCCAATTGCCAAATGCGCCATAACTTGCCAAATAATGAGCATTTTTTTTTTTTATTTAGTAACCCTCACTCTTTAATTTTCAGTTAAGAAGGTTGCAGACGATTCGGATGTGTGGCTATGGCTTTCTTGCATCTTTCACAAATGAGCCAAATTGGCAATAAACATTACTTCACTGATGACGTAACTGATGTCGCCAATTTGGGTTACTTTTAACAGATGAAAGTTTTCTGTGCCAGAGATCAGAAATCGGTTGCACTTTTTCTCCTTGAAAATCAAAATGCAGTGGGTTGCCAGACGAAAAAGTGTGTTCTCTTTTTCGCAAGTTATGGCATATTTGGCAATCGGATTTTAGTTCAACTCATTCTAAGTCGATTGTTGATCAGTTTCGGCCATTTTTGCCACGGCAGACCAGTGGATTCGTAATCTACTCACTTTTCTCCAATTTCTATAAAAAAATTCAGAATGATGTTCGATGGGGTCCAAAAATTGCACTCGCCTCCTGGACTATTACAAATTATCGTTTGTAACAATATAGTAATTTGTTTCATTCCTGAGCTTTGTTACTCTGTGGTACTCATCCGAATCCTGCTACTGACTGCGGACCCAAACATGGTATACCAGTGATGACAGCCTAACAACCGTAACACCACCTGTGAATCCGCATGACTTCCTCAAAATTAAATGCCACTCCATCTCGGTGGAAAGCAGCCGTCAAATTCCGTTCATTTCCAGCAGCAATCATGGTCATTTCCGGAGCACTGCAAACACGAATCCATTTATTAAAATTAATCACTGCATTATCTTTCACGCGTAATAAACTTCTACTGGATCACCATTATACTCTGGCCGCATTACACTGTCCCTCATTAAACCGCCTTAAGTATTCAGACACACTTAATAATATTAGCACATTAATAGCGCGGTAGACTTAATGTGCTGTCTTGTTGGGCGGGATACAGTCAGCTAACGGTTACTGTTGCTCTACTGTAAACTTCCATATACAGCTTTGGCTTTACGGTGCGGTAATTCAACATTTTGGAGGAACACGATTATGGTCATCATAAAGTGACTGGTGGTATTTGGATGTATGGATGACTTGGATTATAGATGGATGCTTTAATGCATCGCGAAGATTATTTGAGTTGTAAGTCCTCGAGGGGTCTTGCTAAGGGACAATGTTAATTATCGGTATTATTACATAGTATTGTTAATTATTTCTAATTTGTAATTGATAATGAAATTATGTTATACATAATATGACATTGCCATCACCTTACCTTTCCTTTATTTTATGATTATATATTACATGTTTAAAAGTTTGGTTATGTATACAGTTAAGTGATTAAATGGATGATATTGATACCAATTATATTGACCAAGGGTCTTATAAAGGATACATCAGCATTTATCATCAGCATTATTTATTCATGTTTGAAATAAAAAATATTTCTTTAAGTATATTCTGGTATCCATCAGTATTGTACATTATATTTCTTTGGAGTTTAGCCGAGAATTATATTGCAATAATTTAGTAGACTTTATAAGTATACTTATATATAGGAAATCTACTGCACTCTTTTTATATCAGCTTTAATTATTAGAAATTCACTAGACTATATAAGTATACTTATATATATATATAGGAAATCTACTGCACTCTTTTTTATATTAGTTTAGTTTTTAGAAATTCACTAGACTTTATAAGTATACTTATGTATATAGGAAATCTACTTCACTCTTTTTTATATTAGTTTAATTTTTAGAAATTCACTAGACTTTATAAGTATACTTATATATAGGAAATCTACTACACTCTTTATAAAATAGCTTTAATTTTTTGAAATTCACTATTGCCGAAAAAGTATAAAGTTAGTTTGCCAGAAGAAAATAATGGCACTTTATTCGGATATTTGCACTTTGGACAGTTTGGATAAAAGTTTTTAGCTAATTTTTTTAACCTCTATTTTTTCCATCTACGAGCTGAGTATCATTACTCAGTTGCGTATCATTACACGGAAATTACATGATTGCTTTTTGTAGCTGGATATAGTGGTTTATTACTTATAAATATCTACATTATTCTCAATTGTTTAATATTAAAAGGTTCAGGTACATACTTTGTAACGTTAATTGGTTTACATTCATCAGCATCACTTAAAGTAATGTTTTTTCCCCAATCTAAGTTTTTAAATATATATAATAATAAAAATAATATATGTATATATAAATATAAATATAAATAATAAATATGTATATATATATATATATATATATATATATATATATATATATATATATATATATATATATATATATATATATATATATATATATATATATATATATATATATATATATATATATATATATATATATATATATATATATATATATATATATATATATATATATATATATATATATATATATATATATATATATATATATATATATATAAATATATATATATATATAAATATATATATATATATATAAATATAAATATAAATAATAAATATAAATATAAATATAAATATATATATATATATATATATATATATATATATATATATATATATATATATATATATATATATATATATATATATATATATATATATATATATATATATATATATATATATATATATATATATATATATATATATATATATATATATATATATATATATATATATATATATATATATATATATATATATATATATATATATATAAATATAATATATATATATATATATATATATATATATATATATATATATATATATATATATATATAATATAAATATAAATATAAATATATATATATATATATATATATATATATATATATATATATATATATATATATATATATATATATATATATATATATATATATATATATATATATATATATATATATATATATATATATATATATATATATATATATATATATATATATATATATATATATATATATATATATATATATTCCTTTAAAATTAATTTCAAAATGTTATGTGTTATGAGTTACTTATCCATAAAAAATATCACTCGTATGTCATTACATATTTTAAACTACGATATCATCCTTTGATAAAACTTTCAACCAAAAATATGATCTAGTCACATACATTTAATTGCTATTTTTACTATTGTTTTCAGTCGCGAAATTTTTGAAAAGGCAAACGTTCTGACGAGTAGGTTCTCAAAAGCACAAATGAAAAGTTTTGTGAAAGAAAAGTATAATTAATTCCAAAGTCTAGTTATAGCATGTGAGGTAATAACTGTTCTTTGAAGTTTACTTACGAAAATATAAAAGAATAAAGGATAAAGTAACAAACCGAGATATAATAATTAGTTATAAAATATAAAATGATGTTGAATCCTTTTTAAAAGACAAGAAATAAAACAAGTTCTTTCTAGCGACAAATTTGTTTGAATGCAGGATTCTAAGCAATGCTGAAACCTTGCATAGTTAAAAGAGCAAGATAATCATTTGTTAGAAGTCAAAAGGCATTAAATATTTCAAAACGTACTATACAAATGCTATATATGACAAAGGTAAAATTTAAATTATGCAGCTCACTTCACTTCACTTCAGAATATTATTTTATGAAAGAAAATCATCTGAATAAGAAAGAAGAAAACAGAATCGCTCATCTGGGTTAAAAATGGAAAATGAAGGCTTTTAGATTAAAATAGGATGAGTAAAAAAGTATTTATACATATATTTTAAATTTAGTTGCATTTTAAGAATTATGAGTGGGAAATATGTTTGGTGACTTTAAGATGAGCGAATCATACCTGAACGTAAATAAACGCCAGATCTTGTTATTTACTAATATTCCATGGTCATGTGGATTTTCACAAAATCAGCTTATTATTTTGGACCAGAAACTTGCAGGGCAATTTTTCTGAGCCTTAAAGGAGAACAGGATAAAAATGTTAACACCGTAGTTGTTAGTGAAAAAGTTGAAAAAAGTCACAAATGTTAGGAGGAACAATCAACTACTAAGAATTTATTTTGTTTACATATAGTTTTTGTTTAGAACTTAGTTTGTTTATTGCTCGTACTTATTATTCTTAAGAGATTCAACAAACAATATAATATCGGAAAAAATCATAAAAATTAAAATTAAACTCTAATGTATTTTACAAGGATTATGTTCTTGCTTAGTGTAATTATACGTGTTTTGTAAAAAACATAAATAAAAAAAAACATAAAAATAATTAAAAAATCATCACATAATTTTTTCTATTGATAATGTCGAAATAAATGTATTAAAAACTAACTACGTTGTAAAATACCAAATTGCTTATGTAAGAATCTTTATCGAATGATGCAGCCTCAGGTATAATGTTTTTGTTTCTTGAATGGGATGGAAAATAGATTTAAACGAAATTTAAACCGAAAATCATTAAAAATAAAAAAAATAAACAGTATCTCTAATTTCAAACGCAAAACAATATTTTATAAAATAGCTAATATCAACACCAAATTTGCTTGCCTGAGAAGAATTTATTTAGAAAAATAATGTCTGACAGGAGATATAACTCATTTATTTTATCAATTAAATCAGTAATATTTCTTTAAAATCTATATCAATGCAAATGTGCTTGAGAAATTGATGTTATATGTAATTAATATGTTGTATTCCTATTTCGCATATTTTTCATTTATACATTTTCAAGCTTATATCTTGTGTCTTGTTTTTTTTTTTTTTTTTTTTTTTTTCCATTGCACATTTTCTCGATGGTAACCTTTTCTGAGAGACAAAATCTTTTTTTATTTTTATTTTAAACCCCAATTTAACTGAAGTTGTATGCTGCCGGAAGTATAAGTAGTCACCGGAAATAACTCTTTTAAAAGAACGTAGTTTTGCAGAATTTCTATAGAAACTCCTTTATCGGTATTTCGATTTTTATACCATTTTAAAGGTCTGGTATTTTAGAGATAAATTTAATGTCATTTCGTAACTTTCCACCTAGAGTAGATTTCGGTTGTGTACGGTATTAAATGCTTCACATTTAAGTTATAAAATTATCTGTTTTACTTTCAGTTGCGATTATTGAAAAAACTGTAAATGATAAAAAGTGATGAAATTACATTAATTAAGCAACTATTAAAAGTTTACTGTATTTTAACACTTTAAACAACTATTGAGGCATGGTGACATTTATGTATTGAAATTTATAATATTTAATTTTTTTTTTTACCCTAAATGACAACTTTTGAACATAGTACTAAAACCCATTTAAAAAGAAAAGAAAAAAGATATTCTCCGATTCTCCCAATTAAACGTCTCTGGTTTCTTAAAACCCTAAACAAGGCTCGTGATTCCTAGTAGCAAAACTACGCTGGCCAACATCGCTCAACTCTTGCCAATACATACTTGGGCCGTTGTAGACTGGGCGTTGCTATGGATATAGGCCAATCCCAGTGCTTTGTAAATTATACTGGAAATTTTGAAATGTTGATACAGAGTTTTAAAACTGAAATTAAAGATAGATAATTATAAGAAAAGATGGAGGGGGTAAAAATATGTTTTCTCATGATATTGAAATATTAATTTTATTTCAAAACCGTATTTCCCATATTGGTCAGTGATTTAATGGGCACTGCATATAATTAAACGCGGAATTAGTAATCAACCGCCATTGGATCCCAGTATTAATAATAAAAAGGATAATGTGGCTTGGGACAAAGTCATCTTCTTACGAAGATGTTTTCCGGATCTGAGGATATAAGCCAGTGCCTCCTCTAGAATGTCTGAGGATACAAATATATCAATAAAAATATCTTCAAAATGGAATTAATAGTCATAGAAAACTTTGTTGATAAAATTTGTCAATCATAGATGACTGTTACTTTCAAATATTTTACTCAATTTCAACCTTTGAACATTGGGAATAGCTCATTTTAAATATGTTTGCTTTTGTTGACATTTATTCAAAGATCCAGTCTTCAATAGTGTTGTTTCTTAACCAAATCAAGAATATGACAATCATTTTTTTTTTTTTTCATCTAAAAAGAAAACTAATTTCATATCCGACATCTATTGGCTATTTTAGTTTGTTAGTGGCCACAATTCTTATAAAAACATGGCCAAACAGCTGCCAGTAGTGCTTACTATAGAAATTGAATTCTGTAAACCAGGAATGAATTTCACCAGTGTTCTATAACGTTAAGAAATATGTTCATCGATAGTGCTTAAGATACATAAAAGTAGAATTCTTGTCACATTTTTTTTTTTTTTTTTTTTTTACTTCATCAAAGGAAAGGGATTAAAAAAATGTATGCCCTACAAAACATAATTGCGTTGAAGTAATTGGATTTAAATTTAAGAATTGGAATATAAAAATAAACAATATTTAGACAAAATCACCTTCTAGTTGATTTTTGTTAGTTCCAAATAATGTTTTACTATATAGTTTATATTTCTATATTTCCTATAGTTAACTTTAGTTGAAACCGTCAGGTGATGTTTTTATTAGAATTTCCATGTAGCAAATAAATGTCACCAACGAGATCTCCATGGATGCCATATAAGCAATAAATTCCCTCAATTTTTTTTCTTTTGTAGTAAACTCGTCACTTTCAAAATATTATAGTTTATTTAATACTACAAAAATTTTGATAAAATGAAAAATTACTGTGGCGTTTTTGTTCCTATCCTATCGAAATCTACTGTCAACCTATGAAACATATAATAGTATCACCCGATGCTATTTTTTTTAATTTTGAATCCTTTTATTATTTCTTAAGTATTATCCACTAATTCATGGGGCAAATATATCTAGTATATAGAAAATTTTGATTATTCAGACAGCGTACAGTGTTCAAAAAGAAGGTCTCTCAAATTTGAATAGAATTAAGCCAAACTAAACCAAACATTCAACCCGAGGCCGATGAGGCTTTTGTGTAACCTCAATGAGCTTAATGACATACAAATTCCTTCTCACTCTAAAAAAATCCAATCCTAATGCTATTGTATACAAAGGTACTTGCTCTGAATTAGACACCGATGCCTCCCACTTGCACTAGCCGTGTTTACTTAAGCTCTTGAAAGTGGAATTGCAAAAGCAATAAAAGAAGCTTTTGTTTGATCCTCAATTTCGCTGCCAAATCTTCTAAGCCTGGAGGTTGGTGAGAAGAATACGTGCCTAGGTGTATACAATCTACAATGGGTATAAGTCGGCTGAATGTCAGTTGCTGATTTTAGTTTGGACCTTTTGCTTCGTGGGGTATTTTTTTTTTTTTTTTTAAATCTCTGATATCATAGGAAAAACAATTTGGATTGTGACTAACAGAAAGTTTCTACGTTAACTATTGCGGCATATCGGACCTAGATACCAAGTTTGTTCAATTTGGTGACAATCGGTGGACATTTAGAATGTCCGCTGGAAATTTATTTAAGAACTTTTATTCTCGCATGCCTGCAGCATGAATAGTTTAGATGGGAATGTTGACTTTAGATAGATGGATGTAGCCTTTGTGAAAGTTTCTTACTAAAAAATCCAGTGTGAAAACGAAAATATTAATTATTGTTTAATCGCTGACTCAATCTCTGATGGATCATAAACTTTGTCGGTAGCTTTAACAATCTCCAACAAAAGAAACACTAAGCTGAATAAAATAATTTATTTCTAGATAATTATACCCAAAATTGAGGAGAAAGTTTGCACTTGTCACAGTTCTTGTGGCCGCTACACAGAACACATATTTTTCTCAATTAATTTTTAATTCACTAAAAACTGACTCTTTAAGATATAGCGTAAGTTATTAAAACGTATTATATGTAACTATGGCAACGAAAAACCATTGTTATAAAGAACGGAATCGTGACGCGACCACTTCTATTGTCTTAAACTAAATAGGGTACATATAAATGTATCTCACACATTTGTTGCCTAAAAAACGTGGCTATCTCTCTTATTAATATTTTTCATACACAATTAGTGTGATTAATGAAAGTCGAAAGTCAAGAAGGATTTTGAACTTTACCCCCTTCATATGAATTCATATCTGCCATAATGCTCTAAGATAGTCGTGGCGTGTTCATTGCAACTCTGAAATGTCATCATCTACTTGATGAACCATCAATTAGGAAGCGCAATCATTCATCTGATTTTTATTTGATCATGAACTTAAACAATTACTATAATTGCTGTTTTATTGTATGCTTCAACATACCACAATGTTTCGATCTTACTTACAATTATATAAATATTTTTTTTTTAAATATTGAAGAAGTTCTTTTTCAACCATATTCTGGTTGTTGTTTTGTATAAAGAGCGAAACTATTATTTTGTATCCAATTTATTGAGAGATAATAAAAGAGCCCAAAGTCTTGTAGGACATTTCTTGAAAGGAAGAATAAAAATACGCCTGTCTTATTAATTGCTAAACTTAAAATGCTTATTAAAAACTTACATACTATAAACCTTTTTTTATATTTATCAAGCAATTCAATTTCTTAATTATATAAATAAAAACTATTATTCTTTTATAGCTACTTAGATTTGTAGAATATGTTTTATATACTGAGATACATGAACTATTTTATATACTGAAATGCAGGAAATGTTTTTAATAATGAAATGGAGGAAATGTTTTTAATTTCGTGGGGAAGGGGTGGGGGTAAGTGAGTTTCTTCTAAATCTTTTAATGTTTATTTTGTTGCAAATGTTCAGAATAAAATGACTTATTTATTTCAAACGATGTAATGATGATAAAATATGGATGGAGTTTTAAGTGAACAAAATAAAACACTTACAATGAAGTACACTAATTACAAACGATATTCAACAATTTATTATTATTCAAAAAGTTATATTTTGCCAAAAAAAGCCCTAAATCGGATTTGAATCATTTAAAAAAAACTAATCAAACTTTAGAATTAAAAACAAATCATCTGTTTTTTTAAAAACAGCACATGAAATGTAAATGATATACATTGAGTGAAACTATTACTTCAAAACCAATTTGTAACTATAATTTATAATATGCTCTCTTTATGATGTCTCCAACATTTTATGCAATAAGATTTTCACAGAAGAAAAAAATAGGGATTTGCATCACACCAACTCAAATTTAAATTCTAGGTGTCAAAATCCAACCATGAAATAAAATGCTGTCTGAAGTGTGAAATCTTATTGCATACGTCAAGTGTTTGCGACATTTTGACATTTGAGTCCAGGGGCTGTACCACATTTCCAATTATAGACATTTTAAGGATAATAACACTGCTTTTATATGACAAGTTTAGCATGCACAATGGACCATCAAAACTACTCAGGCAAAATTTTAAATGCTCTTTTTTATTTGCCATGTGACATTTGACTGAAACGTTACTCTAGCGAACAATTGTACATGAACGTTTATTATATTTTCATATTAAAATTGAATATATTTTTGAAATAACATGATGCTAATTCTCACTCTTATTGAAAGGCATTATGTCATTTTAAACTAAATCTTTTGAAATAAATTTATAAAATATTTTTACAAAATGCTTTCTGGCATAATAAAATTGAATATATTTTTGAAATAACATGATGCTAATTCTCACTCTTATTGAAAGGCATTATATCATTTTAAACTAAATCTTTTGAAATAAATTTATAAAATATTTTTACAAAATGCTTTCTGGCATAATAAACTATTGTATTATTATATTATTATTCGTCAAAGTACTTTGTAACATTTTGGTCTATGTTAAATGGACTCGCTATTCTTAAAATACGATTTTGTAGATTTTATTATTTTTTTTCCCCTATTTATATATTAGTTAAGTTTCTATTAAAATTAGAAGTATGTTTTATTTTGTTTTAAAAATACAAACTATGAAATTATAACATATAATACTATTGTCTTTTACTTTGATTTTCTCTAAATGTGATATTTCAAAATTCTATTGATCTTTTCAAACCACTAGAGATATACCATTAATTTCTTGATTAAACTGCAGTACATAACTTAAAAAAAATCCTTGTTATTTTCATAATTATTTTTTAAATGCCGGATCTTGGATAAAAAGGGGTTTTCATAAAAACAAAAAAAAAAAGCGAAAGATTAATAAAAAAAATTTAAAAATTATATATTATTTTTGTTGAACTTTTACTTCAATATCTTGTATAAGATCTATTATATAATAAATTCCCTTAAATATTTTGATTTATGCATATTTAAAATCACGAATAAATTTGCAACAAACTAAATCCATTGCATATGTTGGAAGAATCTACAAAGCAAATCCTCTTAAAATGAATTATCCACTTTTTAACAGGCATTAGTCCAATGTGTGTATAGTGCATGTTGTATAGTAATCAAAAGTTAAATACTTTTTAATTATGTTCTTCGCAACTAATGTTAAAACTCCAATTTTCTAAGTACTCTTTCTAAACAACTAAAGCACTGTTAATTCTGAAAATGTTCCTGAATATTATTTATTCCTATTTTAATAACCTGAGGGTAGCATTTGGAGAGCTACGTGGCTTGGATTCAATCTCAAATAGTAAAACCGCAAAAATCACTGGTAATAGTATTTCTTTAAGACATTTATTTTCGGAAAAATTATTCAATATTTCGCAAAAAGCATTAACCTTAGATTAATTTATGATGTAAAGCAAATATATATTAAAAATTTAATTTTAAAACTAATAGCTGCTTTTACCAAAAGGTACCTACAAATTTGAAAAATGAGTTGAGATCATTGCATTTTTATTTGAAATTGTAGCAGAGGGAATCTGAGTTTTTCATTTTTTAAAATTATTTTTCTTCGAAACTAGAAGGAGTACTGGTCAAAATTATTTGTTAAAAGATGGCAGAATAAATTGAAATTTAACTATATGCAAAAATCATGAAATCGATAGTTTTGAAATTTTTACCCTACTTAACTCCATTAATAACCACGTGTGCAAATAATTTTACCATGAAGGTATAGGCTATATTGAGTAAGTCAAATGCTTCAGGTTTGATACATGTTTCTTAATATGAGTTAATTATTTTTCTTTAGTTTATAAAGTATTTTAAACAACAGAGTGATTATTTGCAAAAGCAAAAAAAAAAAAAAAAAAAAAAAACTAAAAAACTGTAAAATAAAATCAGTTGCCAGATTGACCTGAATATCCTGAAACTACATTTATACAGGATTATTCAAATTAAATCCCTCTCTATATATGTTTTTTTAGAAACATAAAAATGTGGATTTAATTTAAAATGAAACATTTAAATGGAATGAAGTATAAAAATTGAAGATATGGTATAAATATAATATCCATACTTCATTTATTCAGAAATTTTTAAAAATTGAAAGGATATACAACTTCAAAGATTTCTAATCTTCTCATATTAACTAGACAACATAAAATTGTCTATATTCTAAAAATATGCATACATAGAAACTAAAAACATTCAACTAGAAGAAATTATAAATGAATGAGTCAAGATAAATGAAAGAAAGTAATAATGTATAAGAAAAATTTCATCAGTTGCATCTAATAATAATCATGGGTAATGCTCAAAAGGGGAAAAAAACATAGACCATTTTTTTCTTCAATACACATTTGTCCTTTATAAAAGATGTTAACGACATGGAACTACAAGCGTATTCGCTTGTAATGAACGCAATAAACATCTAACTAGAGATAACTATTAGTAAGCTACCTTAAATGAAACTGTTAGTGCAATACATTTTGAAGTATCAATAATGCATTTTCGAATAAATAAAAGATTTTTCATTCTTTTTTTTTGGCATTGCTCTCGGCATTAGAAGTATAAAAATTCTTACACAATTAAAATTTCTTCTTACTTCGTTTCTTGGAAAGCAATGCAAAATTCGGAATTGTTAGTAAAAGTCTAAACAAAAGAAAATAATGCTTCTTGTGAACTTATTTTATTTGATACCCGCGGCCCAATAAAGATAAAAATTATTCCAGCAATTCACATACTTTTCTTTATTACTTTTTAGAGGAGTGTTGTTTGATTTTTTTTAAATGTTTATTATAAAATAAAAAAATAAAATGCATTTATTTATTCCTTAATTTTTGAACAATTTGCACGTTATGAAGAGATTAAAAAAATCAACAATGTAGTTTAGAATTGACTCCGTTTTTAAAATTAAAAAACCGTCTGGGCTATTTTGAAAAATTGTGAATTTCTTTTAAAGTCTTTGTACATAACTCCACTCAAATATTTTATTTTTATGGCTAATTATTGCAGTGATGTTGGTTGTTTATATTATTGAGAAGTATGTTAATTGTCCTTCATAAAACCAGTTAAATGAGATATAAATTTTAATTTATGAATTGGATTTCTATCACAATGCAGAAAGTAATTTAAATATTTTACCGCAACAATTCTCTTATAAATTTATTAGGACTCAACAATACCAAATTTTAAGTTATTTAAGTAAACTCTGGATAGACAGCAAAGATTTTTTTTATATAAAATAACGTGCAGTTCAATTTTCACATCTATTTGTTGTTTAAATTATTGTTTATTTAGCTACTACCTTTCAAGGGTCACATGCGCCATAAAATTCATAATATTCCTTAAATTTTTGCTTCTCCCTAAAATTCCTAAAATTATCCTAAAAAAAATTAATAACCCCGAAAATTCTCTGATTTTCCTCAAAACTTTGGGAAAAAACCATATATTCATCCAGATGAGAATTTTGAATTGAAATTAAAATCGCATGTATGTCAAAAGAGTATAACTGTTTACTGATACAGCTGTTATTTTGCGAAAAAGTTATTTGATGTTCAAATTTTTGAAAATTTGCCGGTTTTTGCCGGCTGCTTTGAAAATAATATGTCGGTGTTAGAAGCCTATGGCAGCTTCAAAAGAAATATCCCTAAACGTTTTTCAATTATCCCTAAAACTTTAAGAACTAGCTCTAAAGTTTTTTTAATTGTCCTTAATTTTTTAAGAATAATCCCTAATATTTTTGTGAATCACCCCTAAAACGTTCGTGAAATTTTTGAA
Source organism: Linyphia triangularis (assembly GCA_963978545.1). Lineage (NCBI taxonomy): Eukaryota > Metazoa > Arthropoda > Arachnida > Araneae > Linyphiidae > Linyphia > Linyphia triangularis. Next base: position 15,730,184 of record OZ021732.1, read on the forward strand.
ATTTTCCGTAAATTTTTAAGAATAATCCCTAACATTTTTGGAAATTATCGCTAAATTGTTAGTGAAATTTTTTTAAATTATCCTTAAATATCCTATCAAAATCTTTTCAGAACTCACTGCGCCCCCTACCTTTGACAAAACAAATTAAACTGGCAATAACATTTCCATTTATTTATTTGACCTATATCATGGTGCAACAAGTAATTTTTATATCCATTCGCTAATATCCTCTTATCACTGTATTCCAGTGATTCTCAACCTTTTTTTTGGTCGCGGCACACTTTTAACGATTTCAAAATTTGGTGGCACACAGAGAAAAATATAAGTTCAAAAGTTGTTTACTTACTTATAATATACTGTGTAAAATAGTTTATGATAATAATTTGGAATGCAAAATAAAATAATATAATATGTACTACAAAAACAACAGTACGTTTATTAAGGGATTAATTACAAATATACATTTCTAAAATTTGGCGACACACTTTAAGAATTTTCCGGCACACAAAAGTGCCGCGGCACAGTGGTTGAGAATCACTGCTGTATTCCTTCTCAACAATACCAATATTTAAGAGGTTTAAGTAAAACTTCGAATTGGACAGTGAAAATATGATTTTCTTATATTGCCCCTTTCTGTCAAAGAATAGATATTACAGTACGCCTCCACTCATCTCACATCCCAACACGACCTCCCGAATCAATCCCCAATCAATAAATATCCCACATAATTACATCCAGACCTAAAGGACGGTATTACCTCTAACCCATAATATAACTCCCAGCTTATAGGTGAAGCCGCCCATTACTCAACACCAAAAGGGGTGACCCTAAACGGTGTGGGAAAAAGAAAAAAGAAGAAATCTCTGGGGGTAGAGTAATGATCTTTACGGGTGTTTGAAGGGGAGGTGACTACCGATTCGTAAAGATGCGGTTGACGTTTTCTTGGAGATTTGTTGCGTCGCTAAGCCAAGATGGAGATTACTTACCATGGGTAGGAATTGATGACTAGGTTTTCTTCTAATATGGTTTGGGGGTGTAATTGCAAGAAAAGAAAAGGGACAAATTTTGGAATTTGTTGCGCATATTTCAGCTATATTTAAGTGATTGACCTGATAAGATATTGTTGATAGTTGGACATATATATTTAGATATTCAGTTAACGAATTAAGTATTTAGAAATTTCTTAGGAAAATCGGTTTTGTTATTCTATAACAGATTCCGGTTACCTATGTCTGCCATATTTAAGTACTTAATGCAGACAATTACCTTGATTTTGAACTCACCTCTTACTTCTTACCTTTGAACCAACTTCGATAACGAGATCGTCAGCTGAGTAAGTTCATCTCTTTACAATCTCACCACACGAACGAGAAGACATTGAGATCTCAATAGCTTTAATATGAAACCATCACTCAAAATTGTGAAAGTTGCAGTGTAAAATTATTTATTTTTACCAATTTTTTTTTTTTCAAACTCAATATACGGTAAATTGAAGCTCACTGGTAGATTCGTTACTATACTAAATCAAAATAGATGTTTCTTTTTCTGGATGGTATTTGATGCTAATAAGGATATGGCATGCGGTTTAAGAAAAATGCAAAGGAAAGTATTTTTGTATGGTCCCTATCTAGAGGGGTGGTTTTTTTATTAACTATTTACTCGAGAAAATGCTTTTATGAAATTTATGAAGCATAAACTTTTTTTTTACTCCAAGTGAACACCGTATTCTTAAGAAGATTGTAAAAAAAATAATAAAAAATTTAGTTATTGGGGTGTTATGACTTGCCTCATAAACTTTATTTTACTAAATAGTACGCTTTCTTGGATAATCGTTGAATCTCTAAATCAAGGGGGCGATGATTAATTTTCTCGAATGGAAATTTATGGCAAGAAGGCTATTACGATTTATGAGGTATTTTGAACAAAACAGGGAGAGATGTTAATGCGGTATCTATCAAAATGGTACCTCTTCTGTTAGGTTATTGTTGTCAGAGAGAAATTTATTTTGTTTATGTTGACAAGTAATATATATTTGCAATTTAAATAAAAATCTTATGTTCAGCAATGTATGGATAGCAACAACAACAAATTCGAAAAGAAATAATGTGTGTGCTGACTTGTTTATTACTTTCGATTGTACATCAAAAGTTTTGTTGATAAAGTGTTACATGCAGCTGACAATTTCTTGGAAGTTTTGCAATGCTAAAATTTTATGGAAATCGGTTTTCATGGATAAAAATAAAAATATCGCACCATTGCCTCTAAAGTGACACATTTCAAAATTATTCATTTTTAAATTTGTCTGTATAGAATCACATACTACATGGACAAGTGCCTTGAAGGTTTATAATATAGTTTTATTTGCAGAAACAAGTAATAACTTACGTTGAGTTAAATAATCAAAAAGACAAGCAATTTCCATCCATTCATAACTCTGTTTAATACATTTATTGAAATAGCATTATTTAACACACTCAATCCTCTTAACGTGGACTTGAGTCAAACGTCGATATCAAAATCATTAAATTATGTCTCACAAACATTTACGTACAGGAATACTGGCTGAGCTGTACGTGAAATAAAAATAGCGCTTACTAGGACTGAGAGTGTAGATGAAAGTTGGAAGATTGTGGCTCTCTGGGAGTCAGGTACTCGGAATGGTTTTTCATTCACCAGGAAATTGAAAATAATGGCGGCACGTTCTAATTTCTAGACCACGAGGTTGCGAGTTCGATTCCCGTGTCAGGCATGGGTGTTTGTAAATGTATGTTGGCTTAACAAATGACGAATGTTTCGACGCATTATAGCCCTCGTGTTTCTGACGGTGCCAGATAATCTGAAAACAACCAAAATAATGGTGGAATGAGCTAACTCAGGGATATGCAGCCAGAAACGTCTCCGAACTGACACCGGCTATTGCTGACAGCATACTTATATGTGTACCTCCAAAGTGATGCTCAAAAAAGCATAATCACAATGATAGAAAGATGCTCGTAGATGTCAAAAAGACCATTGCCTTCCCAAGAGCCCGCATTTTTAAAAGTTCTGAACTCCACACCTCCAGATAGTTATTTTAAAGAGATGTGAGCCCATTGGATAGGTCGGGTTACATGACTGAACAAGATTCTTATTGAATGGTCAAACAGTCGTGGGAAAAACCCTCCCATATACTTAGTATTTAGACTATATCCCTTTGATTTGCTTTGAAATGTATGTTTATGATTTGCAATACTGAAAAACCCCTCAATGTAAACATCGCAAAAATGCCTGAGAGCAACTCATGGTAACTTGAAGCTGGAAAAACAGCATTAGACCGTTTCACCTGTAATAAAATGTAATAATCTTGTGATGTTCAACCCTTATCAAGTTCATGCAGCTTCTGATTTTGTACACCTTTGAACTCAAAATGAATAATTTTGAGTTATGTTACTTTTGTAAGCATGGACGCTTTATATTATGGATTGTGATAATATATATCAATAAACCAGGTAAATTCAAGTTTTGTTGAATAACACTGAAATATGAATAGCTTTATAGTACGTGTACATGAAAAACGTGTACCATGAAAAATGGACGTGTTATGCAAGCACAAAAAAACAGCTTTGCAAATGGCCAACAAAAAACACGATAGTGACAGACGGTTGAAATTTGCATATGACAGAGATCAAAGTTCACATGGGTGAATTCACAGGCTATTTTATTGGCTTTCTACGCTGAATACCTGGCGAACGGCCTCCGTGTGCCACGCTCGTGTTTCTGTTGGCCGTTCTCAGAGCTGGTTTTTGTACGGGCATAACGAGTTTGATTTTTGTGATACACGTACCGTTCAAACGCTTTCTAGGCTTTTCGCATGCGCCGAGAATTTTGCGATAGAAAAAACATAGGTAAAAAAGTAGGAAAAAAAGTAGTTCGAAAATTTCGATTTTCTGTAACTATACCCGTAACCGTGAGCTCAATTTTGTTGCAATTCACAGAATCCCGATCTCATACCTCTGAATAACTATATATGAAATCACATCTCGATCGGTTGAACGAACGGTAGCTAGAGGTCCATATACAAAATTATTTTGTGACCACCTTGTACTTTAAGGTATACGTATACAAATGAGATGATTTCCTTTAATTTTTAGGTTATAATTTCAAACTTTTTGGAAGCATATCAGAATTAAAATTAATGCATTTTTATTTATAAACTTTCTTTTTCCGTCAATTTTTTTATCAGCTTATTGCAATTAAAGTGACTAATTAGGACATTATTAGAACATACATAAATAAATTTTCTAATATTTTTATTGCAAATAAAATATATTATATTGATGTATGTTCGAATGGAGGATTTTGAATTTGGCTTCAATATTTGTTTAATTATAAGTTTTTAAATAAAAGGTTTAAAAAAATACATAGTTTTTAACAAAAAATTAAGATTAAAATATGCATAAAAAATTTCATAACAATATATGTTAGATGATCCATAGAAAACACATTCACAACTATTGTCGACAAAACAAAATTTGAATTTTGTAAATTGGATAATTTATTGTGAAGTTATGACCGTTGGCGTAAAGTCATATAACACCAAAATGTCATTCTTCAGAAAACGCGTTTAAAGTTTACTACACTTATGAATGTGATACAAAACAGGTTCACAAAACCTACTGTAATTTAAAAAGTAATTTGAGTCTCATTAAGAAAATGGTATCATTTTAATGGTAATAAATTCGGGAAAATTTTAAAACCAAAAAACAAAAACGCAGACTTGAGTCAAATTTCGAGATTCCTAATGTATATGTATACCTTAACTTATTTTGTATTCTAAGAATCAGAAAAAGAATAGACTCGTATAAAAGTGATTAAAAGTACATTTTCCTATCATCCATGATCCTAGAATTTTTCAAAGTATTTGTGTTGCTCTCTTTTATTGAAGCTGTTATTAAAGGAATAGAGCGCATCGTATAAGAACTACTAGCTGCATCAATTTAGAAAGAACTGTTGTTTATGGTTTAGGTACCGGCTTACTAATAGCCTGAGCAATGAACGTTTAATTCGGTATGCCATACTTCAAAACGATATTTTTATTGATTTATAAGGAAAAAAAATATTTCTAAATATTGCTTTATTGGTAAAATGTTTCGAGAGAGAATTTTTCTTCTAAAGATATATTTGAGATCTTCCAATACTCCAAGTTTTACAATTTACTGCTCTTGGTTAATATTTGTTTTACTTATTTTATTATTACAAGCAGTATATTTACTTCGAATATTACTAAAGTAATATAACTATTAACAGAAACTTATTACTCATATAAATCCTCGAAATTCCCATACAAAAGTGAAGCATATTAGTAGATTGGATTCAGTTTGTACAGACTATGAATTTATATAAGTTGTAGAGATATATGCAATAGACATAGGTTAAATTAAATTCCTTAAAAGTAAAAAAAAAGTAGAAAAAAAAGGTTAAAAAAAAAGTAATGGAAAAGAGAATGTGCCTTTTTTATTAAATCTATTTATAAATCATCAACATTATTTGAGTGAAAATTCACAATTTATGATTCCTTTTTCCTAGAAAATCGTAGAAAAAAAAAAAAAAAAAAAAACTAAATTGACTCACTTAACAACCTACGTAACACTTAAGGGGACTTTTAACCCTTCGAACTTTTTTTTTAATTAAGACTTTAAAATTATAATTTTTACATATTCGGAAATATTACTAAGTAAATTCAAGTTATATTTTCGTTTTCATTTTTCAATATTTGTAATAATTTTTTTAAAAATATGTTCCTAGTAATATACTCTAAAGTTTTAGGCATCGGATTTAGAATTAAAAATAGTCGGATTTAGAATTTAAAATAGTTTTCGAGAAAAACGATAATTACTGTACCTATATGTAAAAAAAAAACTTATAAAACGGGTATTTTTCAACACTTAAATTTGAAAAAAGAAATTTTTTATTTTATCCAAAAATCCATGCCTATTCTTGTCAAATAGATATTAAAAATTACACAAAAAATCAAGTAATTTCATTCACATTTGCTGAAGTTTTTGCATTTTGAGTCAGGTGGGAATTTCAAAAATTATGAACTGAGAAAAATGCGTTCGAAACATCAAAGGAGATATTGTAGCAATGCTAAATTCTACGTAAGAATGTAGTTTTTCTACAATTGCAGTTATAGAATCAGCTCCAAAACTTGCCAAAATAAGTAGAATGTTTCAAAGATTATAGACATGCAAAAAATAGAAAATTTATATTTTTATATTTTTTGGTGAAAACAAGTGGTACTAAGTCCCCTTAATCTGACAAAAAAAGAAAACAAACTATCTCCCTCAATAAATGATAGTTTTATCATCATCTTCTAAGTTCATCCACCCTAATTAACCAAATTTTATAGAGGGGATTCAAGATTTCCCTTTAAAATAAGTTTGCAGCTGTGACTATGTTAAAGAATCAACTGTTAGTGATACTTAAACCGTTATCGCCAAACAGGCAGTTTGTGAATTTTGGTTTTAAAATATATGTCATCATTATGTTTCAAATTTCGAAATATTGTTTGACGGAAACAGTATAAAGTATCTTTATGTAAAAAAAAAAATAATAATAATAAACATCCTAAGAAATGCGATATTTTAATAGTATTTATCATTAGATTTAGTATATATAAATGTCTTCTTAGAGTAAACTGTAGTATCAAAATACTGGATAATAAATGAGTAAAATCTTTTAGACTGCCATATATGATATTTATAGATTGATTCCTTATAGAAATCATTTCCTCACTCATGGAACAAATTAAATAACACTCAGTATTATAAATTTAAATAAAGTTAACTGTCAACACAAATTCAGCTTTAAAAATTAATTTTTTGGGAGAGGTGTCTTTGGGGAGAAGAGAACAAGTTTAGAGAAGTTTCATATTTCCAAATAATTAATAGAATATTTAAGAGAACAATTATAGCAATTTAAATAAACACTTTTTAAAAGTTGCTCTTTTTTTATATTAACAACCTTCCCCTTTAACTATAAATAACCTCTCAATTTGCTAGTGAGATTTTTATTAATTACGTGTTGTCATTAAATTTTAATTTATTTGTTTTGTTAGTTTAACGACTATATTGGTTGCTTTAAAAAATATAAGCTTTTCGTATGCAAAGAAGGTTATATTTTTGTTTATTAGTTAGTTTGTATACAAATGTACAGTTTAATTCTGACCTTAATAAAATGTTGCCCAATTGACCTTCGTAACATGAGATCACTGGAATCTCTAGATATTTCAGTTAGTATACAGCTTAAGAAAAATTCATAAACGCAATTGACAACAGAGTCTATTAATATTTAAATATTTTACCACTACTAAACGATAACAGATAATACTTATTCTGCATGTTTTCTCTTAATTTCTGTCAAAGTGTGCAAGTCGATAGTATTTATGAAATTTTAGAGAAAAATGTATCAACTTCGGCTCATTTAAAATAAGTTATAGGATCTACAATTTTGAAGAATATCATAATATAAAGACGAATGTAAAAACTATCAATATTCAATTACAAAGTCAATTCTGGGAACAGTAAAAAAAATCATAAAAGAATATGCATAGCATAATATTCTTAATGGATTTATTATAAATTGACAATAAAAAAACTCATAATATCAACTTCTAAGTTTGTTAATGGATTTTGTGTAAAAATAAAACCTTACAAGTAATGAAGAGACTTAGTTGCTTGCATTGATGACATGGTGCAATTCGCAACCCACTTTAGCTAATTTGAAGGTAGTAAGTCTTAGTTTAAGAGTATCAAACTACACGAATAAGAACCTACCTTTACGTGATTAGCCTTCGTCTTTGGGATTAGGTTTCAAAAGTTTAATTAAAACGTGCAAGTATTGTAGTTTGAGAGATCTAAGGATTTGAATAGGATCATTGTAAGAGTTTTATTCAGTGTGTTTCGGCTTTTGCTTCACTTAAAGTATAGATGCAAGAAGGGATTGAAAAGCGCCAATCTTTAAACTTTAATATGCAATTTAGATTTTTCTGACTTTTAAAAAGGAATATTTGGTATTCTTTTTAAATATAAAGGTCTAGTCCTAAATGGTTAAAGTCGTATGTCTAAAGTATGCGATGCTATTGAATGTGTATATAATTGAAAGAAAATAGAACTCACCTCTTAAAGTATTTCTTTTAAAAATGTGTTGTTTTAAAGAAATATTGTATTTGCTTATAGTTATTAAAAGTAAACGCTTAAGGAAGTAAACGTTCAGAAATTACATACATGTACTGAAAAGATGTTTCAATTTTTTTCTCCAAGCAGTATATAAATTTGCATTTGTAAAATATACATTTAAAAAATACAGTATCAAATATGAATATCATATAATCGTTATTACTTAAAGTTGGGAAACGAAAGTAATAAAGAGGTTTTCGAATAATTGATGGAAGAAAAATAATTATGAGGCATATAAAACTAAATTTGTTACAACGAATTTAGAATTTCAATACGTAAGCAGGGAGTATTTGTAAATTTATATATATCTATGGACACATCCCCCCTCCACAATAAATCTGAACTTTAACTAACCCTCTATATAAAATACACAATATATTTTCCTTAACGATGAGCTTACGTAAATGCTAACTAAATCGCATTGTCTTTTAAAATCTTATGAATTTTACAAACGCTAATTTAGCTCTAAGTCAATTATATCCAACCCAACTGTATAACTCTCAATGTTCTACAATCAACAATCCCCCTGTATAACTTCTCCACTCTCGTATCCATTAACCACCAAATCCACACAGTCAAATATACCCAGCCCTATCTCAACACAGAACTCACTTATTAGCGAAAACTAATGGCGTTGTCCACTATTAGTCAACACGATGCGACTTCTTAATTTATTCAGCAGCGATGGTAATGAAGTAATATTCTACCAATGACTGTTGGCCCATTCAGCAACTCCTAATAATCATTTACGTCACTCTAATTAATTCTCTGGCATACCCATCTCGGTTAAGAGTATGTTGCGTATCGTTCAAAGTATTGATTAGCCGGAAAATATCAAGAAGTTGCTGCCTTTTGAAGGTGTGCGAGTTAAGTTTGATTATCCGTTCAAAAATTTATCCGGATAACTTGATAATGGAGCAGTGACCGGGAAAATGCCTTCGATTATGGAGATTTGTGAATTATCGATAGATAAACAAGAGTTTTGTCGAAGATAGTTTTTAATTTGGGTTTTAATATGAAGGTAATAAAAGACATTTATTATTTTTCGATGTGATGGAATAGGGTTGTTGTGGCGTACGATGTATATTTAAATGATTGTTTCGCTGCTTAAAATTCGCTTGATTAAAATTTGCTGAAAGTTCGGATGTTTTTAAATAAGTTGTGACAGAAGCAGTGCTTTACATATTTAAGAATGGTTTGTGAATTTTTGCATTTATTAATTTCCCATTTAATGGAGAGTATTCAACCCGTGGATATGTATCGTCAAATATATTCATGGTAATTTTGGGGAATGTATTATTCATCAGTTTGGGTTGAAAGTTTTATAAAGTATATACGTGGGGGGGGGGGGGGTATACTTCAATAGAACTATCTAATAGAAACATTTTATTTAAAGGAAACGATTAAATCATATACATTTGTACAAATTGTTTTCCAAGTGTTTATCAAAATTAATGCATAATAAAAATCGAAATTAGTATTCTCATCCACAGATGGAGCAAATCGTATGGGTAAACAACTACTTTTAAGTAAAGTTTAAAATTTCCAGAATGTATTAAAATTTTCATTGGTTGTTGTTATTTTTACTTTGTATGGGAACAATTATTTTTACTATGTTTTCTATGATGGTGCTATTTTGAAATATTCATGAATAATCAATTTTTTAAATGTCTTGTTAGTTTGGTATCAACCGGTTCATTGCAAGCAAGAAACAAGTATAACTTAATTTAGTATATTCATGAAAAACTAAATTGTGATATAAAAGCGGGTTTGTCATAGCCAACGGTATGCCTACCTATCCCAACATCTTAACTATAAAAGTCACGATACGATTTTGTATTTAAAAAAACAACAACCTAGAATTCTTTTGAATAAAAGTTCAAAAAAAAAAAAAATCTACCATCACTTCTTCTTTTTCCTTAAGCTATACTCTTTTAGAATGGCAATCCATACTTCACTCCCAATAGCGCGGTAATTTATTCAGAGTTCTTTTTTTATTCAAAATAAAGGTATTCCTCGGATCATCCTTCCTCAAAATGTCATGCTCACTGTATCAGAAGCATTTGCTTAACTTGCATAAAAAAAAAAAAGACAAGTTCTGCTGACCTAGACAATAGTGTAAGGATGTCAGGAAAAAGCCCAAGGGTAGGGCACTCTCATTTGTCTGAATGAAAGAATGATAAAAACCGTGTTCGGTTCGTGACAAAAGATCTTTCTTGAGATGCTGATATCACACATGGATTAGGCAAACCATGCTGCCTTCAGGGGATGCGGAGAGTAGGAGATCTGGTTGGCATATCCTGACCATTTGCATTTATATTTATCTCGGCAATGATTTGTGGTATTGTTCCTTCAACGGGATGACGTTTTCCCAGATGTAGACTGTGAATCGACTGCCAGGTTAGGTACCCCATTGAACATCATTTTGAATTTCTTTTATAAAATATGGAGAAAAGTTTGTAGATTGTGAATCCACTGTTCTGCCGTGGCAAAAATGACCGAAACTGATCGGAAATCGACTTTGAATGAGTTGAACTAAATCCGATAGTCGAATATGTTATAACTTGCCTAAAAAAATAAACCCACTTTTTCGTCTAGTAACCCATTGCAGTTAGAATTTCAACTAAGAAGATAGCAGACAATTTCTGATCTCTGGGTAGAAAAACTACACACACTGGCACATAAAACTTTTATCTGTTAAAAATAAGCCAAATTGTCGACATCGGTTACGTTATTAGTGACGTAATATTTATTGCCTACTTGGCACATTTTTAAAAGATGCGAGTAAGCCGTCGCCAAGTATCTGAATCGTCTACAGCCTTCTTAATTGAAAATTGACAAGCGGAGGGTTACAAATAATAATAATAATAATAATAATAATAATAATAATAATAATAATAATAATAATAATAATAATAATAATAATAATAATAATAATAATAATAATAATAATAATAATAATAATAATAATAATAATAATAATAATAATAATAATAATAATAATAATAATAATAATAATAATAATAATAATAATAATAATAACAATAATAATAATAATAATGCCCATTATTTGGCAAGTTCATATTTTGGCAATCAGACTTAGTTCGACTCATTCAAAGTCGAATTTTGACCAGCTTCGGCCAATTTTGCCCCTGCAAACCAGTGGATTCGTAATCTACTAACTTTTCTTCATATGCTATAAAAAATTCAGAATGGTGATCAATGGGGAACATACACATGCAGTTGCCTCTCTGACTAATGGTGAAGTTCCTTCTCAAAGAGACAAATTCTTGTTTCAAGAATATGAAGGTGAAGTCCAACTGCTCATCTGCTGGACATGTACTCCTACTTTTAATATTATCGAATCTTTAATATCAGGTACAGATGTTCGAATCAAACTGGATTGCAAGTCAAATTGCAAAATTGTTGAATGGGTCATTTCGGAGTTATTTTGTTCTTGGAGAAATGTCATGAACATTGAAGTATGATTTGTTTTTGCAAAAAATTTTCGAAGTACCGTATAAACATCTGAATATTCATTACTTTAAAAAAAAAAAAAAAAAAAAATTAAACAATTCATTTAAGACATTTACTTTTTAGTATAGGTTACTTGAGAATTCAATTTCTTACAACTTGGAAATGTAAATGGTTAAATATATAAAATGAAATAAATAAAATTTAATATAAGTTTTAATGCTCTATTTAGATTTATCACTGGGTATTTTTGGATAAAATTCTATAGTTGCTAATAATTTCAAATCCTATCAATATCAATACAAATGAATAATCTAATTTTCTGGAGACTGTTATACTCTGTATATAATGGATTCGTCTACATTTTTTGTAGCTTTAAAGTAATTTGCATTCTAATTTCGTATATACTTAAAAATAATTTTTAAAAAATATATATTTTACTAAACACACAAAAAAAGATGCTGTGTATGAATTTCATAAGAAATGTTTAAATACAAAGTTCTATAAAAATATAAAACCTTTTCAGAATTTGGGATATTGCTTAGTTTGTAATACAAAAGAATAATGTAAAGTGATTGTACATGGTCTAGATGAGAATTTAAAATAAATTGAAAACTTTCAGAATGCCATTGTAACGAAACCGACCGCTCATTCTTCGAAGTTACATAAATTACTTTTTACTTTTCAGTTATTGACAGTTTATGTAATAAAAAAAAAAGCTCCTATCCAAACCATAAATAATAAAAACCCCATACCATTAAAAACTTACGCAAACCCTCTTTGCTCAGAATTGAAGAGATATTGAAATCTAGACAGTTGTAAATCCCTTTTCTTAATGGAAAAGAGCATCAGAAATGACTTCTCGATGAAAAAAGTTCGGTGGGGAAATGCATAGCGGCCACCGAATCCATGACATATGTCAGAGGAAAAAGTTGCTTTCTCTTACCATTCTGCTCCTGCGAGCGAAGCCCAGTGAAATGAGCGATATCTATCCTGACAGTGGGAGCGACCGAAATAGCATGTCATTTCTTGGGGAAGGCTCGCCCGAATGCTTGTCTTGTTAAGAATTCCGGAATGAGGAGTGACGTAAATAGCGCATTTAAAACTGACAGGAGTTCGATTGCGAGTGTGTTTACAATAGAAAAGAATAGGATGATGTTAATTTCGTATTTTTGGAGCTAGAAAGGTCAAAGTCAAAGATTGTTCCACTGAGAACTATGTATCGCGCCTTTGCTACAAGAGTGATACAATGAAGTGTGTGGAAAGTAACTGACTGCTTGTACTTGTAGCTGGCTAAACGACGTAAGATTATTTATAAGTTTAATTCCAATATGTATACACATTCATACATATATACGTACATATATTCATACATATATATAATAGAAATAATTTTTTAGAACCAACATTAAATTAATTTCTATTTTAAAGCCTGGAATCCTCTTTACCCAATTCATTCCACAACTCATTTCGATGCTGCCCACGCACATTTAAAAGTGTGAGAACAGTGGTGTCAGCATTCTTGATATTCATATCCCATAATTGGTATTCCGTTTTGGCATCACTATGCTTTTCTTCTCACTTCGATGTTTATAAAAACATCCTTGCTAAAGCTTGGCTTCCACTATCACTAAGCAGAGTAGAGCACAGCAGAGCGGAGTGGATCAGAGCCAATTACAAGTCTGTCAACGTCCATTGTAGCCCGAGCCTCGTGCTACAGTAGACGTTGGCAGCCTTGTAATTGGCTCTAGTCCACTTCCCTCTGCTCTGCTCTACTCTGCTTAGTGATAGTGGACGCCAAGCTTAAATAGGCATTTCCCTCACTGCTAGATTTTCTTAGATGATACTGATCTTTGTTCGACAATAATACGCATTACATTCTATTTCTTAATGTCATGTAGTCAAGACGTAACATTCCCGCTCTCTCTCTCCGGGCTATTTTAATAAATATTTTCGATTTTTCCAAATTGACTCTTCACTGCTCCACGACCACAATGCAAAAACTTTTAGTACATTATATATATATATATATATATATATATATATATATATATATATATATATATATATATATATATATATATATATATATATATATATATATATATATATATATATATATATATATGAAACATTTTGATCTCCAATTGAAAAATTTTGAATATTTGAATATAACAAACACTTTAATTTAAGGTGTACGAAATGCGAAATATTTACTAAAAATTGCGAATGAATTGATTTAAAATTATTTCTTGTTGTGGATTCGGTTCAATATACACCTTCAAAAAACCTGTACAGAATCCTTCCAAACATGAATGCTCTATCTTGAATGTGGAACATTTTATTCACCACTTGCTGAACTGAATGACAGGCCCTATCTTACAGCGTTGCAGAGTTATTCAGTGAGTGAGTTATTGCTGAGCACAGCTCTCATAGTAATAATATGGATATAGATAGTCACCATTTTGCAAGGTATTATGTCTAAGATATGAATAAATTCCTTTTGGTCATTATCGTAACAATATACACAAATTATATTCTTTTTAAATCCTGTATATTAACTTCGATTTAGTGTACATGTTAATGGGTATGTCGATGGCGAAAAAATCTGAGGAGGCTAAATTGACCCCCTTTCTGTCATCCAATCGGTCTGAAATTTGGCAGATAGATTCGATGTCAATGACAGTGCATTGTATCATATTTAAGGCTGTAACGGTCGCTAAAAGGTCGCTTTTACGGAATACTAACAAACCAAATTACCGTCAAACCAATGTTACACACATTTTTTGTATATAGTTGTAAATAGTGACGTATTATTTTAAAATTCTATCGTAATTTATTTTATCTTATTTTATTTGTTAACAGTGATAATACATGTTAGAAAAAAGGTGGCAACACCTAAAGCAATCGGGAAATTTCGAGATGTTTCTATTATTTGATCAGTTGGCTGGATATTTCGAGAAACTGCTCACTCGCACCTATAAATTAGACTGCAGCTAAAATCAACGGACAAATTGACTTCGGATATCAATGAAAGCTGAACGCTTTGAGAGTGCCTGACCTGACATAACCACTGAATTCGAAGTTGTTGTTATTGAAGCTTGTGTTGAAGCTTGATAGTGATTGCACTGTTCTTCGATTAAGTAATGTGTGCCTCTGAAAGGCAAATAAATAATAGTTTTTATCTTATAAAAATTAAATCATCATTGCCTCTACTGAAAATTCGTAACAACTGGTGTCAGAAGTGGCGTTTATCAGCTTGAATGCCGACAACTAGAGGAATGATGGAAGAGCAAATGAAGCAATTAATGAAAATGATTGCCGGAATGAAAGTTTGCCAAGAAACCACCGCCGCTACAATTGCCGCAGGTCAAGCCCGCCAAGAAACTACTAACGCAGAACTTTCCGCTACCATCTCTAAAATAAAGGTCGGTCAAGAAACTGTTGCCGCCAAGTGTGAAACAACATCCGAAGTAGTGAATGAAATCAAAGAAGAAATGAAGATCGAGCTAGCCTCAATGGTGGAATCTACATTAATAGAAACTACCTCAAATGTTCTACAATCCGTGAAGGAAGAAGTTTTCAATGCAGTAAGGAAGGAAGTTGATGAAAAGTTTGAGGAGTTTAACGGAAAAGTGGACAACTTAGGGGACAAAGTTTCCACTATGAAGGAGGCGAGGAAAAGTTTCATGACGCTGTGGAAGAAAGACTACGGAAAATAGAAACTCGTGAAGCTTTGACCGTTGCAGCGCCTAATTGGGATAATATTTCCACTTGCTTTATTGCGCCACGTTCCAACATCAAAGTGGCTACTTTTAATGGGAAGTCGTCATGGCGCGTTTATCAAACGCAGTTTGATATGATTGCGTCTGCAAATGGATGGGACGATATTACGAAGGCATTTCATCTCGCATCCTCACTCCGTGATGAAGCTGCTGACATCATGAAAATACTTCCAAAGGACAAAAGAGAAGATTTGGCTGTTATGACATCTGCTCTGGAGTTGCGATTTGGCGAGCAACATCTGAAAAATCATAGTAGGCTGAAACTGAAAACAAGGCAGCAGAAGGCTGGAGAATCTCTTCAGGAATCGGCCACCGATATAGAGATACTATAACTTCTGTCGTTTCCAGATTGTTCCACGGATGTGAGAGACGATCTTTCTCTGCAGTATTTCATTGACGCTATTCAAGATCTGGATGTGCAGTAGGCGGTAGGATTATCCCAAAAACAGAAACCTGAAGTCTGCCCTCGTGTACGCCATGAGAATGGAGGCTGCGCAGATTCTTTCTGGAAAATACCAGCAATTTTTTTTAACGTGGAGCATGGACTGAGGATTCCTATGAACCTTTCATACTCAAGCTTCAAGAGCTAGAAAGCAAAATGGAAAATATGCTGAGAGGATTTCATTATCAACGTATCAGAAACACAGAGTTGTTTTTTTGTACAGCAAACCGGAAGGACATCTACGGCATAGCTTCCTTGATTTGAAAAGGAAAAGGGATAACACTACCACGGAATCTCAACAATTGAATCAAAGAAGACGCTATCTCTCAGGGCAGAAGCTGCAATATAGAACAAGTGAAGCCCCAATCAGCCGTTTCCACGTTTCAACCCATCAAGGAGGAAACCAGGGATTATTCGTGAAGGGGGAGATCAATGGAACTTCATGTCGTCTAATCGTCTATTCGGGAGCGAACGTAACGATCGTAAAGACGGACGTGACTCGTCGCCTGAACAGCCGACTCCTCTACACAGCTCCCTCTGTTTCGTTACAAACTGTGTCTGGAGACAGTATCTCCGTGCACGGGAAATTGGAGGTGGACATTGCCTTTGGATTTAATATCTACAAGCACACCGTTTATGTTGCCGAAATTGTAGATCCATGCATTCTCGGACTAGACTTTTTGAAGAAAAATGGAATTACGCGGAATTTTGAGAAAGGCAAGTTGTAAACATGGAGAGGTGAAGTTCCTTTACACGATCTGGACACGAAAGAGCTGTGCGTATATCGGGTTGTAGCTCTTGAGGACAATGTCATAGAGAGAGCTTCACAGTTCACGAAGATATCCCGATTTGAAAAGACAGAGCCTACATCTACGAAAGGTACCGCCTCAATCTCAGATAGAGAAATGGATCAAGCAACACTAATGGCCCTCCCCCAGGAAATGGTTCGTGTAGGAATGGACAGTGTTAGTGATGCTACACGAGTTATCAAGACAGAAGGGATCAGCACTTTATACTCTTGCTACAAGCGTCGAACGGAGGTCCCGGGATGTACCAGCTGCACCTGTGGACGATTCCGATGCAGACAGATCAGCTTTCTGAAAACGAGGCTCGGTCGATTGGGATTGTGAACACTCCATCTGGAACTCCATGTCCGGAGAGGTGTCGACGTTCACCCAAGGTGAAGTCCGAGTTTGGAACACTCACGTTCTCATCTCAACAACCAACCTCAAAGTCATGCAACCAACAAGTCGATGTTCAAAAACTTTCACCTCTTATGTTGGCTTACAGAAGTGCACCGGGTTTACACCATCTGAAATGATGTTTGGAAGGGCCCATAGGCTACCTTACTACCTTCTCTTTGGATGACCACCGGAAACTCCTTCATCGCCTTTCCAGTATCTAGATGATTTCCATGCACGTTTGGAAGCCGTACATCGGTTCACCAAAGAGAGAATCAACATCATGACGGAGCGCATGAAGATCCGATACGATGCTAAAGCCACGGAACGTTCCTTCCAAGAAAGTGACAGAGTGTGGTTATGGAACCCTAAACGTCGTAAAGGACTCTCCCCTAAGCTCTATATGAACTGGGAAGGGCCGTATGTGGTCCTTAAGAAGATCAACGACGTATTGATAAGGATCCAATGGACACCTTCCTGTAAACCAAGAGTTGTACATTACAATAGGCTAGCCCCATACTACGGTAGTAATTATTGAATGGCTTTTTCTCTTAAGGACTTCACTGCCCGGGACGTGCAGTCTTTAAGAAGGGGGAAATGTTGCACACATTTTCTGTACATAATTGTAAATAGTGACGTATATTTAAAAATCCTATTTATCTTATTTAATTTTATCTTATTTAATTTGTTAACAGTGAAAATACATGTTAGAAAAAATTTGGCAACGCCTAAAGCAATCAGGAAAATTCGTGATGTTTCTATTATTTGACCAGTTGGCTGGATATTTCGAGAAACTTCACACGCGCACCTATAAATTAGACTGCAGCTAAAATCAACGGACAGTTTGACTTCGGGTCTCGATGGAAGCTGAACATTTTGAGTGTGCCTGACCTGAATTATGGCTGAATTCGAAGTTGTTGTTATTGAAACTTGTGTTGAAGCTTAATAGTGATTGCACTGTTCTTCGATTTAATTGTGTGTGCCTTTTAAGGGGAAGTAAATAATATTTGTAATCTAATGAAAACTGTGTTATCATTGCATCTACTGAAAATTCGTAACAATATAGTATTTAACCGACCATTGAAGAAACTCTTTCCTGTTGCTAAAATAAATAAATAAACAAATAAATAAATAAATAAATAAATAAATAAATAAATAAATAAATAAATAAATAAATAAATAAATAAATAAATAAATAAATAAATAAATAAATAAATAAATAAATAAATAAATAAATAAATAAATAAATAAATAAATAAATAAATAAATAAATAAATAAATAAATAAATAAATAAATAAATAAATAAATAAATAAATAAATAAATAAACAAACAAACAAATAAATAAATAAATAAATTGTTTTAACCAGAAAAAATAAAGGATATTTGGATGTGATTGCATGAATCCATGTTCATTTTTAATAAATAGCATTTAAATGAAGATATTGTGAACAACACCAGAATTGTATGCTAATTATTTTCTTACAGGATAGGTCAAAATAAACATTGCTCTAAATGTGTTGTTTATCTTTTACATTTTGAACTCACTTATTTTGAAGCTTTTAAGGCTGCTTTTGATTGAAGATATTACAGAGGAAATTATGGGCGATTTATAGGGAGGCTGAAAAAATATTGATGTTCTGTTTAAATATCAGGTTTTGTTCGCAGGCTTCACGTTTATGCATTTATCTTTATTCAATGTATTATTTAAAGTGGTTACATAGGGCATCTCTTAGGATTTTAAATGAATTGCAAATTATCAAAGAACTATATTAATGAATCATTCATTCTTTTATTCTTATGAATTTCATGAATGATTTTTTATTTTTTATTTTTCAAATTTTAACATTTCAATAAAAAAACTAAAAGTCTACTAACAAATATGTTCTTTTAGAAGCTGTTTTTTTCTGAAGTCAAAATAGTTTGATTTTGAACATATACAGAGTGTCCAAAACAGTTGATTTTCCTGGGTAATTTACTTTAAAAGTATCAGAATTCTGTTTTGATACAGCTCCGGTATGGAATAAAATATTAATTACAAAAGTGTTTAAAAAAAATATCTCACTAAAAATAATACTAAAATATCTCCATATCATATCAAAAACAATTGAACTGCAAAAATGAACAGTTTACGTTAGTTTATCTAAACACAAAGCATTTAAATGAAGTTTAATGAAATTTTGATGAACTATATAATGAGAAAAATTAAAGATTTAACTAAATCAATTATTTTTAATTTTAAAGTATTAGGTTTTCTAAACAATATTATAATTTTTTTTTTTTCATTAAAAATTTCTATTTGATAACAAAATTTTAAACTAAATGCTGATGAAATTGTAACAGAACTGATTTTATGATGTTAATATATGTATGTGTATTTTTTTTTCAGTTAAAGTTAAGGCCCAATTTTAAAATAGTAATTCGATTAACTTTAAAGACAGTATTGCATTTAGAAACACTTTTTAATTACTTGTTTTATTGGTTTCAGCAGCATTTTTGTAATTAATTTGCATAAGAAATATTTTTGTAATTGACATTTTCACCTGTAAATAATGCTTAATATATGAAATTCTAATACTTTTGTAAAATATTCGCAATGAAAATCAATATATCTGTTTATGTTTCCTGTTTATCTTTCTTTGAGCTTTTTTGTTATTTATACCGATGACCCCATCAAAAGAAGTGAACTTCACATTGATAACTCGCAAACGATAAAAAGGTGTTATATTCGTGCATTAAAGAAATGACTTCAAACCTTTTCTAATGTAGTTTTAAGCAACAAACAGTAAAAAGTCTATGCAATTATTTTTTCAATATCAAAG
This sequence comes from Linyphia triangularis, assembly GCA_963978545.1. Taxonomy (NCBI): domain Eukaryota; kingdom Metazoa; phylum Arthropoda; class Arachnida; order Araneae; family Linyphiidae; genus Linyphia; species Linyphia triangularis. The sequence continues at coordinate 15,750,103 of OZ021732.1, forward strand.
AATGCGCGTGTTTTGAAATATTTCCAGCAATTTATACATTGATAATTCATAATTCTGGATCAGATTTTGTGAATACATAGTGAAAATAATTATTGAAATCTCCTTATGCCATCTGCCTTTCAAAACCTTATTGAACCTATTTTTTTTAAGTTGTTTTCTTCGTTTGTGATAAGTGGTATGGTATTAAAAACCGCATTGAAAAACTGCAGTGTGTTTATTTAGTACCTCATAGACACAGACGTTCATTTTTCGATATTTAGAAAAGGTCTTTGATTTTTGCGTTTTGTTTTTCGTAAGAGAAATAAACATTATCTCCCTTAAGGCATTATACAATTTAAATATTTCTTTTTTAAGAGTAGCATTAAGAGATTTAGAAATTCTTAGCACTCTTTAAAAAAAGAAAAATAGTGATGGCCTATTTTACCCATTTAGTTCAGTGACAACAATTTATTGCATTGCCTTCTGATGTAGTTAATCTACAATTTCTAAAAAACTTTTATATCACATTTTATGTTAATATTTAAATCTTGTATGATAACTTCTGAGTAATTTAATGGCCATTTGGGCTAACTTTGTGTATTGTATTGTATTATGTATATTGCATTGTATTATGTATATTGCATTGTATTATGTATATTTTATTGTATTATGTATATTGCACTGTATTATGTATATTTTATTGTATTATGTATATTGTATTGTATAATCCTGTAACTATTGTATATTGTGTCAGCTTGTATATATTGCTTGCATTATACATTACATTTTTCCAGTATGATTGTCAAACGTTGTGTCAACTTTGTATATTGCATTGTATTATGTACATTGTATTGTATTATGTATATTGTATTGTATTATGTATATTGTATTGTATAATCCTGTAACTATTGTATATTGTGTGCATGATCCTGTAACTAAGCTATATTGTATGTATGATCGTGTAAATATCGTATGCAAATTATTTTCTATTTCTATATACGTGTATATATATATATTTACTCGACCAAACCTGTTGGGCCTTGAGCCTGTTGTTGGTCTTAAAATTTGTATTTGTATTTGTATTAGTTATCATATTACCTATTATTTTTTCCTTAACAAAAAGACATCGCATTAAAAGGTTATTTAACTATTGAATCACAAAAGAATAATATGTGTATTTCTAGTATTAAGAGATTATTTATTTTGTCTTTTATATGCTTTCATTATAATCAATATATATATACTTTGGATAAAAAAGGCGAAATCGTATAAAGCTTATTTGACCATGAATTGTGTAAAAATATCACTCGCGATTAATTAATTTTAGTTTTTTTTTTTTTATTTCGCAATAACATCCATTGTTTACATAATCCAATTACTTACCCTTTCGTTAATCCTTATTTTATTGCTACTTGTTGCACTACGCAGCAGCATTTTTCTTGCTTTGTTTTTTTCATTAATCGAAAAGGGAAAACATTTAATGGAATATGAATCAATTAATTATTTCCCCGTCCATTAAATTGCAGAAAATTACGCAAGCTAAAGAATTCAGAAAAAAAAAAAAAAATTCTTAAACTTCATACAATCTTCATTTACAGAAAATATTATATTTGTCAATGGTTAAGTTGCGCAAATAAATCACATTAAAAACACCACCACATTAACTAGAAATATATTTATTACTCTAAGCATGATTCTTTATTGTAAATCGAAGTTGAGAAAGAAATTGCGGATTATTACAAAACGATTTTTTTCCGCCAATGAAAACGTAGTTTAAATTTTAAATCAAAATATACATGGCAAATATTGAAGTGTATTTTGGATTGTACTCTGTACTGCGTGATGCATTTTCATATATCCTAGGAAAATGATACCTTATGACACTTTTTAATGCTGCCAGTGCACACCTTGTAACATCACAGAGAACTTAGTTTTGTCTCACTGGGTGGCGCTGCATAGAGTTTTGGTGTGTCTATTTCGGTTTTGGAGATGACAGACTAGCACGAGACGAGACGACTCGGACTGGAAGAAGAAAAGATGGCTAAATCTTTATATCTATAATTGTTTCTCTTAAATCTTAAATGTTTCGTGTTTGTTGTATGGATTGTGCCTTGTCCCGTGATTCATCTATGGGTGGAAAATAAAGATCCTTTTCTATGGAAACGGTGTCCTTGATGACGGTACAACCATATTCTTTCGTACAGTACCCAAAAAAAAAAAAAAACAGAACGATGTCTATATCTTTTGTTCTAATTGTTGAAATAACAAACAAAAGGTACCGTTGTAAATCGTGAAAGGTTTTAAATAATTGTATGTAGTTTTTTTTATCATGAGGGGTCATCTACATATTAAAACAGAACCAAACTTTAAAAAGTTCAATAGCAACCTCCTAATATTATTCCATATTTGGATTCAGCATTAAAAAAGAATGCGAAATACAAAAATTCGTAATTTTCTAATGAATGGTTTGTAATTTAAATGATAAAAAGAAAATGATAAACTAATGTTAAATAAAAAAGTTGGTTTTTTTGGCCATAAATACTTAAATAATTAATATATTTCAGTAATATTTTTTCAAAAGGTAGTTTGTAAATGGCCAAACATAAATAGCAATCAGCTTTTGAATCAATTTCTTTTTTAATAATTAATTATTAATTAATAAAGCAATTACAAAAAAAATTTGAATAGAAACATATATTTTTTTTTTTTTGCTTTCATTAGATTTACCATGGTCTGAAACCCCCCATAATTTTTGTCTTTCCATTTTGACTATTAGTTCTCGATTTTTTAGAGAAAATGTAAAAAACGCTCACTTTAAGGGACCGTATAGTAGACGACTTTTGAAAACTATCAAAGATTAATTCAAGGTAAACTAGAGGTGTGGAAAATCGCATAACGTTCAATTATCGTATAACCAATAGTTTAAAAACTAAGAAACACGCTTTAATAGGAAAGTGAACTAAAAAGTAGAAGATAATTTTAAATAAGTTTGAAATAAGAATAGAGTGATTAACAAGAAATATTTATTTTATCGTAAAAAAGCATGGTGTGCTTGATGTCAATTTTCGTAAATATTTATTGACAGATATTGGTAAAAGTAGAGCCATTATGAAAATATCTTAAAAAGCACCCCACGCTTTTTTACGATAAAATAAATATTTCTTGTTAATCACTCTATTCTTATTTCAAACTTATTTAAAATTATCTTCTACTTTTTAGTTCACTTTTCTATTAAAGCGTGTTTCTTAGTTTCTTTAATCTATTGATTATTTTCTACTTTTTAGTTTGATTTTCTATTAAAGCGTGTTTTTTAGTTTTTTAAATTATTAATTATTTTTTCTGTAAACTATCAATTTTTTTTTTTAATTTGTTTTCTTAAATTCCATTTATTTAAAACAACATTTTTTAAGCAATTTTAATAAGTTATCCTTTAAAAATTTTACTGAATCATGTGACTTTTTCATTTTATAAATAATTTCAACGATCTAGTTACTTTTGTGCTTATAGTGAAATATTTCTGTAAAATATTCATGCTTTGCTAAATACTGTTTACTAATGCCTACATTTAATATTTATTAATTTTCTAATTATCAGTAGTATTCGTTATATTTCTGCAATTACAGATTTCGATATTTTATTTATTTCGTGTGAAGAATGCACATCTTTAATGTTGTAAATAAATTGTGTTACTTTTGCGTTTACTTGTTATTTTTGTATTAATCTTAAACATGACACTATAAATCCAAGTACTTTCTACGAAATTTTAGACTAATGCTTGTATTTTTTAATCTTCGTGAAACGCGCCACATTAACCGTTCGATTTCTCCCGCTGTGAAGAACCTTAAAAATACCTTTCGTTTTATGGAAATTCTCACTGAAGATCGGTCAAAAAATGGTCGAAATATTTTCGCTCATAAGTGACGTGTTTTTCAACATAATACATTGAAATTTGGTATATAGGGTAAATGATGTATTCTGAATCGAATGGAATGATAAAAAAATAAGGGTTCGTATTGAAATTTTCGAAGATAGCGTTACTTTTACTTAGTATACGGTCCCTCAAAGAAAAAAAATTGCATCAGATCTATAGAAAATCGTAAGCAAAACATTTTGGTGCAAACCGTAAGATTCTACGATAATTAGAACCGAAGATATAGCCATCGTTCTGTTTTTTTTTTGGGGGGGTACTGTACAAAAAAAATATATGGCATTGTAGGTAGCGAAATTCGAAACATTGACTAATAATAAGCATTTGGGAGTAGAACGAAGGTATATTCACAAATATACATTATTTATTTACTACACAAAGGGACAAAATAATTTTTCTTTCAACATTGTAATTATTATTTTAGTTAAATTATTAGACTGAGGCTACTTACATTAAAAACATTTTCAAACATTAGAGAATTATCTATTTTTTAAATATCATTTTCCTAAAGGTTTAGGATCTATACAAAAACATTAGGTGCAATATATACGTTTTCAAGCTTCGCAATCAGTTTTTATTTCTGAATCGAGACATACATGCAATATCTATATTCCTTAGCATAATGTTTGAATTTTAAGCATTCTTATCACTGTTAGTATGAGAATGTTTGAAAACAGCGATTCATCAAGAAATATGTCATTCATCCACCCAAAGAACTTTTTTATTATATTGAACTGTTTTCATTCTACTTTTTAAACTTTTACCTTAAATTTAAATATACCACTTACGTTAAGATGTTGTTTCAAATTTAGAACTTAGTTGAAACCCACCAATATAAAATTAACTTTGGTGAATTTTTTTTTATGAAATATTGATTTTTGTTTTATGGGAGAAAAATGTGCCATTTTGTATAATTTTTCAAAACTTTTTAAAAGCTTACTACTATTTGACTTTTTTAAATTCAGGTCTGATTTTTTTCTTCAACATTACTGAACTATTTTGAAAAGAAGCACGTTGAGATATTTATAAAAATATGAAAACAAAATTGTTTAAGAAAATATTTTGTCAAATTTTCTAAGATATCAACACAAAAATTAAAAACTGCACATATTAGAAAAATAAAAAAATAAAAAAACTCGACATACTTTTGACAACTACTTAAAAGATAATAAAATAAAATGAAACAAATCATCACTGTAGTAATATTTGCAACAAAGCCTTATCAATTTTAAAAAAATACAACACATTTCAAAAACACGATTCTGAGAAAAACTCGATCAAAGATAGATTATAATTACAATGAAAAGTGATATCACCGAGTTATACTAAATGGGAATAAATATGATATTCGTGGTCTGCTACAATCACCAAACTTGGACTACATGTTCTTCAATTTCTATAAAATCACTTTTGATAAAATTAAAAATTATGATATTTTGAAGATTTTTGTCGGGTACGGGTCAATCTTAATGTACTAATTAAAAGTCATATTCTCTAAAAGCTCGTATACAATTTATTTACCTTCGGCTTATTTAATCAACCCACTAGCTATGTAGCAATAGGATGATGATACAGAAATATATTAACAAGTAAAATTAACCAAGATCATAATGTCACAGATGCGATGCATGTATTTGAAGTACTACTTCCTATCGACAGATAAAGTGGTTTAAGGGGGTTTGGGATTCAAAATTTCATAAATTCTCAATTTGTTTATTATTGTGAACAATAACACACATATTTTTAAATAAAATTACATACAACTTTTGTTTATCTCATTAGATTAACTTTAAATATGTTTGGTTACATGACGACTGTATCTTGAAACTTTGAAAACTGTTTTTCTTGGCTTTTTGTCCCTCTTTTGATTTCAAACAGATATAACTTAAAAATTACTCGTTATAAATCTATGAAATGTACAACAATTATTTTCCATATATATTTCTTTAATTTGTCTTCGAGAATGATACATTTGATTTAACTTTTTTTAAATAGCTTTTGGAACTTAGCATACTATGGGCTTTATATTTGCACAAAATATATTATTTTTTTCTAATTATTTTATGGAAAAATCATGTAGATAAGTAATGATATGAAATAAAACAAGTTATTTAATTCCAAAATGAAGTGATTTTTTAGGATAGGAAAATTTATATCGAATTTAGGAAATGTCAAAATTTTGAAGTCCTTTAATTCAAAAAAAATAAATATTTTTTATACTTGAAAAAAGGTTTTAGAATTTTGAGTTCAGGGCCCCCTAAATTCAACAAAAATGCAAGTTTTGATTGAAACTAATTCACAATTTTTAAAAAGCACATTTTATCATACATACCACACAAAATCCTACTTCTTTTCATTCTCTGGTCACAACAAATGCCCTGCCCCAGAATATTCCTCCGCAATTAAATTACTTCAAAGATGTCTCTTTTTCTTTACAAAAGATGAATTGTTGGTACTTATAAATCTAACTATTGGAAATCAGATTTACGGTTATATTTCCATTGTTTGTGTTTATTTAAGTTAACCTACCCGACTTTCATAATTAAGTATAATCAACTTATATGCCGGAGGAAAAATATTTGATTTTCTTAATTAGTTCCCCGTTAAAGAGAAGAAAAAAATGAGTGTTTGGTGCAAACATTATTTTTGGTCACTCTTTTCCCAATTTGTTTGGTCTATACTGCTTAAAAGTGTACTGATTATCCAATTGTTTCACTAAATTAAAGGTTCGTATAGTAATACAGTTTATTGCGTTATATTTTATTGGGAGCGTTGAATGGAAGTAATTAAGTTAAAGAATGTCAAAAATTACTTTAGAAGAAACAGGAGATAGAATTGTCTACAAATTAGTGGTTTTTAAACTTATTAGCATTTACTGTATGTAATGATAAATTTAAACTTTTGTGTGACAATGGTTAATGTAACTTTTAGCATATGTAAGGTATTTAAGTTAAAGTGTTAAACATACATTAGCAATTGGATGTTGTATCAAATCTAGGAAAGGAAGAAGAATACTTTGTGGGCGAGGTACTGCTATGCATATTAAGTTCAAATAATTGTCCACATCCGTTACGTAGATAGTTCAAATTCGCACTCTTCATTTATTAGTTTGACGTTGCGGGTTCAAGTCCCGTGTAAGGCATGGGTGTTTGTAAATGTATGTTGGCTTGTCTAATAACGAATGTTTCGGCACATTATAGCCCTCATGTTTCTGACGGTGCCAGATAATCTGAAAACAACCAACCAATCATTTATTAGTTCATTCTTATTGTATGAAATTTCGTGGCAAAATGTCAAATTATTTCTGTTGTTTACTCTAACATGTTATACAATTTTTTCTACTCTTTATCCAGCTAATTTTGAAAATTTAGTAGAAGATTATTACAGCTTTCAAAATAATTATACTTTTTGTTTCGTTATTCTATCGATCTTTGTTTTAGAGTTATTTAATTTTAAAATAAAAGAGTCCTTCGTTTGCGTATATGTTCTAAATGATAAAACTTGCTATGTTATATTTACTAAAATGTACTATCCATTCAAACCAATTTATTTAAGTACATTTTTTGTGGGTACTTAGTGCAAAAATATTACTTCCTCAAATTTTAAAATAGATTTGCGAGGAACTAGTTTTTGTAAGTATATGGCTTTTTTTTTTTTTTTTTAAAGAGATAACTTTATTTTTAATCAATTAATTCAATACAATTCATGAAATTTTAAGTGCGTAATGCAAAAAAAAAAAAAAAAAAAAAAAAAAAAAAACATTAAAATCAAACACACCAGTGCAATAGTTTGTTTTAACCCAATATTAAATCATGATATCTTTGTAGAAAACGTATTTTAACAGTGACATGTTTTAAAAGTTTTGGTTAACAGGTTTGAGTTAAAAAAAATTGTCTTAAAAAATTATTAGTGAATTTTATAAACTTTTTGGTTGATAATTGCTGGAAAAATAATTGAACAATTCCAGCACGTAGAGTTTAATCACAAATTCTATGCTGTTTGAATGAATTTGTTATCTGTAAAAGAAACTTAATATTATTCATATTACCATACTGAACACATGAATAGTTTGTGAATAATAATAATATACTCTATAGATATTCTAGCCGAGAAAGAATAAACTTTTATTTATTTTGGATTTTTCTCTAAACTAGTAAACTGGATTTTTTAACCCAACAGTGGAGCCAGAGAAAACAAGTTAAAACCAGATTAGTTTGCTGGTGCATATCTTTCCTTCTCTACCACCTACCATCATTCTTGTTTCCCTATTCTGTGATTTTTCTTGCTCCCATCAATGCCTTTCTTAATTCAGTGCTGTATACGTGTTTAAAATTCCGAGCATTGCAAAGAAGTGATTTTTACTTTTAGTTTGAGTTGATGTTAGAGATACATGGCTGCAGTTTGAAGTGATTTGAAAAGGATATCTTTAGTGCTTTTGTCAACAGAGCGGGGACATAAATTTCCTATAGTTTCTATGCGAATGGAGCAGCTTTATAGAAAGGAATATTGATTAATTCACCTAGAAAAAATTAAATCATTAGAAACTGGAGACAAAAGACAAGTTTGATTACTTGCTGCTGCTTTAATAAATATGCTGTTTTAATGAATTGCTTTAAATAAAATTGCGCAGTATAAAACAATTTATTAATGCATTTCCAACGGAAGGAAACTGTTTCAAATACCTTTCTGAGAAGTTTTTCGGTTTATCTGAATCTAAGCTGAAGGGTTAGCTATTTGTAGAAGCTGATATCTATATAAAAAATGTTGAAAACTGAAACTTATGAGCTTACAATTGAGTCAAGCAAGAGAAAAGACAACACATTTTTCAAACGTGTTGGCTTTTTGGAAAACAAAAATGACTAAAATTTCAAATCTATTTTAGAAGCAAGATTGGCAAATTATAAAATATTAGGATGCTATTTGAGCTAAAGAGTTCATTTTCCCACTTCCACACTTGGATAATTTCTTTTAAAGTTTAGAAATAATAATAGAGGAGAAAGGTGAAAAATTCTTCAAGATATAGAGGACATTTTCCATTTCCTATCAAACAGGTACATCATGAAGTGTGGAATTTAAATATGATATTCATGACTACTGCTGTATGCAGGAAATACAATTCCTGACAAGTTCACTAGAAGGAAATCTGAAAAGAAGTTTCGAGAAAAAATTTAAAAACGCTACTATTTGGATATGTTAGAACTTTTCTAAAAATTCGTTTATCATTTAAATTACAACAGAACTAGAGTGAAAATGCAAAGTATGCATTTATGCGGTGATAAAATAAACAAAAACATTATAAAAGTAAAAACGATTCCAGCGAATTCCCTCGAAATATGAAATCGCTTTGTGAAAAAAAACGTGATTGAACAAAAGCATTTCATATTTTGAATCAGAATTGAAAATACTATAAAAATCATTTATCAAAACTAAAACAATATTCAAAAAAGTATTTTTTTGTAGAGCCGTGTTATTTATGAAATATGATACACAATGATGACACAAATGATGCACAATGATTTACTGCAGGTTCTCTGTAGTAAATCATTGTGTATCATTTGCTGTTTAAATTACAACTGTATATACATTGAGTTAAGAGTGATGCTATTTGACCATAGCTTAGTTATTAAAATTTCATGAATTAAACACCATCAAATTAAGAATGTTGATATGTTAGTTTTCTAACAGTTATTAAATATGAAAAAAATAATAATAATCTAACTTCAAAATTACAGACAAATTATTCCAATATATACTGGAACCTTAAATGTAAATAATATTAAAAGTGTGACCAAGATGTTGACATCGGATAACATAGTTTCTAGTTAATGGACAAAACTCTGTTATGTATGATTTCACATAGGCTCTCTTGTAAAAAGAAAGAAAAAAAAAACTGTCTGCATATTTTGTTCTTAATTCTGATAGGAACAATGTAGAGTGTATTATTTTAGTCAGGAGAATTTTATGAATACAGATATTATTTTTAAAGGAGTCATTTGCATATTAAAAAAGAATAAAATCTTAAAAAGATTTAATGAATGGCTAGTATTTAAAAAATGGCAAGTTGATGAATGACGAACAATTTGTGTTAAAACGAATTTCTTATTTTCAGCTATAAATGATAAGGTTGTTAAAATAATACATAAATTTTTAATTAACATATGTATACATTAATATACATGTGTAAAGTAGTTTTTAGTTGTTAATATAATTTTTTATTATACATTTTATTTTATAAACTATTATATATTTCAGTGTATTTTTCATGTTTGTGATTATTATATGAGAGACTGAGAAGCAAAGGGGTCTAAGTGACTTTTCTTAATTTTTAAGAAAGTACACTTTAAAGTTTCATATTTATATTAAATTCTACAAAAACTTGTGATATATTCATCTCAGGTATTTAAACAACAAATAACTGTCATACTAACACAACCGATAAAATAAATCTGCAGTCTTTCCCTTGGAACACTTGTACTCAAATCCAGCAAGTGTTGTAATTTAAAGTTGTATAATTTCAAATGGTGTATCATAGCCTTAGCTGAATCATAGGGTATCCGTATATCCCTTTCTCCAACTGTAATTTTTGTATGATTTTACATTGGGTTTGTTCCAAAAAAATTTGATGTTATCAAGCTTAGAAAATATTACCGCAGTTCCGCTGTCTCTGCGCATCCGTCACACTGACTGTTCATCTAAATGTCAACAATTTTAAAGATGCAACATTTTCAAGGTATTGATTTTAATGGAAACTTTAAATGAATATTCTATCGAGTTTTTTTTTTTAAGGTAATGTTTTAAACAAACGTAATTACAGTAAAGAAAAACATGTTCTTGCGCAGAATAACGAGCCATTTTCAATAAAATCAACGAATAAATTCATACAAAATATTTTTAATGTGTGGCACCGTGAAAGCATATTCCCTTGCGATTAGCTCTGTAGGATAGTTCTACAAAAGTTGGTTGGTTGGTTGTTTTCAGATTATCTGGCGCCGTCAGCAACACGAGGGCTATAATTCGCCGAAACATTCGTCATTAGACAAGCCAACATACATTTACAAACATCCATGCCTAACACGGGACTCGAACCCGCAACCTCGCGGTCTAGAAGCTAGCACGCTAACCACTATACCGTTTGGTCGGCTAGTTCTACAAGAGACTCATCAGACTGTCAGTATTATGGATGGATGCCTCTCGAGTTACTGTACGGTAAGTATGTAAATCTGCCGATCTCTGTAACTGTAACTGCCTGAACGCTTGAGTGCATTTGAGGCCTTGAGTGCAAAAAAGGACCATTCCTTAATTTGATTTCTGTGTTATACTTTATTTTTAAATCCTTTATATTTACTTCGATTTTGTGTGTTTGTTTTTTAATGGGAGCAGATTCTGCGGAGGCCTAATGAACCCCTTGCCGTCATCCAATCGGGCTGAAACTTGGCAGATAGATTCGATTTCGATGACAATGCATTTTTCAAATTTTGGGGCTGTTATCGTCACTAAAAAGTCGCTTTTACGGAATAGTAATAAACCAACTTGCCGTCATCCAATCTCGTTAAAATACCATTGAACCGACCATTGTTGAAATTTTTTCCTGTTGCCAAATTGTTTTCAATAAATAAATAATAAAATTACTTTAATCCAAATAAATTAATGACAATTGGATGTGAGAGTATAAATTCACGTATAGTTTTAATAAATAATTTTTGAAACGTAGTTTGTCACACATTTCGCTACTAGAAATGTGTTTGATATCAGCGGTGTGTAATGAATATAAAAAATTGACAATGCATATGAAGGATTTTTTAAAAACTCTGTTCTTATGGGTTATATTATTTTTAAACTATTGATACCAAAACATACAAAATGGGATTTATCTAATGGTCAACTAAGTTAATCATTAGATAAACCACATTTTGTTTGTTCTGGCATGACAAGTTTTGAAAAAACGGGGAAGAAACAGAAAAAAATCAAATTGCCTCCATTTTAGCGCTCTACACCTCATTCATAGAAAGCTTTCTCTTGTGAATGTTTCTGAGTGGGGTTTTTTTGGGGGGAGGGGGGGGGATCACTTCCTACGTGGAAGGTGTTGTTGAAAAAATTCGCTTTATTTTTATAAATGTGATTTTTAACTACTTTACCGCCGAGATCTACACTTCCGCATAATCTTGGGGATAATTATGCGGGGATTGTTTATTTTTAAGTGTATTGAAATAAATGTATGTAGATGCTTTTTATTTGTTGCCACGCATATCAGAATATGCACATCAGAATATCATGAATGACCATGCATCTCATGAAATAAATTTCAAATGTAAAAACAAATGAAAAACGATGAACAGATTCTGTAAAAATAATAATAATAATAATGTTTAGGAGGAGTTATTTTTTGAGAATGTGATTTTTTCATTCTAGAAATTGAAACAAATGATACATGAACATAAAAAGAGCATCTTAAATAAGTTATGGCAATAAAAGTATTTCTATATACATTAAAAACATTGATAATACAATGAAACAGGTAATATCTTAAACTGATCAATCTGGCTTTAATTATTTTTATTTTTAACAGCATATAAAATCAAGATACTAATCTGAAACATAACACATTTCGAACGAAAAAAAATTGATCAAATATTATTTTTCAAACTTAAAAATAATAATAATAATAATATATATATCTTGCAAAATGGTAACTGAGAAAAGTATTACACCTACATTTATTAATCATACATCAGATTACATTTATTAAAGTTTGCAATTGTTGTACGATCAAATTCAATTTGTATTTTAATATGTATTGGTGAAATACAATAACTTTATATTAAATTTTAACCATTTCTCTGAATAAAAAGCGATAAAACCAATTTAAAATAAATTCCACACGCGTTCTTTTCGTATAAAAAGGTATTTCGCAAAAGAATGTGGGAATTCTTATCGATTTGTTGCTAGAGAAAGGAAGTATTCTGAAAATAAATACCTTAGACATTAAATCGTTTAATCTCTTCCATTTGAAAATTGGGATTAAATTGTAAATTATACTTCATGACGAGATTTATCCTTTAAGATGCATTAGAGGCAGATGTTTAATGTAAAATAAAACATTTTTTTTTTTATTATTATTTTTGTTAAAAATCGCAGGTTCCTTCCAATGTAACAACAGTTTTAGAAATTGGTTATTTACGAGTAACTGAAAATATATTGATGTAGTCTTTATAAAAAAATAAACTTTTTAATCAAACAGATAAACTAGTTTTAGTTTTTATCAACAGATGGCTTAGCAGGTATTTCTGAGCAACCTTTTACACGGATACCGCAACAACAAAATTATTTCCAAGTGAAAGCTGAACACACAAAATGAGTTACATTTTTGTTCAAACCTTGATTTTTTTTTTTAAATTCATTTTATTTTTAGGGAAAGGTAATCAATACTTGCATATAATATAATTATAAACAACTGTAATTAAAACAGAATCTAAAACAATATACAATAAACAACAAAGTCCCTACTCATAGGGGACTCGACAGGCCGTGGACCCCAAACTGACAATCATTTCAGATTGGATAGCCGATGTAAATATTAACGCATATCCAGAAACCCCAAAATTTAAACCTTGTAGTGTAACAACATGAACAAATACATACATTTACTATAAATGTGATTAATACAATATAATACTATTTACTAAAAATTCCTTTCGATACCTATCTATGGAATTAAAATAAAGTGGGTGTTTCTAAGTACTTTAGCTCAGATTGTGCTATATTGACTTTGGTATTGCACTATGTTTTGAGATTTGGAATAGCATTTACGGTGGGTATTAATTTTACATTGCATTCATCCAATTTTTGTAAGTATTTTGTATTATATTTATCATATTTGTAGTGATAGAATTTCACTTTTTAACACGCTTTTATTAGCTTCAGACGTATGTTAGTATGTAACGGAATCTTTGAACATAATTTTGACCCCCTTCAAAACGTTGGATTAACTCGAAATTTGGCATACTTATTAAGGACCGATGACAATTCAATATTTTAAACAGTTTGACCCGTTATCCTTACTAGGATAATCAGGATTAGCGATTTTTTGTTTTCCTGAGACCCGGAGTGTCTGCGTCAAGACCAATAAGGGAAACTACCAGGTGCGCCGATCACTTATTTAAGTATAACTTTAAAGAAGTCTACAACATAGATCGGAAGTGGCTTTTTAATTTTAGTTCACCATAAAAAAATTACCGAAATTCCCTTTTTAACCTTTAACTGCTGTAAGCGGTCTGACAGACCGCGAGTCATTTTTTGTGAAATACTTCCATCTCCTAAAATATCTCACCTTTGAATTTTATATTAATTCTTCTGATACTATGTTTCTTAAACTTTAAACTGATGTTCACCAATTTGTTTGGCGTAGTATGGATCATGTATTGCTCTTGCGCCAAGAACCTCAAACCACCCAACCACAGTAGTTAAAGGTTAACCTTTTATTAGTTTCACCTGTATGTTCAAACTTTGCACACTTGTCAAAGACCCGATGACAATACAATAATTCTATAAGTTTGTCGCTTTATCACAAGGATTAGCTCGTGTTGCCTTTGCACCGTTAAATTCCAACCAACCAACCTTCTCCGGAATCGAACCCTGGTGTGCCGTTACAATCCCAGTAATCACAGAACCTATCATCGACAATTGATAAGGCAGACATTTGAAAGATTTGTCGTGGGAATGAGGGTTATACAAAGCGTGTTTTTTTTAGTCGCATTATCCTTACCAGGATCTTCAGGATTAGTGATTTTTCATATTCAGAGACAAGGTAGTGTTTTGTGCCTAGTAATACGGCGTGTACTAAGGCATACACATGACTTAAATTTGAGACAAGCATGTGACTATTGGCAAGAACAACTGGAGAGTTTTGAACACTTAACTAAAAAAATTAACTAAAAAAATTTATAGTTTACAGAAAAAATAATTAATAGTTTAAAAAACTAAAAAACACGCTTTAATAGAAAAGTGAACTAAAAAGTAGAAAATAATTTTAAATAAGTTTGAAATAAGAATAGAGTGATTAACAAGAAATATTTATTTTATCGTAAAAAAGCGTGGGGTGCTGGATGTCAATTGTTGTATATATATTGGTAAAAGTAGAACCATTATGAAAATATCTTAAAAAGCACCCCACGCTTTTTTACGATAAAATAAATATTTCTTGTTAATCACTCTATTCTTATTTCAAACTTATTTTAAATTATTTTCTACTTTTTAGTTCACTTTTCTATTAAAGCGTGTTTTTTAGTTTTTTAAACTATTAATTATTATGTTGTTCCGCCATGTTTTTTCATGAGGTGTTGGGGCTCTTGGATATGCATTAAGGTTTATAAAAGACATCCAGTCAGAAACATTTCCTTTGGCTTTTTTTTTTGGCTTATCGAATCCCTCGACAAGAGGCAGATCGGGACTTCATTGTTCATTGTATATTATTTTAGATTATGTTTAAATTACAGTTGCTCAACTGATTTTATTCAAATTTAGTTTTTCTTGTAGTTGTGTGAATAATGCTCTGACTAGTGATGTATTTTTTCGTTTTTCCTTAGATTTTCCTCTGCGTTATGGTAAATTTTTTCATTTGATAGTTCTGCCATATAAATTTATTATCGGAATATGGTTAATATTTATATATTAATTTTCTGTTGAAATCAACAATTTAAAATGTATATGACATGGTGTCTTTTCCTGTACAGTTTTCGCTTTGGTACAATTTATTTTTTTTATTTTCTCCCCATCTAAAGGGCCCGGCTTTACCCAGGCTAAAACGACTGTTGCACTATATAACCTGATTCAAAGAGAATCAGTCTAATGCAATTCCCTTAAGGGAACTTGGATACACTTGGACAAACTTTTTTTTTTAATTTGAGCATTTGAAATTCGAATTTTTAATTATTTGAAAGTAGTACTTGACTATAACTAAATTTTCTAAAAATAAAGTCCGCATTGTGCTATAAAATTTCCAAAATTTAAAAAAAGTTAAAAAAAATTAAAATTCTATGCTTTTTTTTTTTTTTTTTTTTTTTTTTTTTTTTTTTTTTTGAAAAATAAATTTTGAATGTTTTAAAATATACTTTAAACTTTTAGGTATCGGATTTTGAATAAGAAAAATAGTTTTGGAGAAAAAATAAAATAAATACCTTTATTTAGGTAAAAATATCAGAAAAATTGATATTTTTCTACATTTTGATTTTTTATTCAAAAAAGTTTATATTTAATTAAAAAATCCATGCTTAGTTTTGCTAAATAGACTTTTAGGATGGCCCAAAAAATTTTAAGTTACCTCATTTGTTTTTGCCGGAGCTATAGAATTTTCAGTAAGATGGTTATTCTAAAAAACATGAACTTTGAAAAATGCTTTCAAACCATCGACGGAGTTATTGTGGCCATGATAAATTCTTCATAAAATATAATTTTCAGGAAGTTATAGTAATCGTTTTAGTTTAAAAATTTGCCAGAATAAGGAGAAGGTTTTAAAGTTTAGAGAAACGCTAAATTGGACTATCATTATTTTTATATTTTTTGCTCAAAACAAGGGGTACCAAGTTCTATTAAACCCTTATCTTCGATTTCAACCCTTATCTTCGACCATAGAAGAAGCATCAGAATTAAATGATTTATTCACGATACCTGTGTTTGCGCCTGCGCACATTAGCAGCGTCCCTTACGAATGTTTGCATTCGAATGTTGCATGTTCGATTTGCTTCCAGATTGAGCACGGCATTTGAATACTATTGTCAGATGAGGAAAGTGAACGATTTTGCGTCACTGTGTGACTTAATCGTTTCCGATAAAAGTTGTGATGCTCTGGACCGTGAACACATGACTCACATTGAAATCCACCAGGGAGAGTCTTTTCTTTAAGCCACAGTAAATGGGACGGGAAAGTGATTTATATCGGTCTTCCAAAGGCAATGGTAAAATTAACTTTTTGTTATCCAAATCCGATACAAGGAGATTTCCAAACAACGTGCAGAGTCATCATCAAGCTCGTTTTCAACAAAGTACATTTCTTTCGGACGAAAGTTTTATAACTACGAACTCAACCAAAATAGTTTATTGTATGCTTGTCCGAGATTCAGGAATTTATCTGTTTCGGATAGAGTGGAAGATGTTAGGATAAATAAAGTGAGTTGAAAGTGTTTAGCACCCAATTTCCACGTAAAAATGTGTCGATATAGGAACAGTTATTGCGGAAAAACGCACAACAAAATCATTCATTTTCTAAAGAAAGTGGCCAAAGTGTAGAAGTGTTAAAGGCAAATGAGCGATTAGAGGGTATGAGCACCACAGAAAGTTTTGTAGATGCATCCTCCTAGCCTAGTATTTTCACTAGGCTGGGACGATGCATCTACAAAACTTTCTGTCCCGACTACTATTGTGGCATCTAATTTTTCTAAAGCGAACTGAAAGACTGTTTTATTGAATACTATCCATGGGTATGTTCACAGAAAGGGCGGTGAGTTGCGTGGTGTTTCGTGTTTAATGGACATTGAAAGTCAAGCGTGCATAATAACCAAAGAGTGTGCTGGGAAGTTACAACTAAAGCGTTAAAATTAAACACCATGATATCTTCCCTGAATGACACATGTATGATAGTTAACGGAAGTGTAACAGTTACACTTAGAAATTTAGAACAAAATTACTAGCGGGAATTGTCATTGTTGGTTGTAAAAAAGATCACAGACCTTATACGTAATAAACCGCTTGAAGTTAATGTTAATATTTTGGAATAGGTTCCTTCATTGGCCGACAATAGTTTTTGCGTTCCGAGAAAATTCACATGTTGTTAGGTGCAGAAACTTTTTATGAGTTACTGAGACCTGGTCAGATACGTTCACAGAGCTCCCAGCTGCTATTTCAACATACTGTTTTTAGATATGTCGCGAGTGCCACATACCCCTGGCAGAGCCTTCAAAAATACAATGCGGATTGATACGCGGTTAGCATTTGGATTAGACGCTCACAAAATTTTGGGAAATTGAGATCTTAGAAACATTTTGAGCGGAAACACTAGCATGAGCAAGGTGGTTACTATACCCCTTAGAGAATTTCTTCTAACCTCACTTCTTTTCATTTTTTTTATTCGACATTTAAATCCTCAGGTCAACTGATGATCTTTCACACAGATTACTACACTGTAACCGTTTTTGTGTCCAGCATTTTGTGTCGCTTTTTTCTCTCTTCGGCTTCTCCCTTTCCTTTGATACTTCGATACATGATTATCATCACACCGGCCATTTCTTCAATGTCCCCCTAGTCTGCTTATGCTTTACACCGTCACTCCTCGGAGTCTTTCGTAGTTGGTTATATCCCAATGGTACGCGGAGGCAGGTGCTCGTTTACGTAATTCTTCCATCTCCACCCTCAGCTTGGGTGTTAAACCAACCATTCAAACAATATTGAGGTAGACAGGTACGTTAAGAGAGTGCAGGCGATGTCAGTGGAAATCCATGGGTTTTGCCAATGATTCGGAACGATATTACGGTGCTGTGGTGTATTGCAAATCTACAGATAGAACTGTGAATAATTTTGTGTGAGTTAATTAATTTACTTGATAATTATATAAGTGTTTTTCGAATATTGAGTTATATTTCCAGATTTGTAAATAATGTTAGAAATGTTTCTAAGAGAAAGACTGGCCCACTCGAAGCTCATGAGATCAATGAGTCAGAAAAGTACTTAATAAGGGCAAATCAGCAAAATGAGTTCTCGGTGGAAATTGGAAGTCTTAAAGTAGGGAAAAGTATTTCACCTAAGAGTAAATTAAAAAGTTTAAACCCGTTCCTTGATAGTGAGGGAAAAGAGAGATTAGGGGGATGTTTGAGAAATAGCAATCTTAATTTTTTAAGGAAACATCCTGCTATATTACCTAAAGGTCATATTCTTACATTGTCAATAATCCGATTCATTCATAAGAAGTATTTGCACCCTACTGGATTTTTGAGCTTTATAAGGGAAAAGTTTTGGCCATTAGGTGAACTTTCTATTTGTCGCAAAATTGTCCATGACTGCGTTACTTGTTTTAAAGATAATCCAATAAGCTTAAAGCAGTTGATGGGTGATCTGCGTAGAGACCAACTAGTGTCGAACTTTCCATTTAATTGTTTGGGAGTTGACTTTTGTGGCTCTCTTTCTATTAGATCCCGCAATTATCCAGATCAGTTTCAACAACGATCAAAATGAAAGTTTAAGAAAGAAAAAAAAAAGAAGAAAAAATTGGTGATTTGGTGTTGCTTGTTGAAGAAAATCGTCTTCCCAATAAATGGATAGTAGGCCACATTTTAAATACCAAATATAGAAGCGACGGCAAAATTAGAATAGATCAGGTGAAAACTCAACATATTACATTTTCCAGGGACATTTCGAGAGTTTGTTTGCTGCCTATACGGGACTGAAATGTGACTGTAATTTTATATGCATACCTTTTAAGTAATGCATAATTCTATATTTATGCTTTATTGATAAACTTTTACTGTGTCCTTTTCATATTACATAATTTACAGTTGACTGAATGTAAACATTGCAATGTGGGGCGACATGCATGCGCCTGCGCACATTAGCAGCTTCCCTGGCGGCGAGACTGATTGTGTATAGGTATATTCACGAGAGGTCTGTTAATAAATGAGAAACTTATATTACTTGAAACTTGTTAATAAATGAGAAACTTATGTGACTTGAAACTTGTTAATAAATAAGAAACTTATGTAACTTGAAACTTGCTAATAAATGAGAAACTTATTTGACTTGTAACTTGTTAATAAATGAGAAACTTATGTGACTTGAAACTTGTTAATAAATGAGAAACTTGTGTGACGTGAAACTTGTTAATAAATGAGAAACTTATGTGACTTGAAACACAATTATACAACCACGAAATTATACAACCTGTAGAAAAATTCAGGTTACAACTGATTGAATGGATCTAAAATTATGACTCCTTTACCCTCCATCCGCGATATCACCGTCTTAATTGCAAGACGTGGGACAGAAATTGAAGGGTCATGCCAAAGAATTATTATTAGAGTCCGAATCTTTCTAAATTGAGGTTTTGCCGCCATTACAAGGTTATAGCAGATAGTTTAACCCCGTGGAGTCCATTGACAAATAAGTAACATGGTACGTAAGCAGCCATTTACCTCAATCCTGATACAAGCCCTGAGACTTGAAACTACTTTCAATCAACTTTTCTAGAAGATAGAGAAAAAAGGACTATGATCATTCTTTGCCGTAGCTCTTCAATTTCTTTCCCATGTTTTGTGTGTATTGTACCATGTTTCCCTTAAATTATTTTCTCGATCATTAGTCAAAATACCAAAAGAAATGAGTTCGGTTTTAATTGATTTAGTAGATCCTAAATTATGATCCCACCCCATTTCATCCCCTATTCTCGATTTCACCATATTAACTATAAAACATCGGAAAGAAGTTGTATTCCTGATGATCTTAACTAGTCAAGAAACCTATAGAAAAAAAAAACTCGCTTCAAATTGGTTCACTAAATCTTAAATTAGTATCATACGCCTTAAGGAGATAACAAAGAAAGAGTAGTGAGGTTTTTGAAATTTCCAGTAGATATGAATTTTCCTTTTGTAACGAATATCAAGCTTCATAAAAATCGAAATAAAACTGTATATTTCATTATTCTTAAGGTATGAAAAAGCGGGAGAGAGAGAGATTTTCTAAATTTCAAGTAGCCTGAATTTTTTCAGTCTCTAGACAGCATTGTACGTAATATGCCGTCTGGAGAAAGATGACAATTCTTTCCAGACGGCCGTCTCCGTGATATTACGTTCTGCCAATTCTGTCTCCAATCGATCATCGTGATATTACGTCCTGTATGTTAGCGCTTTTCATCCTCTTAATTAGTTAGTGATCAGTAAGACCATTCCATTTCTCATTAACTTAGTGCAGACTGCAAAACGATAGGATTTTTGAATAATTCTATCTATTAAAAAACAGCCTCCAACTATTTTATTTTAAACAGTTCTACTCTTTTCAACAAAATCAATAAAAAATATGCATAAAATAATTCTAAACTATTCATGAACTAATATGAAATTTTATTAAAAATTTATAACTGCAAATAAGGAAATCATCTAGGAACACATACATTTTTATCCCCCATTCCCCAAAAAAAAATTTTTTAGTATTTTTAAAAATCCAGTAGAAATATCAATACTTTTAAACAAGACAATATTTATTCATTTAAAAGAGTGCAACATATTTGTAAAACAAAAATCCTTTTAAATAGCAGTATAGTTAGTCGTCCATTTGTTTAGAAACTTATTCTTCAATATTTTACAGAAAACATATTAATATCAAAATAATTATACCACATTTAATATTAGTTACTGACAATTATGTGTGAAGTTTCATAGAGTTTGAATTCTAAGGGTCAAAACTTTTTCTGGATTATACTCAATAATGGCCAGAATAAATTTCATCTATAACTTTCTATCCTTATTTTACATAAATGATGATTACAAACATTATTATAAATAGATTTTAAACATTCTTATAAAATGATTACAAATATTTACTTAAATTATATATACACTACCTCACGTTAAACTTTTTCTAATTCTTCTTCTTCTTTAAAAAAAAAAAAAAAAAAAAAAAAAAAAAAAAACATTAATATTTTCTTTACCCAATGTGAACTAATTATACATAAAATATCTATATCCCAAGATTAAATACATTCTTAATTTCCAAATCCAAGACATTGAAAATAAACATCATCAACTCATAATACAATAATCAATAACTTAAAGGTAATAAGTTTACAGAAATTAATTCTTAAATTACATTATCCAACTTACAAGTACAAACCAAATTTTACTCATCCTATCAAAGTCCTCTACCACCGAAGGCTATTTATTAATAATGAACATTATCAACTCTCAGAAATCAAACCAATCGAACAAAAATCCCGAGACTAGAAACTTATAATCAACTTTCATAAAGCAACTTTCTCCCGGGACATCTCCCCAAAACTTTCCCAACAATTTAATCTCTTACTTCTAGAACAGAAATAAATTCCCCCATACCTTTTAACAACGATGACACATCGCTTCAGAACTAGAAAGATGTCACATCATTCGCTTTAAAGAGCATGCATTCAGTGATGTCTCTTTAACTCCATCACCCTCTCCGGATCAACTTCATCTCTCTCTCTCTCTTCTCTTTGAGAGCATCTGATGGGTCTGGCGGAATTCGAGCAACAGCTTGGGGTAACGGCCATCCTTGCCGGATATATCCGGCAAGACTGGAAGCGCCCTCTCTCTAATGGATAGATGGCGAATTCAAGTTCTGAGTGTTTTTCTTAGATGCTTTTTAATTGGTTGGTGAGAAAGTTTGGGTTGTTTTTGATAGGGCAGCGTTTTATTTCAACTCAATCATTTCTGACGTCCTCGAGCCATTTTATGGAAGATTGAGTTGGTATAAAAAGTCATATTGAAATCCAACTAGATGGTTAGTTGGTTTGGTTATACGCTCAATAACCTGTATTTGTGCACAATGATTGCTAATAAAGCCGGGGCCTATAGATTTACGGGGATTCTGAACCACAACGAACAACCATGCTTAAACCGAAATTCGAACTAGACACCTTTGGCATGCGAGGCCAGTACTATTGATACTTTAGAATCAGCAAATCGTAATAATATCTCAAATCAAGATTTTCATTGTTAAACTCTACTTAATCATAATTTTCCTTTTGTTCAAACAATGAATCTGATAATGGGAATCTTAACCAAAAACATATGTATTAATTTAAAGTTTTATGGTAAAAATTACTGTTACTTAGCGGTTAATATAAATATTAAGATTGAAATTGTATGATTTAATTATTGTATTCAATTAAGTACTTTTTTAAAACAACCATGTGGGAAATTTTTTCAATAATTTCATAATTTTTTTAATTAATTAAAAAACTTTGATTTACTTTTCGAATAACCTGTGTGAGGTTTATTTATTTAATTTTAAAAGTTCGTACCAAGAAGTTAAAATTATTTAAAAATATATAACGTTTTTAGAAAATTATTCTTTTAATTTCTTTCAGTTTTGTTTTAGATGTTTAAAAATATCATGGGTATATACTTGATGTTTTATTTGATAAAAACATACAATAAACAATTTTCTTTTTGTTAATAATATGCATAAGATATAGCATATTAGGCATCTGGAATATTAAAATTTTATAAAATGGCATGAATTATGTTGCGTAGAAAATAGGCAGTTTTATTAATGTGTAGAGAATTAAAATTATTGAATATTATACAAATTGTAGTACAACTGATTAGAAAAAACTTTGAAAGAGAATATTATCAATTACGTACGTAAGTAATATGAATGATTCAAAGTAAGTAATTTATGTCTTAAAAGACGGGATGTAGCTTTTATTTGCGTAGAATTACTAGAATTTGGCAGTTCAATGAAAGCCTGCTGAAATAAAAATTATGTTTTGGTTTGTTGGTAGGTAATGTACATGAAAGTTAATCACAAATTAATACTAAAGGAAGTAATTTTAAGTTAAAAGGGGTTTGTTTCAAGAAAATAAGGATTTAGTAAAAAACCTACGTATATCGATTGCATAAAAACAATGTTTAAAAAATAAATAAAACATACATCCTAGTGAATCGTTCAACAAAACTAAAAATACTACTGATGATAATAGTTTAAAAAAAATACAAAATTGATAAATCGAGATCATTTGTGTGACCTATCCCCCCCCCCCCTTTATTAAATTTGCATTTTATTAATAGTTCTACAATAAAATTATATTCAAATATATTTAAAATTAACATTCATAAGTCTTTTCTCATTCCTTAGTTAGGTATACCCAACAATTGCTGTGTTCATTACAAAATACACAATCTTAAACGTTTGCTGATATAAATACTAATTAAAACTTTATTCAAAGGCAAACATTCGACTTCTATACTCCAACCAATGAAAGCATAAGATACTCGCACTGTTCAAATGATCACTTTTGTTTATAATTAATGCATAAATAATACAATGCCATGCCTTTTGTATCCAAACCTTTATATTAAATGCTCTTAGTCAGCAAATCACAGTGAATATTATTCACAATAAATCACATACCATTAAAAGTCTGTTCGATAAGCACTATCAAGCTAGATACGATTTATGTTTCAGATGCATCGAGTTTTCTAAAAGCATTAAGAGAACGCTAATAAACATGGCGAGGAGCACCATCGATGAAAACGCAAGCTTCATTAATGCAGACACAAAAGCAACTGTCTTCCAAATTCCCAACTGCCCTTAAACTTTTAGTGTTGAACAAGAGCGAGGGAGAATTGGAGAACTTTTAGTTTCGAAATGAAGGGAGAGGTCGGAGTTTTGTTTAATTTATTCCTCTAGCATCTTATGACTTCGGAGTGTTGGACTGAAAAGCATTGTTTATTTGTTGGGCTTGTATGAAATGATAAATTTTGTTCCGAGTTTAGAGTTGAAAAATGCAGTTTTAGTGTGCGTATTAAAAATATGTTTATTCTTCTCAAAGCAGGTAAGTAGTTAGAAGTGTATCAAGTTTTTAACTGTTGGGCGTCCCGCCAGAAAACTTTATGATTTAGTTTTCAAAGTAGGATTTGTTTAGGTACATGTAAATGGTTTTAGAAAAAAATTTAAGGTATAAAGGAAGCTAGTGTCAAGCTGAAATGTACATTGTAATAATAATAAGACGGGTTTTTTTTTCAGGATACATTAATTCTACTAATACATATTGTTCTGTATATTATATGATTAAAAAAATCTAATATGATGGTCACTATACTTAGACGGTGCTGCCTTGTTTTAGTTAGATGGTGATACAACCGTTCCAGATACATAACAATTTGAAAACATTTAATGACTATAAGCCTACCTCCCCCTCTCTTGTTGATGTTGATGACATATGACTTAAGAAACTTCCCAATTTGTAACTTTTCAATGTGCAAATGCCACCTCTATGTAGATTAGTTTGGTGAAAAATTAAACTAGAAAACTTGCCATCTGTTTGCTCTTATTGAAGTATTCGAATCCATTTATTTATAAAATTATATCAGTGACAAAAGTGTAAGAACTATTGATATTACTTTCTTAGAATTAATATAAAAGTGATCAATGATTTTAATATTTCAAACACAAATACACTGTAAAATTCCAAAAGTTGTCTGGTAGTTCTGACTTAGGTAACTCAAAAAAGGAAGATTCTTTAACTATCAATTTGTAATGAATTAGTAATGCTTTGACGTTATACTTAAGGTGATATATCAAGAAATAATTATGGTGTCAAGCGGTATATTATATATTACATTTTATAAGCAATAAACATTGTAACACATTATATGAACCCACATTGGTGAGCAATGAATATCTATTCGTAATCTTTGTGGTGCCTTTTTTCAAGTCTAAATTGTTTTCTGCAGATTATTCCATGTGGAGTTACATAATTAGATCCATGTAATTTTAAGAATATGAAAGTATATTTGATAATTAAATCATTTCTTTAATTTTATTTCAATTGATTAACTCAGCTTTTGAAGAATATTTTCTCTACACGGAAATAAATCAAAAACCTACATTCAAATGCCAAGCACTATGTATGTCTAATTATTCCTTCATAATAACTGTTGAGATTAGTTGTTTTGAATTAATTTAAAGCCAATTAAATTTTTTATAAAAATGTGATTATATTTATTAACTTAAAATGTATAGGTACAACTGAAGTATGAAATTAAATTCCAAACAATTGTGACCGATAAAAGAATTTACATTAAAAATAGCTAATGGACACAACAATTTTATTGAAACTAGATTTAATAACATAGATTTTGACATCTGGATGAACAATCCATTTTATGTGATGGTGCTGGTTTTGCTGGTTTGTACTATCAGTGACTTATTTTTATTCATAATGACTGATAATCAGGTCAGGACTTACAGCTTAACGTGGATTTCGAACTACAACGAATATCCCTGCCTAACCCGGGATTCAAACCAGGTACCTTTGACATGCGAGGTTAGAGCACTAACCACACAGCCATCCGGTGGGTTTTATGTGATGGTAGTTATAAGATTTACAAATCTAAATAAGAGAAAGTCACTAAAAAAAATATTCTACTTAAGGTTAGTATAGCCATCTTAGACTGTCATCTGTCCAGACCTTCTTGGTTGGTTGGTTGTATTCAGATTATCTGGCGCCGTCAGCAACACGAAGGCTATAATGCGCCGAAACTTTCGTCATTAGACAAGCCAACATACATTTACAAACACCCATGCCTAACACGGGACTCGAACCCGCAACCTCGCGGTCTAGAAGCCAGCACGCTAACCACTACACCGTTTGGTCGGCCCAGACCTTCTTGGACACTAACGGATTGTTAATTTAACATAGTATAACGAAAGTATTATATTCAATCAAAAAAAAAATCTATTTTTTTGGATTTCTTCTTTATTTTTTTATTTTTTTCATTATTATCATTATTAATAGTATTATTATTTTTTTTTAACCTGCTGATTTTAAAAAAGTAATTTAAAATAAATGTATGTCTGTGATCATCAAAACTTCAGAATAGATTGACCTACGATGTTCTATATTTATATACAAGTTATTGATAGCCATGGGTTCTGCCATTAAGATTTTCGTCAAAATTGAGCATGCGCAAAGATAGTTGCCATTGAAAAATTTATATTTCTCAGTAATTTGCAAAAAACAAGACTCCAACAAATTTAATCAAAATCGCTTTTATAAGGCCTTTTAAGATGTTCTAAACCTTCCAACCTCTTAAACTCCTGTAGAAAAATAATAAATGCATATCAAGTTTAGAAACGAAAGTCTGTTATATACATTTTCCCTTGAGTATCGCCAATCAACGACTGTTTCTCCTCTGTTTCACTGATAAAAAAGAATAATGTAATATTTCATCAAACTATCATTTTCACCATGTTGGCGATATTTTCTTTTGGGAGATGAAATAATTATCACCAAATTTACATACCAATTCGGTCTTTTTTTTTTTTTTTTTAATTATTGAGATTATGAAAACGGTATTTTACATCAATCCAATTTAAATACAGTGACCACTATTAAGTGTAATTGAAAATTGTACGATGTTCCACACTCCTAGTTTTTCTAGGTTAGACCTTATTTTGACATGCTTAATTTCTCAGATTATTATTTAGTGCATTTCCAATATTCTAAGGGTTTCTTGTTCAACTGGTATTACAAATTAATATGTAGTAATTTTTAATTTTTATTAAGATTTGCATAAATACTAAGTAATCAAACCAAAGCTTTTAAATTCCTCATTTTGTTGATCTACCTATTTCAATTTGAAATAATACAGGTTATATTTAGTAAAGTAGGTTACACGCTATTAGCTTCTGCTAAATAAATACAAAAGTTTAGACCCCAAATAGCTCATGGTTGTTGTGTTTTTTAGAATAATAAAAAAAAAAAATTCAATACTGTTAAATTTTTCAAGCATAAAAATGATGTAACTAACACCTTTAAGTTAAAAGTAATATTATTTTCTTTAGAAAAAAGTTTAAAGTGCAATAAAGCCATTTTTTAGAGATTTTGTTAATATTTTTATACGTACAAGCTAATAACCCTTTTCCAGTGCCATCCAAATCTTGTTCGTCCAACGTACTCGCGCAAAACTTAACATGTCTGAACTGACTTCGTGCAGGAGAAAAGTACGATTTTCTATTTCGTTGATTTGTGCAACACGCCTCTAAGTGTTTTCCTCGATCTAATAAACTCAAATAAACTATTCCATTGATCTCGGACTGAGTTTCCTTTTTGACACATTTTCTACAGGTTAATGTCTAGTTATAAAAATATAGTAAAACATTATAAAATTCAATGTTGAAAACTGACTGAAAGGTTTTCTTTGCAGATCAAATATCAGAATTCATTGCTCGAAACACATACGATGCAAAGCGTAGGAAAAGCTATTGCCAGCTGTTATATTTTATGAAAATGGATTCCTCACCCGTTTGGAAATCAAATAAATGTGCCAGTCGGGATATTTTGAAACTTTTCACAAGTGCTTTATATTGAAATAGTATTTCTCAACCCTTTACTCAGCACCAAAATATTCTTTTGAGAAACAGATCTTTGAAATTAAGGAAAATTTGGTGCTGTATTAATTTGACTAAAATATACAAAATAACTGTTGTGTGTTCTATCTAATTCAAAATGCTTCTTTAAAATCCACTGATGGTCGTGCACGTATATATAAGTCATTTGATTCCCAGTTTTTCCAGCAATACACAACATTTTTTAATTTATAAATAAAATTTTAAATGAAATATTTTTTAATTATTTTTTAGTATGATATTTTATAACCTATATAAAACAAAATAATTAAAAAATAATAAAAAAAAGTTACGTAGTTGAATTAGAACTATAATTTAAAACTATTACAGGGAAAACAACTGTAGAATTTCGCCCATTCCCATGGCCGTCAATGGGTAAAATTTGGAAGCAACTAATAATAGATTTTATTTCCTAGAAAATGAAATTATATCTCTAACCGTCTGAACGAATATTACTAGCCTAAAAATTCTGTTATATATACCTCTAAAAATGCAACATCTTAAAAAATATTAAGTCTGAATTTCATTTTCATTCTGGACAATTAACTTGCTTCTTCTCAGGTATCATTGCGATCCATTTTGGATGAACTTTGTCATGCAAATTATTTTAGACGATGGATTGTATTTTGAGATTAAACAAATTTAATTTTTGTAAAATCAGAAACAGGTTTTATTTTTGCTCAATGATTTTTAATTGTTTTATTTAATATTATTATTAAATTTTTTTTATTTGCATTTCATATATTTCAACAATGCTTCTCGAACATCATTGGTGTGAGATTACTCGACTTTAATTTGTCTTACTGCAAGGCCTCATTTAGTAAAAAAAAAATACAGACATCACATTTTATACAACACATCATATTAGTTCGACCTATATCTATATTTCAATCGGCTACCTGTCAAATTCCATTAATTTACATATGGACTTACAAGAGATCCATAGAAATCCACATGAAGGCCTCAGTGCCTAGTTGAAACGCAACCACTTCAAAAAATTTGATTATATAAAATGATTGAAACTTATTTTCCCATAATCAAGTAAATTAGAGACATCAGATAAGATATAAAGAACCTGAAAATATGCATGAAATTATGTAGTAGGAAATACTGAATGGTGTTGTTCGTTTCTTAGATTTGTTTTCTTTTTCTTACCTTACTAAAATGTATTTAATAAAACTTATAAACATGACTCCAAATTTCTAAAAGCAGTGCCTCTATAAATTTAGATAGGCGTAACTTTGCGATGAGTTCGTGACCAATCTCCTAAACTGCTTTTTTATGTTTTCGAAAAGTATTTATTTAAAAGGGAATGCCAGTCTGTCCCTATTCCATAGACCTAATGTTTTATTTTTTCGGCCACGATTTCTGTCATAGTTTTGCTTTGATTCATAGCATGCATAACATAGGTAATAAAAATTCAATATAAAATTTGAAGGCAAAATATCTTGTAGTTTTATACATTAATGTGTTAAAGTTATCACATAAGCAAACTTATAAAAACTTTGTAAATGAAATCCTAAAAAAAAAAAAATATTTTACTTTAGTTTGTTTTATAATTAACTTTTATTGCCGATTTTATGCATATTATAAATTTGCTATGATTGTTTCAAAACAATACTCTGGCAGAAATTCTGGTAAAAAAAAAAAAGCATTAAGCCTATAGGGAAGGGACAAACATAATTTCACTTTTAAGGTGGCAATTAATCAGCATGCATACAAAGTGATGATTTTGTGTCGCTTGTGTGAAAATTAGCACATTCCAATTGACATAATCTGATGTTTTATCCTCTTTTTAAGAACTCTATCAAGTTACTCATAATAAACTCGTAACTTTGGAAATTTAATATAGTCAAACCCCGTTAACGGGAAGTTGATGGTGCCACCGAATTTGTTCGCGTTAACCGAATTTTGTGTTAAACGAATAAATTAACGTTAAGTTTTAAATACCGAGACATTTCTTTTATTTCGCGTTAAACGGGGTTTCATATTCAGTGATTTCACGTTAACAGAGTTTGACTGTAACTTCTGGTTTGAAACTAAAAGCCCGATGCATTAGCTTTGAACCTTGCCTTTAAAACAATTGATTTCTCAAACGAGGAAGACTGGTAAATTTCACTAATTTCTCAATTTGATTAAACCCAAACTAAGTTTCTCCTCCGTGTTTTTTAACTTGTTTTTCATAATTCAAAACCATAAAATTTTGTTTACACTCTACGCAGTTTTAAAACCTTAATTTTGTGTATTTGATCCTACAATTTAATTTATTCTTGTAGTTGTTTAAACTCTAGCCTTCTTACATCTACTTTTATAAATTCAAGTCTTCTTCCATTAGAAATTCAAATCAATTTAAGTTAAAAGACAAAATAAATCACTTCTTTCAATGGTATAAATAAGTAAATAACTCAATTCTTCAAATAATTAGTGCCATCACGTTTTAAACTCGCATAGATGTTTATTTATTTTTTCAAAGCTCTCACAATTCTTTGTGTAATATATAATTGTCTCAAGGAATTAACTTTAACTTCAGAATTAAGTTTCCAGAAGCAATAATTGAAGTAGTCATTGTGATTGGTATACAAAAGTTAAATTAAACAAACAATAGTTCAATAAAAGGAAGAAAATTTGGCTAAGTGAATGAAATTGCTTTTTTAGTAAATAACTGGACTAATTGCTATTCATCTTCCGACATGTTAAACATATTAAAATTGTTGTCAAAAACTTTTCAATAAACTTTAAATCCGTTTTTTTTTTTTTTTTTTTTTTTTTTTAAGTCTCCGTGAATGACTACCACGGATTATTGGTACGAATGTTTCTCCTCTG
This sequence comes from Linyphia triangularis, assembly GCA_963978545.1. Lineage (NCBI taxonomy): Eukaryota > Metazoa > Arthropoda > Arachnida > Araneae > Linyphiidae > Linyphia > Linyphia triangularis. The sequence goes on from OZ021732.1 coordinate 15,780,977, forward strand.
AAATTGCAGTTACGTAACCTTTGAGCCATCTATCAATTTTAGTAGCAATTTTTTTTACACATTCCAATCAAAAGATGACCTTCTGTATTATGTACAAAACTTAAAAGCAGCCGAACATTTCTTTTTAACTACTAACGAAAAAAAAAAATTAATAATTGTATGTTTACAGTAAAAAAATAACTAAATTTTCATGAAACATGTCTCATCTCCTGTATTTTAAGTTCAAATCACTACTGCATAAAGGCAACAACTATATAAATTAGTTCTAACAGATCAGTTATTTTTTTTTTCTTTTTACCAAAAAAAAAAACCTCTCTTCTTTCAGAATACAATTAGCAGCCAAGACCAAACTTTTGGAGTTTCGTAAAAGTTATTAAGGTGAATGTGTTACTTATAGTCCAGTCAATTTCGGGCCAAAAATGGCTAAACCTCAAACAAATTGCAACAAAAGGCTTTTTCGTTTCAGAAAAATTTCCTGAGCAACATATCAAAAGTCTAGAGAAATCTAAGTGGCGGGATACTGCCATATTTAACGCCATATTGAATTTCTTCAGTAATAGTAATATGCCACTAATTAATGCTTCAGGGCTCTGATTTCCGTCAAATATGTAGCTAATAAAAGGGGTTTTCAATGCTTAATCTATTAACTAGAGGCACATCCTATTTAAATAACTTTTGATAGTAATAGCATTAAAAATACTTTTATTTGCTTTTTTTATTGCAGTCCAGTTATTTTAGAGCTAAAAAATCTAAACATTAAATAGATTGCAACAAAAGAATACTTAGATTCAGAAAAATGTTCTGAACATCATATCAAAAGTCTAGACATCTTGAATTTCTCTCGTAATAGTACGATGTCTATAATTAACGCTACAGGGCTCCGATGGTTTGAAACGAGTCAAAAAAGTTTTGATATTTAACAGTAGCTGTTGTAAGAGGATTTGACTATTTTTGAGTTACAGTACAAATACATGGCTGTATTTTTGTTAGCCGACATTTCTGTAAAGCGCTTGTATCGAAGGTGATCTAGTGGTGCAGTTGTCTTTCAACCATACCATATAAAGTTTTATTGCGTTTAGAAGTTTCTTCTTTTCCATCGTAATACCCTGTGAAATTTTTTTCGATGTATTGAGCGACCAAAAATATTTTTACTTTTCATAAATATAAGAACTGATGTCTAACTGCACAAAGGTGGATCAAGAGATCTTTTTATTTCAAAAGTCAGGCTTTTCTTGGCATCTTTTCAGTTGTTATCTTTACCTGGTGTGCGAAACCTCTTAGTATTTGTTAACGAATGTGACACATGATAGTAGTCAATATATGTATGGCATTATTAACATATGTGCATCGAATCATGGATTTAAACCCAACTTGTCGCATGTTCTTTTAGTTAATCGTTCTGTTCCTGTGATGGTTATTAATGTCGTTTCAATATAATGTGTCAATTCATTAGTATTGGTTCAATACAACAAAACCAATGGCAAGAACTTCCCAATTCTCATTACTTGACGAAAACCAAGTAGATATTTTTGAAAGAATTTGTACACGATTGGATGTGAGAATTATAGACCTATTTCAAGTGTGTATATGATTTTGTTTATGAATTGTATCGTGCTTTAAAATTATTTCAGAGTTAATCTGAGTTGTTATTCAAAGTTATTTCAGAGTTATTCAGATATATATCAGAGTTAGTAAATGCAGAATCCATTTCCTAGATCATTCTGCTCTGAAGTACTTCTTTAAACGTCAACCATTTTTACGCACTCATTCCCGAATCTAATAGTTCTACTAATCAACTCATTCACAAAGAGTCAATTTTACTACTTACATCAAGTAATATATAGTACAAAAATCCTTTTACCAATTCAATACAGTATTTTCTTATGAATATTTTTTTCTCTAGCCGTCATCATATCTTAGTAATTCTGTTGAATTTGGTAGCAACTCATTACGTGTCTGCTTTTTTTTATTTGGTGAATATTGCATGTTGATGTGGCAGTGATACTTCTAAAGCCTCTGTAATTGCTATTGTATTCAAGATAGCACATCTAAAAATATATGTCCTCTTCTAGTTTGTGCTACTACTATCTTACTAAGCATATATACCACTGCATGGCTCCAAAACTTTCGTTTAAAAATTCCTTTAAAGCCAAATTGTGTCATATGATTACCAAAGTTTTCCCTCATTATGTAAATCAGCAAGTATTGGGACTAAATCATTTAAACTATTTCCTTGGTCTTCAATTGAAATAATTGCAAAAAAGTTGAATGAAAACTAATTTTCTTTTACGTTATATTATTACCTTTTTATCGTATAAATTACATCAAATTGCTTATATTTTTAAATATTAAAGTCAGTATGAAAAGTTTTTGACTTCCATCTTTAAACAATTTATACAATGCAATAAATTTTGTGATTTTAGGCAAATTGTTTATAAAAGTAATATATTTGTGATTCAATAAATAATCGAAACAGGCAAATAAAAGTATTTTTAAAGCAATTACTATCAAAATTGAGTATACATAAATATAATGTGTTTCAAGTTTTTAAGATTAGGCATTGAAACCCCTTTCATTTGGTACATATTTGAAGGAAATCGGAGCCCCGTAGCCTTAATTCTAGACATTTTACTGATTACAAAAGAAATTCAAGAAGGCAGCCATCTGACGGTCCTCCGCCACTTAGATTTTTTTGGACTTTTGATTTGTTGTTCAAGACATTTTTCTGAGACAGAAAATGCAAAAAAAAAAAAAAAAAAACCTTTTGTTGCAATTTGTTTGATGTTTTCAACTAAATTAACTGGATTATTAGGGAAGCTCTTGTTTACGATGCTTGACTTGCATATTTGAAGAAACTGCGTGTTGTAAATTTTAAACGTATTTGTGTATGACAGGAATGAATAATGTGTTAAGATAAAATGTCGTGTTAAAATATCAATTTAAAGGCAGTTTTAAATTTATATTTAAAGTTTTTTTGGTACGTAAATTTTAAAGCAGCTTTAAGGTACTTACCACCTTATAAATTTAAAAAAAAAAAAAAAAAAAAAAAAAAAAAAATCTTTTTTTGCATTTTCTAAATCCTTTCTAGGGTTTTACGCTCCATGTATATCAGATTAACAAATAGTAAAGTGAACAAACTTGATTTTTTAAAAAACTATTTGAAAAAAATAGCGAGTAAAAACCTTGAACACGTTTTTCTCGAAACTACTTTTTTTCAATCTACTCGGCCGATTTCAAGGACTTTGGTCCCGTTTTGTTCGTTGAGATATTTTATATGCCAATTTACTTCATTTTGCCAAAAAAAATTAATTATAACATTGTTTTTATAGCAAAGAATCGTGAAAAACAGGGATGTTTTTTCAATCTTTTTTTTTCAAACATCTGCCATGTTTTTATTTATTTATTATCTTATTTTTGGCAATTTGTGGTAAATTTGTCACGTAAGAAACCTTTCTTTTGAAGTTTCTGCTTTTTTTTCTCCCTCCCCCTCCCCCTTTTTTAGATTCATTAATCCTGAGATTAACTGTCCGCCGTGGGACACCATTTTTTTTTTTTTTAGGACTCGACTCTGGCGCATCCTGGATAGTTGTTAAGGAATGAAATTTGAAAAAAATCAATTATTTTTGAATTCTATAAGCTTCAAATAAAAGTTAAAAAAAAATCATTGTAATATCTTTTACAGGACCTGAAAAAAAATATTGAAAATGTTGTATTTTTTATCTTTTCAAGGTGGTCAAGTAACTTAAACGGATTTTTAAAACTGACATATTTGGATTAAAAGACCATGCATTTAAGATTAAATCATATAGTCTATGAATAACTGTTAGATAGTTTTGAGAATATGCTTAAGGGGAGATGTATGCCGAAACTTTTCAAAATTTTCGATTTTGATTTTTTTATATTTTTTAAATATTCAAACCTCTCTGCTTAAAATGAGATATATATTGTGTAATTCCTACAAGTAGAAGTATTTTTAATGATTTTTTTAAAATTTCTTCTCTTGCTTAAAATTCGGCAAATCCTGTGCGGCAAAATCCATGAAGAAGTTAGCACGCGCTAGACTATCACGTTTAAAGAATTCGACTTATAAAACATTTTCTTTAACCTTGAGTCTTACAGAAGGAAGTGCAACAACATAATCGTAATTTTAATCGTTATCTTGCCGATATTTAATATTTACAAGAAACGTGCTTATTTTGAATTCGTTATTCCAAGGTTTGTTCTTTGACTTTAAATGGCTATATCTCAAAACATGTATTTTTCAACTTTATGTACCTTTTTCTCAGAAAGTAATTATACTATTAATACAAAATTTGGAGGTAGTATTTATATGTATATATTGTATCTACTGAAAAGAGCTTTTGTAAAAATAATTTATATTTTTTCATTTATGTCATAAAATGTAAAAAAAAAACTTAAAAAAGAGGTATATGTAAAAAAAATGCTATAAATCTGCTTAATTTGAGAAAATGAAAAAAAGCTCTTTTCAGTAGTATTAAGAGTGTTTAAGGAATATGTGCTCCAAATTTCAAATTATTATCTTTAATAGGTTCTGAGAAAAAGGTACATGAAATAGGTCAATTTAACATGGGCTACATAGGGACACGCGTCTCCATGCTTAAGTGTTGCAAGCATTCCTAATTTAATGTTTTATGTAACACTATTTTTAGGGCTGGTAATTATTCTCCAACAGCAGAAAAAATTTCATTTATAGATAGTAACATATAATAATCTTTCAAAATCCTTTCTTTAAAATCTAAATGTGCATAAAATCTTTTACAAGATACACTATTTACTTGACTATATTGGATGTATTTTATAAGACCTAAAACTTCTTTAATATATTAGACTCATACCATAAATATCTATCAAATAATTATTTATTTTCCAATTATTTGGTTAAAGTGACAAGGAAATCCCAATTCATTCGCATTTATAACATATAATGTTTGTTTTTTATCTTTATAATTTTTAACTATAAATATTCAACTTGATAACATTTTATTACATAATGTTTGCATACCAAAAAAATCCAAATAGTGTTCAAAAATGTGGCTTTAATTCAAAAGATGCTATCTTTGAAAAATACACATACATATTATTATAAATTTTATAACATTTCCTTCAGCAACTCTTTAAATAATCGTAGTAAAAAGTTTCATTTTCCATGAATTGAGCACAAAATTGTAAAACTCTCAAAACACATCCTTATTAGAAACTTTTCAGATGAAAGTAAAATTTATAACGAAAGCATACCTATTACTTTTAAGCTCTCTCATATTTGCAAACACTTTATACCTTCAAGTCGAAATATCTCAATGTTAAAGTTTATTTCCTGGAAAGTGAACTAAACTTTCTTTTATATTTTCTCGAAGTAAAATAATTTTCCATCCGCATACAAAGCGTTCAATATCGCTTTTCCAATATATTATCTTTTAAAAGTGCATTTCGCAAATAAGGGGAAATTCCGTTTAGTTTCGGTCGGAACTATAAAAAAAAACTGTACCATTTTTATTACAAAATTAAAAGTTTCCGATAGTTATGATTCCCTTTATTAGAAATATATGTCACATTTATCTTTAATATTTACCATTTAATATAAAATTTGGAATAGTTTGGTTTGTTTTACGTCGCAGTAAATAAAATAAAGTATGTGAAACAGTTTCAAAATGATTTCCTTAAATGTGTTTTCTATTTAATTTCTTAAAGTTGTTTTAAGAAACACCTAAGTAGAAGATATTTTTAACCAGTGGGAAATTCTCTGGCTGATGCACGGTACATTTTGAACTCTTTTTTGTCTTCTTAAACAAATAAAAATAACAAATTAATGATGAATTTTGTAGTTATGTTTTCGTTTTCTATAATGTAAGTTGTTCGCAAAGTTATATGGAAAAATACTTGTTTTAACTTGGTCAAACATGCATTTATAGACAGATGACTTACGGACACGGAGAAACAAAAGAAATTAACGTTCATGACAAAAGTTTAAATTTTCTCTGAATTTATAAGCACTAAAATTATGAAATTCATAGGTACATTTGGGTAAATGTTAATAATACTATATCTATCAAAATGTCTGCAAAAAGGTTATTTTTCTGTATTTAATGAACAAAAACGGGAATTGATACACGGGACATTTGGAAACAGATGCACGGGACATTCTGAAACCAACCCACGGAAAATACTATTTTGCAAGTGGGAAACAGTGATATTTTACAGTTACAATTTTTGTATATTTTGTTAGACAAATTGTACATACTTTATGCTACTTGCTACTCAAAGTGGGCATAATTTTGGTACATTTTGTTATTTATGTTTGTTATTATTATTCACCTATAGTAAGCCCTTTTTGGTGCTTAGTTAATTATGTTTTTAAGAAAAAAATAAAATAAAAAATAACTAAAGATTTTTTTTGGTAATACAATTTTACCGAGGCACTTTAAAATTGCCTTATATATTCAATTATTTTTATCTTTTTAGGGAAAGGATTAGTACTTTGTATTTGTATAAACAACCTCATTTCTCGACAACTTACAAAATGCTTTTTAAAAATTTAAGATTTATTTTTTAAAAGAATTTGTTAAGTTATGAAAAACAGTTTGAAAAAAAATAATATTTTTAGAAAATAATTTAAAGTTAGAATGGGTTATGTTACAACGTGATCTGCTCAAACGCAAACACAAAAGCCTAAGACAAAGGTGTTCTGCATCCTTGATAAAGACATTTCACGCGATAATACTATTTAGCAAAAAAAAGTTACACTTAGTGGCAGTAGGGATAAACATATAATAAAAGCCAATGCATCAAAAAAGAAAAAAGGAAAAAAAAAAAAAAAAAAACACTATTTCTTCAGAATACTCTAGAAACAACAGACAAAATACAAGATTAAAAATTTGGTGAATGGATGCTTGTGCCAATTGAAAACAGAAAACATCCTGCCTTAGTAGTTTCAGGTTTCAAGGAACACTTTAAAATTTCTTTATTGGTAAAAGCAGGAAAGAAGACTTGGAAACGGCCAGTTAAAGAACATAAACTTACCTATTCCATTAAGGAAATTATTAAAAAATTGAATTCAACAGAAGAAAAAACCTCTCGTTCAGATTTTGCATTTGAAAATGTGGAGTGATGATTGGGACACATGTATAAGTTTTTAATTTATGCGTAATACTTATTTACTTTCCCTTTTTAAAGGAGTAAGATATTAATTTAGAACTGTTTTAACGTAAATATGGAACTTTACACAATAATTGTATTTAGATTAGTTTATATACATAAAAATATTGCTTTGGCGCAATTGTTGAATTACTGACGCATGGGACATATTTGTTTTCTAAAATAACAATTTTAATTAATTTTGTATTTTTTTATGAAGTTGCACATCAGTTTGCAATTAAATTTTAAAATAAAAAAAAAGAAGTTTTGTAAAAATTGAAATTCAAAATATTTTTTTTTTTATTTTTAAAAAATGCATGTTTTTTACCGACGCACTGAATATGTGTAAAGACATGTACTTCTAACTTAGTTTCATGATTTGTTTTTTTACCTAGAATGCAATATTTTTGGACCTTTATATTTCTACTAATTATAATGACTACATTAAGTACAATTTTTTTGTTTTTCTTAAATTAACAATCTTTAAGGACTCATATTGAATATATTGTTTTCTTGTTGGTGTTGCTGTTTTTTAAACTAGTTTCCAAAAATATAACTGAGTATTAAATTTCATTAATTGTTTTTGATATTACCTGATGTGATAAAATATTTAAACACTGAATTGGGTAGAAAGTATTTGAGACCAAATAAAACACAAATTTAAATAAATATATATATATGTGCTCCTACATATCATAACTCGTGTATTCTTATGATATGACACGTATCATATCATTGCAAAATGAGTTGAATTATGAGAGTCATTGTTTTTAAAACTCAGCTTCTTCTCAAAGGATTTTTTTTTTTTTAATGTCTTTAAAAATGGCACGTGCAAAGAAATTCCTAAAAACGACTAATCTACAAGCTTCTGTAAACAAACATCCTTGTGATTTTATTTTGAATTTTATATTTTTTAAGTTCAATTACATCTTTCTTATGGATTGTATTGGCAATGGGATATGTTATAAAGGTTTTCGTTGAAATAGTGCACTTTTGCGTAAGATAGCTACCATTAAAAAATTAATATTTTCAGAAATTGTTAAAAAATGGATCTAATGATTTTGATCAATTGTCATTTGTGGTGTTCTACATCTTGACCATACAATTTTTCTATAAAGTCGACAAGGGCATAAATTGATGAAACACGAGCAGAGAGGGAGCACGAACATCTTTAACATAGAGTTCTCCGCCCTTGAGCATTATTCATCAACGACTAAACCTGATCCATTTAAATTACTCTTCGGAAGATATATTTAAATAATTTCTTCTAAAAATATAATCGATAATTTAGTGATATTTTATCCCCAAATTGGCATTTTTTTAATTAATTAAAATATTGAAACGAAAACAGTACATTACATGTATGTTAAAGTAAAATGTGTGGAACAATATTGTAATGTAATATTATAAGCTTTACGAGATTCCAAAATCCTAGTTCTATCGATAATTGTACATCTTTTTCTACTTGTTAAAAATTAAGTTTTGTGAAGTGTTTCTGACAATTGGGTTTCATAATACTTCCACAATTTTGTTTCCAGATCCAAGAACACTGAATGCTCAATACAAAAATGTTAGACAAAAAAATTTTCAATAACAATTTTTTCTCACTTTGTAACCCTGAAATATAATCAATTGTCCCCAAAAACAAAATTGAGATGAACCTATATAAAAAATTTCAAATTAACTTTAGATATTCAAATCCAATTAGGTTATTTTCGAATGAAAAATTACAATTAACTTTATACAGTATTTTGAAAACCAATTAAATGTGTCCAATAGTTTCAAAAATTCATCACGACAATTACACTTTCTGTTTGAAATTTTTCTAAAAATGTTTGTTAAAATGTTAAAAATATGTATCTTTCAACCCAATCAATAGTTTTTTTTTTTATCTAGAGAAGACATTGTGTCCAAGATATTGTAATAAAGAACGAATGTCTCTATTTTTTTTCTCTCTATTTACATTTCATTTCAAACTTTATTTGTTACAATATCCAAGTAATTATAAAACTGCACATAAATCATAGTATTTAATTCATTTTTCTGTCAAGAGAAATAGAAAAAATGAATTATTGGTTGGAATTTTTTTTAATTTTATACCCTAAGAAACTTTAATTATCAACTGAGGAATTGTTGTTGATGGTGATTAACTTTTGTACGCTCGGAGCGATTTTTTTTTTAAAGTAAGAAATACAAAAGTAAATTACAGCCATCTGTTATAACATGCATTGTTATTTTGGTCTCTAATGTAAAAGATGGGGGACCGCATTGCATATAGAGAATTGTAATGACAAGAAATATTTATAAATATTTAAATAGATTTTCGTTTTAATTATAACTATAATTACTGGGTATAACTAAATCCAATATATGATATTTTAACCATTTAAAATACCTTTGAGTTCGAAAATAAATTGTATGCTTATTTTCTTTATACTTTTATGATATAGTTTCCTTTGTTTTATCTTTCAATTCATTCTTAAATAACGTTACCTACATATTTACGTTTTCTCAAGGAACGAATCAATAGATTATATTTTATTTTTAAATATATTTGTTAAAAAGTTTTAACCTAGTCTGCTTTTTAGTATTGCAGAATCTTTTGTTTAACAATAGTCAATCCGTACATGCACTGAATGTAATATCCCGTTACGTAATTCGCAAAAATTAACAAAAGTCTAAATATTGAAAAAAATAGATGCAAGTTGATATATGGCAAAAAAAATAAAAATAGATGCTTTTGATTATTGCAAAAAGGAGACACAAGTCTAAATGCAATAAAACAACTAATATAAATATAAATATAGTAAACCTATACGCAAGTCCTAATATGGCAAAGAATAGGCATACGTCTAGATATGGAAAAGAATATACACAAGTTGAAATATGGCAGTAAATCCAACTGAATATAAATATTCAACATTAGTTATATAAGCTGATAGAGAAATTAGGAAATATTTTTGAGAAAAAATCTGTCATATGACTTTTATGCATGAAACAGTGCTAGATCGGTGAAAGTAAAAGAAAATGTTATCTAATAAAGGGTTAGTCAGAGAATAATCTCCAACAAGTGTAAGAAATCAGGCTATTCTTCACCAATGACAAAAACGAGGTATGTGCAATATGTGAGACATAAAAGTCTATGAGGATTATTACTCTAGAGCATATTTTCTTTATACAAGAGGTTTTACGATGGGTAGGAAAATGTTTGATATGGGTCTTACAATTAATTACTAGCCCGTGTGACTTATAACATTGTTGGTGTTATACGAAATGTTAAAAATTAGATTGGGTGCGATGATATGTTTAATAAGTCATTTAAAAATTCAAACACATGTTTATTTACAATGCATGCTATTAATTGAAAATAATACACCTTTTTTAAAATATGAGTAGATATAAAATCATTATGTTTATCTAAAAAGCAATTCGAATAAAAATAATTTTCCTAAGATTTTTTAAGATTGGAAGAAACTATTTAAACATTAAGCAGTGGTATAGTTTTATAAAGTCTTCTATTATTTTTTTAATTTATTTTTTATTTAATTCATTTTTATTGTTTTTTATTTGAAATTTTATCTATAATAATAAATGAGCGTGCATGTTGACCTATAGAAAGTTACTTAAAATAGCCGTAGGGCTACGAAATTTTCAACATAGGTAGTTTTGGATTTCTAATTGTATCTTTGACAAACAAAATGTTAATATTTAATTAGTTCTTTTTAATTAATTTTTTTTAATTTTTTTTTCTTACAAAATGACTTTAAATACAGGTGCATCTCTGAAATTTTCAACATAAGACCTCCTAACTGAACTTTTGAAAAACAGAATTTTAAAATTTTGATTAGTTATTTTTAATTAATTAACAAATATTTTACAAAACAAATTCTAATAGGGATACAGCTCTGAAAATTTCAACATAAGTAGTTTTGGCCTTCTAATTTCGCTTTTCACGAACACATGTTAAAATATTCTCAAATGGGTGATGGGGATGTTGTATTATTGTATTAACGGGGATTTTTTTTTTTTTTTTTTTTTTTTCGACAAGGTATTGAGTATATATTGGTTTATTTCTCTGCATATTTTAATAGGGAAAAAAGGATGAATTCAACATGAAAAACACACATGTAGAATCTATGCCGGTACTAGATTAGGATGGGGAATTTTGTTTTCTCCTGATTCTGAGTTCACCCTTGTTATTCACAACGCCTTATATGTATTTATGTATACAAATAACTGACTGGAAACATAACATTAGAAATTGCAAAATTTGACTCAAGTTGGCGGTTTTTTTTTTTTTTTTTTTTTTTTTTTTTAAATATTTCCAAATTTTATTACCTCTAAAATTATACTATTTTCTTTCTGAGACTCAAATTACTTTTTAAATTACCGTGGGTTTTGTGAACCTGCTTAATATCACATTAATAAGTTTTCTTAACTTTAAACGCATTTTCTGAACAATGATATATTGGTGTTATATGGCTTTACTCTAACGGACATAACTTCGTTATAAAAGGTCCGATTTACAAAATTCTAATTTTTTTTTTGTAGACAATAGTTGTGAATGTGTGTCCTACTAGAATCTAATATATATTGTTATAAACACATTTTTTTCATATATCTTAATCTTAATTTTTGGATGAAAACTATGCATTTTTTAAAACCGTTTTATTTAAAAATGTATAATAAATAAAATATTGAAGCCAAATTCACAATTCTTCATAGAAACATGCGTCAATATAATATATTTATTTGCAATAAAAATCACACCTCTAAGTTAATTACAAGTTTATTTATGTATGTTCTAATAATGTCCTAATTAGACACTTTAATTGCAATTAGCTGATTAAAAACTAACGTTTAATCATTTCTATTTCTAATATACTGCCAAAACGTTTGAAATTATAACCTAAAAATTAAAAAAAGTCATTCCAATCACATATGTATACCTAAAAAACTATCTGTTCAGATATGAAGTATCATTTGAAATGAAATATTCAAATTAAATGTCGGGATTATCACTTTATATAAGTAAAAATATACTTATATAAACGGGGTCTAACCGGGACCGCCGCGAATCAAACAGACTCTCTACTCTGTATAGGGCCCGTTACTAAGTTTGATGACGTCACTCTAAGTGATGGATGAAAACACGAAGGACGTCTACCGTAGTCCGTAATCCACAGATGTAATGAAACATCTCTGGTAATTTCTATAAAATATTATGTAGTGAGTTATAAAATTATTTACTAAGTTAAGTTGTTTAATTGTAGAATATTCAGATACAACATTTAATTTCATGAAGTAAAATCACCGAGAGTGGGATTTGAATTAAAACACTGAGGCAATTCTTGAAATTATAACTGGATTTTTTCAATATAACTAATATTCAAACATTTTATAGTAGATTATTCAAGTTGAAAATTCTCCGAAATATATTCTTATACTAACGTATCTTAAATAATTTCAATACCACAACAAGCAATACATTAAAACAGTATGCATTTAAAAGAATAAACATTAGAAACACTAAATTATTATACAAAAACTTTGTCTCAACTTTGAATATAATAGGAATTTAAAAATTACAAAGTGATAGTACCTAATATTCTGATTAAAATTTCATTTTTAAGCAATGTATTTCCTCGAGAAGAACATGATAAATAATTTCAAGTAGGTATTTTCATTTTTAAATAAATAAATTGGTTAGTTTATGAGCTCAACGATCTATTCTTATACACAATGTCGACTAATCAGGAAGGATGGGACCTTCAGCTTAAAGTTAATTTCGAACCACAATGAACATCCATGCCTTATCCGTGATTCGAACCCGGCACCTTTGGCATGCATGGCCAGATAGCTAACCAGTCATCAGATGGGAAAACAAATAAGACTTCGTTGATTTGAAAATAAGTGTCAAAATGAAATTTTTTATAACATTTTTCTCTAAGAATATTTTTTATATATATTTACAAATAAATGTCAGTAAAAAAGTTGTATAAATTACTTTTCAGCATTCATAAAATTGGTTAAAAAAATAAAATAAAAAAATAGAAAAGCATTAATAAATGCAACTAACTACTGAAATAAAAAGTAGTGAAGTACATCTTCTATTTTGCCGAAGAGCTCGACTTGAGAACATTATTGTATTCTTTTTTAATTATGAACCATCTTTATAAGCATTGCATTTCAAGAGCCATTTTAATTCGTGAGTGTTTTGTCTTCTCCAAAAAAAAAACAAAAAAAAAAAACAAAAAAAAACAGTACAGATCCCTCTCTATGGAAATATTCTGTCGAATGCTTAGTGGCACTTTTTGAATGTCCAGGCAATAAAAAATAATGCGTCATTCTTGAACACACAACAACCAGTCATTTTTTTGCAATGTTCTTTTAGATTTTATTGTACATTCTTCTAACTGGTCTATTCTTCCATCGGTATCATATATTCTTGTAACCTTCCTTGGTACTAAGAACAGAAACATTATCAGGTTTTGTTGACGAGTATATAAATTAAAATATAATTTCAACTTAAATCAAGTGATAAATAGAAAGATTACTTTCTAACTATTTTTAATGATGTTAAAAAAATCAGCAAATGTTGGCATGATAGTTGTATCAGTTGGAAAAAAACATCTTAAAATTTCAATTTTTCAGTTTTACCAAATTATATCTTCAAAAGAATATTTAAAATAGAGTTATGAAATAAAACTTTTTTTAATTCCTATGAGAGATTGTGTGAATTACGATAGGATTAAGCCTAACTTAGAACACTAAAAGTTTAAAAGCAATACATTAATAACATGATACAACTTACCTGTAAAGTTTACAAACTTGAAAGTCACTTCTTTATAGAATTATCTTTTCCACATTTCAGCTTGTTAATTAAATTAAAAAAGGATAAAAAGAAACATTTGAGCTATTGATAAATTTCAATACCGTGTGTACAATCCAGTATGTATAATAGTTTGTTTACATTTTCATCCATCGCTTATCGACGCTTGAGGCCAGAGCGCCATCTGGTTGTACCAGGTCCGAAATAACCATATAGTTACTTAATTTCACGGCGGTCCCGGTCTAGCATGCATTAGAAATAGCATCCTTAATTTCAAAACGTATGTGTACATGTGTTATATATGTATGAAATTTCCAATATTTCTGTGGTGCGATAAATTTCTTCGAATCATGGACATCTGAGTGTATGGTTACTCTGATATGCACTATAAGTAAATAGAAAATATTGCATTATTATTTTATTATATGCAATATTTTTCTACTTATTTAGAAGAAAGAGAAAAGAGATCACTTTTAATTCTACTTAAAGAGCCTGAACATACACATAATTGATTATGCCTGAATTTGAAACTAGTATAACAACAGTTGGTAAAACATAATTCCTTCCAAAACGTAATGAGAAACATCATGAAACAAACTACACTAATTAAACTTCAATTCTGCAGAGGAGATCCTATATCGCACAAATTTACTCCGCAAAGAAGCAATTTTCCACAAACCAAACGATTTTCCAAATTCACTTTCTTACACTTCGAGCTCTTCGAAGTTACCCCATATAGCTTGGCCAATCATCATAATTTACTCGTTTATTTCTTCGACTCCTTCTCTAAAGTCTGTAAATGACATTACGACTGCGTAATTTTTGTGCAACTTTATTTTAACACACCGTTGAGTCCACCGTCTGGGTATCCAAATCCCCCTTTTCCATTCCACAATGGGTGCCCCAGAAGGCTGTTTTAAAAGAGATTCCAATTGCTTTTAGGCGTTGATGCTGATTTCCGGAATTTCGTGTTGATAGTCTATCGACTTTTCCGTTCAACGGACGCATTAAAGTGGCATGGAATGGCCGTAAAAGGTCCGAAATCGGCCCGGACCTGGTAATTTATTTCCCACTGGTAAGAGCGGACCGAAATTTTATGGTCCTTTTACAACCCTTCTGTTTGGACCAAATAGGATCTGGAGTCAGAAATTAGATGAGCGTGTTTGAAAGATGGCCCATGGTGATTGCACAATCAGTACTAGTATCGAATTTATCATAGAGTGAAACGTAGTACTAAATCAGGTTCACATTAATTAAGGAAAGTTTTAATGACTGCTCTGTTGTATAGATATATTACTTATTTATAAAATGGATGTTTGGAAAAAAAAAATCTGTTTTTTTTGTTAATCATTCTTAGAACTGATTTTGACAAATTTGCTTATTGGATATCTCTCTACGTGTTGTACACTTTTATAGTATTTTTGACGGTGATATCGTAAGTAATTTGAAGGGTGTCCATCTCCCTCTTTTTCAGTCCTTTATATTAACTTCGATTTTATAAATTTGTCGTTGGGGGGTAGGTCTGCGGAGACCAAATTAAGCCTCTTGAAGTCATCCAATCGACTGAAACTTGGCAGATCGATTTGATGTCGATGAGAATGCATTCTGTCAAACTTTGGTGACTATCACTGCCACTAAGTGTTCGCGTTTACGAAATACTAATAAACCAACTTGAAGTCATCCAATAGAGCTGAAATAGCATTTAATAGATAATTGAAGAAACTCTTCCTTGTCGCCATAATTGTTTTAATAAATAAATGATGAAAGTATTTTAATCAGATTAAAGAAAGATATTTGGATGCGAGTGCATACATTCACATTCGTTTTTAATGTTTACATTTTGAAAAGTATTTTACCGGATATTTTGCTGATAAAGAAGTTTTTAATATTTCAAATTAGATGCCAACACCAAGCACACGCTGGCAACAGAAAAGGCGCTTTGTTAATTAAAATAGAAATTAGTGATGCACAAAAGGGATTTATAATAAAAACTTTGTTTTTATGGGTTATGTTATTCAATATTTTTTTCATATTCCAATGACCAATACTTTTTAATTGTTTTCCTCTTTCAGTAGACTAATTGCTATAGCAATTTTTTTAAAGACAATATACTAAATTAAAGATGACATTAAAAATGTCCACTGTTTTTATTAAAAATATTGTCATTGCTTTTGTAGATATTTATCCACTAAAATAATAGCTAAATTAGAAACAAAGACATTTGGGCTTGTTTCAATGTCTCAAAAAGAAACATCACTTTTGTAATTTAATAATACTTATATAATGCTTGAATTTTATAACAATGCGTATAAATCTATAATAATGAAACAAGCTGTCTGCGTATCTGTCACTCTGTGGATCTATAAAAAACTACTTAAAATTGGAGTAGAGCTCTGAAATTTTCAACATAAGTAGTTTTGGCCTTCTAATTGTGCCTATGATAAACAAAATGTTAAAATTTTAAATCGTTCTTTTTTTAATTTATTTTGTTAATTTTTTTTTTTTTTTTTACAAAGTGACTTCAAATAGAGATACAGCTCTAAAATTTTCAACATAAGTAGTTTTAGCCTTCTAATAGGACTTTTGAGAAACGGAATGTTAACACTTTAATTAGTAATTTTCTTAATTAATTTTTTTTTTTTTTTTTACAAAACGTCCTTGATTAGGGCTACAGCTTTGCAATTTTCAACATAAATAATTTTAGCCTTTTGATTGAATTTTTGAAAAATAGGAAGTAAACATTTTTATTAGTTTTTTTTAATTAATTAATAAATATTTTACAAAACGATTTCTAATAGGGCTATAGATCTAAAATAAATTCCCAACAAAAATAGTTTGGCTATCTAATTGGTCTTTTGAAAACAGAATTGTAATTTTTAATAAAATAAATGTCAAAAATGTAATATGTTTACAATTGGCATCAATATTACATTGGTATAGTTATTTCTTGAAATCAAATTTAAAAAATTCTCATTCAAATTTTATGCTGGCGTGTGTGCTTGACTTAATGCAATCTTATACTTAATTCGCGCTTTATTTAAATTCCTATCGCCAATAGTTTACAACTTTATTCCATAATCCCATATTTTCAAAGTTAAGCTACAAGTGTAATTTTATACATTAGTATACATTATTTCTTTAAACGACAGCCGTATTATTTGACCTAAAAGTAAATCTATTTGTTTGAATAATTACCTGTACGACTATCTATCTCTCTTCATTCTTATTCGTTCTTAGAACTTAGTCTAAACCACATTTATTCCAATCTGGCATGAATGGTTTTGAAACAAACGAGGTAGAAACAGAAAAAATAAAAATGTGGATGGTCCGTTTGGACACTCTACTAATTATATCAACTCCTCAAGTAGCAACTATTGAGTTTTAAATGCCAAATCGTAATTTATCTAAAATACATCTTATTTATTTATATATAAATAGCAAATATTATGCCATAAATATACCCTTATATGCTTTTTTTTATAATTTTCTTAATAGATTTTTCTATAATTGATTTCTTCGGTACGTGGTTACTCCCAGTTAAAAAGAGAATGTACCTAATTGCATTTCTCTGTATTAGTTTATTTTCAATATTATAGCCTTATATTTTTACTCAAACATATGGTTGAAGTTTTTTTATTTATTAGTTTCTGTGTTTTAATGTCCTTATAATTTTCCCTTGCGTTTTTTATGGATAATGTTTCAGCATTGTAAAATAATTTTTTTTATTGTGATACAATAAATAAATAAAGTAAATGAATATATATATATATATATATATATATATATATATATATATATATATATATATATATATATATATATATATATATATATATATATATATATATATATATATATATATATATATATATATATATATATATATATATTACTAGAATTGAATAATTTAGTTAACATTTGAAATATTAACTCTTACATTTTAAATAACAAGATATACAATACTATGGAGTAGTCGGTGAGTTCGGAAACATTTAGCATCTAATGAATTTTTTTGTAAACAGAATACAATTTATAGTTCAATATGTATATGCAAACTATTTAAATAAATGGAAGGAAAAATAACTTATTCATAAAGTGCCTGAGACATCTCATGCATTTCTTAAACCCCAGAAATCTACCAGATATACGTCAAATCTGGATATTACTTTCGATTCGTCTTCGGTAAAGTTAGCATTTCCATAAAATACATTGGATCAGGGCATATTACCCTGGGCAGGTGCCTCCTAGTTGCTTCTTGACAAGTTGGAATCGAAAATATTTAGTTTCAAAAAACTGAATTGGAACTAAACTTGCTTTCCTGGGGATATTTTGTGAGTGATATTTCATTTTTAAAAGAGAAATTTTTTAAATAACTGTAACGTATGCTTAATTTCAAATCTTTTGTAGTAGGTACAGTTTCAAAAGAAAAATTGAAAGCCAATATTTGATACAGGACAACACAGAATGTTTAGAAATAATAATGTTTGTACCCAAAGTAGTACCTAATTGTTCCACTATCTGATACCACTTTCTTTCCTGGGGATTTTTTGTGAGTGATATTTCATTTTTAAACGAGGACATTTTTATATAGCTGTAACGTTTGCTTAATTTCAAATTTTTACTAGTGGGTACAATTTCACAAGAAAAATTGAAAGCGAATATTTGATTCAGGAGAACACAGAATGATTAGAAATAATTATTTTTTTACCCAAAGTAGCACCTAATTGTTTCATTAACTGATGCCATTTTATGTGAATATACTAATAATAAGCAACTTGTATATAACTTAAATAACACTGGAAAGTTGCTCACACATGTGTGCAAATCCATCTATTGTTGAAAATTAACTATTACTTTTTGTGGGAAGGGAGTCACTGTTTGACCTCTTCTGTGAAAATTTTATCAACTGTCCTTCAAATATTCGTGAATTATCCATATTCCAATGGTCATGTTACTTATCACCCAGTTAATTTTTGAAGAATTTAGATTTTATCCTAATTGGCTTAAATAATTTAAAGGTAGGTTAGATTTTGTAGACTATAATGTTTCTAAGTCTACATTTAATGAAAAGGAAAGTAAAATACCAAGGTTCCTATCCTGCAAATCATAGAAGATAATTACTCTTAATTGATGGATTTGGTGCACAAAATAATGAAAATAAGTGCTTACTGGTTTAAAATCCAAAGATCTTGATCATGTTTTTAAATTTGTTTTTTCTTGATTTATGTTATCAGGAAAGTACCAAATCGAAAAATCCAATACTTTGGCTATTTTCAATTGATTTAAATTGAACTGATATTTATTTTCTTTATCCCGATGAAAATTTCTTAAAAGATTTCTTCAAAAAACACGAGTAC
Source organism: Linyphia triangularis (assembly GCA_963978545.1). Taxonomy (NCBI): domain Eukaryota; kingdom Metazoa; phylum Arthropoda; class Arachnida; order Araneae; family Linyphiidae; genus Linyphia; species Linyphia triangularis. The sequence goes on from OZ021732.1 coordinate 15,800,318, forward strand.
TAAATTTTTTCAATTTCTAAACCCGGACAAAAATACCTTAACATGTCTTTAACATAATATTAAAACAAAAACGTTACGTTTTGTACCTTAAAGGTTTCCAAATTTTACAATTTATTCAAACAACTGTTTAACATTCTATCTGCAAACCTCATCACACCGTTTAAAGCTTTTAAGCTTACCCAGAGATAATACTCCAAAAACATTCCTGATTTGTTATTATTACTTAAAGTGTACTCGATTTAGATCAGAATACAAATTACATAAAATCATTTCGTTGTTAATTTGGTGGGTTTCTGAGAAATTAATTGCAGTCTTTAGTTCAATGATACGAAGTTAATTACAATGTCCTACGTGTAAAGGCATATACATCGATATATTTCAGACGCATCAAATATTTTAATGGGCCTGTTAGGATTAAATACATTTCTTGATCAAAACCTTTCATTCGTAGTATTTGTAAATTTAAAATCCTTTCTTTGATTGGATTAAAATATATTTAAAATATAAAACAGGAGTTTTATTTTGGAATAAATAAATAAATAAGTTAGAAAGTAAGTAAGTAAGCAAGTAAATAAATAAATAAAGTTAATTAGAATGTATTATACTGCTGGATCCGAATTTATATATTTAATAAAATGAAGTTGAATAGATCAAATATCATTTTACTATACATTTAAAAATTGTAATATATTTTAATATTATCATTTTGCTATCATATGCAACGAATTCCATAAATTTTAATTCTATTGACGTTTCTTTGAAACTTTTATATTTTAGAAATTATTTCATGGGTAAATTAAAAACATGTATTTTTTTCGAAACTATATTGTGATTCTAAAAAGGAAAAAAAAGTACTGTTTATTGACATCCAAAATCAGAAAGCAATTCTTTTGTGTTCAAAGGAAAGCATTGATGTCGAATTTTATTAGATAAGTCTTACACCTCCAAAATGTATGCGTTTCAGGGTTCGTTTCAGACGGGGTAAAATACCTATGGATGTTTGCTTGTACACTTTTTGTTCCCCAACAGCAATAAGGTCATCTTGAAAGGCACATATTTTGCAGACGTTCCCAATATCCAAAGAACAATGACATCGATGTAAAAAGAAGCTCTTTCTGATAATTTCACTTAAAAACGTTTTCAAATATGTATTGCTGTCGATGAAACTAACTAGTTCAATAAATGAACTTTGTTTTCTTTTTTTAATGTAATTTATATCATTTTTATACTTAACTTGTATGTATATTAAGTGAGCTATATATTACTCATCAACACGCTTTTCTATGCTGTTGAACATCCAGTTTTCTGAAGAATTATCCTTTTTTTCACACATGAATTATATCATACTAAGATTAAAATCTACAATAAGAACTACAGTACTAATTCGCATAAACTTTATGTTGTAAATTTTTTGTTTGTATAAAACTATCGCTAAATAAAATATTTAATTAATTATTAGTTGTTTATTAGTTTAATGTTTGCGTGGTCCCATGTTGTGAAGTCCCGTCACTATGTATTGGTCCAAACTTTTGACTCTATGGTAACCAGGTTTGCTTCACTCTTTTAAAGTGTCATTGCTTCATAAGCACAATTTCACTTCACTCGATGAAAAGTGTATAGCTATAGCACAGGTTCGCTAGGCTCGATTCATTTGCTGAAAAATTGATTGCTATGCAATTAACAGGCTCACTTCACTCTCTAGAAGGTTAATTTCTTCGTAAATCCTCATTACTAGTCTCTCCCACCTCTGTTAAGAAACAAAAATACATCTTTGGAAATACGCTCCCCCTAGAAATAAATTTGTGTAGTCTTATCCCTGCAATCTAACAAATATAATAATACGTACCTCTTTAAACCCACAAATCTTTTCAAGAAAACCCCTAAAACAATCTCCGTGGAATTTTTTTTAATATTCTTTGTGAAAAACAGAATTAGAAGGGTGGAACTCTACTCGTGATTTAAATTTCCGAATTTCCGAGCGGAATAAACTTTGACAAAAAAAATTAAAAATTAAAAGAAATTAATTACAAATAATTTATTTGCTACTTTCTTGGCTACTAACTTGTGTATGTAAGTTAAAATTCGATTAAATTTGTTATTGAAATCCTTATTTGATGTGAATTATTTTTATAATGATATAGGTTAAATTACTTGTTATTCTTTTAAATGTGTAACTTCAAAGTTTCATTAACGTTGAAGGGTGAAAATTTAATTTTTACTGAATATAATAAAACGTACATTCCCTTACATTTGCTTTTCTTAAAAACAAAATCTAAGTTAGTCTCAAAATTTCACATGTTAAGATTATTACCCTAATATTAATAAACGTAAAAAAAAAAAAATATTGGAAAACTTCATGTGTGTTCGTTTTGTTTAATAATTTAATCAAACAAAAATACAACAATTGCAACATCACATACATACGAGTTGCAATTCAATGTACAATATAGGTTACGTTCAAGTATGAAATTAATTTTGTCATATTAGTCATTAAGGAGACATGGTATCTAAAAAATAACGAAAATGTCAATTTTTATCCCATAATGTAGAGAATATCTTTCTGAATAGCTGTGCAAAAATTTATACTTGTACCTTTAATAGATAAAAAGTTATATTGTATTTTCTAAACCATCTCACACTATCGAATCTGAAAAAGAAATCTTTAACACTGTTTTTCTCAGTTCGTTATTTTTCTGTTTGAGTGTTGTTTAAATCCCTAAGGCTTTATTCTAAATTTAGTTAGGATTGGGAAATTTTTATAGTGTATTTATGTACATCTGATAAACAAAAATTAGTATGGAATAAAAAGTGTTATGTTTAGTTTATTGATTTTTTTTGTTTGTTTTTTAAATTAAAAATTTGAAAAGGAAATGTCGTTTTTCTGCTGTTTTTAGTGTAAATACATATAACACATGTTCCATAGCTTGCCTCTTCAAATCCATACTAACTATTGTTAACAATTATAATACGAATATATTGTACACATTTCGTGAAAAATACTTAAAATTGCGGAAGGAGTAGCATTTCGAAAAAATTTTGAAAATATTTTTAAAAAATTGAATTAATTAAAGATTATTTATTCAAAATATTTTTGTATGTTAAATTATGTTTTTTTACCATCAACAGAATGTAAAATTACTATAGTTAAAATTTTAGTGGTGCAATTTCTGAAAAAAACTTTTTGGGTACCATCTCCCCTTTAAGCAATACAGTATTTGAAACTAAATACTCGATTCAAATTCACTATTGTAAAAAATAATTAGTTAAACACAAATGTGTTACTCTCATTAAACGTTTAACTTCTATAACTTATAATGCTTTCATCGATAGTCTTTAAATTAGAAGATGATAGGAAGTTTATTAAATACAATACAACATCAATACAATCCACAAACGTAATTTTAAAGTAATATAATAGAATTGGTGCTTTAATCAAATTATTAAAAAAAAAAGTTTATGTTTATGAATTGGGGTCGCACACCGAGTAGGGGAATTGCAAACATTAATGCAATAATTGTTCATTTTTTTTTAATTTTTTTTTATCTTGCTTTGCTATATTTGTTTTTCATATAACGCATGCAATACACCGCATTTAATTAGCAAGGCAATTTGAACAAAATATCTTTTTCGAATACCTTTTGCGAGTTTAATATGACTGTCCAAAATTCTTTGTATGAGATTAATTTTTCGTGGTATTACTTGTGAGTCAAACAGGAATGTTACATCAGAGATATTATCTAGTGGTATGTAAGAAATAAAACTGCCACAATAGCGTCTGTTTATTTCTTATATTTTCTTAAATGCCTCCAAATGGAAGTTTCACTTATTGTTAGTATCCTCTTTTGATAAAATCTCATACAAATTAGATTTTTTGCTATTTTGAGCTATACACTTCCTTAGTGAATGATTGCTGCTAAAGTTAAACGGATCACGTTGACATAGGAATTACTTTTCAAGAATCACGTTCTTGTATTACATCAAATGTTCATTGCATTCAAATGTCCTCACTCTCAACCTATTGTTTATTGTTCCATTCCTTTTACCACTAGTCCTAATCGATTGATAAGTGTGTACCTTCAGTTTGTAGAATTTATGCTTCAAAGTCATTTCCGATTAAAATGTTTGATGTATAACTAAGTTATTGTTTCTTTATGGGTATGTTATCGTAAATGAATTAAATTGAAGAATATTAACATCCTTCGGCGAATATCAACACACAATAAATATGTCGGTGAATAATCGGATATTTGTTTATATTCTTAATATAACCGAATCACCCGTATATGTCAACAAGAACATATATGCTCTGGTGGAGATGAAAACAAGAAGGCTAGAAGATGGAAAGTGAGGCGATAATGTTATTTTTTTTTTTTTTGGTGCTGACGTAATTGAGGTCGCAAGGTATTGACAGTTTAAGTGTTCGCAATAAATAAGATTGTATAATGCCAATAAGTTTATTATTGGTGTTACTTTTTTTTTTCATTCAGAATGTACTCTTCGTTGTAAGTTAAATAGCTTATTTACATGCGCTGTTACTTAAGTTTTCTCTTATTTTGACATAAATCGTAATATTTCTTAGAAATAAAGTCACCATTAGAGCATCACGAATGTCGACATTTGCTGTGTGAGAACAGAGGATATTTAGAAGATATTTAGGAAATATTTCGGACATACACTAAGCGTCTAAGTGAATGCTGAAATTTACAGAACAATGGCGACAACTGTCAAACATCTGTCTTTAACAGAAACACATATATTTGTTTTGTTTTATTTAAAAAGTGTAATCCTAATTTACTCTAATTATATAAGCTGGGATATTATAAGTTTTATGAAAGTATACAGATAAAAAAAAATCCAATAAAATTATTAAAGTTCCTTCCAAAAATAACTATTGTTTAGTTCAATAATACTTAAATGTATCATTTATATTGATTGAATTGTATATTTATAATAAATGTATGTGTTTTATTAGATCCTTTCCACATCGTAATTTACAAAAAGTATGTTTGATACTTGGTTCATTTCCAAAATCAATTTGTGAACAAAATCTGCTATCTACATGCGCTGTTTGCAATATAGTTTAGGACATATATATTTATGAAAACTGACGGCGAAATATTTGCCATATAAATTTTAAATGTGTCTAAGCTTTTTATTGCAAAGTTGAATGTTTCATATTAAGGTTTTTGTATTTAATATTGGAACAAGACTTAAATTTTTTCACACTTAACAAGTGTTAAAAAAACTATCATATCATTATTATTTTTTATTTAAGATATTTAATTGATTAATTAAAATTTTATTACCATATTAGGATCTAATTGCTCAAGTCAAATTTATTTAGAGTTTTAAATGTAATATCAAAACAAACACAATGACTTTCTATCAAGAAACCCTACTAGAATTATAAAAACTTTTTTTTTTATATAAAATTTTGTTAAGAAAGTATTGAAATTACCCGCTTTTTACATAAAAAAAAAATCAGAATTCAAATTTAAGGTAAACAGGAATTGTTGAATGGTTAAATTATATTCTAGTAAATTCCTTGTGCCACATGTTCATTTTAGATTATATAAAACAAATTTAAATTCAAAATGATATTACCTGTGGGGTAAAACAAAAGATTTACACTGGCAAAAAACTAGTTCTTTTCAAATCGAGCCGATAAGGATCTTTCAGCTTTGCATGTTTTCATAACATTTTTATATAGTTTGAAAAGTATTTTGAATATCATCAATAACATTGTAACATTTTAAAGCTATCAAGCACGAAAAGTTGCTGTTAACAAAAAATGGATATTTCGATGGTGTCCCAATTTCAAATGTTTATTGGTATTATAAACAAGTTTTGCAAGAGTTTGCATTATTTATTTTGTTGGATCTTCTTCATTGAATATTAATACAGTCTGTAATATTTTCAAATAAATTCATACACAATCAGTTAAAAAAAAAAAAAAAAAAACAGAAATGAAAAGTGCATACTGTGAAATTATTTTTTCCAAGGGAATGAGGTCCATCAGTTCAAAAATTGTTTCACTTTATAAAATCCGATATTACCATTTGATACTCGGGAAAAAGTTTAAGTACAAACTTTCAAGATTATTTGTTGAATTAAAAAAGATTATCTATATAATTTTTAAATACGTGCTAGTTGTGAAAAATAAAATACACTTTTCCACTGTTAATACCGCCTTTGTTCGAAAAGATATCACCGATGCAGAGTTTAAGGACACAGTTGTTGTGAAGTCGGGACAAGAAATGGTAGCGATGTTCGGAATTTTATTTAATTCATATTATCCTCATCACAGTCTTGTTTCTAGAAAAAACACACAGATCTTACAAAACAAACATGTCCATCTATCTTAAATTCTTGATGACCACACACAACCATTCATAGTTTTTTTACAAAGTTCTTACATCATCTACAACACCTAACAATCCGCTTGCAGTTCAGTTCAATTTCTTTTTTTTTTTTTCCTACAAAAACATGAGTAAAAAGTATTCTTTCAAATGGATGAGCGCCATCTATTTGTAAATGATGAAGTCATTACATTGTAAACAAACACTATTGAAATCACTATTTGTCATGACTTTGCGTATTTTTGTCATAGCAAATAGTGTAGAATAGGGATTCATAACTTTACAATCTCGAGGAATAAAAAATAGTGAGATTTAAACATCGGATTCCTTTGTGAGAGTCAATTTCAAAATTTATGTTAAAACTTCTCCGGCTTTATTTATTATTTATTTATTTTTATGTTAGAATTACCCAACAAAAAATAATGCCAATACCATATGATGGTAACAATTATTAAACACAAAATCAATTCTGACAATTAAATTATGTTCGTGTTTAGATTTTCTAAAAGCTCTACGAAAATAGTGTATCAAATATTATTTAATGTATAGATTTTCATTCCCTAATCCAGTTACTGCTGTACGAAATTAACTTAAGAATTTAATTTAAATCAATTTATTAATGCATTAGCATGATTTGAATCTTACTAGGATTTCCTCTTATAAGCTACTTGGAATCTAAAATTGAACTTAAGTCGAAGCAAATTGAGCTTGAATATCTTAATTGAATTAGTTTATATTTGTGCGATACTATTTCCATTAACTAGCGTTCCCCCTCTCCCAATTATTTAGTTTTACCAAAACAGGCAATATTTCGAATTGAATGGCATATTATTTAAGAAATAAAATATTTTATTAATTCAATATTCTAATAAAATGCTTTGTTCTGAGTTATTATTTTATATTATTTAATATTCTAATAAAATATTTTATAAATTAAATACACAAGGTGTCTCTAAGAGTGATAAAATGATTCATTTCTTTTTCTAATTAAAATACTCCATCAGTGTAAAATGCAAAAATGTTTATATTAAAGTATGAATTTATAAAGATAGTAGGATTTGATTGGGTTATTTACTTGAAAAGTTGTAGACTTTTAATGTATATGCAACCCCTGTAACGGAAAAATAAATTACGAAAGGGTGTTTCTAAAATCAAATTGTATTATTAACAAATACTCACACCACATCTTATTTTTAAAACTGATCCTAAATACAACGAATTAAAAACTAATAGAATTTTAGTAGGCCTAATGATGGGGAAATGATGTTACCATATTAATTATTTTTATTTTTAAATATTCTACACACCATAAATTTTTTGCCTTACAGAAAACTTTTTTTAAAGCAAAACTTTTATTCGACAAAAACACATTTAATTAAACATTAAAAAGTACAGCACTACCAACATGGTTGTCAATAACAAGATAACTTAATTTTTTTTATAGAAACTGTGATTTAACTTTAGAAGTAATTTTTCTATTTTCTTTTTCCCTATAAATAAATAAATTAAATTATGTTACTTTTATGATAAATTACAATTACCAACAATAATCACCATTTTAGGATTTTTTACCTTATTTTGAACATTTTTGCACTTTACATTAATGCGATATCTATATTCGGAAAAACAAAACCTTTTTGGGACAACGTAAGGATATGATAAACACTTACGAATAGCTTATTTATGCTCAGAACTCATACTTAGTAAGAAATATGTTTAAGTAATATTACATGGTTCCTACACTGTTAAAAGTTTTGTTATACCTTGCACCAAAAATTGGTTCCCATTTAGCTGCAATTAACATTTGGTGCTTAGTTTTGCGATTTAATGGTGCTTACGGTCAGAGGTAGCACCATTAAATCGTGAAGCTAAGCACCAAATGTTGGTTGCAGCTAAATGAGAACCAAGTTTTGGTGCAAGGTGAAACAAAATTTTTAACAGTGTACATATTACTAAATTTACATTATTATTATTATTATTATTATTATTTTTTAGGCTGTGTTTCAATGAATAAATTATTCATAGTAACAAGCCACAACACTGGTGTAAGTTAGATTTGAGTAAGATAATTGATATTTAAAAAACCTTATATACACTGTTAAAAATTGTGTTCGACCTTGCACCAAAAATTGGTTCCCATTAAGCTGCAACTAAAAATACAACCATCCAATATATTTAAATATTTATCAGCTGAACAATTTTAATGCAGCACAATATATGGATGCAGGATAAACTTTGTTCATATTTATTTATTTAGAAGAGAAAATATAATATAATTGTTTTTTTTAATATCATTAAGCACTATTTTCAAATGTTATTAGGTATCTTCAGTGTTTTAATATTTTAAAAGTGTAATGTTTTAAAACGTTATCAAAATTTTACGTCTCAAAAATGCTCGTGCTAGGAAACAAGTACAAAATAACAATTTCGTGAGGTTTTTTTATTTTGATAAAATAACGACAAATAATATTATAATCATCGTCACAGTTTTAATTCATATACCTTGAACAGAAAATAACTATTTTACGAGTGAATTTTTAATTTTTTTTCTAAAGATGAACTTTAATTAAATTTAACCCGGGGTATTATAATTCAAGATTAATTTTCAGAAAGCATGTTTTCAATTGCATCGCATTTTTTCTTCTTCAAAATCATGGATTTCAAAAAGCAAAGGCGTGGCATAGCAAAAATATAGTTCGAACTATTTTTTTCTTATGCCAAACTTAGTTTTCTGTCTTCGAGTATATCCAGGCCCCATTTCAGACTATTCTGAGCAGTGGTTCCTTTTACAGCTTTTTGAAAGTTAAGATTTCATTATAAACACTTCGTATTCAGGAAAGCATTCCAGTTTTGTTCGCCGGCTCCTCAATGGCTCAGTTTCAGTTTCACTGTTAGGAATATAGTATGTTTTAACTAAACATGTTTTATTAAATAAACTTAACCTTTTTTTATTCCCTAGTAGATTCATTGACCTTGAATAAACTTACTTGGATTCAAGGCAGATTTGTTTACTGCCAATTTTTCCATAATTTTCAAATGGTAAGGGATCCGATTCCTATAAAGATGGTATTTAATTTATCCTCTAACTGTTTATTAATTAATTTTCTATCAAGCTATTTGTGTTATAGTAACTATCAATGCAAATTGCCTTAACATAGTAATTACCATCCTAAAACTGATTATGTTTCAAAATCTAATTTTATGCAATTTTCTTTTTCATGATTAATTCATTATTTAAACTCTTATTGAGAAAATGAACTTCGTTAATTATGTATTTCATAATTACATAAGAGGTCACGAATAAATTCAATATAACTCTTATAAACCCACACCCTTTTACGTAATTTGGCACACCCCCTCTTACTTGATTTGTATATGTCATACGCATTAAAAAAATGTATGAAGTAAGAACAATTATTAAAAGTACACATATATTTTATTATTGATTTACAATTTAAAAATCCAAACAATTTTTTTCATACTTTTAAAATAGGTGCAGTAATAAAATATCCCACGATAAAGAAATTCAATATATAATATTTACTTTCATTTCGAAGAGTCAAAGCATAAATTCCAACATTCAGTTTATCATCGACTCTCAAGTTTACCGGCGTTGTAATTTCTAATAAATTTGTCTGAAGCAAAACCAGCTGTATATTATTTAAACTGTTTAATGCTGCCCTATGTTTTTCTATGTATTTTTTGTGACGGTTATTTTTTTTTTCTTCCTTTAAATAAAATCCAACTTTATGCAGAGTGCTCAAAGAAGGACTCCCTGACTTTTAAATTAAATAACTCAAAAGCTAAGAAGAAAAGAAGAGTGAAAAAAAAAGTAAAGTTATTTTGAAAGCTGTAAAAATCTGAAACAGAAGTTTCAAAATTAGTTACAAATGTTGCCCACAGATGGTGTTGTAATTGCGAAATTCTAGAAATGTGTTATTAATTTGTCCACTGCAATCAGTCGTTGCAACCACACTAACTTCTTTTGAAGTTTAAACAATGGAACTGTCAGAAGATAGATAATTCTGAGCTTCAAAGAATTATTTATTCATAAGAACTACAGTGTACAGAGAAATCTGTTGATAACATTTGTAACTAATTTGAAAATAATTTAATATGAGATTTTTACAGCTTTCAAAATAACTTTTCTTTTTGTTTCATTATTCTATCGACCTTTGTTTTTGAGTTATTTAATTTTAAAATTGGTGAGTCCTTCGTAGTGCACCCAGTGAATGATAAATGTTTAAAAGCTAAAACCTTCGCGTCTGACATTGTTTGATAATCGAAGTAAATAATTAAAAATTGTCATAAAGGTTTCAGAAAATTTGGTGTGATACAGTAGCTGACAAAACTAAAGAAAAAGAAATCTCAGTTTAGTCATGCTGTAGAAATCCTGTAGATTTTACATCGCTCCACAATATAATACAATATATATGTCTGATTAACTTCCAAAAAAGTAATTTTTCTTAAATGGACTGGCAGCACTAGTGTTTAATTATTATTTATGTCGGTACTTTTTTGAAATTTAATTAATATTCTTTAATGCAATTTTCTAAATTATTTAGAAAAAGGGTCATTTTTACTGGTAGAAGAGTAAACATAGGAATTTTTTTTTTTTTAATTTAGAATTCCAAATGCTCATCTTCAAAATCAGATGTAAAGTTAGAAAAGGACATTTATATTTATAAAAATAATTTTACAGGCTTCTGTCAAAAATAAAAATAAAACTGTTTTCGACAAATTCCTCTAATTATTCAACAGTAAAAATAAAAATCAGCGTATTAAAATCATGAAGGTTAGATGACCTCAAAAATATTGAACAATATAGATATAATTAAACATAATTTTTTTTATCACAGAAAATTTAAATATTTTCTGAAAATACAAATACTTAATATTATTAGTAGGGAATTTTATTTATATATCAATACGTTATTTCAATGAAAATAGTGTGCTTCATTATTTATTTTTAAGTTCAATTATTTTAAGATGTAAAAAAAAATAGATTAAAAGTGTCGAATTAGTTTACAAAAAGGACAAGTTGTAATTTATCAAACCATGACAGTATGAAAAAGATAAAAGGGATTCAAATTTAATAGCGTTGCTGCGCGTAAAACACCAAGTAATTAAAAAAATTACTCTTAGAAGAGAAATGTTCAAAATTCAACAAAATTATGCGACACATAAACAATTCCAATCAACCTAAAGCTGGTTTATATCAGACACAAATATATCCTTGTCCCATATCAAAAATTTGTCCGTAGGTATAATATCAACTGTAAGAATTGTACATCAAGATAAAATCAACAAATATCAACATCTTTTATTTGTTATTAACACTTGTTTTAACTTGACTTTATTGGTGGCAAGACCTATCAATGCCTTAATTTCCGTATTCTGAAGAAGTTGCCTTTGTTAGTGTTTGCATGCAGTAAGCATACATATTCGACGATTTGACATTTAGAAGAGTTTGAGCATTAAAACATCAAAGATACTTGACATAAATGTGCAAAAGGTATGTATAAAGACTGGTTTGTAGAATTATTTTCAAATCATATTGTAAATATAAATTTATGTTATAAATTGCAAGTTGATATAGTATTATTGACATGATTCATGTTCTTGTTTGCATCTTGATAATTTGGTGATGTTCATATCACAATAGATGTTTTGGTTCTAATACACTTATTTATTTTAGTCTTTGTTCATTATTAATTAGTAAATATGTAATTTCATATAATCATTAGCAATTAGTTGAATATGCCTGGATATCGTGTATATGAACTCTATATTCAGTATGTTTAAGTGAATGACTCATGAATGTTGTGCTTTATAAGCATTTTTCTATAATCTTCCACATTCAAAGAAGATCTCCATTCACTTTCAAATTTATGATATAATGACACTAATTTCATAGCTTTCTTGATTTCTTTGTGACCACAATGCATTACAAATTATATCTGTAGGAATTATCATTCATTAAATATTCTCATTCCCCCTAAACAACACTTCCCAGTACAATTTATCATCAATAATTTCATGAACCTACCAGTAGTATCCTTAAAGCCATTCTTATTGCAGATAGTGAATAGATGGCCCGTGATTGGAAAGTGATAATCCACATTCAGTATAACATTCTTGCAAAATTTCAACACTCATCATCAATCATTAAACCAATGCCTTATGTTTGGCAAGAATGGATTATAGCAACAAAGCGCTATCATCATATAAATTGTGTACGTTCTTGCCAGTTTATATTCTCACCAAAATTTATCCATCTCTAGTTTACCTTATTGATCCTCATGCTATAGATGGTATGTGTTGTAATATGTATACAAGGAGGAAGGTTGTGGCTCAAGGATATGGTAAGTGATAAGAAAGTGTGTTCCAATGAATGTTCACAGTCACACTTATGCCAAATGAAATCACCATCTGCATTGGCACGAATCTTCCAGAAGTTTCTTGAATGCTTTTCGGAACTCCATGTTGAAGATGGTGTAGACCACAGGATTGACGCAGCTGTTGAAGTATCCTAGCCAGGTAGTGAGGAGGAAAATGGTCATTCCTGGTCTCCAGTCGTCATTCTCCAATTTAATGCAGACAGCATCAAGGATGTTGCAGGTGAAGAAGGGGACCCAGCACATCAGAAACATGCCTGAAATTGTTATATTTTAAATAAATTTTGTAAATTTTTCAAATGTATATGTTCTACTTCACTATTCACTGGATATTGTTTCGAAAATCAAAATTTTCTCTAGAATCATTCTTAGTTCGCAATTGTAATTAGAGCTGCAACACGACAATGCGATAAATAAATTATTTTTTTGCGAAATCCAGAGATTATTTCACAATATTATTTTATATTATAAAGTTTATATTATAAAATAATAAAATTTAAAATTATAAAATTTATATATAATTTTAATATTATTTTATGATATTAAAAATAGTGGTCAGTATATAAATAATTGTTGTAAGACCTAGGAGTCTCCTTTCTGCTAGCAAATTATCTCCAATACGCCCGACCCCAAATGGATCTTACACATTATTTCGTCGATCTTTTGGTCGTAACAAAAAATTCAGCAAATGTAGGAACCAAGGTATCATCTTTGGGAACCAAGGTATCATTATTAATGGCCAATGTTTTATCATTGGGAATCAATGTATTATCGTTGATCTTTTAAGCAAATCAGGATGGCCTAGGGGACAGTTTGTTATTCTATTTCAAACACACGCAAAATCTGAAACAGAAAAATTTAATGTACGCGTTGTTCTTGGTCCTTAAACAAAGCTATGCAAGTTATATTATTGGCCTAGCAGCCTTATCAAGTGAAAAAGGCATCATGGCCAAGCACTCAATAAGTGACAGCATTTTTGGGGGGATTTTAGAAATTTGGCGAAATTTTTGTTACGAAAAAAAGATTTACTGGATAATGCGTAAGTATCTATATTAAAGATGAAACTTGTTACTCAAACCTGATTCTATGATTTTAAGAAAAAAAATCTGTTAATGCCTAAGTAGGACATTTGTCGAGTTTTTAAGCAATTTTGTTTAATTTTTCAAGTACAAATTTTGTAAATTTGTCATTCTGCTACATTTGTTCAAAAATATATGTTACTTTCATTCTTGTTCTTTAACAGTTCAAAATTTGAATAAGTTAACACCAAACAAAATTTACAAAAAAAATATATATGTATATATATTTATATATATCAAATTTATCTTCATTGAATCATTTCAGAGTAAGACTTAAACTCTTGTGCGGATTTTGCTCTAAGAATTGTATGCATTAAACCTGTATCAGGTTACGGCCGTAGCAGTTTACTTGTTAGTGGAAAAAGGCACCAATGTAATTGCATCTTCGCCAATGTAAGTGACCCATCGGCTTGTTTACGTGTTTCCTAATAACATCAAAATGCTCTTACTTCAATAGATTCACTAAAGCATAACGAATAAAATTGATTTATATCAAACTTTCTCTAAGCAATTTCAATTGTTCTTCGCGATTTTGCATCGGATCTATTCCAAATTTCCATCCGAATTGGTCTTAACGGATACTTAAGCAGAAAAAGTTGAGACGTCATGATACTATTTCAGCTTTTCAAGCGAAGCGTTTGATTGGCCAAAAAAATCGTACTATATGAAAGAGATGTTTTCATTGGTTGCATGTACGGTTGAATATAGATTATGTATAATTATTTATTAGAAAAGCCTGTCTTAGTACTTTTTAATGATAAATTATCACAGATTAATTTTAAAAAAAATATTTACTATAATTATTTTTACCAATCTTATCCTTAAAAAAGCACAAAATGTCTTTGAAAACAGCACTTGATTTACATACTAAAACATACCCGATTTTCTTTTGATTGTATAAATATGAACGGGTGAATATTGTTACAACATTTGTTTCTCTTTTAGACTGTAAATGATAGAGGTTAAATATTAAAGATCAGCACTTTAAGTATCAAAATGTACAAACATATTTTAATTAAAGTTAAAGAATTACTCAAGCGCAATTCATCATAGCACCTATAATATATTTAAAAGATTTCTTAAGATAATATAAGCTTCAAACATTCAACATTAATAATCCGATGAAACAGCTTGAGCTGATGGATACCACATTATCAAATACCACATTTTTAATTAATTTGTTTATTGAGAGAAAAACCCAAAATCCTGCTTTTTTTTACTAAAATAGTTTGAAAGAGCATGTACTAAGCCTGAAAAGGTTTTTAAATTCTAACAAATTGAAGGGAGCATCTATGTTCATATTACATCGATTAAGTATTTTTTTAGTTCTATCTTTAACTATTATAAAAGTTTAATTTTTATTGTTTTGCAAAAGCGAATTTAATTATATTACAAAAGAGTGGCGCTCACTTCGTAAATTGTTTTATGTCTATTGAATATAAAGTACAAAACTGACTATGGTTACATAAAAGGTTTTTTTACTATTTTCAATTTAGTAGATTTTCGTGTGTGGTTATTGGTGAATAAATTACGTTTTATTTATTTTATGTATTATTATGAGAATAAATTTGGAATTAAAAAAAAAAGGTTTCCTTTATTAAAATCAAGTTAGATTCTTTTTTACGTTTGATAACATCGTTGAAGAGGGGACAAAATCGAATGATACCAAGTTTTTTCTGATTGAAAAATTCGATTGTTTGCTTAGGAAATAAAGAAACAACATCATTTGAGAAACCTATAATACCTAAATACCTATTATACCAATACCTATAATACCTATCATACCAATACCTATAATACCTAATATACCAATACCTATAATACATGTTATACCAATACCTGTAATACCTATTATACCAATACTTATAATACCTATTATACCAATACTTATAATACCTATTATACCAATACCTATAATACCTATTATACCAATACCTATAATACCTATTATACCAATACCTATAATACCTATTATACCAATACCTATAATACCTATTATACCAATATCTATAATACCTATTATACCAATACCTATAATACCTATTATACCAATATCTATAACGTTATTCCATTTATCAAATACAAACAACATTATTTGACGCTGGTTCTAAAACAAGAAAATGAATGAAACATAAATGAATCTAAAAAACATAGTTATTTACCCAGAAAAAAAACTACCACTAAGTAACCCAAAAGTGGGTTTACACAATATTCTAACCTCAGACCACCATTTACTGTTTAAAAATAGAACTTCTTAAGATGTTACAAGATATAATAGCACTCGACTCAATTGTTGGGAGTCCAGCGAGAGACTCCCTGATTTTCAAATTAAATAACTCAAAAACGAAGATCGATTGAAAAATGAAATAAAAAGTATAGTTATTTTGAAAGCTGTAAAAATCTGAAACAGAAGTTTCAAAATTAGTTACAAATGTTGCCAACAGAAGTCGCTGTAATTCCAAAATTATAGAAATCCGTTATAAATGTGTCATTTGCAATCAGTCGTTGCAATCATATTAACTTCCTTTGTGGGACTGTTGGAAGATCGATCACTCTGAGCTTCAAAACACTCTTTATTCCTAAGAACTACTGTGTACAGTGCCATCTATTAGCACCATTTGTAACTAATTTTGAAATTATAGCATCAGATTTTTACAGCTTTCAAAATAACTGTACTTTTTATTTACTTTTTCTATCAATCTTTGTTTTTGAATTATTTAGTTGCATAATCAGGAAATCCTTTGCTGGACAACCTGTACAACTCAAGTACAGTACTGTTAATTTATTATAACAGTCGGGTAAATATTGATTTCAAGAATTACAAAATATAAATCAATTGGACCAGATAAAACTACCCCATCATATGAATGGAAATATAGTTTGAAATCGATGTAAATTCTCATCAAAGTGTACATTGTGTAACAGTGATTAATACTGTCTTAGAACTCACCTAGAACAATAGCCAAAGTCTTGGTGGCCTTCCTCTCTTTCTTAGCCGACGCCCTTTCCCTCTTCTTCCGATTGCTCTTATTTCTCCTCCCAATATTAAACCTCGGCTTTCTCTTCTCCTCCTTCTTCTTCACTAGTCCATTCTTCTTCAGACCGTCACCAGAACTCGAATCCGGCAGAACCTCAATCACATCTACCCCTAACTGAGTCTCTTGCTCGACATGGGATGTGCCATACCCGGAATCCGTGTTCCCGTTGATGGGTATCTCGATCCGGATTGTCTCTGTCATGAACGCACTCAGCAGTCCCGTCATGGCTCCCGGCTGGTCCTCGTTGCAGGTATCGTCATCGTCGTCGTCATCGTCATCATCCTGACTGTTGCTGCCAGTGTTTGTGGTGAATCCGTCTTTCTCGACGATGATCTGCGGCGCGTATTTGTAACTGGGTAGATTGGCGTCTGGCTGGTCTGTTCTCTTCTGTGATGAGACTGGTTCGTTTGTCAGGCTGGAACTGCCAGTACTGCGGTAAGCACCGGATTCGGTGTGTCCGGAGCGAAGTTTGCTTCTTCGAGCGCGTTCGTGGATTGCCTGGAAATAGAATTTATGCGAATTTAAAAAAGAATAGCTTTATATTTGGAGAAAAATCGCAAAATTGTTAGTTAAACTTACATTTTATATTATAATGAAAAATAAAAAGGTAAATGCACTCGAGGGACAGTGACGTCATTGAACCGGTTATTCGCTTCGCTGCCCACCAAAATCACGCCGAAGTCAGCTCTTTTCAACACAATTTCCTCGAAATTTGATCCTTTTATAAATAGAGTACAATTTTAACTACGTCAAGATATATTTCCGATTGTCTAAAATCTATTTAGAGCGATCACTGTTTAATGAATTAGTCCATTGAAACTTGATTATTTACATTTTAATATCGATACAGTCGCTGACTCCCATGCTTAACAAACCAGCTTGTTGCCCACCTGGAATGTTTAGTAACCGGTTTCCCACTCCTTGAGCTGCTTTGTTGGTAAGCAGGCCCCTCAAGTACACAAGTGTTAGACGAAGTAAAGTGCACTTAATTGAAAAAGCGCAGTTACTCAAGACGAGTTGATGTTCTAATCTACTTAGCACATAATTAAACTATTTGGTATTTAAAGTGCAGCAAAAGGTACGATAGTTGTGTGTAAGTATTCTACTTTCCTACAGACACTGTAGTGTTAAGCCATATGTACTTTAGAATATCCATGATGATTGGTGCACGTCTAGCTCGTTCATTCGTTATGAAAAGTCAAAACTTTTTGAGCTTAACATGTAGCCCATTTTCAGATTCAATGTCTGTATAAAAAAAGAGTAAAATGTCCTCTGTTAATCAAAACAGTTAACTAAAGTTAAAACATACTGAACGAAATAGACAAGGACTAAAGCAGATACCATATCAATATAAGGGAAGATAAGCAGGTCAGGATGCCTAACTAAAAGTATGATTTAGTTTGGTGATTTTTTTTATTATTTTGTAAACCACATACCGGAACACTTGAGTTTCAAATACGAACTATGCAATAGTAACACAGCATTGTATTTTCTAGAATTTCCGACTCTGATCCACTATAACTAAACGATCAGATTCGACAGGATGGTCATAAAGAAAGTTTTTCGATGTCTGGACCTCTAGCTTCCATTCCGTTCAAACAGATCGAGATGATAGTTCAGGTGTAGTTATTCAGAGCAATGAGCTCGGGATTCTGCGATTGGCAAGAACATGGCACTCAAGGTTATGGATATAGGTACAGAAACTCGAACATTTCGAATGGAAATGCCCACTTCTTACCGTCACAAAATGCTCGGCGCATGCGAAAACCCTAAAGAGCGTTTGAATGGTAAGTGTAGCACAAAAAACGGACGCTTATGCACGTACTGAAAAACAGCTCTGCAAACGGCCAACAAAAACACAATCGGGGCACACAGAAAATTTGCATATGACAAAGGCCAAACGCACCTATATCTGGTGAGCGGCGTTCTGTGATTGTTATCTTTGGCCTTTGTCTTATGAAAATTTCCTCCATACAAAATAATCAGACTAATGATTCATTAACTAATGCCGTTTACATTTCAGTATAGAATTCTCGATAACAATATTCGTTAAAATGTGCTTTAAAGATCAACTTAAACAGCCCATTCGCTTAAATATAGTTACTAAGTTTATTAACTACCAACTAATCATTACTTTGAATATCTGGTAGTAAAGGAAGATCATGGCTATGCAAGGGATGTAGAATGAGGAAAGGGACGAGTAGATGATGAAGTCCGAATTGTAGAAGACGCACAACTCGGGTGTCCTCTCCGGGGAAGTGTTGAGGCCGAGGACGATGGGGGAGGCGATGACAGCTGACACGAGCCACACAAGGACGATGGTCAGCCACACCCGGGTGTTGTTCTTGTGCTTCGAGTATCGGATGGGTTGCGTCACAGCGATGTATCTGCGAGGAGGAAACACTGTTAGATTGGATACTAAGATTTTGCTACACACATTTTCTGTGTATAATTCTAAATAGAGTCGTATTTCTTTTAACAATTCTATTTTATTTTAATTGTTAACAGAGATAATATAAGTTAGAAAAAAGGTGGCGATTTCTAAATCAATCGGGAATTTTTTAGGCGTTACCATCGCTTGATCGCTTGACTGGGTTTTTTTCTTCCGAGAAAGTTCCCCGGTGCTCATATGAATTCAAGAAATCTTGGATTAGTCGAGTTTTGGACGCTGCTTTTGTTTACTTTCGATTTGCCTGCATTATCGCTGTATCCGTAGTTGTATGCATCAAAGTTTGTGTTTAAGCTGGATAGTGAATTGACTGTTGCTTGGAAAAGTTTTGTAAGCTCTCGAAAGAAGAATACATTATAGTTTTCATTTGGTAAAAAAATTGCGTCATTATTTCTTCTGCAAAAATGTCTTAACAAAATAAAGCACTGGGAATACCTTTTGTGGCATAATCATAATGTAAAAAGTAACAAAAACAATAATTTCAGTGTAATTATTGTAGTAAATGTAACATAATGTTTGAACTATGAATGTAATTGCATCGTTCTTTAGAAATTCAAAAACTAAGGACAATGTAAGTTAGTAATTTGTTTTTTATTGGCATCTCATCATTTGGTAAATTCATACAGTTTCATTTGCGCCCCATTCGATACACAACTTAAGATTAGTAGCTACATTGTAATTACGGAAGCTATGACTTTACAAAAGGAGGGAACATTTTTATGCAATAATTTATGGAAATCAATATTTCATTAATACAAATAGGGTTTTCTATTTTATAATATTTATTATTTGAATATAAGGTCTCATGTAATAAAAGTGTATAAGTATATTCAAACTTAATTATTACAAATTAAATAATATGGTAAGTTGAGGGAATGTGGTTACTTAGTTTTAAAAGAATTTAGCATATTTTTTACTGCTATAAAGAAACATAACAGTGCATTTTTTAATCTATGAATGTTATGAACAAAAGGAAAAGTTGAAGGGAAATTAACTGGATATTTTATAATTGCAATTCAAAAATGTTTTATAAGCTAGCTAAAAATTTCAAGAATAATAATAACAAAGGGTTTGTAAGAAAGGACCCATTTGTTCTCTTTGAAAATGTTAAAGTTTGATAATAATTCATTTAATATAATCACAAAACATCTTGTTTTTAATGAAAATTATACCAACTATAGAAACCAGTACAAAAATTTAAAAAAAAGAAACTAATTTAAAAAAATAGATAATCGGCTTAGGGCCGATGTATAGTTTATCCCGGACCTTGAGTCCATAGTCCATTACAAAGTATTTTTTACTTAAGTTTTATAAATCATCGATACATCAATACAACTGAATTACATATCTTGCTATACAAGAAGGTGAAGATGGCGCATGCCCACACAATGCCTTTCCTGCGCATGCGCTACACATTAAATGGGGACGGACACCGAGCCACACATTAAATGGGGACGGACACCGAGCCACACTTTCACCAATTGAAAACAATACCTTTGGACTTAAAGCCCTGGGCAATAATCTAGTTTTTTAAACTACCACAAACTGTGCCAATGAGATTTTACTACTGGTGATAAATCTAGGATATAAATTCATTTTCTTTAAAGCATTACAGGTATTGCACCTTATACAATAATTAAACTGAAGCTTTGAGCGTGTGAAATAAGGACAGACTGACGATTCTTCCTAAATGCGAGTACACTATACGATGTCCCCGTATGTTTAAAATTTAATGTAAATTCACCAATAATCAACTACCGCTCCTATTGTAATTCTCTGTCAAATAAAGACTTATTATAACCAAGACAATTAATCCAACAAATTTAATGATGATCCGTGGAAAACACAGCACATCCCTGAGACGAGTATAATCAAGGTTCGGTTCGCCATTAAGTCTGGAGAAATCAGTTGCGAGGGAATTTCGTAAACTAATGACAGTAAGTATGTGTCCAGTCGACTATCTTAAAGTCGTTAACGTCAAGAGTACACATAGTGTAGTTCTCTAAAGGAAATTAAATGTTTTGCCTAAATGAGTTCTTATTTAATTGAAGAATATAATTAATTCCGGGATTACTGTAATAAGATACGATAACGCTTGTTTATCACTTGAAAAACGATTTTGTTCGGGATAATGTGAAGGTTTGTTGATATTTAGCTTAAGAAAGTGTTTTATGTACGCACTTTTCTGTATTATTTGTGGTGTTATTTTGTTCCAAGATTAATATTAATAACTACGGGATTGTATTTGATTACGAAAATATAACGTACAATAATTTTAAATAATGTATTAAAAGTAGCAATATTCTGAGTGAAATATTTCTGTAATCAACTTTAATAGTGTATGCATATTTTAATATTATTGTCAAATATTTTTTTTTTTTTTTTGTAAAATATATTTTTTAAATAAAAACACTCACGCTAATATTAAAAAATTCAACAATAATATTAAAATATCATTTTTTTTATCAACAGCATAACTTTCTTAACACATAATTAGTAATTTATGGAATGATAACTGTAACCTACTTTTAATTATATAATTGTTTTATGTGCAATTAATGAAATATTATTTAAAACAACGAAGAGAAATAGCTGTGAGCAGTATGGCAATGACTTCAAACATCCAATCACAAATCCTTAAATATATTTTGTGGAACAATCTTCCAGATTCAGGAACCAGTCTAGTCAATCACAATATATCTTTTGAAATTTAATTGATACAGCAGTACTAAGTACATAAAAGTACTATTTTTAAGTATCACAATAGATAATTATGCAAACATAAGATTGATTATATTGTTTCGTTCCCTGATTGGAAAGAAATTTAAAGTGTGCAACTTGGCGGATTGAGTAAGGTGAGTAGCCACCTAGAATCTGCTAAAAATCATACGATTTCAAGATATACTTTGCCAAATGTAATCCACAAAATGAAGCAGATAAATTTATCACCAATATTTTAACGAAACAACTGAAATGAAATAATTACTTTTAGCAGGTAAATACACAACAAGATTTATTCGACTTCGACTGATGTTATTTTTCGATCAATTTTTTTTAATCCTATATGTTTATAAGAGAAATACAATTGCTTATAAAGAAATCTTGCATTTGAGCTTACAAAGAATTTTATGCAGAATGACCAATATTATAAAATTATAATTAAGTGAAATAAGATGTTTTCACTTTCAAGTATTTAAAATAATTTTAATATTAGGAACTTGTCTTAATAATTGTGCGTTGTGATTAATTTTCAAGTAATAGCTTAAAAATATTTTTAAATAATAAAATTTATTTTTCAATATAAATTTGAGTAAATGTTAGAATTTATTAATATTAATATTAAGAACTTGTCTTAAATATTGTCCGCTGTCTGATTTTCAGAAAATGCATACAAATATTTTTGTGCATACAAATATTTTTAAATTAATTAAATTTATTTTTCAATAGCAATTTGAATAAATGTAAGAAATTATTTTGGAAATTTTATAATTAAAGTTCTTCCAATCTTTGGAGATTGACAAGTACTTTGATTATAGTAATTAAAATATTGTTTTAAATGTAATAATGATTTCTTACATCATTTCAAAAACTAATGGAAGAACTTCAACTTACTTTTCAACTATATTTATGTTCAATTAACAAGAAGTAAGTAAAAAGCACAATTTGTTAAAAGATTTCTTAATAATAAGTCTTTTCTTCAAATAATTTTCATATTCCATATTAAATACCACCTTAACGCCAAAATGTACATTTTTCTAGACAAGTATTGCACATTTAAAAATACGATAGAGTTTAAGGGGGTGCGGTACTGAAAATAAAAAAAACTTTATTTATGTACATTTTTACGTCAAAAATTTATTTTATGTATTAGATACTATTTATATATCTTTGAAAAAATGTTTTTTTAAATATTGTGTTTTGTTATTTAAAAAAAATTTAAAAACCAAGAAAAATCCATAATAATTGATGTTTGCGTATTTTGATATAAGTCAAGAAAAACTAAAAAAATTTCAAAGTGAAAGCTTTCTGGAATACATAATTATATAAAGAAAATTTTGTCTTCACAGAATTTTGATAGGTGAAATAAAAAAAAATTCTAAAAATTCTCAAAGTTAAAATATTGAAATTTTTGCTTTTTTTTATGTTATCTTTTACGCTAAAAATTATATTTTAAAACAGAATTAAAAAAATAAAATTCTGTGAAGACAAAATATTTAAAACTATATAAATTAAATGCTCCAAAAATTTTAATAGCCAATTGTTAATGATTCTGGAGATATATCGATTTGAATATGCAACATCTGTGAAAAACACTAGTGCTCGAAAAACGCACTTTAAGCAGACGCTTCAAGGTGTTACGCCCATTAGTGATGTTTAAATCACATGTAATTTTGTGGCGTTCTAATCACCGGAGGAATAAGATAAAAACATCATCTTCAGGAATGTATGAACTATTTTTTAAAATGAGAAAAAAAAATTGGGATTTTTGAAGAAATTTCGGTACCATACCCCCTTAATAAAAAAAAAATAATAAAAAATAATAAAAAAAAATAATAATAAAGAAAAAAAATAAACAATATCCGATGGATATACTTGTCTGTTAATTGTTATTTTGAAAATAATTATTTTAATTGCCTCAGTTTTAGAGAAAATTGTAACTACTGCTCTGTTGAAAATGCGAGAGCATTTCATTTCGATTACTATCCCTGCATGTCAAAAATTAAACAATATTCAACTTGTCCAAACAATGGCAGTAATTTGCAGTAGTCCCTACAGAATATGTGTGGAAATAGAAGCTACACGTTATTCGAGAAAACGTTACCATTATCTAAACAACCTTCTTTAAAATTACATTAAACTCTTCTAGTTCTATTTAACTATCTTTAGTACTGGTTATGTAGTTAAGTCACTTATTCAAGTGACTTTAAATTTTCTGGGCTGATATCAAAGTTGTGCTTTGAAACTCCAAAATTGAGTTATATGCACAATTGAAGAATGGCGAGTAACATTGGAAATGCTCCAGGCAGTAGTTGCGTAATACTTAGTTAAGGAATTACCGAGTTAGTTTGGATTTTATGTACTTCATCTTTGATGAACGACAGACGTACATATGACCATATTCTAAGAGTAAATTATCGTGTGGAGTAAGTTAATATGTTTAAAGTTTTAAAATACGGTTGTTAAAACTACTACGAACTCTATATGAATGCAAATTGCTAAAACTTTAATAAAATGTGTATAAACAAAGCTTTTTATTTATTTTAAAGTATTAGCAATGCTTTCAATAATTTAGATATATGTGTTTATTTAATAATAAAGTTTAGAGTAATGAACATAAAATTTTTTATGAATACTGAAAAATAAAAAAGGGATTTTAAATGTATTTTGATAATTGACGTAATAGTATTAATTTAAAAGTTGTTAAATTTGGTATATTATAATTTTTAATGAAATTTGACTTTTTATATATTTTATTATCTTACTTAAATGTATCTATACATACAGCGTGATTAGTAAAGTAGTCTTTTAAATTTTAAACAGAGTTTCGTATAGTCAGGAAAGAATCATCGATTGATAGTAAATTGACTATGCTAGATATTTTGAGACAGCTTACAACGATTTAAGGTTGTTGCAGATATAATTGAAAAAAATCAAGGATGAGGTTTAGTGAGAAAAATTTTTGCTATATCATAATAATAGAATAAAAATAAGTTTTAGGAAGTTAAAAGTACGATTGGTGGATGTACTCTTAAACGAAATTATGAACTATTCGAGACTTGAAAAAGGTGTCGTCTTGAAATTGAAAAACTTTTCTTCAGTGTCTTCATACAGCTTTTCTGAGTTAAGCAATGCCAAAGTTAAATTCAAACAAGGCAGAAAAAAAAAGAATACGAAAACGCGATCAGTAAAATTTAAAAAAGACAAAAGATTGAACAATTACCAAATACACAATTAAAACCTTTCGCTTTCAAAACCTATGAAAGATAATCCCCTATTAAATCAAATGTTCATGGTTGCATTGGGAAAATATCAGAACCAATAGCTTTGTTACGAATGGCATATTAGATCAGTATAAGGTACGTATGAGAAAAAGCAAGAAATAAATTGCTTTTGGTCATATGTGTCACATTTATATATATATTTATATAATGACACGCACTTATTTCTCATATTTTCCCAGTGCAAAGTTTACCATGATCAAACTTTATTTTGTATCTGTTTGTTTGAGATGTTATACACTCACTTCCAAAAATTAAGCATGGAGAGGAAAATGGTAATTTTCATAAGCGAATCTGAATTAAAAAAGCTGATATTTGCTGGAAAGGTAGAAGGAAGTATGCAAATATGTTCGGTAACAACCAATCACGGTTTCACGACGAGAAATATGCAAAACACGAAGTCGCATAAGAAGCCGGTATTGTGAAGGGTTACAGGAATTGCATGTAAGCGCTGATGAAAAGTGTTTACAACATTCGTGAGATTTGTTTTCAAGCTAGACGTGTTTATATGGCTTCCAGAAGACGAATGGAAGATTCTGGTCACTGGCGGGAAGTCGGACTCATTAAAGCATGACAGTCTACCACAAAAGTTGCAATTTTCTTCAGTGTTCATCATTCTGTCGATTCACGATTATGGAAACAATTCCAAACCAGCCAAAAGGTTGTTCTAAGACCTGCAACCCATCGTCCAAGGGTTACGACCCCCGTGAAAAATCGATATATTGCTGTTGTAGCCAAGCAGAAACAAAAATCGCCCTCCACACGTGTGACATCTATTGTAGCAGTGGTCATTGATAAGACGATATCTGCACTACTCTTCGTCGAAGGCTACTTATGAATGGTCTATACGCCTGGGTACCACGAATCTTATCTGTCCAATCCAAATGAACACAACTAAAGTGGAGCCACTAGCATGTGAATTGGACTGTGTCTGATTGGAGCTACGCAATTTTAGCCGATGAGTCCAGATTTGCCCTACCACCCGATGATAAGCGTGTAAGAATCTGGAGGGAACAAGGCACACGCAATTGGCCCCAGAACACCACCGAAGATCACGCATTCCGAGGTGGAAGCATCATGGTCTTGGCAGGGATTTCATTAGGATATCGCACCAACCTGCAACTCTTCAAGCGAGGATTTGTGACGGCTACACTGTACTGAGATGAAGTCTTAGACCCCATTGTGATGCTGTACGCTGCAGCAGTTGGTCCTGATTTCATTTTAATGGACGATAATGCGCTTCCCCATAGAGCTGCCATCGTTGACGACTTTCTAGCTAATGAGGAGAATGCGCGTATGGAGTGGCTGGCTTACTCGCAGATTAAAACTCTTTGGAATGGCCTCAGCCGTGATATATATAGACGTTTCTCACCTCCATCCACACTCAGAGATTTAGAAACTGCCCGATAGGAAGAATTGCCATTACTGGACTCTGTGGTGGTTGATCATCTCGTAACAAGCATGATCACAGGCTGTACACTTTGTATGTAGGGGAGGGGTCCTCACATATCCTTTTAATGTCGGTTTTTGTTGTTTGTTTTGAACTTAAACATAATTTTGTTGATTACGCAAATATGACATCATCCTTGAATTTATGAAAATTCAATATTTTTTGTATCTCTGTTTGTAATTCTTTGTTCTGTTTCATTAATGAACAAAGAACTACTTAATTGCAGCATTTCGTATCAATCAAAGCAGTATTTGTTCATTTTTTCACATTTTACCGCTCCGTGCTTAACTTTAAGAAGTGAATGTAATTGTTCAAGGCAATGGTGTAAGACTTCGATATACTTTTTTATTTTTTTAACTTAAACCGACTGCATTTTTCGGATTATTATTTTACTTTATGCCTTGTTTGAATTCAACTTCATTATTTCTTTACTCAAAAAATCTGTATGATAATACTGAAGAAATGTTTTTCAATTTCAGTATGAAATTTTTTTTTTCAAGTCACCAATAGTTCATAATTTCAATCATGAAAAATCTTCTCTGATTTTACAGATAACTTAATAAAACTTCTCTCTTTGGTTTTATCATGATATAGTGAATATTTTCCTAATTGGATTTTCCGGTCGATCTCTTTTAATTTCTGCCTTATTATTTAAACTTTCTTAAATCACCGCTTGGAGTGCAGCAAGTTGTCTAAAAACATAGCATGAGCACATTTCATTAGGTGTACGTTATTGCATGGTTATTTCAATATTTTACGCTACTTACGCTGTTTCAAATGTAAAGGTTTTATAGGGATTTTATTGATCACACTGAATATGTTGTATGATTCAGATTATAATTCTAGAAAAAATTATCCTATAGCTAGAAATTATTTGTGGGTTAAATGTCTGAAGTGTAAACTAGTTCTTCGACTATTGAATAAATTCAAGACAAATATAAGTCGATTTAATCCACTTCACATAGTATACCATGTCACAAGTCTTACGGGTCCGTTGTATTAACAGTTATGATTGGATTGACCTCACAACCGGACTGAGACTTTGAATACAATTCAATTATGCAATCTACATATGTAACGTTATGCCTTGTTTCGTTCTACATCCTATTGAATACATCCTCTATTAAAATCACATCCTACTAATTTCCTACAAGTACATTCTCAAAGCCTACATCCCGACGATTAACCTATTTTACTTTGTTCAGCAATTTCCAATACCTTCCTACAGTTGCTCACGGCCTAATAATATTCAATATTGCTGAATGTTGCATCGTGGAAATCATTGAGTTTTGACGTTCCCACAATTTCGGTAATTTTGTTAGATAAATAAATCCAGTGCATGTGCCTAATGAGTTTTACTGTTGGCAATATAAACTAATTAACTGACATTTCTTAATCAGTCATAACTAAATTTCAATAGCTCCACTATCTTAATTGCTTTAATAGACACCGATGGCTAAGATAATAATCTGTGGTTATTCTAAATCAGTATTAAGATTTAATTTCCATAATGTAGAATCGATGTAAATAGGACATGGAATTTATTTGAATACAAGGAAAATGGTTACAGAGTTGAGTTATCCCATTTCTCATAAGAAGCTATCGCAATGAGTTCATTACTAAGAATGTCAATCCTCCACAGATACTGTCCACTCAAAAAAATTATCCACATTTTTCATGCATACATATGTGCAATGATATCCAATAATTTCGTGCTACAATAATCTTTAACACTTGTTTAGATACGTGACCTTTTATTTCGCGGTTAGTCGCGTAGGGGACAAATGTCTCCCAAAATTCAAATTTTCGTGCATACCATTAAATTCGTTACCAAATATCAAAGTAAATGGGTATTTTAATTAAAAACACAGCACATTATTGAACAGATTAAACTAAAAATTACAACAACAAAAATGTTTAAATAACTTGAATTTTTTAAATAACTTCAACCGCGCGACTAACCAAGGGTTAAATCATTTTAAACGCATCTACATAAAACTCTCATTTTTTCCTACAATTACTTTCTCAATAATTTCCTCTCGTCTGTTACTTTTAACTTTAATTACGGCTTATTTGCACGTTACCAGACGGAGTATTATTTGAACTCATCAGCCATTAAATATCAGTGACTAGCACCATCAAAACACTTCAATCCAGTCACTAGAGAGCCAGTTTGCTAGTATCCTGCAGTTCTAGTAGATGGAATATTTTCTATTTGCTGGAGCATTAACTTCCAACAACTGTGCTATTTCGAGACATGCTCAATCAATACCAGAATTTTTCCAATTGCTGGAACTGTGAAAATGGAAAGCTGGTATGCCACTCAACGCATGCAAGTGACTTCTCAATCAACATTCCAGGTGGTGTTCCAGCTTACCTTGTGTAAACTAACCTTCTGGTCAGGATTTTTTGTAATTTTCCCACAGTTGAAATCAATTTAATATACAGCTTTATTTCACGAAACTCATTCAGTTTTGACGTTACGGCAATATCATTATTTTAACTGACTGAACAAATCACACGTGCATGTTTTTATGAGAATTGGTGCTGGCTAAACTTACCAATTCACTTTAACTTTTTTTCAGTTAAGACGGGTCTTCACTCGCAGTTCTTTTTTGGTTGTTAATAATGAAATTTCGACTACAATATGATCTGAAGACTTCTTTCAGGAAATGAAATACATTCTTCCGAATAAGATTTCTACATTATACATTTCTTGCAACATTCCATAGACTCGACATTTGTATTGCATAATGTTAAGAAAGTTCATCCCTTGACGCTATTTGACTAAAGCGACCATTTATTAAGAAAATACATTTATATATATTAAACTAATAATTAAGAACAAGTGATCGCTACATGAGGAACTTAATTTTAGCAACAGTCTTTCAGAACAGAGAGTTTTCTTTTACAGCCCATTTCACTTCTCTTCGCCAGACAGGCTCTCTTTTTATTTACTTGGAAAGCAAATCTTAAAATCTGCTTTTGTCCTACTTTTAAATATTACTAAAATGAATATGCTATAAATTTATTCTCGAATGAAAGAGAACATATTAAATTTATCTTTGAAATATTATAGTTCGAAAGACAACTGTAAGTTTATGTATTCCATGGAATATTATTTTGGATGTTTTATAGAATGTAGAGAAATTCTAGTAGATTATGAATATACTGCTCTGTAGTGGCAAAAATGGCTGACACAGTACAAAAATCGACTTTGAATGAGTTTAACCAAAATCCAATTGTCAAATATATCGTAACTTGCCAATAAATTTTTTTTTTTTCTGATAACCCATTGCTTTTTAATTTTTAATTAAGAAAGTTACAGATGATTTATCTTACCTGGTGGCATATTCTGTCATCTTTAAAAAAGTGAGCCATGGCAATAAATATTACTTCACCAGTAACGTAATATTGATCGCCGATTCGGATCCTTTTTAAAGGATGAAAGTTTTTTTTTTCTCGGAATAGATATTGTCTACGCTTTTTCTCATTGAAACTCAAATAAAAGTGGGTTACCACATACAAACAAAGAATACCCGTTATTAGACAAATTATAACATATTTGGCTATCGAATCTTGTTCAACTCCTTCAAAGTAAACAATTGTACAGTTTCAGCCTTTTTTGCCCCAGTTGGCCAACGTATATTCATAATCTACTATAATTTCTCTTCATTTTGTGAAATGTTCAGAATCATGTTTGATAAGGCACCTCCCATATAGCACACATCCTCTCAAGGGGGTCCCTAGGAAGTCATTCGGAGTCTCTCGGGAATGATTCGGGACATCCTACGGACATCCATGGGAGGATGTGTACTATATATATATATACACTTCCAGTCGCCTCTCATTTTAGTAAAGAATAATGTATTAGGCTTACCTGTCGACGCTGATGGCTACCAGATTGAATATGGATGCCGTGCTGCACGTAACGTCGACTGCGATGTAAAAGTCGCACAACGTGTCACTCAGCTCCCAGCTCCTGTTCACCTTTGACATCAACAAAAAGAAAAACAAATATATTTAAAAGTACGCTGCATTAAAGGACATGAAATCGTTCAATGCTTTCATTCAGAAGAAAGTAAACGACATATTACATATTTAAATTTTTAAATACCCCCCCCCCCCAAAAAAAAAAAAAAATCATTCAGAATTGCACGCTTAGGTTACTCTCGAAAATAAAAACACTAAAAGTTGCACGAGAAAATGAGAAATTTATTATATTGTTATAAATTTTTCCACTTAGGCAATGATGGCACAGTTTTTAAGATAAAAACTGCACAAAATTTATTCAAAGGTAACAGTGTAATCACTCTCAACCTTCAACACAAGCTTTAACAAAAACAACTTCAAATACAGCGATTATACAAGCTCACTCCAATAGGTAAACAAAGCGATCAGCTTTCATCGAAGTCAGAAGTCAATCTGAAAACTTTCCCGATCTCCGGTCTTTATATACCATGCGAGTGAGAACATTGCCGAAATTTCTAGCCAATTCGTCGAAAAAGAAACATCTCGAAATTTCTCGATTGCTTTAGGTGTTGCCCCCTTTTTCTAACCTGTATAATCGCTGTTAATAAATAAAATAAGATAAAATAAATTACAATAGAATTTTAAAATAATTCGTCACTATTTACACTATATACAGACAATTTGTGCAACAATATATATATATATATATATATATGTTTCTCGAAAACAAAAATATTTGTTACTGAACAGTTAATTATAACTATAATTATAATATATAAGCATCCCGTGAGGTGCACCTTTATGATAGGATGGGAATATCTCAAAGAGAAAGTACTACTCACCTCAATGTAATTTTTTTGGCCTCTGAAAAGAGGGTCTCAAAAAATAACAATAAAATATTTGGCATTGTCTTATCATGGTTTACCAGAAAACATCCTCCACAAGTTCGTATTGGACTTTTCCTATTATATTTGTTTGGGAGGCAATGATCACACTCGGAGAAGGGTTCCATAATATTATATTTGATGCATTATTTACAGATAATGAACAGTAAGAGTTAAACACATTAGCAACAGTCCTACGATATCTACACAATCCACTCTTTAGTTCCAAGTACCTCAGCACTTCGTTGATGACAACCAGATCATCACAGCGAGATGTTTACTCGTCCAAAGGTAAATTATATCTAACAAAATTATAGTTGTAGTTCGGAAGCGCTTGTATCTGACTGTCTGAACGTGAATCGTAATGCTCACTCCCACATTTGATATCCTTGTGTAAAAACCTTTTTAATTTGAAAAGGTACCATCATCAAAGAATTTGATATGATAATGAAAAAACACTCTATTTTCATATTTTGTAATAGCAAAATTCTGTATTTGTTAAATTGCTATCTAAATGCACGATAAAGGAACATATACCACTGACTGACTTATATTTTTGATTGAAAAAGAAATATTTGTTAAATAAGTTATCTCATCACAAATCGTAACAAATATATTGGCAATTTCTACAAATACTTTTAAATGCTTCTTCTGCAAATGCACTACTCATTTATTACATCCTATTTTAATATCCTACAACCGAGATACATATTTTTGGGCAATTCAACAATGTTAGGAAAATATTCCTAGTCTTTTATTAGCTAAGTGCATTAAAAACACCTAAAATTAAGTAATCAGCAAACACACAGTATGATACAAGGGGTTCCAAAAAGAACTAACACATTTGAAAAATGAAATTGGGAAAAGGGAAGACGAATTAAATGTACTGTATAATGCATTCTACTTGTTCAGCTATGAAATTCTCTTAATCAATTTTCAAAAAGTTACAAAGTTCACCTGAAGCGCTGTTCAAGCAATGTTTCTGAAAGGAAACTTATATAATTGAACAATGAAAAATTGTCTGCTGACAAAACTGTCAAACGATGTTTAAAATGCAGCATGTTGTTGCTGCAAGTGTTGATTATTTTTAAATACTTTATAGCAACTTCTGTTTTGGTAAGAGTGTCGGTGGATGGGTGACTCCCTGTGTATCTCGATAGTGGGCAAATCTGTGAAGGTCTGATTAACCTACTTACAGTCATCCAATCAGACTGAAACTTGAAAGATAGACTCGATGTCGATGGTAATGCATTCTATCAAATTTTGGGGCTGTCACTAAAAGGTATCTTTTACGGAATACTAATAAACCAACTTACCGTTATCTAATCCCATTAAAATAACACTGAACCGATCATTGTTGAAATTCTTTTCTGCGTTGCCATTTTTTTTTAATAAATAAATATTAAAACTGTTTTAATCAGAATAAATAAAAGATATTTGGATATGAATGCGTAAATTAACAATAATTTTTAATGAATTAATTTTGAAAAGTAATTTAGTGCATATTTTGCTGCTAGAGATGTTTTTAATATTTAAAATGAGTTGCCAACTCCAAATACACGCTGGCAACAGAAACGGTGCTTTGTTAATGAATATTAAACTTGGAAATGCATATTAAAGATTTATATTAAAAACTTTTTTTATGGATTATATTATTATAACATCGTTTTGTAGTTTGTACTGAGCATGTTTAGGACTCTTTTTTAACCACAGCGCCATCTATTGTTAAATTGTGTAAGTAACTATTGTTAATATTTGATGGGATTAAATTCTCTCGATTCTCAAGTAAAATATAGTAAACGGTGTTTTTCTATCACGTTCCATTTTTTTTTTAAATTCATTTTTCAAGTGTTTCAGTCCTTTTCAGTACACCATGTCTGTATAAACTAAAATCAGATTATGAATTATTAACAAAACATCCTCCGATCAGCTGCATAAATTAAACGTAAACCACGCAATTCTATTCTAAATTTGAATCGATACTTCTAAATAACTTCATTATTTGGAAATTTCCATCACTAACCTAAACACAACTTTTCTGCAGCACCCTTCCAAATTGACATGAGAGATAGCCAGCTCTCTTGACGGGGCATGGTACTCTAATTTAAATTGATGGGAAACTTACCCGAAACTTCTGACAGGCCAACAAACCTTTGTATTAAAAGAAATATCGATGATTGGGTATCATAATATTTAGAAGAATTCTTTGCATGTGAAAGTGACTCTAAAGGTCTATTACGTATTTCAGTAACCTTTGATTGACTTATGCGATAATGAGGGCATTAATTATCTCTAAATTGCCAAGAGTAATTTATTATAAGTTAGAACATTTTCCCTTTACATCACATATTCGAAACTGAACATTCATATGGGAAATTAAGGAAGTACATATATTGAACATTTATAGTAAATTTAAGGGTATTTGTTATTTTCCCTTGATATAAAAATGTATCATATATGTTTAAAATGTACTCATGAGAATACACTAGGTTCAACTTTTGAATTCATTCTCTACAAATAGTAAAAAAAAATAATTGATAAATTGTACTTTATACGTTCATTGAATATTCACCAATCTATTGGACTTTCTGAACTTGTCACACACACACACAAATAATAATAATAATAATAATAATAATTGAATTATTTTTTACTAAATTACTTTCTAGATATTTACCTTAGCATAAAGAATAATTTAACTAAAAAATGTATATCATATTATTTTTAGTTTACACGGTCCCAGCTGTCAATTTCTGCCATTTTGAAGTCCTTATCACATACAAATATACCTCGTGATTTTGAACAACGATAAGATTACGAGGTCCAAAACTTATCACGCATACTTTTCTTTCCCACCATATAACACCAACGAAAGGACATTGAGGCCATGACATGTTTAACGCGCACCAGCCCCTTTATTGTATGCCCTACTATTCTAAGTAGCAGGAATTGAACCACAATCCGAATGTAGCCTTTTTTCGCCAGGCTGCTGAAACACCTATTACGTTTAAGAGATTGCTTTGTTCCCAATATATCTATTTACTGTAACTGTAAGTATTGCACTGAAATAACTGCATATTATTACTGTTGTTTACTTCTGATACATCGATAATTATGTGTTAATGTTAAATGCCCTTAACTTTTTTAAACAAAAGAAAAATCAGGTAAAGACAATTTGCTTAAAAAGTTATATGATTTATTTCATAAATCGTTGAACAGTAGAAAATTTTATAGCCAAAGTGTCTTCTATGTGGAGCAAATAGGATGTATATATGTTTCCTTCTGTAGCTGTATACTGTTCAACAATATTAACTTTTTAAAGAAACAATACTTCATGCAAAATAACTTTTAATTTTTTGGATTTTTCTTGTACAAATACATGAGTAAAATTAATTTTAAAACACAATTGACATTTTCTTTGCCACTTAACTGTAGAAACAAGTAACTCTTCTAGTACAATTTCCTTCGTCCATTATAAGTCAAAGTTCAGAGTAAAAACAAGCAAGGAAAATATAATTTTCCAATCAACAATATTTGCTTTCGATTAAGCAAGTTCAAAGACATATGTCCGATTAGGCTTTTTCCTGTTTACATTATATAATTTTTTTGCTCTAAAGTATACATTTCTTGCTCTGAATCCATACACCGAAGAATAAATACAAGAATGCAATATCAATACAAGAATGCAGTATAAAAGCAGAAAGTAATTTGTATATATGACTGCGCTTGAAATATTCAATCGAATAATATTTTACATGAACTTTCCTTGGAAGAAGTTTAGATCGATGTAAGGTAAAACTATTCACATTGCCATATATTATGCAATGCTGTATCCAATCGATATTCAAAGCAAGCTCAAAATATTTGTATTCAATCTTCTTAGTCTGAATGTAGAATTTGACTTTACATAAAAATCGCCTACACAGTACTCATGCGTAGTAAGATACTGTGTTTCTTTGTTTTAAATAAGAATATTACATTTTTTTAAACAATGTAATATTATTCTATAGTAATCGAATATGTTGCAATACTTACGGCCTTCAATTTAAAAATATAATTAAACAGAAAGACATTCAACATAAATTTTACTAGCTTCCATGTATGTAATGACAAACCTAATCTAGTATCTTCTGTTAATTTAATGTCCCGTTTCAAAATCATAACTTATAACATTCCCACGTCTCACCAACCTATTCATATGATATTTGTTTATGTCAGCGCTTTTCCAACAGTAAGTTTCATACTAAATATTCATTACTGCGCTGGACATATTTGTTTAACACCCCCTTTGTATTTTAATTTTCTGCTGTTATGAGCACAATCCCACAGTTCCATACAATGCTTGATTCCAGGGTTTTCCATGACATGATGAATTCGTAGCATTGCTATATTTCGTCCGATAAAGTTATTCACCACTCCCTCTCTCTCTCTCTTTCTCTGAAAGAGTGAGAGACACAGAGGGAGAGAGATACCAATAATTGGAGATAACTATAATTTTTTAACTTAATATAGATTTACCCGTCTTATACAAATGTGTCTGTTTATTATTTGCAACAAATTAAGATTGAAGTTCCACATACAAATGTGTATATATTATCAAAATGAAAGTTTTGAAATATTTTAAATGATTCTGTTAAAAGGAAAAATACTTATTTCCATCGAATAGTTATATGTATGATCCTCGCCGGATAAATTTACTTGTAAATGAAATTTTATCATTAAAAGGAACAAACTTTAATATTGAGTGACGATTTATTTTTGAAAGCTATTTAAGCGTTACATATCTCATTACACATGAATCCCAATAGGATAGATCTTTTTTAAATTGAAATACACCTTGAAGATGTTATATATCCAATAAACTATACAGGTGCAAATATAAGTTGTAATGGACAAGCTTAAAAAACAAAAAAAAAATAAGAGTACTCTTATATTTATAACAAGTGAAACTAAAGAAATAACCTTCATACACATTTTAACTTATTTCAGTCTAACTCTATAATAGAAAAGGTAAAGCGTCACTAGACTTTGAATTATAGATCTAGATTAATAATAGGCATTTACGTACAAAAATAATGGGTAGTGTGAATTTTATAAAATTATTTATATGGATCATGCTCCGGAAAATCCATTTTAGGCTTCAACATATTCTAATTTTAAAGATTTCATTGAAGGTACATTTGGGAAATAAATTTTTAAGAACCTGAGGACTGTATCTTTACAAAATTATAAAGGTTTAAAAAACATATTAATCACCGAGGTTAAAGTGTTAAACAAGGATGTTTGAGAAGTCTTATATTCAATAAAAGAGACCGAAGAAAAGGTCAAGCATATAAGCTTTATGTATCATATTTGAATTTATAGTACAGAAAACGGTTGTTTTACAATACAGTGAATGATAAATATATTAATCAGCTAAACCACATCATGTATTATCGATGAGCAAATAGTTTTAAAAGACATCTGTACCTGCAATAGGTGATTGTTCAACTTAACTACGCTATACGAGCCATGTTGTCTGTAGTTAACAAGGCTGTAATGCTGTAATGTATTTGAGTAGCACAAGCTTATTTGCTGTTTCAAAACTAAAACTCTCATTGAAAAGTAGACTTTGAACTTAATGTAAGAAATTTCTGAAGTGAATATGCTAATTTTGTTTCAATGAAAAAGATAGTCATAGAAGAAAATACTCGTTTGTGTTTCATGAAACCAAATGTCTGTGTTTAGTGTCATATATATACGAGAGTATTCTCACTTGTGAAAGTATTCGTAGTTGACTGGTTTTTGAAAACCTACGTACTTTTTGACACTGCCTCATATTAAAATTACATATTTTCTCTGATGAGAATCCTCTTACGTCGAAACTTAAGAACAACAAATTATTTAAATCATTTTTGACATTATCCCGCATAATAAAATGTTTTAAAAACGATTAATGTGTTTACCTAATAGTAATAATAAAAGAGTAAATTAAGGTACTGATTCAGACACCTGAAATGAAAAAAAGTAGAAATTTTCACTATTTCCATCAACACAAAGCAAACACGCTATCATTCTATAAACTAAGGTAATAGGAAAATATCAATCCACCGCAAATACGAAATCCATGCAACACAAACACAGTGTATCGAAATTCAAAAACATTTTAATGGTATCAAAAGTTTTGACCATAGAAATTTTAATCCCAACTCCCAGCTCATTTCTTACAATAATAAAATACAGTTTAAAAAAAAAAAAAATTAGAAAAAAATACATTTTTTTTACAAAGACTCTAAAGCAGAAATCGAAAGAAAACACGCCCTCTATATTTTTTTTCCTTTTGGTGGCAATACGTTTTGTTATGTGACGTCACAGCATCTGTTAATAGAATTCGTCGTCTCGGTTCGGTAGAAAACTGTCAAAACGTCTTCTGATTATCCGGCGTTTTGTAGGGGAAACTCAATTTTCGTAGAAGCGGTTTGATGTAATGGATTTTTGAAGGAGGTAATTTTCCAGACCCTGACAGAAATAAAATACTGCAAATACCGCAGAATTTGGCGACTGCTTAATATACTCTGTTGTCTTTGCAATTTTTTTTTCTCAATTACGCTCGATGGATTTCGTTGATTTCGTTAGGAAAAACCATAGCAATAACTGTCAAGTTTGTTTATCGTCTAAATTTTTATAAAAACAAGTCTGAAGACCTGATGTCAGTTTCCTTGAAATAAATGCACACAAGGGTAGATACACTCACAAGAAATATGGAGGATTACTAA
The DNA here is from genome assembly GCA_963978545.1 of Linyphia triangularis. Lineage (NCBI taxonomy): Eukaryota > Metazoa > Arthropoda > Arachnida > Araneae > Linyphiidae > Linyphia > Linyphia triangularis. Next base: position 15,838,701 of record OZ021732.1, read on the forward strand.
CAAAGCTTTTAACAAAATAAATTAGTTTATTTTGATAAATAAATGGCCAGCCACTTTTTTATTTTCTGTTGATAGAAATTTCATTTTTCCCTCTTGACATCATGGTTGTCAATTGTGTCTACGTTGCTGTGCCAGATTATCTGTATTTTTAGACTCATTCTCATCATGGGAATTTATTTTAGAAAATTCAATTAATACAGCAATGTTTGAGCATTTAAGACCTTGTAACCATATAAATGGTAAATCTCATATTGTTGTGGATGAAATTTCAACGTTTTTATAAGTTATTATTATTAAATTGATCGTTTTGCGTTTAATGCTCTCGTTAAAGATGTTTTGTACTGAACTGTATTGTATTGTACGGAAGTCACTGGTAGTGGCATCAATGTTCTCTCATTGCTGTGGTGGGGTTGGTGAGATAGATACGCGCGATAAGGTTTCGACCTTGTAATCTTATCGTAGTTGAAAATTACGTGGCTTTTTTGACTGTCATAAGAATTTCGCAGTGATAGAATAAGGCAGTCGGAACTATTCAAAATAATTTTAACTATAATTAGCTAAACTAAAAGTTCGCAATGAAACGCTTTAAAATTTAAAAAACATAAAATATTATACTTTTGCAGTGTTATTTTACACCGTTAAGGTTCATCAGGAACATATATATTATCCTAGTTTTAGTAGGTGTGGCTTTTTTAGCTTTCGTTCCAATTTCACCAAGCTAGATTTATGGCGGGTAAAATATACAAATATTTCTTTATTGGAACGTTTTACATGTTTTCTAGAATTTAATAATTGTCTTTCAAAATCATGATCATATAGTTTTATCATACTATAAGTAGCTCTGAAATTATGTTTACCTTTATTCGGTATTATGCCTTTATTAGAAATAAGGCATTTGGATATTCTACATTTGTCACGTTTTATTCATTATCAATTGCTTAAGAGTGCTTAACCAAACTCAAATGGTTTAGTTTCGCTTTGCACAACAATAGAGACCTGAGTACTCATTTTAATGGTGTAAATTGTATTTGAACAACTGAAATGTATCATATCTGAAAAGTTTCAGCTTACTAGTTGAATCTTCTAAGTTTATTCTGGCTCAATTGTTCTTAAGTTTCTGTAATAAAACGAATACAAAAAGTATCTGAACTCAAAGGATCCTATATTCCTATAACTTAAAAGAATGGTGTGTTGAAATGGAGGCTGATAAATATTGAATCCATACCAACCTCAATTTCTAATAGTATGGAGAAGTTGACAAGAGAAGTGTTGTACTAATATTTCAATACTTGAAAAATTAAACAATTTTTAAATACCTTATGTTAACGTTTGTGTTGTGTAAGGAGGAAAACTATCAGAGAGTTAATGAACCCACTTCATGTTCATCAATCGAGCAGTACCTTTGAAACTTGGCATATTCACTCGTTGTCGAAGGATATGCTTCCAATCAAGTTTTGGTGTCTGCCATCAAAAGGCCACTTTTACGTACGCGTTTCTATTGCCTTGTTTCAGACTTATCAGCTTTTACTCACGTTCTATTGTCCAGATATCATCCTTAATTCAAACATGCTCAATTTGGCGATATTTAATGACTCAAAACTTCCTTATTAAGGTTGGCGAGACAAAATCTTTGGAGATCTAATGGACAATTGCCACATTTTTTTTTTTTATTATTATATTATAATTGTTTCAAAAAGGCCATTAACACAAAAATTTCTGCTCAATGCGCTTTTTCTTTTTTTAATTTACAATCAAAATTTTCCTGTTAAACGTTAGCAAGAAAAAGATTCATTCCGCTGGCATTGAATGTGAAGTTACGGCTTGCCAAACATCTTAGCTTGAAATGTAGCAGCGGAAACCAGATTTGCAAATTTCTCGCAAATCACGCCTACCTGTACGGAATGTGGCAATAGTCTACCAACGCCAACTATTTGGCAGAAACCTCACGATAACCATATAAAATGTAAGAGCCCTTGACGTCACGGATTTTGCTGAGTATTTTGATGGGACTGGTGTTGGCTTGGTTTTGAGGCATTTTCTTTTCTTAATATTTAAATAACTATTTTTTTTAAAGAACTTTTGTTTAAATGTTTGGAATCAGAAAGAAATTCTTCATAAATATAAATTAATTTCACTCGTTTTTAAAAAATGCGGGAATTGTCCATTAACCCACTTTTCATCATCCAATCGAAATGAAACTTGATAGAAGTAAGGCTGGTTGTGAATGTCAATGCATTAAATCAAGTATTTTGTATAAAAATTAGTAAATAGTTCGGAATGAATGATTTTTTCGAAGTAATTAAACAATATGAAAACTCAATCTGAGCTTAATAAGTTGCAATTGCACATGCAATTGGCAAGGTATATAAAGGATTTATATGAAAAAGTTTGATTATACGTTCGTTTTCAATATTTTGGTTTTATTACTTAAAATAATTTCAGTAGACCATCGATTATCTGAAAAGACTCAGAACTGGAGATGTTCAGATAACAATTTTTTAGATAACTGATCATTTATGAAAAAAATTTTACTTCCAGCGTAGAAACAATTTAAAACTAAGTGACATAAACACAAAACTGTACATAATTTTTATCACAATTCTGACAAATAACTGTACATAAAGTAACACTACATTACAGTGAGCTTAAAATTTATAAAACAAATCCAAAATATTGAATTTTCTTACTGAAACGGTCTCGGTTAACCATTCATTCATTTGATCGATATTAGGATAATCGGTACTTTTACAAACTAACAACTATATAATGGCAATAAAAATACAAATTTACAAAATTAGTGATTTAGAGGATAACAACTATTTATCCAATCGCAATTTAGGTTGTGTTAGATAAGTCATGGAATATTTTTAATTTTTATATTCTAATTCAGAGTAAGAATTATTGTATAAAAATAAGAAATACTGCGTTTTGGTTTTTAATCTAACTTTAAATTCCAATTATACTTCATACTTTGTCTATAATAGTCTCATGTTCTGCGAGAACCTCTTTAATGAAATGCTAATAAAAACAGCTTTGAAAGATTATCTTTTACCAAAATAAGAAAAATGTGTAAGAAAAAGCCTTAATATATGTCGATACATCCGATGCAAGAACAGTATTGGGATTTGATTGGAAAACACACAAAATGCGTTGGTAACAGTTTGTAGAATTTTGTTTGATACTTTTCAATAAAGATAAATTTTGTTTTTCCAAAGAATTCTGAGAAGATAGATCACCTTTAGTATTGACATTTCTCACGAATAAATTGAACGTTCCCGATAAATTTTGATCTAGGACAAGCGGGAAAGTCAGTATTTTTTTTTCTTTCTTAATACATAAAAATTTAGTTCAAATAGCAATTTATTTTTTAAAAAATTAGTTTTTTTGTTTGTTGTTGTATGCGTAAATTTGAGACTGAAATCTTTTTCTTAAAAATGTTCATTAATATAAATTTGCGAGTAAAAATTTTTTTATTCTTATAAAGTTTCGATAACTTATCACACATATTTCAACCTTAAACAAAATCAAGAGTCATAAAGATATTTTCTTGCTTCATGGAAAACAATTTCATGACAAAGTTCTGAAACAAATTTTCTCAATTGGGGTCCATTATTTATAAAACAAAATATGCATTCTATCTACGAAAGCATGAAATATACTGGCAAAGTTATTCAGGTTTAAAAAACTTAAATTCTAGTATACTTAAAAGTAATTTTATATTTCATAAAATTCATCTGAACTAGACATTAATATATAGTATTACTAGGAGCAAGATTAGTGTTCAATAGTTTAAAAATAAATTTAACCTCGTATTTCTCATCGAATACACATTCCTAACTGTAATTACGATAAAGAATTATTTAAAACTTTTCTGCATCCTTAATGTAAATGTGTTTAAATCATTATTTTTATTAACTTGCACGTTCATTATTTTTCGAATAAATAATAATTATAATAATAATAATAATAATAATAAACTGCCGTTCATAAAACATCAGACAGATGTAAATATAAATATAGCAGATGACAATAAAATAAAATTTTATCTCCGACTCGCCGCGATGCAAAACAAACTTTTAATGGCTCTCGCAGATGCGAAACTGGCATCTGTGGCAAATAGCTGCATCATTACAGAAACGCCAAAATTCCCTGTTGTGTTAACGATCTTGTATTTTGTTGCCTGGAAACCGTTAAATTGTGCTTAAGTAGATGGGGAGTTGAGATTGTTCTTTTGCATGAGTTCCTATTGGATTCCATAACTGTCAGAGGAATTCCTAGTTTTAAAGACTGAGACATTCCAAGTGTTAAAATGTGGTTTGATGTAAATAGATTGATATAGTAAAGCAAATATAGCAGTTGAAGAAACGTCTTAACACATTTTATTTAATAGTATTTACTAATTAGAGATTGAAACAGAAATGACTATTATTTTGAAACATTTACCAAAGCCAGAAATGTCCCTGTTGTGTTAACGATATTGTATTTTTTTTTTTTTTTTTTTTTGCTAGGAAACCTTAAATTGTGCTTAAGTATAAGGGGGAGTTGAAATTGTTTTTTTGCATGAGTTCAAGTCGGATTCCACATCTGACAGGAAGAATCCCTAGTTTAAAGAGTGAGACACATTTCCAAGTTTTAAAGGGTGGTTTGATGTAAATAGATTAATAATGAAGCAAATATGACAGCTGAAAATATGTCTTAACACATTTGATGTAATAGAAATATACTAATTATTGACTGAAACAAAAGTGGCTAATATCTTTAGACAATTAATAATGTCACATATTCTGTCTCTAGAAATTATTTTATTTGATACAAAAATGTTGTCTGATATTCCGCTCTTTAACCATTTTTATAGTTTACACTTACTGCCGTGTTGATTCGTAATATAATTAGTGCATAAAGTCTTACTTGCCACTTCAAGTAATAACTTGCGTTGTGAACAATTATTCAGTAATTAAATAATCAATAAGACTCGATCAAATAACCAAACATTCACGACTCAGACAACACATTTATTCAGATAGCGATATGTATTACACTAAATCCTCTAGACGCGGACATGAGTCACACCGTCGCGTCGATATCAAAATCATTAAGTTACGAATTACAAACATGCTGGTATGTGTATGCATGAACGGTATGTGAAATAAAAACAGCACTTCCTGCAACTGAAAGTGTACATGAAAGCATGAATATTGAGTTAACGGGTTCATTGGTGCTCTTTGGGGTCAAGCACTTGTCATGCTTGTCCGTTTGTCATGGACTTCAATAGGGGAGGGCGGCATGAGAAAGCACCGGGGTATGCAGCCAGAAACATCGCTGAACTGACATCGGCTAATGTTAACAACATATTTCTCTGTGGACCTCCAAAAAAGCACCGGGGTATGCAGCCAGAAACATCGCCGAATTGCCATCGGCTAATGCTAACAACATATTTCTCTGTAAACACCTCCAAAATAATGATCAATAAAGCATAAACACAATGATACAGGAATATGCTCGCAAATGTCAAGATGATATTAGCCTTCCCAAGATCCCGCATTTATAAAAGTCCCAAACTCCACCGCTCCAAATTACAATTTTAAAGTGATGTGTCCCCACTCGCTAAGTCGGGTTACATGACTTAACAAGATTCGTATTGAATGGTCAAACAGTCGTGGGAGGAACCCAACCATATACTTAGTATCCAAATGGAAATATTCCACTCGGATATTACTTCCGGTTGAGGTTTTAGACTCTTTTTTAGAGTTTGGCTTAATAATGACCATTTTTAATACTCCCCCTTCATATAAACCCAGGTAGCACACGGAAGCAGATTCACATGGGCCTACATGGGACCCATGTGAGATAGATGGGCGCTGGTGGGCCCATCTGCCCATCACCAACCCATATGAAAATTATTTGTTCAAATTTATACATTAGCATGCTTGGTTTAAACGTAATACTAGTTGTTTCTATTAATGGTAATATATTCTTTGGTTTAAGAATGAAATAAGAGTTGAAAATAAGTAATTTATATGTTTTCTTTATTGAAAGGGAAATCTATACAGTACGACATGGGTCTATATGGGCAATCCATATGGTTTCAATTGGGCTAACCACTTCCAATCCATTAGCTATTTAAGTTTATACGAAAAATCTTAGTTTAAAAATCCCATGAAGTTTCATTTGCTGTCGATTTAGTTTGAAAATCAAAAAAAAATTACTTAAAATGTAGTTATTAGTTTTAATTGCTGATTTCATAAAATAATACTCCGATTTCGGATCTCGAAGTCATGAATTGAAGCGAAATATTTTCGACAACCAGCTGGCTGACCGTCAGCCAGCGAGAAATTATCATCGATGGAAATGACATAGTTATAAAATAAACATGTTTATAACTTGAAAGTCAATGGTAAGTTCAATGTTTTTAGTATCTCTACTGCTATGGTAAAAGTGTAGAATCGTTTACACCATTTGATACTGGCAAATTTGTTTTGGCGCTAAGAAGAAATATTTCCAACATGGCAGATACTCAAAAAACGTAAGCAAATGTAATCGTTTGTTGCCCTGGTTAAGTACTTCTGGGTAAATTCCTGGTTTGTTGGTACAATTTTTAAAATTACATGAGAAGTGGTTTCCGGTCATCGCCTAGTCAAAATGGCGACTGATGCAAATGACCGTTAAAAGTAAACAACTATTGAAAACATCAATAAAATATGCCATAACAATAAATTACAAAATATAAGTGTACGTTTGTGGTTTCCAATGTAACAATATTTTCTCAGAAAGCATTACTACATCGCCTACCATTTAGCGCAAAAGCCAATGCAAATGGTACCCTTTTCTACACTTGTACCGCCATCACATCATCCGCTTACAATTGAAACACACTAAGTCAGTATTTTCAGTTTTAGAGTGTTTATCCAGACTAGATAGTTAAATCATCTGCCTACAAAAGTTGCATGTTCACTGAAAATATAAATTTGATCTAAAAAGAACTTAAGGTATTGAAGAATTTTTTTTACAAAACATGAAATTAGTTCGCTTTTGAAAAGTAAGGTTTATTGATTTAGTGTGTTTCACTTGTAAGCAGATTATAATCTGTTTTATTCGCTAATCAAATAATCAGATGTCGGAGGCAAGCCTAATTACTGGGTTGCCACACACCTGGAATTGTCAGGGAAACTAAAAAGGGTAAGGGAAAACTAAAAAATGGGATATTTTCTGGAAAAGTCAGGGAATTTCTGTGAGATTCAAGTTTTCTTCCAAGAAGTCAGAATACACATCTGCGTTCTGAAAATTTGATATTTTCTTGTAACAATGTGCAAAAAGTACCCGCTGAAAGCAAATTATCTGAAAAACAGGTGAAAATCTTTAGCTTTTACGCAGATTTCCACTTTTTTTTCTGATATTTTTCGCTTTTTCTACATTTTATTATTTTTAATGAACTTTGTTGGGCTTTATCAGACTAAACTTGCCTAAAACACACCTCAAAAAAAAATTCTAGCTGCGCCACTGTTTCGTACACACAAATATATTCTTATTTGAGTATTTTGTAGTTCAAAATAACACTGCATATATATTTTTATATTTTGACTATTTTCACACCAGGGAAATATAAAGGGAGATACATGCACAGATTGCTACTTATATCATATAATCAATCTTCATGTGCAAGTACATCAGTGTTTGGCAACACAAATCGCTAACATTTTATTGTTCCGCTAAAAAGTGGATTTCCGCTTTTTTACCAAACATTTGTTTAAATGATACAAATGCACATTAAAATATCGTAAATTTTTTTTCTGTATAATCCTTGATTAAAATTATAACTGGATTGAATGCAAAAAGTTTTATTTATTTCGGCTTGAAATGAAACGTGGAAATGTAAAAAAAAAAAAAAAAAACCTTTAAGAGTCATGGAATTTTGAGTGGCAATCATGTAATTAATTGGGTGGGAATTGGAGAGATTTCTGAAAATTATTGCTAAGGTCAAAATGAAATTTGTTTGTCACAATTCAACAATTGGAGTTGGCAAAAATTTATGAGCTTTTTTATTTGCCAAATGTCACCTATCCTGATCGTGCTGCAGTCTAGGAAGTAACTCCTATTTGGAAAGATTCTGATGTCATTGTTTACATAAAACCAGTGCCTAGTTAGGCATTTCACTTGCTACTGCTACTAAATTTGTTGGCCTTAATATGCAAAATCTGCACCAAGGCAGTTGTGTTGCTACACAAGTGCAAAATGACTTTATTTTTATGTAGATATTGTTAGAATCATGATTCTTTTTGATTTTTTGTTAATATAGACTCGAGTATGAAGGCTATCTGCTCAAGTGCTCCTTTCTGTGCCCATGGTCAGAAGTAGCGGACCAATCACATTGACAACTTCATTTCTGCATTGCACCAGTTCTTCAAGGCATCACCAAAAAAAAAGAAAGCTTGAAATCAAAAGTCTCTTCTATCTGCACTTCATCTTGTCTCACAGTACTTAATACAAATGACAGCTGTGTATAGACATCTCAAGGTGGTTTTCTACATGTATTCTATCATGTTCAATTTTATCTGGACATTACCAAGATGGAGCAATGATTCCAGGGCAAGTGGACCATGTTAGTATTGGCTGGCTATATCATTGGACATCCATAAAAAAAAAAGCCAAAAGAAAGCAAAACTCTGAAGAACGTTAAGGTAAGTCTTAAAATGTATTATAACATTTACGTATATAGTAGTACATTATTTCTCAATTATATACACACTGCTAAAAAAGAAACCATAGCTAATTCAGCTTTTTCTTTGTCCTATCCCTATTCATCACATTGAATTAATCAGAATATGAATAGTTTCATCTCGGAAGAAAAAAATGTGTTGCCCAGTGTAATTTATATAATTTTATTAAAACAATTGTTGGTTGGCTAATGCAAATTTTGTTGACCATCTACTATTCCAATTGAATGTAAAAAATTTCAATTTATGTTAGGTTTGATTGTGCATGTTGATAGTTGAATTAAGAACTAATAACAGATAAGTTAGTCATTATTGTCTTGGTCTATTCCTAGTTTACGTTAAAATATCGCCAAGCCGATTTGGCGTCTTTTTGTAGACAATAAAGTTCAACATTTGACAATCTTTTTTCTTATCGCGCATGCACAACAGAGATTTTATGGTAATCTTAATTGGAATGCATTGGGGGAAGAGAAGATTTTTTGGTGGCCGTTTTGAAAATCGCTCTTGGCAAACGGTGTACCACAGCAACGTTTTGGTTTTGTCGCCAATTTTTCAAAATTCTTCCAACCCATACACTTAAACTAGGAATTTACCATTGCCTTATTTTTAGAGATGTATGTGTAGCAGCCATTATGTTGCAATTTAAAATTGTAAGATCTGAATTTGGCAAGTTTTTCTTAAAAACATTATAGTAGGAAAAACATTTTGTTATTGTAATTTTTCTTGTGATTAACTAGGTACTTCATAAGATCATATTGTGTTGTGTTAAGATTTTCTCTAACTAATTTTTTCTTAAAAAAGTATTTGTGCTGTTAAATAAGTTTCTGTATAATTTGTAATATTTACAAATTTGTTACAGTCCAGTTGAAACAATGATTTCAACTTTTTTGACCAAATTCTCAGTGCTTTAAATATTGCTTAAACATTTAAAAATGAGAAAACGTTTAGTGATTCGTATTAATGCAGAATCATTGTTAGTATATAAAGTAAAATACAGTAAAGCATTGATTATCCGAAACAATTGGGAATGGGGACTGGTTTTTGTTTAGACACGCGCAAACTTTCATCTCTCGGTAGTCTCGTGGGCGTCCGGTCAATCGTGATTAGTCCCCCAAGTTCAAATGTTCGTTCCTGCCATTAAATTCATGACAGTGGATATTTCAATTAAAAACCGTACATTGTTGAACAGAATAAAGTAAAAAATAAAAAATATTTTTAAATAACTTGAAAAAAACTGTTAGAAGGCTTTGATTATGGACTTCCATCGATTGTGGGGGACATTTGTCAACCGACCAAGGGCTAAGCATTTTTTTTTTTTTTTATGAATTTTAATAATAAGTTTATCAAAATAAGTAAAGTTTTGTAGTTGGTTGGTTGTATTCAGATTATCTGGCGCCGTCAGCAACACGAGGGCTATAATGCGCCGAAACTTTCGTCATTAGACAAGCCAACATACATTTACAAACACCCATGCCTTACACGAGACTCGAGCCCGCAACCTTGCTTTCTAGAAGTTAGCACCCTAACCACTATATCGTTTGGTCGGCGGGTTTTTTGGGTGACCAATCATTTATGAAACAATTTTCTATGTGTGTCATAAGAACAATATGAAATAAACTAAGGTATTCTTCCATTAGATGGATGTCGGATGAAAATCGCCAAATTGTAGCGATAACTGTAACACATTCAAACTTGAAATTTTCCAATTCAGGACAAGGTTTCTATAGCAACCCTTCGAACTAAAGAATAAAAATAAAAGTCCACAAGTTTAAAATATTATTTTTGTGTAAATATTTCAGCTTCATATGTCTCGTATATGACCATACATAAAGTAATAATACTATATTAAGTGGCCTAAAGTTTTGGGAAATGTCAAATTTTGAATTCGCCGACAGGAATAGTTTTGTTGATCGGTATTTGTGTAACTGATGCTCAGTAGTAAACGTTAAATCATTTTATCTAGAAATACTTTTAATATTAATCATGAAAGCTGATTATTTTTTATAATGTTGTACTCAATAATTGCTTGTGAATTGAACAATTGAAATTGTGAAAGTCCTTATAAATTAAAAAGATCATTACATAATTTGTGATGTCTTAATATTTGTACACATACGAAATTTAATGTCTGAAAAATTTCAACCATTGGGTAGATCTTTAACAATCCTTGATATAATAAATGTTTTTTTTTTTTTTTTTTTTTATTTTTTTTTTTTTATTATTATTATTATTAAAAAGGTGCATTTAAAAAAATTGTATGTAATCCATAATGTTGTGTTGAAATTCTAAAAATATCACTAATGGTGAGTAGGGATATGATAAATTGATTGTCATTTAAAAATTATTATTAATTTTGTAAATTATATAAAGTTTTTCTACTAGTGCACAATTTCAAAAACTGGACTCGAATCCCTTCAACAATAAACAATTATTCAAATGACGGTAAATGATTGAGGTTCTTAAGTTTTGTAAATGTGTTCCTTATTACACATTCAGTCAACTAATTAGCAAGTTAAAAAGTGGCAACTGCTGCTGCATAATTTGTAAGTAAATTACGGTTTATACATTTAAAATATAGTTAAAATGTCAGCCAATCTTAAAATATATCTATTTGTTTACTTTCAGTCAAGATGTCATACAGAGATGTCACAACAGCAGACATTTTGAAGAAGATAAACATTAGTGCTTGTGATTGTGTTGAGAAAAATAATAATAAAAGATTATTGAAAGCTTTTAAATAAAGATTAATAAATTGTTTCCCACTCTTGTCTAATTTTTATAATGTATGTACTATGTATATTGCTTTTTTATCCAGCAGTTTACCTCATTGGGGATAAAGACAAATTTCACCATGTTAGTGTCTTTTTTGTGTTTTTTTTAAAAAACACTGTTTTTCTAAAACTTAGCTGATTTGGGGCATTTTTGACAGACTCCTTACTTATATTGTAGTTCCTACTTGTTTTAGATACTGTTAAATGTATGAGATATTTTGACATTTAAGTTGAAGTGCAGAAAAATTAAGTTTTATGCATTAAAAAGTATTGTTAAACAATAAAATATACCTTTAACTGAAAACATTTTATTCTTTTAAAAAATGTACAAGAAATCATATCAAATCTGAATATAATTGTTTTGATTGTAGCATAAGATCTAAATTTGAAAAAATAGTATCCAAAATATAATAAAACAGATAAGATTTTACCAGACAATTAAATATTGTATTTTAGTTGGAATTGAGAAAAAAGTTTTATGCATTAAAAATATTGTTAAGCATAAAAAATATATTGTTAACTATAAACTTATTGTTCTTTTATAAAATGTATAAAAAATAAAAAAAATCTGGTTTTAGTTGTAAGCATTGGATCTAAATATTTAAAATAGCCTCTAAAATAAAACAGATCAATATGGGCGAATCCATGCAGGCCCCACATGAAAAATCTACATGGACTAATATGGACTGCTTATCTGGATCCATATAGAATTTCCATCTTATTCCAGCTAGGGGAGTTGACATGGGCCGATATGGGTTAGTTGTGTGGGCCCATGTGGGAAAACACATATGGGTCCGTATGGAACTCATGTACCCGTTTCTACGCGGGGCCTATATGGGCTGCCCATAGGGGCCCGTATGGTTAACCCACCACTAACCTATGTAGGCCCATATGAGCGTGCTACCTGGGAAGGGTCACTTTTAAAAACTAATATACTTCTTTCATGTTCTATATATCAAATTGTAAGAATGAATATGTTAAATTTAAAATGAAAAATTTCAACCGGAAGTGACTGAAATTCCGACCAGAAATCAACGCATAAGCAAATTTCAGAGCTTACACCGATTTTTTTTTCTTATAGTAGAGCGGCTACAGGAAAAAACTGCATTTCGTGAAACAACTCTGTAATTCTGGAAACCCCCCCCCCCCCCCATTGATAGAATATATCATTCTAATCATTTTACGAAGTGGAGCCACTCAGATTTCACTTTCGGTCCAGTTTTTATACTTGTTCCAAGTTAGGCATAATATATTCGTTTTTATCAATAAAAATAGATATTTGTGGAGTCATAACCAAAATCATGAACTTTATAGACATGTGTAATATGTTAAATATAGATAAAAGGTTAAAAAAAAATAGTAAAAAATTTTCAACCGGAAGTGATATGCATTTTGACCGGAAGTCTATCTTTAACAGCTAAAACTGCATCTAATAGCTTAAACTACATGTATGAAACATATGCTATCAATAAAAAGGGAATTCTGGTGATGTTTTATGATAAACTAAATTTAAAAAGTTACTTCTGGTCGAGGTTTTAGATTTTTTAAGTTAAGACTTAAAAATGTGCTTCCCTATATTTTACCATCTTCTTATAAAGGGTCACTGTTAAAAACACTTAATAATTCATGTTGTTACATCTAATTATAAGGATGGATATGCTGAACATGAAATGGAAAACTCAACTGGAAATTACTGAAATTCCGACCGGAAGTCTACTTATAAGGAACTGATACTGCCCTTAAACCAATACCTTTATGTATCACGGGGATATCGTCTCAGATAGCCGGAAGATTTCATTTGATGTTCCAGAAAAGGAATGATGATTATGTTAAGTATAAAATGGTAAATTTCAACCGAAATGACTGGAATTCCGACCGGAAGTTTGCTTGTACGAATTTTTTTCAATACAATTAAAATATAACCAAAATAAAAATATCACTAGTTGCAATCCTCTCAAATATGGACTAAGACAGGAGATTATTTTTTAAGGGATGCGCATCGCACACTCCTTTTTTTTTTGGAGGGGGGGGGGGGATGGAGACACGAAAGTTGAACATTTTATTTTTTTCATTGTTGATATTTTCAGATATTTAATTGTATTTTGGACTCAGATTTGGCAATCTGAGACGATATTACTGTGATACTTATATGTATTGGTATATGGGCAGTATCAGTTCCTTATAAGCAGACACTCACTTCAGATTGAAAATTTTCATTTTACATCCAGCAATCCATCCTTATAATTTGATGTAACAACATGTAATATCAATAATTTTCAATTGTGACCCTTTCTATGAAGGTGGTAAAATTTAAAGAAGCGCATTTTTTAAGTCTAACTTTAAATAAATCTAAAACTTCGACGGGAAGTCGCTTTTTAGCTTATAAAATGACACCAAAATTCCATTTTTATTAGTAGAATATGTTTCATACATGTAGTTTAAGCTGTTATAGACTTCCGGTCGAAAACCGATTCACTTCCGACTATTCCTTTTTTTTTTTTTAATCTTTTCTCCAAATTTAATAATTGAACATATTACACGTGTCTATAGAGCTCACGGTTTAGCAATGACCCCGCATATAATTATTTTTATGAATATAAACGAACATTTTATGCCTAACTTTGAACTAGAATAAAAACTCGACCTGAAGTTAAATCCGAGTTTCTCCACATCTAAAAATGATCAGAATTACACATTTTGTGAATGTGCACAATTACTGACTTGTTTCACGAAATGCAGTTTTTTCCCTCTAGCCGCGCTATTATATTGGTAAATATGGGCAATATTACTTCTTTAAAAGCAAACTTAGTCACTTACGGTTGAAATGTTCCATCTTATATCCAGCATATCCATCCTTATAATTTGATGTAATAACATGTAGTTTTAACAGTTTTTAATTGTGATCGCTTATAGTTTATATGAAGGTGGTATAATTTAAGAGTGCATTTTTAAGTCTAACTTTAAAGAAGTCTAAAACTTCGACCGGGAGTTGTTTTTTAATTTTAGTTTATCATAAAACATCACTAAAATTCTCTTTTAATGATAACATGTTTTATAGATGAAGTTTGAGCTGTTGGGTGCAGTTTTAGTTGTTATAGATAGACTTCCGGTCGAATGCCAATCACTTCCGGTTGAATTTGTTACTACTTTTTTTAATCTTCCATCTATACCTAGAAATTTAACATATTACACATGTCTATAAAACTCATGATTTGGCTGCAACCCCACACATATTTATTTTTATTGATAAAAACGAAAGTTTTAAGCCTAACTTTGAACTAGTATAAAAACTCGACAGGAAGTGAAATTCGAGTGTCTCCACTTCTTAAAATGATCAGAATGGCATATTCTATTAGTGTGCAAAATTACAGACTTGTTTCACGAAGTGCAGTTTTCGGCTATTTTTTTGCGTCAAGCCGCTTTACTAATACTTATATAGATATTTTACGAACTTCCGGTCGTAACTTGCTTTCTAATTTTGGTATATATTTAATATATAATAATATTTTTATTTGATAAGTTTTATAATATATTGAATTAACCTTTTGGAATATTATAAATGGAATATGTTTTATATATATAGCTCAAGTTGTTGGAGTTGAATAGGGATACACTTCCGGTCGAAATATTAATAGCTTCCGGTTGAATTTTTTTTTTTAATTCTCTAATAAAGCCTAACTATTTAACATATTATACGTGTTAATAGAGTTCATATTTTTGGCCGTGAACCTATAATTTACGCCTTTTATGGAAAAAAAACCGCATATTTTATGCCTAACTTTGAAGTAGTATAAAACCTCGACCGGAAGTGAAATCCGAGTGGCCCCACTTCTTAAAATGATTAGAATGACATTATATATCGAAGTGCAAAATTACAGACTTGTTTCACAAAGTGCAGTTTTCGGCTATTTTTTGGCGCCTAGCCGCTTTACTACTAAGCAAATACTCTTACTAAAGAAGTGTTTAATTAACTAGCACATTACAGGATAGGGTAAATTTACCTGGGCTATGATAATAATATATATATTTATTTTTAAATACAAATACATTTTAAAAACAAAAATGCACCGGTCGCAAACTTGTATGGCCTAAAAAAAGCATATATCTTGTATGGTACATATCTTACGGACAATACAAATAAATAAAGCAGTCATTAAATGTTGCAATCATTATTTGGTGAGTTTAAATGCTCATGGTTGTTCACCATAATTAATCACGATGAACTGTGTAAAACATATGATTTAAGTTTGTTAATATACATGCTAAATTATTTCAATTTTGAGTAACATCTTCCGGTGCCCCAAAGCACCTGAAAACTGTCCAAAAGTCAAATTTTATGCAAATTTTGCCTTTAAATAAACAGACCATAAAGTGTAAAAAAAATAAAATAGTAACAATATGTGCATTTTATTCGTTGTGGTTGTTGTATTGGTTGTATTCAGATTATCTGGCGCCGTCAGCAACACGAGGGCTATAATGTGCCGAAACATTTCGTCATTTGACAAACCAACATACATTTACAAACACCCATGCCTAACACGGGACTCGAACCCGCAAACGCGCGGTCTAGAAGCTAGCACGCTAACCACTATACCGTTTGGTCGGCTTATTCGTTGTGACTTTCCTAAATATAACTTAACAGATTGGCGCAATTCAAAATCTAGTAAGTTTACTTTTATAATATCTTAGATTTTAATATTATATTCTTCGAACTTGGAAATACTTTTTTTAAATAAAATTTGATTTTTTGGATCGATTTCAGAAGGCTAGAGACACCTAAAAAAATGAGACAAATTTCAAATACATTTTTCTATATTTAAGCACATCGAAATTATATTATTACTGCACCCCCCCCCCCCCTTTCTGTAATTTATTTTACGAAATGTCTCCTTTAGGTTACCTTTTAGCTAAAATATCTCTTTTCAGCAAACTTTCAGGGGGCTTAGGGCGCCGAAATATATTAACGGACTTTTATCAAACTTTTACGATAATATAATGAACCTAAAATACAACTTTTGCAACCCCTACCGATTGGAATTTTGAAAAAGAAAAAGAAAATATGTTTTTTCGCTCCTCCCTAGAGTACAATAGGGTGAGCTTAATAATTAATTTGTATATTAAATATTTTTATCTTTTGGCTAGTTTTCAGCCCTTTTCCCACGAAAGTTTTTGTTTCGAAAACTTTTAATTTGTTTAATAGCATTTTAAATAAATAATAACAAGTTCAAAGAATTAGAATTCTGGTGGTGCTTTTCTGTTTAATTTTGCCGAAAAGAAACATTGAGGATAAAATTCAGGTTTACTTTGCAGTTTGATTTTGCCACGATTTTTTTTCAAAAAAAGAACTAGTTTGTTTAGAAGGAAATAAGACTTTTCGCATTGCTTATTCTGATATTTTGGATGTGAGTTTCTATGAGCATTAAATGTTTTGAATATAGCCATTGAGAAAAGTGTATTCTTGTTATAAAATTCAGGGGTTAGAAATCTTGGTAACATCAACAATTGTAAATATGTTTGTTATGTTCTGAGAAAAAAAGTGTTTGATTTGTGTTTTAAAAAATACATATAATTTGGTTAATAGTAGTTTATTGTTTGTTTGAATACAATAAATTGATTTCTATTTTATTTTAGTGCCCTAAATAACATCGCATACAAATTTTATATTATTGCAATGCCGAATGCATTAATTTTCAAAAATGGCAGTTTAGTAGTGATCAATGTAGAATTGTTATCACTAGGAAATTATGTATATAATTACAATTTATTGCTTGTGTTTAAGAGGTATTGAAAATTTATATTACTTTGGCGTAATATATAGTTTTCTCATATTATATAAATTTTCCATACTTGTGCCTCTTCTCTTTAACATATTCCTAAAAACAAATTAATCAGTGTCAAGGTTTTCGAACAAATATTCCAACTTGAAAATTGCGACTTAAAATCTATAAGATGCATTTGTATGCAGAAAAGATTTTTCGTTTCATAAAATCTAGTTATCTGATTATCGATTGATATAGATCTTGGTTCTCCAGACTGATTTATATGAATTTTGAGACTGATAGATGATTCAGCGATCTCTACTTTTAGACGCGATTGATGGATCGATCGCTTTTTTTTTTTTTTTTTGTCTCATCTGCTTTTTTTAAGGAGAATTCTATATTAATCGCAGGAAAATACCGTAGAGATGTGATATTTACGTTCTTTTTACTGAACAGGTGTTCTCTGCTCCTGTTCTTTTAAAATGAACTACTCATTAACCCGTTCTTTTGAAGAACCAGTTCTTTTTTTCCATTTACCGAAATCATTGCGAAGAAGTGCCGGTCGGTCTTTGGGGTAGATCACAAGGGTCAAGGACGAATCTTCCCGCACTCCGCTGCTCTGATGACGTTGCGTTTTAAAGAATGAGAGGGAAAGTTACTAAGTTTTTGTTTGATTTTCCAATGACTGCGTCAGAATAATATATACAAATTAGAAGACTTTTTGATATTTTCGAAAATATGATTGTGACAGTCACACTCCTTAAATTATAAGCTCTACATATAATTTTAGGCTGAATATTTGCATTTATAATGTAGTAATTTTAAGTGAATGGAGTTTTTAATATATAAAGTTTCCAAAACACTGGGACTCAAAGAATGTTCAAAACCTCAATGGACAAAAACAAATATTATTGCATTTTATTTAGTCTATAATTTATTAAAAGGGATAAATAAATAAATTAAAACTTTAAATTAGAAATTAATGGAGGTATACAAAATCACAAACGATGGTGAATATTGTATAATTTTTTTCCCGACACCCTAGAAATGATTTTTTTTTATTTTCATTTACCCCAAGGGCGTAGCCAAAAGAAAAAAAATTCGGGAGGGGATATGAAATCATATCAATCAATCATACAATCCTCTTTATCAATGCCGCATGTATTTAGTAATCAAGATAATAGCTATTTTGTCTGTATCCTTAAACATTCAAAAACATCTATAATAGTAAAATAGGCTGTGTGTCTGTCTGTCTATTTGTCTGTGGATCTATAATAGAAACCTACTTAAAATTGGAGTAGAGCTCTGAAATTTTCAGCATAAGTAGTTTTTTCCTTCTAATTGTATACATCACAAAACAGAAAGTTAAAATTTTAATTAGTTATTTTTTAATTAATTGTTTTAATTAATATATATGTTACAAAACGATATCTAATAGGGCTACAGCTCTGAAATTTTCAACTTAAGTAGCTTTGGCGTTTTAATTGGATTTCTAAAAAACAGAATTTTAAATTTTTATTTTGTTCTTTTTTGATTAATTCTTTCTAGTTAATAAATAAACATTTTACAAAACGATTACTAATGGGGCTACAGCTCTGAAATTTTCAACATAATTAGTTTTGGCTTTCTAATTGAACTTTTGAAAAACAGAATTTTAAATTTTTATTTAGTTTCTTTTTAATTAATTTTCTTAATTAATTAATTAATATTTTACAAAACGATTTCTAATAGGACTACAGCTCTAAATTTTTCAACATAAGTAGTTTTGACCTTCCAATTGGACTTTAGAAAAACAGAATTTTAAATTTTTATTCAGTTTCTTTTTAATTCATTAATTAATTAATATATATTTTACAAAACGCTTTCAAATAGGGCTACATTTCTGAAATTTTCAACACAAGTAGTTGTGGCTTTCTAATTGGACTGACAAAAGGAAGGTTAAAATTTTAATTTGTTTTTTAATTAATTTTTTCCTAAAAAGCGACTTCGAATAGGCCTAGAGTTCTGAAAGTTTCAACATAAGTAGTTTTGGTCTCTAATTTTGCTTTCCACAAACACATGTTAAAATAATCTTAAAGGGGTGTTGTATTATTGTACTAAATGGGAATTTTTTTTTCTCGACAAGGGAGAGGCTTCCAATATTAAGGCTTTACGTTGCAATTAGATTTTAGTGAGCAAAGTGAGCTTATGCTTACGCAGCAATGAAACTTTCAGCCAGCGAAGCGAGCCTATGCTTGCATAGCAATGAACCTTTCAACGAGTAAAGTAAGCCTGTGTTTATGTGTCAATGAACTTTTCAGCAAACGAAGCGAGCTCGATTTGGCGTAGTGATGAATCTTCCTACTAGCGAAGCGCCAAAAACTGGTTCCTATACACGAATGACAGTTTTCCGCAACGCGAGAGGCCTCACAGGTAGCTGAAATATTGCACATGATAAAATTTCGTAGTGAAGCACGGGTATTCAGCTAGTTTTAAATAAATTTAATATTTTAAACAAAATATAAATTGATTTTTGTGTTTTAATTGCAAACCTAAAAATTTCGGGACCTGGAAAAACGCTTGAATTACCCATATGTATACATAGGGTAATGAAAGTATAGCATTCGGTCAAAAAAAAAAAAAAAAATCGATTTTGTATTTGCATTTCACCACGTTTTGAAACATTCGGCTTTCAAAAAAGTGATCTAGAAAAAATATACGTCTGTGGTCAGCATAACTCCCGAAAAAGTTGACCTACGATGTTCAAATTTAGTATGCGGGTATGTGGTGGCCATGGGTACCATTTAGGTTTTCGTCAAAATTGCGCATGCGCACAAGGTAACTGCCATTGAAAAAATCATGTTTTTCAATTATTGCTAAAAAACGGCTCTAACGATTTTCATCAAAATCACTGTGGAAATGCTTCTTAAGGTGTTCTAGATATACCCACCTTCGAAATTCTTATAAAAATGCTTTAATGGCGTAAAAAGTTGAAAAATGAATGCCTTCTACAAAAGTTCTCTTTCCTTGAGCATACCTCATCAACGATTGTTTTTTCTTCTCCCCTCAAATTCACTTATAATAAAGGATAATATATAAAAACGGTAAATGACACAAGTCCACGTCAGTATGTAATTGAAAGTTGTGCGATGTTCCACACCCCTAGTTTTCATTTCAATGGTAAACTATGCTAAAAAAAACACGCATTTAATCGGCGCCATTTGAACAACGTTTTAGTTTGTTTTGTTTTTTTAATTTCTAGAAAGTTATAATTTTATATAAGTAACTCAAAAATTTAAATTATTTTTGAACATACTCGTTTCTGAAAACAAAATTCTTATAATATTATAACTATCTTGCTATATAACACTTATTATACTGGAGAAAATTAAAAAAAAAAAAAAAAAACACCTTCACAACTAGTGAGAGATAATATGTTACAATCACTGTCGTGTCTACTCGTTTCTGGATAGTAGAAATTACATTGGCCCGATGGGGCGATAGAGGATGAGTAACTCGTGAAAGATTCTCACGGTGATAATGTAGTGTAGAAAAAATTAACTTGAAACAAAAATGTTAGAGATAGCCCAGGTCCTTTTACCAAAATAATATTTCACAATAGATTTACAATATAATGGGACACACTAGTTTTATTACACATTATATAAAAAATACAACCTTCATTACAGTGGATTTCGAAACACAACGAACAACTCAGCCTGCTATAAGGATTCGAACCTAGCACCTTAAGAGTATGACAAGCAACCTTTGGAATTGCGTTAAACAAAATACGACATTTCGTTTCTTTCTTAATTAATACAAATTAGAAGACCAAGAAGAGCTTATGATCCAGGAGGGTTGGTCTAGACAAAATAAAGTACTGAATTTATAAAATACACATTATAAAAAACCGAATATGCAGAATGCATAATAGAAAATACCGAAATTGCAGAATTCGACATTTTTAATTATGTATTCCTATTATGCATTGTGTATATTTTGTAAGTAAAGAAAGTCAAGCTGTTTGCATATCCTCACATGCCGAGAATTCTGTGAAAGAACATGTTCTTGACAAATTTATTATAAACTCCGCAAATTTATTTTTTTAATTCTTTCAAAACTAGCTTTTATTTGTTACATACAAATCTAGTGAAAAAAAATTATAATAATTTCAATTTAAAACCAGAGTAAAAAAAAATTAAAAAAAATATTTTGTTTTTTTGCCGGATGGGATTTACCGGACCAATGTAACATAGACCTAACACCTTAAAAATTAAAAAAAAAAAATTAAAAATTCCAAAGATAAATATTCCACAACATTTTGTTGTCATAAATTATATTTCCTTTTTCCAAATTTACCAAAAATTAAGTTTACTTAATTTAAAAACACACTTGTAACACATCACAATATAAGAAAAACGCAGTTTCATTCCAATGCATTGATAGTTTGAATGTAGAAAGAGAAATAAAATAATTTCCTTATTATTATTTTTTTATACTCAAAATAATAATAATAATAAAACATATAAGCATTAATATCTGCTGAAATTAATTGAAAAGATCTCACCCCCCTCCCCGCGAGCATTTCAACACTGTCCTAATAATGAAATCAACAGCATATCCGAGAAACACGGAACCAGTTCTGTAGAAGCTCCCGTTCCGACACAGAGCGGGAATGAGCAGAGAATAAGTGAACGGGAATAGTTCAAATGAACTAGCTCTTTACGGAGCAGTTCAAACTGAGCCGTTCGGAAAGAGCAACTCAGCTCAACTGTTCTGAACAGAGCTGGTTGAAAAGAACTGGCTCTTTGAAACAAACCTGCTCATCGATAGTACTCCATATCGATGTCGTTCATCGTCCATCTACTCTGCGCCTGCGCAACGCAGCCCTGCTGTTAGGAGAGAGATCACGGATAAGGAATGTGTGTGTGGAGGGAGAGGGGGAAACGAAACCTTCTTCCTCAAGTGCGACGTCAGAGGTGTGACGCATAGGATCGGAGCTGGAAGGATATCATCGAAGAATGTTAAGGAACAGGGTTTTGGTGAGATCAAAGAACAGGATGTTCTTGCTCTTTTTAAGGAACAGGCTCAAAATAGCAGACTGTTCTTTTATTTCCCATCCCTAAAATACCGAACTATGAATAGTTTAAGAATGTTTATGTACTCCTATAACCATAAAAATAAAATTTATTAAATTGTATTTTATACATTACAAGACCAAAACTATGATAGAGTCATTTTTTCTTTGCTTTCATTTTATGAGAATGCTGCGAAAACTATCAATCCAGACCAAAATTGCTCCAATGGTATCAGATTTAGAGCACGTAAGTCATTAGTTAAAAATTGAGTTCAATAATGTGAACATGAGATCAAAAAGCCCTCTTGTATAGATGGTAGTATAGGCAAACGTTATGCCATAGAAAAGAATACACTGCAAAAATATGAATAGTGATAATGAATGATTAAATATCATTAAAACAAAATTTAAAAAACATTGTATTTTATGATTTGCTGATTTTGTTTTAGCTAATATTATATTTATCGATTTTTAAAAGTCAAATAAAGAAATTACACAAACCTAGTTTGCGTTAAATCTTTCGTGAATCAAAATGTTATGCAGATATATTAATCTTTAGTATATTTGGTTTAAGGAAATACTCATATACTTCAGTTTAAATACAACCTTTTTTTTCCAATTCAAAATTCTTCCACTCTCTCTACTGATAGCTTTTAATTAGTTACATTTCTTATTATGCATATGGTTCCTGATAGAGATAATGAGTAATTCTTATTGGTTACAGTATTGATAATTTTAAAGTCAAGGTGAAAAAATATCAAAGCTACATAAATTTGGATTTCGAAACATTTAAGTATTATTGATGCTTTATTTAAACTGCATAATATGTCATTTTGAAATTTGGGAAAGAATTATATTCCTAGTATTCCTAATAACAATACTTTATACTAAGATTTTCTAAACAATTATTTTTGTGATTTTATCATGGTGAGCCCCTTAATTTGTAAATGTGTTTAGAAAGACAAATAAAACCTTGATGACACAGAAAAGTATATTCTGCAATAAAAGTTAATTTTGTATTCCTTAAAATTACAAATACATACTCTGTATCACTTGATGTGTTGAGGTTCACAATTCAAAGCAATCAAGAAGCTTTTTTTTTATAATTCATTTTAGTAAATTGAGTTAATAATTTAGTAAATTATTAAGTTAAAAGTTATTATTTAGTTTATTAAATTACTAAATTATGTGTTATTACTAAGTTTCGTAAATTATTAAGTAAATAAATTATAAGGTATAATTACGGTTAGTAAATTATTGAGTGGATTAATAATCTATTTCTCTATATTTCTCTTGAGCGTGCCTGCAGAAATTTGATCGTAATTGTAAATGCGGATTGCCAACATCAGTGGTTTATTTGAATATTGAAAACGATTTAATCTATCAACGATTGCTAATAAATTAAATCGATATCGATATTTTTTATGTTGGAGCAGCTAAATGTTTAGAGATAAAGTGCTCAACTCGCAAAGAGATCGTATGTGAAATTTCGGAAAGGAGAAATACTAAAATAAATCGTTGAAGCAAAGCTTGCAGTGGAAGTGTTGATGTTCATGAACACGATACACATTCTATGCCGGAAATTAGTTCTTTTTCTGTAACACATTTCTAGGAATATAAAAAAAGAATCTTCTCAGCGATTTCCGAATTTTGATTTTGAGTACTTTTCTCAAAATTGGAAACTTTCCATTTTACCAAAAGCATATGTAATTGTAAATCATTATTTTTCAATCATATCAATATTTTAAAATAATAATCATTATTTTTCACTATAATCATTATTTTCATTGTTATATTTTCATAATCGTCATTATTTTTCACTATAATCATCATTTTCATTATTATATTTTCATAATCATCACTAATCATTATTTTTCACTTACTTATTACACTTGAAGAAATGTAATATATTATAACTAAAAGCATATACTTTGGATTCTAACATCTCATATATTTTTATCCAATGTTTACGAAATATATTAATATAAAAACTGCATGCAAAAGATATTAGTATAAAATCAGTGAGAAAATACACGATTTTTATATAAGTACTGACTGAAATAAATAAAAGGGGAATGATGTTGTGCATTTGTTTAATTATTTAAGCCCAAATAAACATCACATTGAGATTGAAAACCGCATAAAGAGATCCATGACCAACCTTTTTTTAATTTTTTTTTTTTTTTAAATTTATTTATCAATAATTATTTTGTGCCAATATTTCAATACGCCAAAAAAAATGAGATTTGTATAATATATCTTTAAAAAGTTCCACTCCTTTACACCATACAGTTCTAGAATTATATCTATTCAAATTAAAAAAATTATGAAAATATCATCTCCAAGAAAACTTGTCTTACAAATTATTAAAAATATGGTCGAATAGTAATTGATTTGTTTCTATATTAAATTTTTTTATTCACTTCGATTCTAACTTTTGATATTTTACAAATCAAATCTATATATATTTTTTTTTTTTTTTTTTTTTTAACAATAAAGCAATTTTTAAAAAATTAGAAAATTTATTTTCCTTAACCACGTTAAGCGAAATAAAATACAATTCAAATAACCTACTTTTAATACATTTAAATAAGTTCAAAATACATTAAAAAAAAAATTATGTTAATAACCATTTAAATAGCTTAAAAAGATTCTTTAAACTGAGACCAACATTTTATCCCAATGCCAGAATCAAAACGCTGTTTAAAATCTAAAGTTCAGTCTGATCCACGGAAAAGCAATATTTCATCCTCTCGAGTCTTTAACCGGACACGGCTGACCCCGATTCAATGGGACAGTGTCTCATTTCAAGCAACAATTGAGCGACATTTTGTGTCACTTCTCCGTTCTTCTATTTGACAAATGGTCACTTGTTATCTGCTGGCTGCCTATAAAGAGTTCTGCCGCATTGCAATGCGGCGAGACTTATGCATTGGATGGCAGCCTATAGCGTTGCTGAAAATGTCCTATCTGTAGAGGAAAGATTTGTTGTAGAAAGTAAAATGTGGAAAAATAAAAGTTTATTTCAAAGAAAACTGCAGCTTGAATCGATTTTGTTGGGATTTGGATTGTATTCCATGAAACGAAAACTAAATCTAACTTTTTTTTTAAATCTTTGATATTATCTTCGATTTTGTGTGTATGGGGGGGGGGGGGGGGAGTTGGTTCTGTATGTCGACGGCGGGAAAATCTACGGAGGCCTAATTAACCTCCTTACCATTATCCAATCATGCTCAAACTTGACAAATAGGTTCGATGTCGATAACGATGCATTCTATCAAAATTTGGGGCTGTAACTGTCACTAAAAGGTTGTTTTTACGGAATACTAATGAATAAACATGCCGTCATCCAATCACTCTAAAATAGCATTTAATCGTCCATCTGACGAAAGCCCTAATGTTAGATGACAGAGCCACTACTAACTCGCACACCAAATTTGAACATCGTTGGTCAATTTGTTCGGGAGTTATGCTGACCACAAACACTGACATTAATATTTTCTAGACCACTTTTTTGAAATCAGAGTGTTCCAAAACGTGGGGAAATGTTAACAAACTCAATTTTTTTATCGATTGTTATTACTTTCATTACCCCATGTAATCATATGGTAAGTAAAAAATTGTCTCACCGAGCTTAAATATTTTAAAAAATGATACTGTTTTCAGGAGTTTTCCCTCCTTTTTTATAAAGAGAAAATTGTGCATTGGAGGAAGTGACTTTTTTCGCAAAATTTAAAAGCCTTATATGCACCCAACTTCAATGTCCTATAAACTATTTAATTCTCAACGTATATACAAACTTTTTTCTCTGAATTTAATGTTAGATGTTCATAATTATAAGAACGGTGTAAAAACAAAATAACGAATACTTTGAGGTTATAAGCATTTTTTTTAAAAAGTAAGTTTTCTGATTTAATAACATAACCCATAAAAACAGAGTTTTCAAAAAATCTTTTAATGCATCGTCAATTTTTATATTCATTAACACAGAGCCGATATCAAAAACATTTCTATCAGCAACATGTGCGGCAAACTACGTTACAAAATTTATTAAAAAATTTATTATGTCATCCACATTTGTTTGTTCTGATTGAAGTAATTGCACTATTTTTTTTTTTTTAATTTGGCAACAAGAAAGAGTTTCCACAATGATCGGTTCTACGTTATTTTTATTCGATTAAATGACGGCAAATTGTTCTATTAGTATTCTGTAAAAGTTACCTTTTAGTAACAGTAACAACTCCAATATTTGATAGAATGCATGGTCATCAACATCGAATCTATCTGCCAAGTTTCAGCCTGATTGGATGACGAGAAGTGGGTTGTTTAGGAGCCCACAGATTTTCCTCCCACCGACACACACAAAATCGAAATTAATATCAGGAATTTAAAAAGAGGTGGTTTTCCTTATTGTATTTTCCTTCACAAAATGGTTTATAAATATCGTAAGAAATTGTAGTATTAAGTAAACATTTCGATTCCAGCTGCTAACCAAAAATTAAACACTATTGTTTTTTAATTTTAAATAAAAATTAAATGTTTTTGTGGATTAAAAGTGAACTTTTTAAGAAATAAAAAATCGTTTTAAATAAAAAAAGTATTTTCAATAGATATTTTAGGTCTATAATATATAACTGATTTTCACAAATTTTTAATAAAGTTCCTGATGTTGAAAATCTCTATCTTGAGGTGATTGGATTTTTTTTTTATTTTTTTTTTAAATAAAGCATTCAATGGCTTTATTATATTTATTCAAAACTACTTTTAAAAAAATTAGCAATGATTTCTGTGACACCTTGGGAATTAAATAATTTAAAGGAGATTGGATTTCAAAGAATATACGGTTTATAAATTTTGTCAAAGATTCCCAAGTCCCCATTAACTTTTTATATTTTTTTTCAATAATAATACTTTTTAGTAAAATAAATATCTAATCCGTTTCCATTTCAATTTAATATTTTTGCATGTCATTTTCTTTTATTAATAATGTAAATGCTTAATAAGGTTTCCAAACTGTTATTTTTTATAGACATTAAAAGATTTTTAAAGTAACTAGTAATGATAAATTAATGCCTAGAGACTTCTGCCCATGCCAGTTTTATTACTGCTTTTTACAATTCCTTTAGGAATTTTATGACATAGCATTTTTATAATTTTTGATAAGAACACTTAAAAAGAAAAGATAAAGCTTTATTCCTTTGAAATTACTAGCGTATTTTTATTATTTCAACTATTATAATTGAAATTGAAAATTTTACTTAACAAAAATGTTATACTGATTAAAAATAAACCAGCTCATCCATGATTAAAAAAAAAATATCTTAGATGATTTAAGTATGAAATTTTTTTCTTTTTTTTATGGAGGCAAGATCTTAATATAGAAGATGCCGTCTTCATTATCACAAATGTATTTTCGTGGTTTTCAAGTGAAACTCAAGAGAATTGTTTTAAAAATGCGCTTCTATTTAAAAGGTATTGGCATATTAGAATTTTTTAATGGCTTATTTTATGGATTAAATATATTTCTCATTATTAAACACTGTGCATACAAAGTAAAACAATTTGTACAAAAAAAAAAAAAAAAAAACACGTTACGATTGAGAACTTTTTTAAATAACATTTTAACTCTTAGAAAGAGATTATTAACTTGCATTATAAATTTTTTAAAGTCTCAATAAAATACAGGTTCATTAAAAAAACTTACTTTAATACTTAACATTAAGTGCAATTATATAAGAAATATATTTTGGTTTGTTTTTCATATTTAAAATTTCGTTAGATTATTTTTTATCATAATACTTTTCAAGCTATTATCATGACCATGAAAAAAATAATTTATTCTTACGTAAGAGGAAGAATTTTTAAGTATTTTGCATACCGATGCACCTAAAATAAAAGAGATCTAGAAATATATGCATTAATTGTCTAAATGTAAAATTTTAATAGAATATTATTTTTCTAATTTATTGAAAATTTTAGTATGTGAAAGTAAACTTCTAATCTAATAAATAAATTATTAAAAACTATTTGCTGAATTTAAATGTTTAAAAAAAAAGCATGTTAGTTATAACTTTATCTTATTGCTATGGACACTTTTTTCGAATTATTACACAACAAACATCTGTGCCAAAGAATATTAAATATCCATAAAAGTACTTTGATATAATAGATAAGAATCAATGCATCTAGTTTTGAAACTTCGAATACTGTGATAAAATAAAATAAAAAGTTGAATGTTGATATTCACTGTCAATTTAAAAACGGTTCTATACAAATATGTAGGGGAGACCTGTGTACCTAGGGCCGCCTTTTTTCAATGCACAAAAAATGAGCCACTGAGCCGTTTAAAAATGTGAAACTGATATGCATACATTGTTATAGTAATTACTTCCCATTGGGATTAATATAAATACTTAAAATAATGGTTTCTGTCAAATAGAAAGTTTTTAAAGAAATTTCACAAATGGCCCTAGGTACAAGACTCGTTGTACCTAGAGCCTGTAGCTGATGTACCTAAGGCAATTCGCTTTAAGTGAGGTTTCAGTCCATAATGAATAGAAAACGATCATACACAGATAATTTTTTTTTCTTGTGCACCGAAATGATTTGACAACCCCCTTTTTTTCTTAGTTCTTTTTTTTTTTTTTTTTTTTACCTCAACCTATTCCAGAGAGTTGGTTCTCTCACATATGTACGCGGAGGCAGGTGCTAGTTCACAAACTCCTTCCTTTCCACTCCCAGCCGGAAGTTCAACCAACCAACTAACCAGATTAATTTTATAAAAGAAACAATGTCAAGTAATTGTCAGTTAATGGTTTATCATATAATAACTATAATAAATTGCAATGTGTCAAATTATTAGTGAATTACAAGTATTTTCATAACTTGAAAAACAGATTCCAAAAAAATGAGCTGCATGCATTATCAATTTGAAGCACCAACATATTTTGGTTTTGGCAATTTGAACACAATGAGCAACTATATGGCCCTAGGTACACGACTTGTTAATTTCATATAAAATGCCTTCTACTAAAAATGCACATAGAGAAAGGACTTATTTCAACATCACATTTAGCACTAAATGTTACAAACAAAATTATTTTCTAGAATTCAAAGAAAAGTATTTGACTTAACTTTGTAAAATAATAAAAGACATGAGCTGCCAAATGTTACTGCAGACCATATAAAAACGTTTTCCACTTATAACTGGTCACAGCTTTCTCCTCTAAGATTTCAAAATGGTGCCAAAAGAACAAATGGGTGTTGCCACTAACTCAAGTGAGAAAAAAACCTAAAACTAAACATTATTCAATAAAAGTGGGGTGGCCCTAGGTACACAAGTCTCCCCAATAGGTTTATATACCAACCATCACTGAAATTTCTCACTATTGATCTTCATTACTATTAACAAAACACCTGTTAGTTTGGATAATTTTCTATTAAAAAAATGTTGTACATTTGCGAAGAAAACTTGCAATAACTGAATATCGAAGATCTAAAATGATATTTTTATTTTCAAGCAAGAAGAATACTACTTATTGACTTACTATAGAAACGTATCTTATATTCCAATTTGAAAGCACTTCCAGTTGAATTTCGTAACCTTACTAATCTCATCAAGATCTCCAATTTGATCAATGATTTACGTCCTAAACGATTATTGTTTAGACTTTGAGATATCACAAATAAAGTTGTGATCACCATTTCTATGACTTCTTATTAAATTTTAGTACAGAAGCTCGTCCCCATGAGATTCATTTGATATATCGCAACTGTCTGTAGAATTTGTTGTTTAGCCTTTGAATGTCTTGAACGGGCAAGGTATTTGTATTTCTACATTAATGCAATGTAGAAGATAAAATGGAAAATTTTTAAACCATAAATTTAGAAAAAATCGATGTAAAAAGTCAATTGTTCGCTACCACAAAAAAATCATTGAAAATAAATTAATGTTTCCAGATAAATTTTTCTTATGGACTGTAATTATGTACCAAAAATTTAACATATATCTGCAGGAGGAAACGATAACACTCGGTATACGTTTTAGGAATACTATTTGGAGGAATTATTTATAGATGTTAAACAGCAAGAAGCGCAATAAACAACACAGTCTGACGATATCTACACAATCCAGTTCCAAGTACCGTAGCACTTATCTGATCGCAAACCAGTAACTTACAACAGCGAGATTTTGACTCGTTTAAGTCTAAATTCCTTCTGCTTGTTTTCTCATCCAAATTCAAAGTTAGGATATTGCTCGGAGGCACTCGTGTCTGACGTTGTGAACGTGAACCGTCTGTCAGTGACCCGTGACGCTCGCTCCCACATACCGTTGTCATTAAGTAATATTAATATGGTTTAAAAACAAAATAATAAAACAAAAGAAAAAATCTTTTAAATCTTTAAATAAAGAATAACACTCTCTAAGATAAATTTAAAAAAAATATATAAGTATCATAATTGTTTTTCGACAATTCAACTATTTGGAAAATAATCTAACCTTACATTGGACTAATAGGCACTTTACACGCTCCACAGAAAGCATACTTATTTGCCTGAAATGCCTCCATGAGACAACATTCTTTCCGAAATTCCCGATTCAATTCCGGGAACCAATTCAAGTGTCAGTCAGGACCACGTCTCCTTTTCCAGCAATCTAGCATACGAAAACAAAACGAGAATTTCTCCCCACAAACTCGCACTTTCTCACATTAGTGAAACAGTCCCACTAAAGATATTCCGAAACCCGCGCTAAATTACCCGAACTCTCCACTAAGCCAGATGCCTGTTATCATTACCTACTCCATTTCACTCTTAGACTTGATATCTGATGAAATGATACATTGGGGCAACAGTGGCCTAGGACTCGTTGAAGGCGAAGGGGGATAAATTTAAGTGTCAGGAACGAATATTGAAACCAAATGGTCTAGGGTTTGTTGTATATTTTGTATCTATTAAGGTAATAGTACACCTTGTAAAAAAAACAAAATTTACTGAACATAAACATTTTTTATTGTTTTTTACTCAAAGATATCTTTACTATCAACTCCCCACATGTTTACATAGGGTAATGAAGATATAGCATTCGGGGAAAAGGTAGGGAGGGGAGATTATTTTTTTATTTTTTTTTGCATTTCTCCACGTTTTGGAACACTCTGACTTTAAAAAAAGTGGTCTAGAAAAAATGTATGTCTGTGTCAGCATAACTTCCGAACAAACTGACCTACAATGTTCAAATTTTATTGCGGGTTGGTGGTGGTAATGGTACCTAGCATCAAGGTTTTCGTCAAAATCACGCATGCGTAGGAATTTTAAGCCATGAAAAATCACGAACAAAACATGTTTTTCAGCAATTGCTATATAACCGCTCCAACGATTTTGATTAAAATCTCTGTGCCAATGCCTTTTAAGGTGTTCTTTTCGTCCCACCTTCGAAATTCCCTGTAGAAATGCAATAAAAGTGTAAAAAGTTGAAAAAAAATGCATTTAACTAAGACTTCTCTGCCCTTGAGCCTCTCCCATGAACGATCAATTTTTTCTGCTTTACGTGTAAGAAAGATCAATATAATATCTATAGAATAACATCGCCAATTTCGCCATTTCGGTGGGCGGTTTTTTACACCCATGTAAAAATCATTGCCGAAAAATATCGCCAAACTGGCCAATTTTATTTAAATGAGCGAAAATATGAAAATGGTAAATAACACTATAAATTTTATTGCAATGACCATCAGTATTATAATGTAATTGAAAGTTGTGCAATGTTCCACGCCACTAGTTTAAGATTGAAAGTCAGTATGTGCCTGTACCATAGATCTGTTGCTTTATTCTTTCAGCCACAATTTTTGCCAAAGTATTGATTTGAAATATAAGAAGTTTTATCTCAGACATAACATCAGTAATAAAAATTAATAACAAAATGTGAAGACAAGTAGAAGTTTATTATTAATTTATTAAATAAATAAAAACTTGCATATAAAATTGTTTTAAGAGTAAAAAAAAAAAAAAAAAAAACTAGTTTTTTTGCCATCCAATTTTTTTTAATTAACTTGTATTGTATTACTAATATTTTGTCTGTTATAAAATTTCAAAGAAATACTCCCGGAGAGTTTGTGATCGAACAAATAAAGCATTACGTCTATGGGACAGGAACAGATTCCCTCTTACTAACACAGTAACTTTATAATGATGCAATGTTATTATGATATCGAAAATACTTTTAGAATTACGTTCATTCTTGTGAACTGGAAACTACGATTTGTGAAGAACCCGTTTTTGTCAATATAAGAATTTTTGAACCGAAAGATGAAAAAAAATTACATCTTAATTTAGTGTGTAAACTTCTGAGTAGAAAATCTACTAGGAACAAATGAATAATCAGATAAAGAATTGAGAAAAAACAAGCAAATTATAATTTGTGGAATAATTTATTTTTACTTTTATTTTGAATCTTACATAAGATATAGCATAAGAAATATACATAAGAAAAGCTATTTAATTCTTTTTATTATTGTCTTAAGTTTTCTGCAGAAAATCAGATTGAATTGTTTATAATTGTAATTTTAATACTGAATAAATTACGAAGTGAATATTGACTGGTGCTATAAAGTATTTATTTGATAATTCAATTTTACTTAAATAAATATCATCATAAAATATTTTTTTTCCCATTAAGATATGGTATTTTTCTAATATTTACTGATGGTGATAAAAAATATAGTTTATCTAGTTACAAAATTAAAGACACATTATTCCAAAATATACTGGTTTCTTAAAAAGAGTTTTAGATATTTTGAAGTGAAGAATAAATTCAATATATAAACACAAATTTCGATTCAAACTTAATTTACTGAGACTTTTTAACAACTTTTCGGTCACTTATACAAAAGCGATGACTGTTAAAATATCAAAACTGGAGTGAGTACAACAAAATAAATGAAAGTCAAACACGATTAAAAGATGTCAATAATCACCTTCGCAGACATACACTATTGGGAAAAGCACTACAAGTTCTTGAAACACTTATAGTGAAGATATTCGTGGAAATTTAGCCTTGATAAAATGATGAATATCCTTCACTTCCTGATATTTATTTACAGGTGGTTATCAAATCAATGAAAACACCCGTGAATAAAAGTGATATTTAAGAATGGTCTTTGTAAGCATTAAAATATAATCCTAAGTAACAGTATTTTTAATATAAAAAGAATATATCATGTTATGTATGAGATAGCTTTATTGAAGTAGTATACGTCATGGATTTGGAGTAGAGGTCGGCGATATATCGATACGACGATATTTTTATCGATATTTCTAAAGAAATATCGATATTAAAAATATCTATAAAAGTCACCGATGTATCGATATTTTCAAACATTTTTAGTTTTTTTATGATCATTTTGTAGTTCCATCATGTGGTTTTTTTTTTTTTGATTTTCTTCATTCCCTTTTCAAAAACTTCAAAACTAAAGTTTGAACTTGGCTGAGAGACAGTTAAAATGGCGCCAGTATTCAATATTTTTCCATATACTTAAAGGCTATTGAAAATTATTTCAATTTCTATTAAAATCACTACACCAAGTAAGCGAAAATATAACTTCTTTTTTTTTTTTTTTTTTTTTTTTTGTAATAGATCCATTTCAGTTGAAAATTTTTTCACCTTACAAAAGAGCAATCATGAAAAGTAGAAATTTGACCCGAAAATCTTTGTTTCTGGCAAAATTGAAAACCAAATAAAAAATAAAAATCATGCATCGATATATCGATATGTTTTTCTATGCAACGATATAGTATCGATATTTATTTTGATAGATATTTCCGACCTCTAATTTGGAGGGTACTGTAATATCTGAAAAGAAACGAAGAATGGCACACTATTCCTCTAAACATTAGTCAGCACTTGTATGATTCGATTCCCAGGCGAATCCAAGCTGTACATGTCACGGCCGTCCTCCACCAAATTAGTACAGGATATCTTATAAATCTAGGATGTTTCCATTATTTTGATAACCACCTATATGTTAGTCAGAGAGGTTGAGCTTGAGAAAGATGCAAAAGCAAGATGGATAAAAAAAATGTAAAAAAAAAAAAACGGAAGAGCAGTGAAGACTCTACACCAGCGTTCGCCACTAACTTTTAGAGACGGGCCGCATGACTTATGTTGAAACTTTCCGCGGGCCGCAGATTTATACCGAATACGCCAGTAAATATATTGCTTTACTACATATGTTCAATGTTAGAAACGTGATAATTACTAAAGATTCAACAATATAAAACAATTTTGAAAACTGAAACAATAATTTAACTTTTTTATATTAATAAAATAACAATTGATACTTGATTCTTGTTTCAAATAAATAAAAAAATAATTTTCTTTACATCGTAAATCAAAGTCATAAAAGAAGTTAATCTTTTGTGACAATATTACAATCTGACTTGACATAAACTCATAATTATTAAATATATTTCAACTGTAGCTCCCAAATCTTCCATTTTAGTCGATGTTAATTGCGAGACGATGACGGCTGGTTCGATTTTCACTATCTACTTTGCGTTTAAAACTAGTCTTCGACGCCATTACTGCACTGGAGTCACAGAGATCTCAATACTTCTTTTCAGGTCAAAACAAAAGAGGCCAGTATGCATTAAAACACCCAACTCCTGCCAATCACATTCAGAAAAACAGAAATCGAATTGTGCCATTCACTATTCGAGAGGGTAGGGTATCATAAGTACAAAACTAAGCAATGCGTCATTGGTAATAATTCAAACTATTGCTTTTCTCGTTGGCAGTCTAAGAGAAAAAAAAGGGATTTTTCAGACTTACTGACGCGGACCACTTAATGAAAAATGCGGTTTTTGGTAGTAAACACATACTATAGTAGACAAATAAATAAATTTGATTTTTGCTCTTCTGTACTGCTGGCGGGCCGGAGAAAAAGCTCTCGCGGGCCTGATCCGGCCCGCGGGCCGCCTAGTGGCTGACGCTGCTCTACACTATCAGGTTTGATCAAATACCGTTTCACGTTAAAAGCACGGAGCGGTTCCGAGTTCTCAAATATGGAAGCCTTTCTCCCGAAATCGTGGTATCACACGGAAGTGATTCGTTTCACCATCTCCAGGTAGCACAACAACTTTGTCCAATATCGGTTGAAATTGGCCAATCCCAAACATTATAAATCGGGTGTTGGATATCGATATTTGCCAATCTCGTCCAATGCCGGATATACGGGAAGTTTTGAGATGTTGACAAATAGTTTCAAAATTCAAATACTTTATTTTTAAGAAAAGATGGAGGGGAAAATACGTTTAGTGATGGTATTGACCTGTTTCATTTTTATTTTTTATTATTATTATTTATATATTTTTAACGATGCTCGCTTTTTGGCTAGAATTGACCAATCTCCCAGAACCCCTATTTCTGATATTATTGGTTAATACTACTGTGGTACCTGGGATATTGCTTTGAAGTATTGTATTTTGACCTTTTGAGAAAGTGAAACAAATTTGTGGGGAGTTAGTCCATGTCCATCATATAAGGCGATTAACATCACTTTAACTAGTGATTTGAGATTGTGATAAAATGATTTAAGCTTAAAATTGGAGTTAGGACCTTTATCTAATTAAATAGTTCATAGTATGTTGATGATAGTTTGAAATCATGTTATATACAAAAAAATATGCAACATAAACAAAATTTACTGATACAGGTAAACTGATCCAGTACTATGAACTGTTAAATGAGATACATATCCAATTGGTGCACAATTTATTGTAGAAAGCAACCATATCATTAAAAAATAGTATGTTTCTATAATAATTCGATGAAGTTAAATAGATTCTTGGGTAGGTAGCTCCAGTACAAACAAGTTCTTCAAAGTACCTGTTGTAATGAGGCTACTTTGATTATGAAAGGATTCTGGTGGAGTTGAGTTAAACCAGTGTTATTCTTCGTTGCTCTAAAAGAACATCTGGGAGATATAAACAGTGAGATGAAGATTATTTGGGACATCATTAGCAAGGGTTCGATGGAAATTGTATTGGGGAATTCTTTGTCACTTTGGATTGTTTAGTGCTGTGCTAAATGAAGATAATTGCTTTCCAGATTGCCCCTAGTATTTGAGTTAGGAGAATGAATCTTTATTTATAATCTGTAAGGAAATATACTAGATACGTAATAAGTATTCTACATATTCAGCATCTAATTTTTGGGGGAAAATAGCCGAAGTAAAATTATTGCTGAAACTGGTAAGTTTAAAGTAAGAGCGTAACAAAGTGTATGGCTTTATTTTCTTATTTATAAAATACAATTTTCTTACTTATAAAATAAAATAAATTTTGCTAATTATTTAATGCAAATTGGCTATATTTCAAAAACGTATTTATAATTACAATAAGCATGACTGTACAAAATTTAGTTTTAGGTGTCGTAAATAACTGCTAGGAAAATCGCAAAATTAACTATCTAAATGCTTAATAATTTAAGTTTATTTTAAAAAACTGTTTGTAAAAGCAAATCAAAAGAACTCAAATTAAATAAATGTCGACTATTTATATAGAAAAAAATGCAATGGCATCAGAAATTTGAGTTTTATTAAAGAGGTAAAGTTTTACTAGGAATGTCTATTTTAATGATAAAAGTTTTAACTACTAATAGCGGGGGCATCGTGAAACCACTCTTTCCCTCTTTAGTTGATTGGGCCAGACCATAGCTTTAGTGACGTCACTGCTTTAACTCTCGCTAATACCATCTCAGATAGGGGAGAATAGAGAAGGATAGGACATTTTTTACAAAAAAAAAATCCTGTAAATTATTTTCTACTGTTACAGCATTGAAACTTTATGAATAACATATTTAAACATTTTAACTCGAATAATATAAATATGATGGTAATTAATAATATTATTTTTATAGGCCCAATCCCTTATGAGAGGGACGAATTGGACATGTTTTATCAAGCTAAAATTCGCATATAATTTTTACAAATATAAAAAAAATTTAAAAATTTATGTTTCACTTTTGTTCCAAAAGTTTATCATCTATTATAACATTTATTTTACCGAACATTATTGAAATCTTAATAAAAAATTGGTAGTGCAGTTACAAACTTTTGTGGATGCAACATGTCAAATATTTTTCTTACTTACTTGGCTTGAATACTTTGTATTGTTTCTTACACAATTCAATTACCTGCTAATCAAATTTCTAATTCATAAAAATCTACACAATCAAACTGCTAATTCATAAAAATTATTTATTGGGCCTACAAAATATCATTATATGAGCAATCCTACAAATATGATACAAATTAAGAGCACAAAGTTAGACCTTAAACAGCCAAAACAACAGATATTAAAATATGAATATTAAAAATATTTGAAATTTGAAATCCCGATTGAGTTTCTTCTTCAGGTGGATTGAATCCACACGGGATTTTAATGGATGCGTTTCTGAAATGCGACTGATGTAATATATCAATCACATTCAAGCCCCTACACATTAGGGTGGATCGAGAAAAAAAAATTCAGAATTTCAAATCCGACCTATGGGGAAAAGATGTTCTATGGTATGTAGATACATGGAAAAATAATTAAAAAAATTAAATTTTAAGTTCAGTACTGCCACAAGGAGGATGAAGTTTAGGTATTTGAGCTTTTTTATAGCAAAAAGTCAAAGTCAATTGAATTTTTTTTTTTAAGAATTTCAAAACCTACCTGTACTTAAAAGATGTTCTATAAAATAAAAATAATAAATTTTATGTTAAGCTCTTTGCAAGGGGGATGAAGTTTTGGTATTTAAGCTTTATAATGGTAAAATGTCAAAGTGATTTTTGCTTAAGTGAAACAAACCTTTAGTACTTTTAAATGTTTATTGGAATGAGAGGACATATACTAAATGGTTACAGAAAAAAAAAAGCTTTAGGAACATATTACAGCTTCTTAAGAATTAAATCAAGAAAAATCAAAAAATCTTCGGAATTACAGTAAAAGGTAAACACGTTTGGTGTTGAAAACTAGCGTGAGGTTTCGTGATTCCAGGCTATTTCTTTTTAACCCATCTCTTCTGTATTATCCGCTTACAGCAGAAAATGCTTCTGTGACTATTCGTTCTGTAGCTTGAGTACGACAGGGATACCCCTTGATAGTAGGTAATGCTATAGCATTGCCGTAGAAATGATTGCTGGGTTTACTATTGCTCCTGAAATCATATCATCACTAAATCGTTCTGTCGCATTCTCCCACTTAATCAAGTTCACATAATCTGTCACACAATGGTCAAAAGTTGGTATGTTTAAGATACGGATATTAATCGCTAAAAGGG
The DNA here is from genome assembly GCA_963978545.1 of Linyphia triangularis. Taxonomy (NCBI): domain Eukaryota; kingdom Metazoa; phylum Arthropoda; class Arachnida; order Araneae; family Linyphiidae; genus Linyphia; species Linyphia triangularis. Next base: position 15,877,319 of record OZ021732.1, read on the forward strand.
TTTGGGTTGCAGCAGACCGTTTGACTTTGCGCAAATTCAAAATTCTTTGGAGGACCGATTCCTTTGTGTTATTTCTGTTGTCAGCTAGCATTAATATCAGGATATTTCCAGGAAAGCCCAAAACCCCGTTTCAAAAATTACTGGATCAATGACTTTCTTCAAATCAATTAAGAAATAACGCGATAGAAAGATTGATTAATGCAAATGCTCGTAGATTACCGATTGTTTGGTTTTGATCTTGAACCACATAGGTGCCTAGACTTTTACGACGAACGTAATAAATGTCAATAAAGCTTTGGTTGGACTTCTTCTAAGCCAAATAGAACATGAGAATTATGTTGGGGGTTGTAAACTACCTTGAGTGGCAAATCTTTCCAGAGTTTCTCTTCAACAGCCCTTTGCTGCTTTGTCCGCAGTGATTGCTTCACAATTTTCCATTATGCACAGTTGATCAGTACTAAAGTCTTCCTTGTTAGTCAGTTCGCATAGGTTGGGCTTACGTGAATGAAACTACAGGTAGTGTCTCGCATACGGTCACTCTTTGGCTTGTAACTGGCACACAAACCATTGTAGTGGACGCTTCAAAATCAGTTCCATATTTCGTATAACACCTTCTTTCATACCTGTGTTGACAGACTATCTATTATCGCAACCAACATTGTTGTATCTATGTCATTGTCGACGCATGACCTAGCCGACCAAACGGTATAGTGGTTAATGTGCTAGCTTCTAGACCGCGAAGTTGCGGGTACGAGTCCCGTGTAAGGCATGGGTGTTTGTAAATGTATTTTGGCTTGTCAAATGACGAATGTTTCGGCGCATTATAACCCTCGTGTTGCTGATGGCACCAGATAATCTGAAAACAACCAAGTCGACGCATGAACAAAACTTTCGATGCGCTTTCCTTGAGATAGCTTTCAGTTAATTTTCTAGCTTTGAAAGCGCGATATTTGTCGTAGTATGAACTTATTTTTCTCAAAATGCTGTCGTGGTCATTTATTGGTATTAAAGTTCGTTTCCAGGTCTCTCTTAACTTACTTGCAACTTATTGACACGCGGAGAAAAGTGTATTTAAATACACTGTACTTTGCTTCTCTTTTTGAATGTCAATATACGCACCTTATTACGTTTTTCATACGTAGAAAGCATAATCGTGGGCATATTACAGCCTGACCCAAATATAGGACAAATCATGTATTTTCTTATCAACGCCATAGTACAGTATTAGTCCAAGTACACAAACAAACGTCACATAATAAAATTGTAACTTAATTTAATTTACAAGAACAGCGCTCACTGATTAGGCGTCGAATTCCGTAAGCCGCTGACAACTGCACTATAGGGTTTTAGGGCTGATTCAACGGTGATATGGGGGGGAGGGAGTTAGGTCAAAAAAGGTTGAAATGTACATTGTACTACTAATTATTCAGTAATCATCACTTTTTTAGGATTTATATTGTAAAAAACAATTATTTTTAGTGTAAAATCATTTAACGAAAATTAGGACTTTTCGCATTTTTTTCGAAAATTCAACCCCTTTGTGGCAGTGCAAAATTTTAAAATTAATTTGTTTTATTATTTTTTCCCTAATCTCTATATTATAGAACATCTTTTCCCCATAGGTCGGTTTTGATTAATAATATTTTTTTTTTCTCCATAGAAGAACGATCCACCCTACATCCTGCTGGATACACAAGAAGTCAAAAATATTCACAAATACTAAAATGAAACGTACCTTGTAAACCAAAATTAACAAAATTGCTGTCTTCCAAAGTTTAATGAGCACGTAGATTCGAAATGCACCCAGTCCAGCACCAAGAGTTGAAGTATTGAAAAACATAATTCCTAAAATTGTTCCGCATAAAACATGTAAAACTGCACTGCCATCTATGTTCCACGAAAAAATGATTTTTTTTTAAATATTTAGACCAGTTAAGACTATTTATCTGGATTTCAATATCGCCCGAAGAATGGAATCGGAAACCAAGGGAAAAAATTTCAAAAAGATGAAAATTACAAAAATATTTAGTAAATCCATTTTTTCTCAAATTGTCCCTAAAAATCCCAAGAGCCAAATTAAATTCCGTAGCATTATTGCATATTCTCTTAATTTTATTTAGCTGTGTATAATAAATATTTCTAAAAATTTTGAAATTTAAATTGCAATTAAAATTCGAAAAAAAATCATGTAATCAAAATCAACCCCAATATTTACTGAATCATCAATTATATTTAAATTTAAATCGAGATACTGAGCGCTCTTGTAATTATTATTGTTTTTTTTTTTAATCAAATCCTTCAGGTAAATCTCCATAATTTTGTCCAAATCAATGAAATTAAAAATAATTAAATCATCAATATATCTAAAAGCTTCAATATTATTATATTCTAGAAGTCTCCTTTCAAGCATACGTAAATAATAATCGGCAAAACCGCTAGAAAAGCTATATCCCATAGGAATTCCTTTAGTTTTTCTATAAAAATTGTTTCCATCAAATAAATAATTTTCAAAACTATTAAATTTGCAAAACTCTAACAATTATACCTCATTTAAATTTAAGAAAATTATGAAAAATATCAGAGAAAATATTAATTAAATCATCATGTGGTATAATGGTGAATAAATAAAATGTATGAACCAACTCAATTTTGTTATTATTAATAAAATCCAAAACCTCTTTATTATTTTTAACAAGGAAATGATTTTCAAACATCTTTACCTTGTCCAAAACAATTTTTAAAAATCCGAAAAAAAAAATAATAATAAATCTAAGATAATCATTGTAACAATTTGTAGAGCATGTTACGAAACGAAATTTCAAAGCATATTTATGAAATTTAACTGTGAGGAAAAGATAAGGATATTCCATGCATTCCAATTACAAATTGGATGTTGTGGACAAGGCTGCTGATAATTTTTATATTATATGCAAGAGTTCTTATAGAAATAATGCAATGGTGAAAAATCCTTGAAGGAAAAATCAAAGCAAGCCTGGTGGAGTTGAAAGTGTGACGTCATTTACGAAAACTATTACTGTGGTCTGGCCCGATCAACTAGAGAGGGAAAGTGCGTTTTCACGATGGCCCCGCTAATAGTTCAAAGTTTCATAAGATTAATATCCAAATGCATATTTTTAATTAAAAATACTCATTACGTTTATTTTTAAGATAAATATTAAAATATTAAATAATCATTTAAAAAAAAAATGTTTTCTAACAGTTTAAAATATTTACAAAAATTATATTTTTTCAACTAAAAAGAAACCATTACCATTCTAGGATAAACTTCCCAAAAAGAAACTTTTACGGCTAACGTTGAATTCGAATTCTGAACAAATTGAAAACACACCATTTGCAACATGGCTTTGGTAAAAGTTTCTGGATTAATAATCCCTCTTTTGAAACACCAGAGGATAAGTTTATGATACATCAAACAAATACAATATTCGAAAATATCCACGTAAAAAGCTTGGGGCTCCCTTTTATAGAAACATTGATAATGGTGCGCATTTCTCCTTAGTAAACAAAACTGTGGACGTAAAAGCATTCGTTTATCTCCGAGTTTTGTGAAAAGTTAACACATTCAGAGAATGATAATGGCCACATACCATTATCACTTTAGCATTTTGTTACTGATAAAAATTCGCAAAAAGGCTTTTAACTGTAAAGAAGGCATTCTTTGTATTATTAAATGTCTCTTTGTGTTCGAAATTTTAGGTAATGGTTGAGTGAAACACATCCGGAAATTAATGATATTGATATTATCGAGTTGATTATGTTTTTTTGTTTTTTTTAAAGTATAAAGTTTTTACTATTAAATGGATTATTATTTTTTATCACGATTAAATGCAATTTGGAAAAGAACGATTAAATATAATTTAGAAAAGAACGATAAAATATAATTTCGAAAAGAACGATAAAGTATAATTTCAAAAAGAAAGATAAAATATAATTTTTTAAACAATTGAAAGAAAACATAAAAAGGCATTGTACGAGCTACAGATAAATAGCAAGATAAATTAATATGTATATAACAAAATAATTTTAAGGCTGTTTCAATTTTTTTTTTTTTTTTCTTAAGGAAAATTAAATCATATGTCTCCTCCTTAAATTTGCTACTCTAACTTTTTTATTATACATAGAAATGAATTTATGGGTAATTTAATAATTAAAATAAATCTTTTGAAATAATATCAAAATTGAATTTATTTCATTTTAACTTGTCATATGAAAATATATTTATATGAATTTTTATTTCTAAAACAAATACTACACAAGTTAATGATACAAAAATTGCGCTTCAGTAATCTAATGAATTTCCCATTTAACATTAGACATTATCAACTAATTTAATCACGCTATAAGCAATTAATTAAATGTTTTAGCTTCATAATATTGTACACATTAATTGTTGTTATATTTAGTTGACAATCTCTTAGCATAATAAAAAAATGAAAAATTATTTCAATAATTATTAATTTATTCTACTGCAATGATCAATTATATTCATAAACGTGCATCTTTCATGTTAATATTTGTTTATGGAAAGAGGAGGGGAAATTAAGTGTTTGTTGAAAGTATTTAAACTTATTTAATGTCATTAAATTAATTCACGGGAGAGTTATTTCTTTCCATGGATCCTTCTGTATTACGTCACATTTGATAGTGCACTGGATATAAATAATTTAATGAAATATATTAGACTCATTATAAGAGAATTTAATTAAATATATTTAATTTATTCATACATTAAACAAGCAGAATTCATGTTACAATGAATGTTTTGAGGATAGGGTAGTTTTGTCATAAGCTAGTCGAAGTGTACGTTTCATAAAGTTTAAATATAAAAGATAAATAGAACTGTAGTTACAAAAAAACAGCAGCGCTTTTCTAGCAACTGAGGTACAGTGTATTCTGGTAATCGTAACTTTTGTAAATAATAAATCTACTGCGAGAGTTCTTTGGAACAAGCCGCCCGGTTAGGAGACATTAGAATTTTTTTCTATTAATGTGAAATATTTTTCGAAAGATTCTTAAAATTGATAATTTGGTATATAAGACTTAAATAGTTGCTTATTGCATTTGCATTGTTTATGCTTTTCAATAAAATTAAAATTACACGTAACTAATTATACGTAATCTTTAACATAGAAACATATTTAACACACGTTTCTCTCTCCTAGGCTCCTGATGGCAAGAGGAAAAGAAGAAGACCTAGGACAACTTGGCAAAGACAAATGCAGTCAGACCTTAAAAAGACTCGCGTAAATGGTCTAGAGCAGCGTCAGCCACTAGTCGGCCCGCGACAGCTTTTTCTCCGGCCGCCGGCAGAACAGAAGAGCAAAAATAAAATTTTGCGGAAATAATTTTAATATGTCTACAATAGTATGTGTTTACTACCGAAAACCGCATTTTCCATTAAGTGACCAGAGTTAGTAAGTCTGATAAATCCTTTTTTTTTCTGAGACTGCCAGAAAGAATAAAAAAAGCTATAGTTTGAATAATTATCAATGACGCATTGCTTAGTTTTGTACTTATGATACTCAACCCACTCGATTCGTGAATGGCACAATTCGATTTCTGCTTTTCTGAATGTAATGGGCAGGAGTTGGGTGTTTCAATGCATACCTCTTTTGTTTTGACGTAACAAAAAGTATTGCGATCTCTATGACTCCAGTGCAATAATGGTGTCGAAGATTAGTTTTAAACGCAAAGTAGATAGTGAAAAGCGGACAGGCTGTCATCGTCTCGCAATTGAAGATTTAGGAGGCATGGTTTAAATATCTTTATTGATTATGAGTTTATGTCAAGTCACATTGTAATATTGTTACAAAAGATTAACTTCTTTTATGACTTTGATTTACGATGTCAAGAAAATTATTTTTTTAATTATTTGAAACAAAAATCAAATATCAATTGTTGTTTTATAAATATAAAAAAGTTAAATTATTGTTTCAGTTTTCAAAATTGTTTTATATTGTTGAATCTTAAGTAACTATCACATTTCTAACATTGAACATATGTAGTAAAGCAATATATTTATTTGCGTATTCGGTATAAATCTACGGCCTGGGGAAAGTTTCAACATAGGTCATGCGGCCCGTCTCTAAAAGTTAGTGGCGAAAGCTGGTCTAGAGGAAGCAAGATCCCTGGCAAAAGATAGGAGGGCATGGAGAGGTTGGCTTGATACCTTATGCGCCAAACGGTGTGAAGAGCCTAAGTAAGTAAGTAAGTAAGTAAGTAAGTAATGCATATTAAGTATGAGTACAGTAAGTATTGAGTATGAAAGAGTCATGAGACAGTGTTACCAGTTGGAATCAGTATTAGTAGCTGAGTTTAAAACTTAGTCGCTACTCCAGTTTGAATTGGCTGCGATTGTAAAACAAAGTGCCCTCTTCCCACCTGAATTCATTAAGCTTATTCAGTACCATGTGGGATGCAGCTCTTTTATCATTGAATAAGTTCATAAGTGGCGTAGCTTAGTATTTTTTTTACCTTTTGTTTTCTGAATAACTCTGAAGGTCTTCTGAAAAAAAGGAGAGATGTATTAGTATGAGCCACACGTTAAAAATATTAACCATATTGCTAAGCCACATATAAAATGTGGCAGATACGTCCGTCATTTTGTAAAGTTTTGCTCTGTTTGAATCTTTAACATAGAAAAAAACTCCATCAAAGCTAATGTGATGCATTTAATGGGAAGCTTTGAATTTTTCATGAAAACATTTTAGTGCAATTATAAAGTTCCTTACTGCGACGTACTTGAAAGTATATTTTACATTCAGATTATCGAAATATTATGTTGTCTGGTTTCGGTATTGATGACTTATCCTCAGTGCATGAGAATTAACGTTTTTCTTGTCTGCTGTTAACTAGAAAAGAGGCTTGCATGAACATTATTTATTGGCATGAATATTTTATGTTTTCCTAGCAAAGTGTTACGGTAATCTTTTAAAAAGTTATAATTTTTTTTTTACTATAAAACATACTCCAGGTCTTAGTAAATTTTTTAAAAAGAATAAAGATAGTTTGTGCAGTTTCTAAGAAAAAGGCACATGAGTAATGAAAAATGTAGGTTTGAGAAAAACGCATTTTAAAGAAAACCTTACTTACATTAATAGTTCCGTATTTTGTCTTCAAAAATTATTAAAAATACTTCTAAATGAGATATTATTACAAATCAGGTATTATTTTAAAGAAGAGAATGTAAATTTTAATAAACAATAGTAAACTTAAAATTTATTACTTATACATTTTAGGGTACCAACGCCCCTTTTAAACGGTAACACTTTGTAGAACATGCAGTTATTTCACGTTAATTTAACCACAAAAAAATATTTTATTGTGGGCACTATTTTTGATTCGGAGTGTATCTATTTATTAATAAGGATTAGTAATAGGGTATAATATAGTGCTTAATTTCTTCAACTTGCCTTATCATATCATAATTACCGTAGGAATATCCATCGCCTTATAATCTGAGAGATGATCGTAAGTTTGGGTACACTATCAAACATCGTTCTGAATGTTCCATAAAATCTAAAGAAATGCTATTAAATTATGAATACACTGGTCTTCCAGGACTCAAATGGCCGTAGTTGTACAAAAATCGACTTTGAAGGAGTCGAACTTAATCCGATAGCCAAATATGTTAGTTTGCCAAAAAGTAAGCATTCTTTTTTATTTGATAATCCACCGCTCTTTATGTTTCAATGAGGAATAATACAGATGATATTTATTCTCCGTCTAAACAATATTTCCAATTTTTAAAAGTGAACCAAGTTGGTGATACATATTTCGTCTCTGATAAAGCAATATTTACTGACAACGTGACTGACTTTTAAAAGTTGAATATTTCTGGACCCAGGTTAGACACATCGTGTGTAATAATTTTAGTTTAAAAACTGAATTATCGACAAAAAATCTGAATTACCAGTCAAATTAATATGTTAATTTTTGTGAAAGTTATGACATATTTCGCAATCAGATTTAGTTCAACTCATTCAAAGTCGATTTGTGTACAGTTTCGGCAATTTTTTCCCCGGCAGACCAGTACAATAATAATAAAATAGCATTTATCTAGATCATATAATACATTAAAAATGATGTTCAATGATGTACCTAAACCTGCATTCACCTCTCGGACTTCTACTCGGACCCTAAGGTGTAAATCCCATGACAAAAAGTATGTGGGATTGAGGCAGCGCGCTGCTATGATACTGTGCAGAGTAATGATGACCTCTATATATTAAATTTGTAATGTTTATAATGTCCTATGTTTTGTGGGGCGTGGATATACAGATGGTTATCAAAATAATGGAAACACCGGTGAATTAAAGTGACATTTAAGAAAGAGCTTCATAAGCATCAAAATTTAATCCTAGCTACTAGATTTTTTATTTAATATAAAAAGTATATATCATAGTACATAGGAGAGTTAGCTTTAGTGATATAGTATACGTCTTGGATTTTTTTCAAAATCGCAAAAGGTCAGACCTCACTGACTTTCAAAGAGGCCAAATTGTAGGGGCCCGACTAGATGAAGCAACTGTGACCGAAACGTTCCAGCCTGTAGGCTTTTCTAGAGATACGAAACGCTGCCATATGTCAAAAGTTATGACAGCATATACACAAAGCGGCAAGGCAAGCTGGGCAAAGCAAAATAGTGGACGGTAGGAGATGCTGAGTAAAAAAGGGCGATGGGTTTTGAAACAGGTTGTAATGTCTAAAAAGAAATGAAGATTGGTACAATATTCCTCTAAACACTATTCAGCACTTCTATGATTCGATTCCCAGACGAATCCAAGCTGTATTGCATGCCAAAGGTACGTCATATTAGGTTACGTCATATTATTAAACTGGACTCCTTATAAATCTAGGGTGTTTCTATTATTTTGATAACCACCTGTAGAATACGAAGTACTATCTCAAATGTCGGTGTCTTGTCATCTGACTATCTTCAAAATTACGAGGCGTAATTGAAGTGTTAGTTACAATCTGTCTCTAGTACAAGAAAACACTCAAGAAACAAATTATAATAACTTCTATTAAGAAAAATAAATTGGACCTTGTAACGTAACTTTTTCGTAAAGATATAAAGAGAATCTTGCTCATAAACGATGTCCTAATGTTTGTTAAGCGGAAATTCTACTTGATTATAATATAATAAACCTTCCAATAACATGCCGCTTGTGCATAAAACAACACCAAATTTCTCTTGGAAAAGAAGCACAATCAGACTACAAACGAATAATAAGCTGAATATTAAAGCAAAAGGGGATGAATATCAAATCAGTTTATTATTCACCTGGTTTCCTCATGATAAGTATTCAGTCCACATTCGAAGAGACAACAATACGAATGCTCAATAGAAAACTAGTCGGTTGATGCTCTTCTAAAGAACTGAAATGAACGAAACTGTATCTGAAATCTCCATGGAACAAAGTCTTAAATCAAGCCCCAATAGAGTTACGATAGGTCTTTTTTCAAGTACATATCTGCAGTCCGTTCTCTCATATCCAATGCAAATTTAATCAAGGATACTTTCATACTAAGATAGTTTCATTCCATAAGGAATGTGATAGGGAAGGTACACTCGGAGCAACTCGCATACGATAGCATACTTAAAATTCTAGACGTTAGAAATGTGTGTCTTAGTATTTTGCAACGCATGAATGGTAGTCTTTTCTAGTATAGTGATTGCAATTGAGATGGTAAATTTACAATAAATTACTGGGTCTTGACTATTTAAATTGTACAATTTGAAAACGATGAAATGAGACGACTTTTGTGGTTAATTTCAATAAGTTTTTATATTTATATTTCATTGGTCATTATGTACAATTTTACACTATTTGGTATGTAAAAATTACACAGTTATAAAGAAAAATTGGTATTTTCAAATCCTATAAACTAAATTCTAGCTGACTTGAATACAATAAAACACTTAGCTTATAAGCGAAGTCTTATAATAGATAACAATTTCTTGTTATTTCTTTGCTTTAGACATTTGTTATTTTTCTTTAAAAACAACTGCATACCCAAAAGGATGCAAAACATAGTTTCTACAAGCAGCTCATCTTATAAATCACGGAATTTGATTAACCGCAATTAACTTTCAAGTCACTAATTGATTCATGTAAAGCTATATTGAAGCACACGTATAAAATTTCAAAATTTTTAATACTTTGAAGTGAAGAAACTGTGTATCAATATATATCAGACATAACACCAAACATGTCTAATACTATATATTTAATTGCAAAATTGTTTTCGCAAATGTAGATATGGGTCATCATCCATCACAACGAAACCACTGTAAAAAACCAAACCAGCGATGATGTTCAAAGCATAAAGAGTTAGGCTCCAAAAGGTTTCAATAAACACAAACAGCAGTTGAGCTAAAAAAAATGTCAGCAAAAAAACTAATCTTCTTCCATCCATTATTCCACCACTGTAACAAACCAAACCAGCGATAATGTTCAAAGCCTATAGAATTAGTCTCCAAACGGTATCAATAAACACAAACTGCAGTTGAGCTTAAAAAAATGTCAGCAATAAACTAAACTTCTCCCATCCATTATTCCACGCTATAACGCATAACTCCCATTTCTGCACTACTTTAAACAAGTTCTTTTCATACCGAAAGAAAACTACAACACCTTAAACGTAAGTTAAACAAAAAAAGTTGTCAGAATTGCATTTCTGTTTCAGGTTAGGTTATATCGTGTGTGTTTTATTGAGCCCCGGTGGACTTGCTTTTAAAATTTTCAGATACAAGGCGTTCGTTTAGAAATCTTGTAGGTCCATGACGTCAATTGGGGCGATTGCTATAAGCCAAACTAGTAATGCTTTTCTTTGTTTGCCATTCAGATCCATTGTCTTGCCCCTAATGACATCATGATCTTCAAGCCGTCATTTGTAAGTGAGCCCGCAAGATCTGAAATATATATTTTCTCCGTGCTGCTACAACTGGGTTTTTAGCTCGGAAGATGTACGGAATATAGGGTCTTTTAACGACCTCCGTTTTCCTGGAAAATTAAGTTCCGGGACTGACTCAATGTACTAGAGAAGAAGAACGTTGTTTTCAGGTAGAATATGTCGCGACTAAAAGAAGAAAACGATTACGATGACATGTTTGAGGGATATCGATTTACTACGCCTTTGATGGCGGTGAAAATAAAAATTTTACGAGTCGGAATGGAAGAAAGTTTTTTAGTGTTCCCATGTAACTTTTCTCTGTAACTGTACTGTTTATTTTAAGGACTTTTTTTCCTGGATTGTGTTGAGCGAGTTTTCTAAAGCTGATTAATGGTCAGAAATTGTGTGTAAGATTGTATTGTTAAATAAATGGCTTTATAAACTCGTTCAACTTTTCGAAAAAGTCAAGTGTTTGAAGAAATGACTTTTATGGAACTGAATCGTTAGATTATATTTATCATTATAATTTTATTATATCATTCCGAAAATACTATATATACCTAAATACAGAATATATACCATATATATTACTGACTGCTGCCCATTTGTAAGTTTTAAACTATAATAAAGGATAGTCATAATTAAACTAACACCGTATGAAAAAAGTTTATAAACTGTAGAAATCAAGGGGTATTCATACAATTTGTATACATATTACAGAGCTCATTTGGAAATGTATGCCAAACTCACTAGTAATTGTACAAGTTCACATTTTCTTAAATAATATCTCAAAGAAAACATTATATTATTAGAATTCAAATTTACAATAGATTTTTTTTTTTTGGCTCATGGGCCCCGGCAGAAATATTTGCAAAAGAATTATTTGCATACAGAGGGTGTGCAAGGTAGCTAAAGTTTTCGTATTGATTTCTTTTTGTTATTAACAAATGATATTGGATGAATTCATTCCATTTACCTCTTTAAAGTACATTTTGTTTTTTATGAAACCATTTTGCATAATAATAATAATAATATGTACACCAAATTGTATTCAAAGTTCATTAGAACAGACTATAAGTGATTGTAAACAACTTCAGTTCAATTAAAGTTAAACTGTACTTTAAAAAAGTGCATGCACATTGTGGTGAAACCAGTCTGTCTTAAACAAACTGGACTTGAGAAAATTAAAATATATATATAATGTTTCTAATTTTAACTTAAAATATTTTAATGTTGTTGTTTAATTTGCATGGAGTAATTGTATTGTTATACTAGACTATAGATTACATATCTTAGAATTGAAACTGAATAATAATGCATCTCCATTCTGATAGAATACAGTATAAAGAATATGAAGAATAATACAAGAATAATACTAGAGCATAAAAAATGTGAAGCATTTATGTATTTCCTCGTCCTGCATTTACAAACATGAGTAATAAAATCAGGAAAGTAAAATTCTTCAGGTAACAGTAATAACAGAAAAAGAGATAACATGTTATCTCTCAGATGTAAAGATAGCAGGCCCCTTGCCAAATGCCTGCAGAATAGCAATAGAAATTTCTCCCTAGAGTCATATACGATGGTGATAGTTCCGATTCAGTGGACGGTAAAACTTCTGGAGCTTAGTCATTGTCTTTGATGGGAGAGAGCTAAAGGTTTTATTAACTTTCCAAATGATATGTTATTTTACGTATGTGCAACGGGTATATCTTGTATTATTTTTCCAAATTGCAATAGCAGATGAGAACAGTAACACACCAGAAAGGTATTTTTAGAGAGAACAGTTAAAAATAACTGTTATTGTGATGCCGCATTATAATGCGCAGTACTTTTAATGAGTTACCCTCGTCCCACAAGTTACTAGTTATTTGTGTATAACTGCACGTATCTCTCTTAATTGTCATTCCGAGAGCATAATCGATTGATCGATGACTTTTACCTTAAGATAACGATACCGTAACTATATCCGCAAAAAGACGCTAGCAGTTTCGGTACCATTTGTTAAAGACAAATTTACTTGCTAAATATATGATCCCCCTACCCTAAGTCCCCAAATTTAAAGACTGATCGGATAGCTTTTGTTTGCTGAGTTGCGTTTTGAATTGGCGGAATTGAAAATGTGGGACAATTTGCGATGGTCTTAAGTGATTTAAAAAAAACTTTTTGATGTATCAACTTTTCTCATTTGGAAACACACTGCGAAGATGAACATGGCGATTTGATTCTCGACGGGAGATCAAAAAACTTATATTATGGACATTATGCAAGATCATAGACAAACACTTTCTGGGAATATTGCATTCATACTTCCTAACAATAAAAAAAAAAAAAACATAAAATCAACAAATAGCATTCTCTCTATTTTCTGCTTCAAAAAGCATTGGGTAATATATGGTTTTCTGGAAATGATAGATTTAGCTCTTGAGTTTACGTGTACAATAATTTATTTAAGGAACTTCTACTTTCCACTCATTTTGAAGCTCAAAGAATTAACTGTCGGTAATTCTGTTAGCTTTACGTAGACTTCAATATTTTCTGTGTAACCTTACTTTAAAAGTTTCAAAACTAAGAACCTAGAGTTATCCGTAGCAGTTTACAATATTGAAACTCCGAAGATATTACAAAAAAATATTGGAGAACACGTGGTGAGCACGAAATAATGGACTTTTAGTCATTCGAGCTACAAAAGAGGGTACACTAAAGTTTACAACAGCTAGTAAAAAAATTAAAAACTTTTTGTTTCGGTGAAGAAGATCGTTATTGCCTAGTTAATTTAATGTGTTAAATACGAATATGAACATTAAAAAACTGAATTGATTACTTTACTTTTTTTTTTTTGTACTTACGTATTATATAGTCGACCGTTGACAAACTTTTTGTTGGAGGCCAACTACTAGAACTATAAAATTAGGCGATCATTTGTTATTTTATTTATTACCCGTGCTTCGCTATATATATACATATATATATATATATATATATATATATATATATATATATATATATATATATATATATATATATATATATATATATATATATATATATATATATATATATATATATATATGTAACCCTTGTTTAGACACGCGCAAACTTTCATCTCTCGGTAGTCTCGTGGGCGTCCGGTCAATCGTGATTAGTCCCCCAAGTTCAAATGTTCGTTCCTGCCATTAAATTCATGACAGTGGATATTTCAATTAAAAACCGTACATTGTTGAACAGAATAAAGTAAAAAATAAAAAATATTTTTAAATAACTTGAAAAAAACTGTTAGAAGGCTTTGATTATGGACTTCCATCGATTGTGGGGGACATTTGTCAACCGACCAAGGGCTAAGCATTTTTTTTTTTTTTATGAATTTTAATAATAAGTTTATCGAAATAAGTAAAGTTTTGTAGTTGGTTGGTTGTATTCAGATTATCTGGCGCCGTCAGCAACACGAGGGCTATAATGCGCCGAAACTTTCGTCATTAGACAAGCCAACATACATTTACAAACACCCATGCCAAACACGGGACTCGAACCCGCAACCTCGCGGTCTAGAAGCCAGCACGCTAACCACTATACCGTTTGGTCGGCATAAAGTTTTGTAGAGTTAGATATTTGATTCGGAAGGGTGTGGTGGGGAGATATTACTGACATTGTAAATTTAACTAAGTCGCTAAAAGATTTATTTTGTAATGATAGAATGATTTAGGTGTTCCACAAAGTACCTTTTAATTTCTTTCAAAAAAAAAAATTCTTAAACATTTCCACACTGAGCTTTTCATTGAAATTGAAAAGATAGGAGCCCACAAGTACAAAAAAAAAAAAAAAAAAAAAAAAAAAAAAAAAAAAAAAAAAACACATTTTTACTACACACAATCGATTTCAACACAAAGTGATTGAAAGAAAAAAAATACTTCTAAACTTTGCACAAAACTAATCTTAAAGTAACACAGCATCGAGTTGCTGGTAACATCCCACCAATTCGGAAAGGGTAAACATGAAACTAAAAAGAAAAAAAAAAACACACACACACACAAACCCCCACGTCTCCGAAAACTGAACTTGAAGTGAAATGAATGTTAAAAAAAAGACTATAAAACCTTTTCCAGCGATATATAATAAAAAAAAATGTGCGCTGCAGATACTGAAATAGACACTTGATTGGCTGACGTTGCAATTCCGTTGAATGGTCGAATAGCTGAGGCTCAAAAAGCAGACATTCGATTGAAGATGAAGAAAAAGAAAATAATCCTGTGGATTGGGAATGCAATGTTATGTAATGATTAGCTTGATATGTAAGAAACTCTTTAAATGAGGGGTGAAAAAAAGCCTCCAGAAACTGACATGTTATTCATTTCAATTTACATTCCGATTTTTTTTAATGTTTTCTTTACTATTTATTTCTGCATTTCGGAAAAAGGAGAACCTCTCAAAAAAATAAAGAATTGCTCAAAAAATACACAACTTAAAAATTTATTTTATCATTTTAAAAGTAAGAAGAAAAATATTCAAATGTATTAAATGTATACTATTGAAGATGCAAATGGATACTATTGAAGTTAAAATGTGAGTATAAGTATGTAATAAACTGAGACGCTTAAAAATATATAATTGCGCAAGCGATTCGTAACTTAAAAGGTTCTATTTTAAAAGTAAAAATAAAATCTAGTGCACTATCTTAGAATTATGCAATTTCGACTGTTGAAGTATAAATGAAAGGAGAAATGTAGGTGGCATACCTGTTTTCGGTGACTAAATTTGCATTTCTGGATAAGTGGTAAGAATTTTATCAAACCATAGCTGAGATTACTGGAAATTTGGAAATTTTACATGAGGATAGTAATTAAACACTTTTTTACATCCTTCTAATGTTCTGTTGCGTAATCCAGGTGAAAATCCAAAATTCATAAATTTTATATCGCATTTAGCTTTAAATTTAGTGTTGGATGCTGGCATTCTATTCATTTATAGGAGAATTGATAAGTATAAGTAAATAATCAGCGTTATGGAGAAAAATTATTAAAAAAAAAAAAAAAATCGCTTTGCAATTCAGCTACCGTTGAAAAAAAAAAAAAAATTTCGTATAGTTTTATTTTTTTATAGTTTTTTCTTTTACACATATAACATCTTATATGACTATTTAACAGGGCGTTTTCAATCCTTATCTGGATTAAAAACATGTTAGTGTTATCATGTTTACTAAGTTATTCTGCAAATTCAGTGTTCTATATTATGTATACAAATTCGCTATTTTTTGTCTGGATCAACCCTGTTGGTCCTTGAGCTTGTTGTTGGTCTTCGAGTTTGTATTTGTAATTACAATTTTTTTTTTTTTTTTTTTTTTTTTTTTTTTAATTTAAAGCATTTTTTTAATAAACTGAAGGCAATCAAATAGCGCAGGTTCTTCCTCAGTTCGTTGCTACGTTTGTTTGTTGTCAAGCTCGTCCGAACTTGTATCGTAAGTGTATATAAATTAACTGTAAGCTCAGATATTTAAAAACAATAATTAAAAAAGTATATTCTGTTATAGCAGGATATAAATCTCTATTTTTTTTTTTTTTTTTTTTTTTTTTTTTTTTTTTTTGTAATAGACCTAGTCAGCACAACTTTGGACAATATCGCCTGACATTTTGGCCAATCCCGATGCAACATGCTGCAAATCGGCCGTTGGATCCTGATATTGACCAATCTTGCCCCCCTCTCCCCCCAAATGGTGGATAAAATATACTGATGGCTTTTAAATGTTCTTGTGCAATTTTAAAATTGAATTATTTTATTTATAAGAAAATATGGAGTGCAAAACTATGTTTTCTAATTATTTGACTTGTTTATTTTTTTAAAAAATCATGTATTTTGGAACGATGCTCGAGTTTTATTCAAAATTGCCCAATCTTCCAGATCTCCATTTTCCAACATTGTAAAATTTTGCTGTGCTACTTGAGATGTTTTACCAAGATATGGAATATTATTGCTTCACTATCAGGTATCTAATTCAAAAAAAAAAAAAAAAAAAAAAAACTCTATCCTAATACATACGTGTACAATTTTTAACCAATATTAACCTCAGACAAATGACTAATTAAATTTATAATGAAAATACCTAAGTGACGCCTTTCATTATGATTAATATCCTTCAACAAAAAAAAGGTAATTTCTGTTTCGCAGATCACTTTCCACATCGAAAAAAATAAAGAAATGAAGCAAACATAAAAAGTCCTATATTAACTAATGGCAAGACATAAGATCGAAGCGGCAAAATTAAAAAAAAAAAAAAAAAAAAATCCGGAATGAAAAAAATTCCCCTAATAAGAAAAAGGTTGCTCGAACAATAGGCAAAAAATGTGTGTTCTTTGCCTTAAATCTCGGAAAAGATTGCAAAAAGAAATAAGTTTACCGATGGAATTAAAAGAACCCGCATGCTTGATAGATTGTCGTCGGCTAAACTTCTGTAAATATTTGAAGAACAATTTGTCAAAAAGCTTTGTTTTATTCCGTTTCATGGACCATGTATTGCTGCACCTTTTACTTGTTTTCTAAATAAAAAAATATATGCTTAAGTTGCGAATATATTTATTGGTTTAATGTCGATTATAGTGCACAGATACTTTTTGAAATACGTTTAAGTGGATCACGTATTTTATTTGTATGTTGTTGCCTCTTTTGATACGTATATGATGCAGATTTCTAAAAAATATAATTTATCAATTCAAGAAATGTATTTTAGCAATGGATTTTGGTATAAATGAAATTTATAACTTTAATCTGGCTTGTATAAGTGTATATCATTTTGGTTTAGAAATAAAGTTTTTGAAAATATGCAGTAATTTTAAATTACTTTCATTTGTTATTGTTTATGTAATTAAAATTATATCGTTTTTTACTTTCAATTACCCAAAGGTTAACATAGGGAAATGAAAGTATTGTAATCGGTAAAAAAAAGACATTTTTTTATTTCTTTACGCTGAGTTCACAGCAGTTGTCTAGAAAAAATGTATGTGTGTCTGTCTGTGGTCAGCATAACTACCCAACTCCTTGACCAACACTGTTCACATTTTGTGTACAGGTTACTGGTGGTCATGGAACCTGGCGTTAAGGTTTTCGTGCAAATTGCGCATGTGCATAAGGTAGTTGTCATTAAATAATTTATGTTTCACAGCAATTGCCAAAAACGGCTGTAACGATTTGATCTAAATCACTATGGTAATGCCTTTTAAGTTTCTCTAAATATCCCCATAACCAACATTTCCGTAAAAATGCGATCAAGGCGTAAAAAGGTGAAAAACCCAATTGCATTTCTTAAAAGTATTTGATTTTGCATACTATGACGGCCCACTATAATTCATATCTAAGTAATATTAATTTATACAATTATAACACATAATTGTTTATTTTCTACACTAACTTAATGCAATGTGCTTATACAAGAATTATACTCTGTGTTTTTCATTAAAAACTTGAAATGAAGATTACATTTTTGTCAAACACGTTAAGTTGGCAAACATTTTGTGTTAATCAAAATAAATATATGTAAACGCAAGATGTAAATAAAGCTATTGCATTCCACATTATAATACAAGGATATCTAGTAGTGTAGAGTAATTGAAATTTTGTTCCACAACTCTTAGTTTTGTTGTATTAAGGATTTTTAAAAGATTTTTATAATTCAGTTATCAATTGCGTAGTTCAATATTTTAACTTTGCATGTAATCAGACTATTATATGCCACGTTTTAAATATTCCGAATCATTTATTGTTTTCATTAAGAAAATAATTATTTTATCCGATTTGAAAGAAGCTTTAGTTTACAATTTAAAATTATGAATAAATAAAGTCATTTTGATTTAAAAAAAAAAAAAAA
This sequence comes from Linyphia triangularis, assembly GCA_963978545.1. Taxonomy (NCBI): domain Eukaryota; kingdom Metazoa; phylum Arthropoda; class Arachnida; order Araneae; family Linyphiidae; genus Linyphia; species Linyphia triangularis. The sequence continues at coordinate 15,896,091 of OZ021732.1, forward strand.
AAAAAAAAAAAAAAACCCTCTAATTCAGAAAATGCGAATTCCTTTGCAAAAATTCACAATAATATTGTTCTAATATATAACAAAAATTTTGTTTCTATAATAATGTCTTTCAAAATTCAGTTAACATTTACAAATGTCAAAATATGGAATAGATGTCCTTTATCTGAAAATAATAATGAATTTTTAAAAATTAATAGAAGGGAATGAACGAAGTCACATTTTATTTATTTCTTTAACTAATAAATTACAACATTATTAAACATTTACATTATAAAATGCAATTTTATAAACTTTTTACTCCTATGTAAGTAAGTTGTAGCTTTTATCGAAATTGAATTGAAACTGCTTTCAATATTCATTAAGGAATGAAAAGCCATGTTTTTCATTTGCTGTGAAATTACCACTTTGCTATCAAAGTTTAAGAAGAAGTGAAAGAATTAGTTTTGGCATGTTTCTAAAATTAAAAATAAATTATATAGTAGTATTTCATTAATAATTGAATCAAACTTCTGTTATTCACAAAAAAGATGCTTTTCAGTCTTTATACGCGGAGGATTCTTTTTACGTAAGTTTATAAAAGCAAACATTTTTTCAAATCAGTATCAGCAAGTAAATAGATTTTTTTTTAAATGAATGATGATGAAAACCCAGTATGAAAGAATCGCAAATAATTCGATTTATTTGTGTTTGAAGGTTGTCTATGTTCAGACGCCCACGAAAAAAGCAATTTGAAGCAAAAACCATAGCAAACTGTTTGACAAAGGCAATTTATTTAGAATTTTATTTTATCTCAACCCTTATAACAAATAACTTAATGCTTTCAAACATTTGAAGATCTTTATAAAATTCACAAAACTATAAACTGTGTGCAATGCTCCTCTTTCAAACACTCAAAAGTAATATAATTATTTAATAAGTAATATAATTATTTAATAAGTAATATAATTATTTAATAAGTAATATAATTATTTAATAAGTAATATAATTATTTAATAAGTAATATAATTATTTAATAAGTAATATAATTATTTATTAAGTAATATAATTATTAAGTAATATAATTATTTATTAAGTAATATAATTATTTAATAAGTAATATAATTATTTAATAAGTAATATAATTATTTATTAAGTAATATAATTATTTAATAAGTAATATTATAAAGTAATTTTTAAATAATATGCAAATGGAAAAGTACTTTTTTCGGGAGAGTTAACAATTTACATGTTATAATGTAATGTGAAATTATACACTATACATGATAGCAATTTAGATAAAAATCAGGTTTTTTTACATACGAAGGAGAGAGAATTTTTAAAACTATTTTATCAAAATTTACCTAATATTTTAATTTACTTTTGGAAATCAATAGAGAGTAGTGTAAGAAAAGTAAGACTTTTAAGACATAGTATGAATAACATTAGTAGCTTTTTATTTAAATTATATTACAGTCAAATAAATCCCTATAACGCGAAATCCCTTAAGAGGACTTGGTACCCCTTGTTTTCGAAAAAAAATAATAAAAATATAAATTTAATAATATAAATTTTGCGTGTTTATAATCTTTGGAACCATATCCTTATTCTGGCAAGTTTTTGAGCTGATCTGATACCTGCAATTACAGAAAAACTATATTTTTATGGAGAATTCAGCATTGCTGCAATAGCTCCTTTGATGTTTCGAACTCATTTTTCTCAGTTCGTGATTTTTGAAATTCCCACCTTACACAAAATGCTAAAACTTCAGCAAATTTGAATGAAATGACTTGAAATGTTTTTGTGTCATTCTTAATATCTATTTGACAAAAATAGGCATGGAGGTTTGAATTAAATAAAAACTTTTTTCTATAAATTTAAATGTTGAAAAATACCCGTTACTTTTCGCTTTTTTTACCTATAGGTACAATAATTATCGTTTTTCTCGAAAACTATTTTACTTATTATAATCCAATCCCTTAAAAGTTAGAGTATATTACTAGAATTTTTTTTTTTTTTTTTTTTTTTTTTTTTTTTTTTTTTTAAACTCAAGACAAAATATTGAAAAATGAAAAAGAAGATAGAATATGAAATTTGATTAATTTTTTTAAAGATTTTAAAATTTTGGAAAATTTAGAGCACTAAGTGAATTTTTTTTAAAAATAAAATTAAGTTTTTACGTTGTAATACTTCCAAATATGTAAAAATTATAATTTTAATTGCTCAAATAAAAAAAATTTTGAAGGGTACCAAGTCCCCTTTACACGAAATCCCGTTTAACATGAAGTAAAAGTAGTTTCCCGCACGAAAAAGCTTAAACCTAACGCTAATTTATTCGTTTAACGCGAAATCTCACTAAATGAAATCCTGTTTCAGATGGAAAAAAAATTACTCTTTAAACAAATTTGTAAAGATGAAACCTTGTTTCGTTTCCTAAAGCACTTCATGTGCTTTAAATAATTTTGAAGAAGTAGACATATTTAAAAAAAATAGATTAAAAACTTAAAGTAAAAATCAATAACATACTTCTTAATAAGTCAAGTAACTAATAAGTTACAGGTAAATACATCCACTTTAATTTTCTATTAATGAATATCTTTTTAAACGACTGTACTAACTAGAAACCTTGCAATGTGAACGTTCTTAAAAACGGCAGTATTAAATACGCATGTAAATCTTAGTTTTATATTTGCATTAATTAAATGAAAAAGTTTTTAGACGGTTTACACGAAATCCAGTTAACTCGAAAAATTTCGGCGGCCCCCATCGACTTCGTATTAATGGTGTTTGACTGCATTAGAGTAGTAGATATTTACTAAAAACTAATGGTTTTCAGTGCTTTTGATTTAGGAATCCATACTATTCCTTAGGTATAAATACACACTACAAATATCAAAAATAGACAAAAGTAGAATTTGTTTATTACTTTAAAGCAACTAAAGTTATTCTGTTATATATGACACACACAAAAAAAAAAAAAAAAAAAAAAAAAATCTGCATGGTAATACTCACTGCAATCACTGTAAAATTTCCAATTATTTAAATTTTTTAAAGTTCATTTGATTGTATATTCATTCACTCTAATTTTAATTGAAGTAAAATGGCCGTCACTATCCATTTATTTGATTTAAGGGGTCTGTTACTCAAAATATTTTTTATTATTATTGTAAAAAGTAATACAAATATGTTTTAACAAAATGGCATAAAAATTTTGTTTCTACCTTTAGTAGAACTTGAAATATTTAAGTTTTTGTTGCATGACAACTGTATCTCATACATGATATCTTGAAACTTCGAAACTGTTTTTCTCGATGATTACTTTTTGTCCCTTTTTTGAGTTTAAATTGATATTATAACTTAAAAACTACTTGTTATAAATCTATGAAACTTTCCACAATTATTTTTCATATATATTTCTTTAATTTGTCTTCATAAATTATTTTTTTATTTAATTTTTTTAAAGAGCTTTTGAAGCTTAGCATACTATGGATTTTATACAGTTTTTACACAATTTTTTTTTTTTTTTTTTTTTTTTTTTCTTATTACTTTATTGAAAAATCATGAATACAATTTTTTATGTGAATTCTAAGAAGTAGTTTTGTACAAAATTCAAGGGATTTTTTTTTTTTTTTTTTTTAATTTTTAGATATATCAAAATTTTGAATAATTAATTTATTTTATTATTAAAATTTCATTAATTTTTTAAAAAAAATATTTTTTAAATTTCAAAATTTAAAATAGTTTTTAAAGTTTCAAAGCATCATATATTACTGCATAAAATATTTCAGAAAAATAATTCTAAAAATATAGATTTTAGAATTTTGAATCCCAGACCCCCTTAAAAAATCGTCATTATGGTATTCCTTTGATTAAAACATCCATTAGAATTATATTGACAACTATCAAATCTCAATTGTGTCATTACAACAATTTCTCATGTTTGTTACCACATAGATGTTTCATCCATGGATGGTTTAAACATAGATGGTTCACCGACGTAATCTTAACTATACAATTACAAAAAAAAATGCTGATTTGTTTATGAGTCAAATTTAAATATAATTTATGTAACTATAGAATAATTTATTTTTAAATAGATCGGATCAAATAATAAATTCTGAATAGATTAGACAAAATCTTACTCTTTTGTTTTCAAAGCGTAATATTTTCATTAAATGTAACGTTAAATCAAATTTGAGTTTTTACAATTTATTTTCAACATGTATCATTTCTTTTTCCTTCAACAGCAATTTCTGTTATTGAACTTGGTAAATTTTATTGAAAAATGATTGAATAAAATTGATTGAATAGAATACAGCAAACTTATCTGTCATTTTTTGTATTACCATTTATACTGTATTACTCATAACTCTTAATAATAGAGTAACTATTTGAATATTTCTCAAATTGTAAATGTAATACATGGCTATGAAGCACTTGATAATTATATTCAAAATCTCGTGTCTTGTTTGACAATGTTTCCAGCAGACTTGTAAAAAAAAACCAGTTATTATGGAAATACTGTTTTATATTTTTTTTGTTCTTAACTACATGAATATATTAAGAATTTTTTTACAGCACTGTACGCATAAAAAAATATTTTACTGAAAACTAACTTTTTACAGAAATTAAGAATTTACAAAAGTTGGCTTTTCAAATTAAACATATAGCTTTTACGTTAAATTTAAAAAGTACTTTGGTTATAGAATTTTTTTTTTTTTTTACAAGATTTTGTAATAAAGGAAGAATAAGAAGACGGAATTTTAACTATTTATAACTTGTTTAAGTGACATATTTCCGTGTTTTTGTAACATACAAGTTTCTTATTTGCTTTTCGTTAGACAACTTCCATACTTTTAAAATATATAAACTAACTTTTCGTAAAAAAATTTTTAAAAAAGCGTAGATACAAAGCGTATTTGTTTGCTTGTGTTTTGAAGTCTGTTGTCAACTTTTTCTAATAAAAAAGTTTTTAACGTTAGTGTGGAAACTCATCTCGCCATTATAGTTGCTCAGTTGTTAACTAGTTATTATTGTGGTTCAGTTATTTTCTTTTTATTATTGTTGTCAATTTAAATATTCAAATGTAATCTACATACATGTACATATATATATATATATATATATATATATATATATATATATATATATATATATATATATATATATATATATATATATATATATATATATATATATATATATATATATATATATATATATATATATATATATATATATATATATATATATATATATATATATATATATATATATATATATTATTTTTGATTTTATTTAGTTGAACGTGTAAGGTGAGTTAAAATGAGTATAGATTGTGCTTTTTAATTTAATTTTTTTTTTCCTTTCTAAGTTTTATGTGAGTTAATTTATTTTATTAGAATTATAGGAAAAGAAAAAGAGGATTAACTTGATTAGAGTTAAGTATGGAAAGAAAACCGGCTTATATGAATTAATAGTGGACTTGGAATCATTGGAATATAAAAAATTTATTGTTGCTTACTGTTTATAATATACGGAACAAACTAATAAAAAGGAAAAACTATTGGTGATTACGAAAAAAAAAAAAAAAATTGAGTTTGAAACAATTGCAATTTGTTTTGTGTTTTCATTTTTTTTTTTAATTTTATTATTATTATTACTAATTCGTAAACTCCTTGAAAGGCTATAAGTAAAAAGGGAAACTTATTTTATATTTAATGTACGAATAGCACTTACTGAGAACATTAAGTATGCAAAACATCGAAAAATTCGGAATTGGATATTATTACATTGTATAGATATTATTCCAAATATGTTCGATGGATCATAATTTAATGTTTCAATTTTCATTTTCTAAATAATTTAAGTATATAGTATTGCAAATAATGCATTTAAGCAATACAAATTACAATTATAGAGTTATTTTTTTTTTTTTTTTTTTTTTTTGGATAACCCATTTTATGGCCACAGTGTATTAAAATATGTTCTACGAGAAATATTAATATTATTTTGGCAAACTTTTTCTGAAAAATACTATTCCACTAAAGAGATGAAACCCATTGCCAGAGAATAATAATAATAAATGAGGCATTTAGTGATTCACTACTAGCAATTATAATTATCGTAAAAATAAATAAATAAAAATTATTTTCCTTTACCTCATTTGATCCTAATATTTTAATTGCAATACATTTAGATCATTTTAAGTTCATTAAAAATACATTTATTGTTAGTTAATATGATATAATTGTTCCAAACATAACTACCAAAAGTGTTTTTTATTATTTATATTCATCAAATATTTAGTATCATATCTGAAAATAAATGAAATATTAAAATGGAATCGAACATTTCGAATATAAGTGCAAACATTAATGCAAAGGTTTATTGGAAATTGGAAATCTTTAATGTTTTCTACTCAATTATTAGAAACCTATAATTACTCTATGTTATTTCTTAGAGATTAATTAAAAGCAGTAAAGTTAAAAGCCAATAGTCATATTGATACCTAAATCTTACTCTTTAGTTATCAAAGAAAACACATACTTCAAATTATTTTATTATTTTTCTAGGAGGTTGTGAGAGGATTTGCTAATTTATAATTAAAGATATTTACACACAAATTATTACCTCCAAAATTAAAATAAACCTTCTTCTTAATACATCTGAGGGAAATGCATGTCATCAAAAACTCAGAGAAATTAAAATTAAATTTAAAAATATATTTATACATAATACATCGATATATCTAGTAGCATTAAAGAACTTTTATTTGAATTTTAATTCGTTTCAATTTATTCTTTGGAACATTCGACTTAATGAAGGAAAAATATTTTTAAAATATCTGTAAAATAACCATAAAAATAATATTTTTCTAATTAGTTATTATTTGCAAAACAGGCTTATATAATATGTCCTTTAAAAAATAAAATACTTTTTAAAGAATGTTTATAAAAGCAACAACATTATATTTAAATTACGATTCTATGTTTAGAAAATAATATCTTATTAAATTCGTATATTAAATTTATTAATCGAATTCTTTTTAATTAAATGGTAGGTATGAAAAAGTAAATATGTAAATGATTTTGTTGTAAATATTTGTAAGTTTATGCCACAAGTGTTTGTCACCATTATAGAAAGTGTTTAGTCAATACTCATTTTTTGAATGCGTTAGTATTTATTTTTTCTGCAAATATATTGTTTTACAAAATAAAAATAAAATGTGTACAGACAGTCAGTTATAATCTCGGAATTTTAACCATGAATACTAAGTAAATTGAATTTTTTTTTTTTATCTGCATTGGAAATTGTTAATAAAAAGCTGAAATATTTTGTGGTATTTTGAGACAGAAATCACTCTCTATTAACGTTTTTACAAAAGATAAGAAAACAAAAGTTTATAAACAAAAATAATATTTAGGAAAGTTAACAAGTTTGGTGATAATATCAGCGAAAAAATGTGTTACCAAATACGCTTAAAAAAATATACGCTACAACTTTGCCACCCGTCTTTAAAATATATGTCTGCTTTTATTTTCAATGGTACCAATTATTTATTAAAAATATACCAATGATGAAAATAGTTCCAGTAATCCAATCTAAATTAAATTTTTCATAAGGGAGTTACTTCCTGAATTTACATATTTTTCTAAACAATTTATTTCAATTAGAATAATAAAATAATCAATATATGTAAAGCTAAATATCAAAGCTCTTAGAATATAATGAAACTGCAGAAATGGAATATACTATTAATATTTAAAATCATACATTACTTTTAATTTAAAAAAATTTTAATAATAAATATTGATTGTAAGAAAAAAATATTATTTTAATAATCCTAAAACTATGTCGCATTCAGGCCATTATTATTTTATCAAACAATAGTGAATTTTTCAGTCAGCTAGCATTTACAATAATGCTTTTAGAATCTATTTAAAACTAATGAATAAAACTTCTCATTTTTATTTAACAATAATCTGAGTTTAATGTTTTTCTGTATGAATTCTAAAATATTGTAATAGAAACATGAAGAATATGGATTTTAAAGGGAAAATGTGGTGCTGCCATCTACATGGTTTTAGTTAAACTATTTTCTGAGGGGAAGAAAATTATGAGGCGCATTTGGTCGTAACTAATTGTTTTAAAGGATTACCAGTATATTTTAATTTAATTAATTCATGCACAAATTACATAAATATGCCATATACAGTTACTAGTTCATTTTACTTTGTAGCCATGTTTAGATATTTATTTGCATTTTAAAATTAAAATAAACATGTAGCGAAATACAGTTAATTATCTTAACTTTATTAATTTTATAAGATTGTACCAATATTATTACGGTTTTATGCATTTGAAAATTGTAAATTTGATTAACTTCATATATATTATTCAATAAATATATTTACTTGGATGAATGGAGATATGTGTCTTCACATGTATTTATATGTCAAGTCTAATATGTTTACATAATAGTTTGTTTTAGACATGTGTTTAATTAAAAATAGTAAATTATGCTTTTCAATGTTTTATAGCAAATTTTTTATCAAAACGAGAACATTATACCAACATGAAATAAAAATTTCACAACTTGTAATATGAATTTCATTAAAGATTTTAATTCAATTCAAACAGAAACATACATGATTAGTTAGTACTTTATAATAAATGAATCAATGAGATATTAATCCCTTTTCATTTCATAAAATATACATATAAATCGTATCAAAAAAATTACGAAAGATTTTTTGATGCGAACCATCTAATCAATATTAGCAGTTATATTCTTCAAGTAGACTCTTTCATTTCTAATTTTGCTAACTACTTTTTCTTGATTCTACAACACTGAAATGCATCATTTTGTATCGACATTAAGGTTAAAGATGGCATTTCCACCAATTCCTGATTTCTCTTAAATGAATTTTCCAATTGAGAAAAGAAAAGAAATCAGGAGACAGTTTTTTGACAATCCTAATAGAAACTTCTCAAGCCATCAGACGTACAGTAGTCATACAATTGTAAAGATTTTTTTAAATTAAAATTAGTTATTTATTTTGCAAAAATCTCAAGAAATGGATTACTCAAAGTACTGACCATTACTAGCCACTGCATTTTCCTATATTTCTGACAGCACACGAATTTTGCATTAAAAAAAAACGACATGTCATAAAATCAATCCAAGATTCGAACCATTTTTGGAATTCCTCGTAAGAACGAAAGCGTTACTCAGACAGGCCATGAGTCATTGATTGAGGCAATTGGTAGTAGAAGAAATAACATCAGGAAAATATGGCGAATGGTGTAGGACAGTGATTCTCAACCACTGTGCCGCGGCACTTTTGTGTGCCGCCAAATTCTTAAAGTGTGCCGCCAAATTTTAGAAATGTATATAGTAAAAATTATAATGCTTTTTTTATTACGAGTAAAGTTTAAATTAAAGAAAAGTACTTATATAAATATGATTATTGTAACGAAGGTTTTTCACTTGCACCGCTTCGTTACATATTTCTCTGTGTCTCGTTTTTGACCTATTTTTATTCTTGGATATAAAAAAATTTGATTGGGTTCGTAATCCATTTGGGATAAAGAATACTTCTGTATATAATTAACTTTGAATGAAGAGGAAGAACTAATTTCGCTTTTAAATAATCGAGATTTAATTTTAAAATATTCAGAATAATCAATTAATTCATTTTGGATTAACATTAGATGCGATTATCCCATGATAGCCAAAAAAGCTTTAAAATTATTATTACAATTTTTTACACCTTATTTGTGTGAATTCGGATTTTCAGTATTAACCAAAATAAAAACGAAAAAAAGATCGAGACTGTTAAATGTAGAAGACGATATGAGAGTAACATTGTCATTTTTACGACCAAATATAAATTAAATTATCAAAAAACACCAAGCTCAAATTTCTCATTAAAAGTCTTATTATTATTCATTTGTAATTAATCCCTTAATATACGTACTGTTGTTTTTGTAATACATATTATACTATTTTATTTAAATTCCAAATTATTATCATAAACTATTTTACACAGTGTATTATAGGTAAGTAAACAACTTTTAAACTTATCTTTTTCTTTGTGTGCCGCCAAATTTTGAAAACTGTTAAAAGTGTGCAGCGACAAAAAATAGGTTGAGAATCACTGGTGTAGGATATCCCATTGGAATGTTTGCAAGTAATTTTTTTTACTGGTATTGCAACATGTGGTTGAGCACTGGTTGTGTATTTGCTCATATTCCAGCGGTTTTTTCCTTCAATACTCATCTCAAACGCATTAATAGTAGTCGTTAAGTGTCCACTGTGAGGGTCTCATTTGGTTTTAGCAGCTCATAAAATAAGACACTTAGCTGGTCCCACCAAATACAAAGTTTGGACTTTGATCCATGAATATCTGTCTTCCCCTTTGATGTTGGTGCATGACCAGGCGTACACCGTGATTTTTTACACTTTGAATCATCGTAATGAATCCGCTTTCTTATGACCAGTTACGATTTGATACAAAACTAGGGGTGTGGAAGATCGCACAGTTTTCAATTACGCTATAATATTGGTCATTGCATTAGAATGCATGGTGTTATTTATCGTTTTAATATTTTTTAACAATAAAAAAAAATGGACAGTGTGGCAATATTTTTATCTTTACATGGGAAAAAAATACGCCAAGATGGTGAAATTGTCAATGTTATTCAGTAGACATTACACTGAATTTTCTTGTGCATGAAACAGAAAAAAAAATTCATCGTTGATGAGCGATGCTCAAGGTCAGAGAGCTCTATGTTAAAGGCACTCGTTTTTCAACTGTTTACGCTTTTATTACATTTCTACGAGAATTTGAAAGGTGGGAATGATTTGAACACCTTAAGGGGCATTATCATAGAGATTTTAATCAAAATCATTACAGCCGTATTTTTGCAATTGCTGAAAAACGTGATTTTTCATGATTCCAATCTTATATGCATGTGCTATTTTGACAAAAACCTTAATGGTAGGTCCCATGGCCACTACTAACCTTCACACACAATTTGAAAATCGTAGGTGAATTTGTTCGGGAGTTATGCTGACCGCGTACACACTGACACACATACATAAATTTTTTCTAGACTACTTTTTTGAAATCAGGGTGTTCCAAAATGTAGAAAAATGCAAACAAATGTTTTTTGACCGAATGCTATGCTTCCTTTCTCTATGTGAATGTATGTATTTGAAAGGAAAAGAATTTCGCTTTTGGCTTTGGAGCAGCTTTTCACAGTTGAAAAATCTCCTTTCCTTGTCTCGTTATTTCAATTCGTTTGGAAAACATTCCTTTATTTTCTAACCATTGCCATGGATTTGAGACGAAAGGAAATTGCTCATTGAGTCACTCCCGAATATTATTAGAGCTCATCTTGCTTTTGACATGAATCTTCATTCAATAATGCCTCCAATTCTGTATCTAAAAGCATTTCTGGCCTTCCTTAACGTTGCTCATCCTCTGTCCCAAAACCATCACTTTTGAGCCGTATAAACCAGTACACAAGTTTAAATTGAAGGAATTTATTACCCACAAGCCTCTCATAGAAATCGATAACATTCATATGTTTTATTCTTCAGATGGAAGGAGAAAACCAAAACTTCCAACAAAGTTCGTTTCGTTGGAACAAAAGTCGACATATTTGGAGTAAAAAGATATGTTTTTTATACTTCGACAAAATGAGACCTACTAATGGTATTGAAACGTAATAACTATAATGCGTTAATATGAAGGTATTTGGGTTTTTGTCCGATACGATTTTAATGCTAGTAACGCCCTCTCTTGTAAATCATTTAAAACTTAATTGTACCCCTACTTCTGAATCAGTATATTTAACACTTCAATGCACTGTATTTATTTACTTATTTTTTCGGAATTGCAGAGCACCTTCACTTAACAATATTCAGTAATTTTATATTTGAGAGGAAATATTCTCTATTTATGCGAACCAATGTTTTGGTTAACTAATCTTATAAATTATTTTTACCGGCACTATTTACGGCAGTCCATTTTTCTTTATTTACACAAAACCAAAGTTGATAAATGATTGATCAGTTTAAGGACTAAAACTGATCAATCATTTATCAGCTTTATTCCAATACTAAGCCCTACTCATCTGACGACTAGTTTATTTTGTATTGCACATCATTGCACACATCATCATTTAATAATATAGACCATAAAACTAAAGTTTTTAATATAAATCCTTTATATGAATCGCCAATTTTTATATTGTTCAACAAAGCGCCGATTCAGTTGCCAGCGTGTGCTTGGTGTTAACATATAATTTTTAAACATAAAAAATATCTCTATCAGCAAAATATCCGATAAACTACTTTTCAAAATGTATTCATTAAAAATATCTATATCACCAAAATATCCGATAAACTACTTTTCAAAATTTATTCATTAAAAATATCTATATCACCAAAATATCCGATAAACTACTTTTCAAAATTTATTCATTAAAAATATCTATATCACCAAAATATCCGATAAACTACTTTTCAAAATTTATTCATTAAAAATAATTGTGAATGTATGCTCTCAAATCCAAATATAATTTATGTATTCTAATTAAACTAATTTTTTTTTATTTATTTATTTATTTATTTATTTATTTATTTATTTATTTATTTATTTATTTATTTATTTATTTATTTATTTATTTATTTATTTATTTATTTATTTATTTATTTATTTATTTATTTATTTATTTATTTATTAAAACAATTTATGTGATAACTACACATAAATACTACTTATACTTACAATTAACAGGCATATACAGGTGTTCCGCATCTCCTCCATTCAGAAAGATATATGACGATTAGCTGACAAAAAACCTATTATTCACCTTCACTTTTTAACATTTAGTTTGTTTTTAAAGTTAATCTGTTCCAAACCTTATGAAGATTACACTATCTAAATCCTATACTTGAACTTGTATTAAAAGCCAACGGTTTTACCTGAAACATCACTTATATTTTACCCATAGCGACGCATGCAAGGTTCTATGGACCCGGATGTTAAAAATAAAATTTAAAAAAAAAAAAAAAAAAAAAAAAAAAAAAAAGACGTTAAAAGTTGACAATAGACAATTTCCTGCTGTAGCTGTGTTCAAAGTAATCTAAAGGCTAAAAGGAACTTAAACTATAAAGAACGCTCCTTTTGTGAAAAAAGTTATTGTTAGATTCTTTCAGGTGCCGCATGCTTTCATTTCTATTCTTTAGTAAATGCGATTTATAATTCAAAATGCATTGTTAAAATGTTAAAAGTATGTTCAAAGAATGTTAATACTTTTTTTTATGGAAGTATAATTATATACCAAATTAATGAATAAATATGACAAAAAATAACTGTATAAACTGATTATGGTTATGTTCTTGAATTTACCAAATGAGCTAGGATATAAATGTTGACAATGTATTGCAGAAACAATCCATTTTTGTTTTCATATACATACAGAGTGACTAAAATTAAAGTTATATTTAAAAAGAAAAAGTTCAAAAACCGAACCTCCTGTCGAAATGACATGAACTTTGGCCTGGACATTTGAGAAGAATAGAAAAGAGATTTGGTATGAGGAAAAAGATATTTCGAAACAGTTTTTTTTTCCCTTATACCATACCATTTATAATTTCTTCGCGTATATTCATGCCAAATACTATGTAATTTTTAAATCCTCTGTATTAACTTCGATTTTGTATGTTTAAAGATGGCGGAGAAATCTGCGGAGGCCTAAAAATCACATTTGATGTCATCTATTAGCGCTGAAATAGCATTTAACCGATCATTAAAGGAACTCTTTCCCGTTGCCAAAATTTGTTTTAACAAATAAATAATAAAATTATTTTAATCAGAATAAATTAAAGAAAATTGGATGTGAATGCATAAATCCACATTCATTTTTAATTAATAAATTTTGAAAAGTAATTAACCGCATATTTTGCCGATAGAGATGTTTTTAATATTTAAAGTCAGATGCCAACACCAAGTACACGCTGGCAACAGAAACTGCGCTTTGTTAATGAATATAAAAATTGGCGATGCATGTAAAAGATTCATGTTTAAAATTTGGTTTTTATGGGTTATATTATTTACAACTTTTCCATTGACGGTCATGAGAATTGGCAAAATTCTACAGTTGTTTTCTCTGTCATAGTTTTTAAATTATATTTCTAATTCAAATATATAATTTTTTTTAATTATTTATTTTATTTCAGATAGGTTATAAAATATCATAAAAATAAAAATATTTAAAAAATATTTTATTTTAAATTTCATTTATAAACATAAAAATGTTGTGTATTGCTGGAAAAACTGGGAATCAAATGACGTATATATACGTGCATGACCGTCAGTGGGTAAAAAGTTAAGCTTTCCTCATAAACATTCTTTATTCAGGAGAATCCCCCGATTTTGTTCGCCAGTTCCTCTGTTTCTCAGTTTCATTCAATTCCGATTCCTTAGTTCTTATTGTTCCTTATTTCATTAACCAGATTTATTTTTAAAATAGTGGATTAAGATATTTTTGTTCACGCAAACATTTTAACGCTTTTTTTTTTTTTTTCTTATTTTTTTTTCAAATTTATGAACTTTGTATCCCTTAAAAAAAAGTGCCCCATCGTACAAAAACAGTTCAGCCTCTTTTATGTTAAACCTCCCAAAACAATTGACAAAGGAAAGACTGAGATTTAGTGGTCCCTCATTCCAATAAATCTAATGTATCTCAAACTCACCAACTCTCAGCAGCAAATAAATCTGACATCCACAAAGCACCACGAACAAGGAGCACCATTATTTTCCGAATGTAAGTCTTAAGCGTCCAAAAACAAAACATAGAGAAGATCCTCTCTCATGAGAGGTCATTATAACGGACGAGTCCAAATTTGATCAGAAGCCATTTCCAAACTTTGGAAAGATTTACAACCTACCCATTTGGCCCTTTGTCAACAGCTCTTCTAATTATCAAGGGCCCAAGCGTGTACTTTCTTTGCAACGCCGTCCGCTTCAGCGGCTCATTTTTCATGTATGGTGTTGACAATATATCGGGATGATATATTTTAGCTTTGTCTCATCATTGTGCGACATTCCATTTGTAAGACACTAGATTTATATATATTTATTAGAGGTCGACGATATATCGATATTTTTTTTAAAAAATATCGATGTTAAAAATATCGATAAAGTCACCAATATATCGATATTTTCAAACATTATTAGTTTTTCTCATAATCCTTTTGTAGTTCCATGGTTTTTTCGATTTTCTTTACTCCCTTTTCAAAACTAAATTTGGGACTTGGCTGAGAAACAGTTAAAATGACACCAATATTCAATATTTTGCCATACACTTAAAAGCTATTGAAAACTAACTAAATTTTTCTCAAAATCACTGCTCCAATTAAGCGAAAATATAACTTCTTTTTTTTTATAATAGATCCATTTCAGCTGGAAAAGTAGTAACCTTACAAAAAGCAATCATGAAAAGAAACAATTTGCCCCAAAAAACTTCATTTCTGGCAAAAATGAAAATCAAATTTAAAAAAATAATGTATCGATATATCGATATTTTATCGATATTTTTTACAAAGCAACGATATAATATCGATATTTATTTTGATCGATATTTCCGACCTCTAATATTTATGTAGTGTTGAATTATTGTGTTAATGTTTTTACGAAGTAATGTTAAATTACTAATGTACAGAGTTGAACCAATAAAGACTGACACTTTTGAAAATGAATTAAAAAAACAAAAAACGGAACACGATAGAAATCTACCATTTGCTGCATTCTGCTTGGAAAAGTAGAGAATTTGTTTCCCTTAATTTTAAAAAATAGTTGTACAGTTAATCAACAGATATTGATGCTGAATGAAGAAAAAAAAATGTCTGAACATATTGCGCAAAGTACAAAACGATGTTTTTTAAATAATAATTATTTCCAACAACAACATGGCAACGTTTTATAGTTTTTTTCACAAGTTCGGGGCGGCTCTAATTTTTCATTCAACAGTGCCATCGGTTAGTAAACTTTGTAACTATTTTTGAAGGTTGTTGGATAAAATTTCATAAATATCTAAGTAGAATGTAGCAATTCGTGCATTACTATCATTTCCAGTTGTTTTTTTTAATTAATTTTTGAAATTTGTCATTTCTTTTTAGGACACTTTGCACTTACAATTTTATTTCACACTGAATGCACCATCTTCCTTTTCTCTTACCTTCATCATCCTTTCTTTTCAAGAAGATGAGTATTCGAAAGTACTATTTTAAAAGATGTTACAATATAATTTTTAAAACTTTGTAGATACCGTAAATGCGGGCTACTTTGGCCCTAGGGTCCTTCTTTGGCAAGAAGAAAAACCCCAGAGCCAAAGTAGCCCGCATTCACGGTATACCATTTAATTTAAAAGGAATGAATTCATCTGTAACATCTAGTGTATAAAACAATTTTCATTTTTTTTTAATTTATTTTTTTGTCTATCCCTCCTTAATTGAACTTTCCTAGATACCAATGATTTATGAAAATCATTCCACGATCTTTAAAATAAGATCCTGTAAGTCTTGTCTTTCATGCCCGATTTGCTTTTAATCAAGACCATCTGCTTGGAATCACACTTGAACTCTTAAGTCCTCAGCGTGATGTTATATATACCGAGATTATTTTTTGTAAAATTTAATCTAATGTCTTTTTAAAAACATACTAGTAATTGTTGAGTGTTAAAAATAAAAATAAATAAAAAATAATAAGCTAAGAGACAATCATTCAGCACTAATTGAAAGGGAGAAGGGTTTATGTGTATTGAGGAAGGGATAAAAAAATAGATTTTTCTAATACTTGCCTGGGAAAAAAATAGACTTACGTAAAAATGTATCAGTGAAATACTACTATGCTTTATTTGCAATAAATTTTTTTCACACCAAATTATATTATTATCTCACGGTTGGATAAGATTAATCAAATACCCTTCGTTAACGTAGTTAGCCCATTCTATTCTAGTACCCAGACCAAAGAATATAAAACTACCTCAATAAAAATATCATGCTCTGCTTGATACTCCCTGTGATAAACATCATAGTTTATAAAGTAAGTTTGTAAAAATAATATGACAGTTCAAGCAATCTTTAGCAAGCACCAAACATGTCGTCTGTCTATCGCAAGAAAAACTTCCACCAAGTTGTCTAGCGTTGTCTGTTGCCATGGAAACAAAACTAGTCCCATTTTACATAGGAGATTGTAGGAGAAGACATCAATACTATCTTGCTGAACGCTCGGATGGCTTGTTAGCGATATTTGTTTAATAATCAATAATTATTCAAGTAAATTGTTTTGCATCACTCAAGGTGAATGTCTTATGTTAACCTTTTAGACCTCTAATCTTCTGCATACAATACACCGATGTACTGTATGCAGAAGATTAGAGGTCTAAAAGCTTACAATACGCCATTCACCTTGAGTAATGAGAAACAATTTACTTGAACAAATGCTGATTTATATTGCTTAATAGGCCTATTCGAAATCAATGAGACTTGTTTTAGAGTACGCCACCATGTAGACTCTCTAGTAAGAATTATTCGACCGATTGATAGAAAAGAAATTACGAATACCATCTATAGGTAATGCAATAAACACCAACTATAGGTAAGGCAATAAACACTATAGGTAATGAATAAACTCTGACTATAGGTAATGCAATAAACAAAACCTACCAGTACGTATAGAGCAAAGGGCATCACGACAGCTGCCACCAGAAGATCTGCGAAGGCCAAGCTCACGATGAAATAGTTCGTCACAGTCTGCAGACTTCTTTCTTTATACACACTCAGGATGACAAGGATGTTTCCAACCACCGCCACCAGGGGGAAAGGTATGAGGACAAATGCCCAGTACCCTTTGGCATCTGAGTCATGATAAGATTCAATGTCTGTGAAGTTGTTGGAGACGTTGGTGGAAATGATGCTGAGG
Source organism: Linyphia triangularis (assembly GCA_963978545.1). Taxonomy (NCBI): domain Eukaryota; kingdom Metazoa; phylum Arthropoda; class Arachnida; order Araneae; family Linyphiidae; genus Linyphia; species Linyphia triangularis. The sequence continues at coordinate 15,914,069 of OZ021732.1, forward strand.
TTGAATTCATCCGACAGCAAGCGAGGTTCGTCAAGTTCGACGTTTGTTGAGTTAATAGAAGGATCGAAGAAATAAGACTGTGCAATGTTTGGAGACATTGTAGAACTACTGGATGTCTTCTTGTTCTGATTTAAAAGTTTGATGCACAATGGTTTGAGTTGCAGTTATATGCAATCAAGATTCAACTGAGATTGAATTCTTCCTGCAGAAAAAAAGGGATTCGTGAAGTTCGACTTTTTTTAAGTTGAAAGAAGGATCGAGAAGTAAAACTTGTACAATGTTCAGGGACATTGTAGAACTAGCCACTGGATGTCTTCTCGTTCTAATTTAATAGTTTGTTGCAGAATGGTTGAAGTGCTGTTTATATGTGAGGATTTATTCATGTTGCATGGATTTAATCTCTTGTCAAAAATATGAAGTTCATGTTTAAAAAAAAACCTTGATGCTGCTTTCTGTCATAATGCCAGTGTAAAAGTTAGAATGTCCAAATAGAGACTCTAAGCTGTGTATTTGTAATCCATTGTTTCTTAATATGTGATACATGTCGAGTTTATATTTTCTCTGTGCTGATTTATTATGTCTGATTATGTAGTTGAAAAATTCCTTTAAAAATAGTAGTATGCTAAACAGCAAAACGGCTCAGATTATTTCCACTTCTGTTCACCAATTACGCTGATACATCAGGAATCATTCAAATATGCAGATAATCCAATATAACTTCTTTATTACATGATAAAGTTTTTTTAGAAATATGAAAATAACAAAATATTTCGCTAACTATTGTATTGTCAACCATCGGCAACTATACCTGTTACAAATTATGCGTAAGAAATTATATTTCTGTTTTGGGAACTTATGAAATCTCTATAAACAGCATCTTAAATTTAAAATCGGAACCGTTTACATTTCTTTATCTTAAGATATAATCCTTCAATTTCAATGACACATCCACATCCGCTATCTGCAAAGAAAAAAAGTTATTCAATTAATGAAAGATGATAACAAAACATTGCTAATACGTCATTTTCACAAAAACATAGAAGTTAAAAATTTTAGAAAAAAATTATGTTTTGATATTAACTACACGAAAAAGAAGATATTCAAAATGTAGTATTAATGGAATAATTTCATTTTTCTTTTTTTATCAGTTGCAAAAAAAACTCTTTCAAATAATTCGCATTTCAAAAGCGTAAAACATATGCGTTACGATTTAGTATTGATGATTGTTTAATGATAAAGAAATACTAATTTTCGATTCATCTGATCAAAGTAAGTTTATAAGAATCAATATTCTTTAAACTTTCACATTTTTTATTTTAATAATTAAATATTTAGTTCTTGTCAAAAAAGTGTTACGAAATCAGAATTCCGGGATAAATTATAAAATTATAAAAATCAATTTATTTTTCGTAAAGAAAACTACACTTCTATTCAGAAAAATAACACAAACTACTAAATTAAGTAAGCCGTTTAATAAATATCAGCGGTAATTCTGGTTTTAAACACTAAATAATAAAATATGTATTAATAAATAAATATAAAAATTTCTTTAAAGAAATTTATAATTATCAATGACATTATGAATAATGATTTCAAATAATTAACACGTGGAATGAAATATGCAAGATTTTAAAAGAGATTTATTTCACTTCCTGGAAAAAAAAAGATTTATTAATAATAAAGATGTTATTGCTTTTTTTTTTTAAACGGTTAAACATGTAATATCCATTAAGCTACTCCTGTTGGTAAGAAAACATTTCTCAGGGAATAATCAATTAAAATTAAAATAATATTTCTTCGGCTGCGAAATAATAAATCTAGTTAAAATTAACTTGGTGAGTTAATTAAAAAAAAGTTTTTTGTACTCCTTCAGATTCTAAATTAAGACCAGATATTGAAAATTACACTTACATTTTTTTTTCCTTCAACGTATTATGTAAGAAACAAATTAAATTAAAAAATGATTATATTAAAGAATTAATTAATTCCTTTCAGAAAATAAACAATTAATGGATTTTTAGTTACGGGCTGCAAGGAAAGTAGTTTCTTATTGAAAAATATAAGCCATTGTTCATTTTATATGATAGAAGGATTTATTTTAGGAATAATATTGATGTCAAAAGTTACACTAAATATCAAAGTGCTATTCACAAATTGATAATGCTTCAAGAATGTATTGCTTCATTAATAAACCGTTATTTATTAGTTCCTAAAATAAATAATAAATTGTTTAATTCGACAAAATTTAATGATAAATCTTGCGATTTAAAATATGTGATGAATATAAAACGTATGTTATTTAACACTTATTAAATGTTACATATAATGAAATTAAGTGAGGAAAGTACATATGTTTCACATACTCAAGTAGCATAGCACAATTGACCAATGTCAGAACGGGAGGTCTGGAAGATTGACCAATTCTGACTGAACTTCAAGTATCATTCCAAAATACATGATTTTAAAAAATAATAAGCGTATCGATTAGCATCATAAAACATATTTTTGCACCCTCCCTCCTTTCTTATAAATAAAACATTTTTATTTTAAATCCGTGCAACAACATTTCAAAACTTCCAGCACATGTTATCCAGTATTGGACGAGATTGGCAAATATCTGTAACAACGGCCAGTTCATAACGTTTCATATCGAGATTGTGCAAAGTCGAGCGGTCAGTCAGCGTAGTTCGACTACTGAGGTACTTAAAATCAGAAAGGATCGTCCGCCTTTGTACCAAGGAAAAACTTGACATAAAAACTGGAAAATGAGAGACAAAGTTCACAATACCAAAAGTTTTGGTGGATAAGAACCATTAGGATATAAAGCCCAGATGGGCTACTGGTAATATATATTACCCGTTGGTCCTGAGGCAAAGATTATTCAACGCCAGAGATTGTAGTTTGCCGACTGACTGTCAATCAAAAATTTTTGAGGTTTATAACTTAGAATCAACAGTTTTTTATCAAATATATTGTTGCGTGGATGGGTTCGAAAGATTTGAAGCCAAAGCAGATCAAAACTTGCAGAAATTTATTCCAATGTAACTCTTCGCAGATTCCCTTACAACTTCAGAATTTCTCGTTCTAGTATACTCAATACAGCTCTATACACAACAATAGAGCACAAAACAGCAGTTAAAAACTAGACAACAACTGCTAAGTCACCGCAAAAGACAATGCAATACAGTTCACTTTAGAACTACTCGGAATGTTCACTGAGACTCAGTAATTTCAACTCAACTAACTGACTCAACTCAGTCAACTAACTAACCTACCAACTCCACTCACGGCCGGTCTTATTTAGGAGTCAATACTTCTGGAAACTTCTAACGGTAGATATTTGCAGAACTTTCCAGATCGTAGTCGAAAAGTCCTATACATGTACATGGGGATCGAAAATGTCGCTAAATGGTCGCCAAATTTTGTGACATTTGGCGATTTCTTGCCAACTAAGGCAACAAAAATTAGTCGCCAAAACCGTTGCCAACTTGGCTCTATCCCGCCAATTTGGCGAGATTGCCATTTCCATAATGTTAAATGCCCTGCTCCTTGTAAAACTCGCTTCCCAGCGTTATCTCTGTAAAACTCGTTATCAAGCATCAAGACCCATATTGCAGGGAAGACAAGCTAAGACGAACTATTGCACTGCCTTATGCAAAATGTACATAAATTTTCCTATTTACAAAATTAACACTACGAAATATTTACAAATATACAAAAATTCGTAACAATATTTATGTTCGTATCGCAATAAAAAATTATAATCTATAAAGAAGTGATCGTTTAATTTTGTGTTCAATAATTTAAAGGAGATTAGAGTTTCTTATATAGATCTTATTAAAAAATATATTACATTCATTGCTACTTTCAATTACTCATATGTATACATAGGGAAATGAAATTATAGTATTCGGTCAAAAAAGAAAATCTTTTTTTTTTTGTTTTGTTTTTTTGCATTTCTCCACGTTTTGGAACATCCTGATTTTAAAAAAAAATATCTAGAAAAATTTATGTGTGTATTTATGTCTGTGGGTCTGTGTGTACGTAGTCAGCATAACTCCCTAACAAATTGACCTACAATGTTCAAATTTGGTGAGCGGAATGGTGGTAGCACAAGGACCTACCATTAAAGTTTTCTTCAAAATCGCGCTTGCAAATAAGGTAGCTGCCATTGAAAAAATCATGTTTTTCAATGATTGCTAAAAAACGGCTCTAACGATTTTAATCAAAATCGCTGTGGTAATACCTCTGAAGGTGTTCTAAGCATTCACACCTTCGAAATTCCCATAAAAATGCGATAAAAGTGTAAAAAGTTGGAAAACTAGTGCCTTTAACACAGAGCACTCTGCCCTTGAGCATAGTACATCAAGGATTGATTATTATTATTATTATTATTATTTTTGCTTTTTACCCGCAAGCAAGGACAATGTAATGTCTATCGAATAAATTCCCCAATTTTGACGATTTTGGCATGGTTTTTTTTCTTGCTCATGTAAAAATTATTGCCAAAAACATAGCCAAACTGGTCATTTTATATATATATATATATATATATATATATATATATATATATATATATATATATATATATATATATATATATATAATTTTTCCTTATTAACCTCTTCAGCTAAATTTTAATCATATTTTTCCCCATATTTCCAATTCATACTTCCCAATGAAAAGTCATTGAGATCACCAAAAATCCCCCATCCCTTAGACACCGATCACTCCGCCATGTGCAAATGATTCCGAAGTGGCCCCTCTGCCATCGTTGCCATGGCTACAAATGATGGTGATGCTCCGTCATCTCCCAAGAGCATCATTAAAGCAGAGAGAGCATTCCACCATTCTTTTTGGGTAATGATGCCGCTTCATGATGCGAAATGCCCATTGTTCTAAGATTGCTGATCGTAGAACAGGCGTGACTCCTGCGATTGGAAAACTTTTCTAAGATTGGAATTTTTTGGAGAAATCGATGGATTTTCGTTCGTTTCGGACTTGTCGGTCTTTTTTCATAGCTGCGTTTGGGCTTTTCGTATTGGTACTGGATTTAGACGTGATTTCTAGTTATTGGTCTACATGACTGCACAATGTCTGTTTCTTATAGATTGGATCGAGAACGTTAATGGTGGTAAGGCGAGTGTTCTGGCATCGTTCTAGATGGTCGTGATAGTCTTGTTTTTCTGATCTAAAATAATAAAAAAAAAACGATGCTACACCCAAAGGAACAACCATAACGTATTCAAATTGATATGATTTATTCGAACCATAAATATGATGCACTTATCAACCTGAGAATGAAAATAAATAATTTGATCACGTCTCAATATAAAAAAAAGCAATTTTCTCACTCTTTGACTCATCCATCACAGATTTTTCCACTTTATCATTTAGTCACAACACTGAAAATTGATTCATATATCAAAAAAGAGACAGAAAAGTAAGCTATTCTGATATGAGTTAATAAACTTTAAAAAAGGTCGGAAAGAAATCAAAATAGTATTTAAATATTCCACTTCCAATGCAGTAATAATTCTGGTAATTGGTATAAATGTCAGCTAGTACAAGCCCCATAGAAAAAATATAAGCCCTTCTAATGTAGATTATCCAATTTTAAGGGTTCGAAAAGGGGTTGAGACATTTCAAAAAAGGAATACTTCAATGTTTCACTTCCAATACAATCACAGCTCTGAAAATTGGTACAAATGTCAACAAGGACAAGCATAGAAAATGGAAACTATTCCAATGTCTACCAACAAATTTAAATGGTCGAAAAGAAGTCAGACATTCCAACCAGGGATTTAATTGTGTCACAACTTATATAGTCTCAACTCTGATATTTGCTATAAATGTCAATAAAGTCCAACATGGATAAAGTAAATTATTCCGATGTCGATTATACAAAATTAAGTGGTCTGTAAAGGGTCAAAAGTTAAAAAATGGAAAATATTCAAATGTTTTTCTTACAATATAGTCATAGATCAGATATTTGGTTCAAATGTCAATCTAGGCAATCAAAGAAAGAGTAAGATAATCCGGTCTCGATGTATCAGTGGTCAAAATGGAATCAAGCGTACGAAGTATAGAATATATGAATGCCTTTCGACCTCGCAAATGCCCATCGTAAAATTAGGGAGCGAAGCATGGGTATTCAGCTAGCTTTTGAAATAAAATTTTTAAATATATAATGGTATCTTTAAAATTATGATCTAAGCCATCTGAACATTAACCTGAATATCATCATCGGTTATTTAATTCTTCCCTGTTAAGGATAAACGCCGTTACTATAGTAATGATTCTTAATACACAATTAATCTACCATTAGAAGTTTATTAAATTAAGTCATACTGACATTCTGAATGATCTATTTCATATACGATGAAATATACAGAATTCTGTAGAAAGGAATATCTATCTTTGAAACGATTTAACTAGGAAACAATTATATATATATAGACTTTATAAGAAATTGTAAAATACAGGGTGAGGGTCATAAAAAACTTTGCCGATGTTATTTACCTCTAGCTTAAGTTTTGTTCAACGGATCGAGATGAGATTTCAGGTATAGTTATTCAGAGGTATGAGCTCGGTATTATGTGAATGGCAACAAAATGGCACTCACGGTTACGATTATAGTTACAAAAACTCGAAATTTTCGAATGGCAATACCTACTTTTTTCTATAGCAAAATTCTCAGCACATGTGAGAACCTTAAAGAAGATTGTAACGGTACGTGTATCACCAAAAACCGGCGAGGTTATGCACTCACAAAAAAAAGTTATGCGAACTGCCAACAAAAACATGATCGGGGTGCATGGTTGAAATTTGCATATTTCAGAGGCCAAAGTTCACATGGGTGCCGTCACAGATAATGTTATCGGTTGCTGATTGTCTGGCTATCAGCCTTAACGTGCCCCGATCGTGTTTCTGTTGGCCGTTCGCAGAGCTGGTTTCTGTGGTTGCATTTTTTGTGATACATGTACCGTTCCAACTTCTTTATGGTTTTCGCATGCGCTGAACCTTTTGAGATAGAAAAAAGTAGGTGCTGTCATTCGAAAATTTCGAGTTTCTGTAACTATAGCCATAACCCTAAGCGCCATTGCGTTACCATTCACAGAATCTCGAGCTCATATCTCTGAATAACTATAACTGAAATTTCATCTCGATCTATTTAACAGAACGAAAGCTAGAGGTCCATAAATCAGCAAACTTTTTCTTACGACCACCCTGTAGATGTGTGATGGCTGCATATGGCTTATCGATGAGGCATGTTCTTATTTAGACCGATTTATCAATAAACCAAACTACTGAATGTGCGGTACTAAAAATCCCTTTTGTGTATCTTGAAAACCGATTAGACTGCACTATTCAGTAAAGGGATCATATTGCACTTTTTTATGAAGGAAACGATTAACTCCTTCCGCTATATTCGGATTTTACAAAAAATTATTACCATTTTCAAATATTGTAACTAATATTGTAAAGTGGGGTATTTAAAATTCCATTCTTGTCTATGTCTATTCCACTTGTCTCTTCGTTTCGTCTCTCACTGTTTCACAGTTATGTCTATTCAAAGTTAGATAGTCCTTTCTTAAAGACCTTGTATATGGCATAGAATAATGACTAGAAACATAAACCAGCTATGCATTATCTTATATCGATATACTGATATAAAAGCCATACCATATATTTTAGATGAATATTTGTTGAAATATTTTTCTGAAAAGACCATGTGTACAAAATCAAAAGCGTTTCACAATAAAACTAGGGGAGTGGAGCATCGCACAACTTTCAATTACTCTGATATCACTGATGATGATTTGTGTCATTTACAGTTTTTATACTTCCACCATTCGCTTAGAAAAAATTGCCAGTTTGGCGACTTTTTTTCGATAATTGTTATATGGGTCTTTAAAAAAAAAAACTACGCCAAAAAGGGAATTTTGGTGATATACTTTTCGATAATTCTCATATTATCCTGTCTTATAAGTGAAACTGAGGAGAGGAGAAAAAAAATTATCGTTGATAAGCTATGTTCAAACAAAGAGAACTCTGTGTGGAAGGCATTCGTTTTGCAACTTTTTATGCCATTCAAGCATTTTTTTGTTTTGTTTAGAACACCATAAGAGGCGTTACCATAGCGATTTTGATCAAAATCGTTAGAGCCGATTTTTAGCAATCATTGAAATTCATGATTTTTTCAATGGCAGCTACCTTATGTGCATGCGCAATTTTGACGAAAACCTTAATGGTAGGTCCTTGATCCACAACCAATCAGCACACCAAATTTGAACATCGTAGGTCAATTTGTTCGAGAGCTATGCTGACCATGTACACACAGACATATATTTTTTCAAGATCACTTTTTTAAGATCAGAATGTCCCAAAACGTGGATAAATACAAAACAAATTGAATTTTTTTTACCGAATCCTATACTTTCATTACCCTATGCATTACATATGGGTAATTGAAAGTAAAAAAAAAAAAAAAAAAAAAAAAACATAAATTCAATTGAAACCTTTATGAAAAACCATTACCAAATCATTGAACTTATAGAAATTCTTTATCACCGCAAACCAAATAATAAACTTCTTCACAGCACATTTATGGAAATTGTTTACAACTTTCTACGTAAGGAAGTGCCACAGAATCCGAAATTTTCACATCCCCTTAAGTTTTCCTTTCAACTCAGCCAGAATAATCTTCTTCAAAACATAAACTACAATAGAAACCTACCTCTGAATTTTCGCTTGTCGCATTGTTACTTTTCCTTTTCGCCGAAAAACAATACTCGAAAAATGTTTGCATTCGCTTGGGGCGAGTGGAACGCACAAATTCTAAGCCCCTTACGCTTATATTTTCCAAACAAAAAAACAACAACGCAACTTTGGTATTACAAAACCCCAATCACAAAAGCTAGAAAGGATGCTGCATGTTCTAAAATGAAACCGACATAAATTTAGACTGCTGTAGAAAAGAGGCTTTTTGGAAGAATGGAGGGTGAAATTTTTTCGATCTTGAATTTGAAAGCTCGAGGCCATTCCGCATTTGACATGTTTCTTCGCCAAAGTTTAAGTTTTGAATCATTGTGGAGACAATTTAAATGTCCCGGATGATACCAAAATATTTTTGATGCTTATTATGGAGATAATAAAAAGAAAAAGAAAATTTACGTTATACATCAATAATAAGAAAGAAATGGCAAAAACTATCGGTTGGAAGGAAATGAAAATTATTCCAGGGCTTGCAAATTGTGCGTTTTCCTATTTTTTTTTTTTTTTTTTTCCTAGGGGTAATTGAATATTGTCTAGGAGAGATGTTGATACTTTTTCAAACTTTTTTTTATTTATTTTTTTTATCAAAAGAAACCGAAATACATGTAAAAAGGGTTGAAAACCTTTCGGAATAAATTCCAGTCGATGGATTCTGAAAAAGTGGAATTAAATTAAGTTGAATTAACTCAAGCTTTACATGTATTTGGTTAATGTTAAACTTTTTTAGACGTTAATTTTTTTTTTTAAATCATTCAATATTAAAATTCGTTGGAATTTAGAAAAAAAGTAGTTAAAGAAACACAATATACTTAAAAACTATATATACAACGATATAAATTTAATAAGTTTAAAACAATATAAATTAATTATATATATAACTGTGGTATGCGTATGTGCAAGATTTTGGCATATCCTATTTAGATAGGCAAAACTCTGTAAAACTTTGCTGAGTTCTTATCATTTTGGTACCGAAAGGTCGTATCTTATCTTTAAGTATTAAAGTATCTCTTGTGTTTCATTGAGTTGTATTGAATTATTATTTTGATTAATAGATTTTTGCATTTACTTTTATTGTTTTGCTATTTAGTTTAACTTGTTGTTTTGTTCAAAGTAGTTTTATTAGTATTATATTAAATATTTTACTAGTTTATCTGAAAGGTGTGATTGTTTCGAGTTTTTTCTCATTGATGTAACCTTATTCTTTATGCTGTAAACTTACTGCGCTCACACTCACACATCACATCCTCAAAACTATTTACAAAAAAAAAACTATGTAGGTTAATAATCAACATTTGTATCTAATATTGGAGAAAAATTTAAATTATTTAAATGAAATAGTTCAATTCAGAGTGGTGTAATTTTTAATCTGCATTGTAAAAAATGAAAGTGTTTACTCTTTAGGAGTTGGTACTCTCTACACCGGTAATGTTAATTTGATAGATTTTATGTACCTTTTCCTCAGAAAGTAATTTACATAAAAGCCTAACTTTTTCAATGCATTCAACAGACACTTTTCGGCGCAGTTTGGCCCTATTGTTGCCTTATATCAAATTCAAAAAACCATTCTGCCGACCAAACGGTATAGTGGTTAGCGTGCTAGCTTCTAGATCTCGAGGTTGCGGGTTCGAGTCCCGTGTTAGGAATGGGTGTTTGTAAATGTATTTTGGCTTGTCAAATGACGAACGTTTCTGCGCATTATAGCCCTCGCGTTGCTGACGGCGCCAGATATTCTGAAAACAACCAACCAACCAAAAAACCATTCAAAAGACACTTGTTATTCTACTGAGGAGGGATTTATCCAAAATATTGTTCGTTTGGCATTTTTTCGTCAAAAAAGAACAAAAAAAAAACATACATGTCAAATGACTTTCAAAATACATCATTTTTACATGAAATAAATTAATATCACTTAAAATCTCACTTCAATAAAATAACAAGTGTCTGTTGAATGCAGTGATAAAAAATAGGCTTATGTGCTAATTATTTCCTGGGAAAAAGTTACATTAAATCGTTCAAATTAATATTACTGGTAGAGAAGGTACCGACATCCCTTAATAAACCACCTGATTTATTTGCATGCCTGTTATTGTGCTGGACCTTGTCTCAATTTATTGAGGATTTGGGATTTAGTCTGCCTTTTTTCAGCATTTTAATCCTTCTAAATTACGTTTATTGACTTAATTCAATATTGTTGAAAACTTACGCCACTCAGTATTTAAACCCTTTAAATAAAAAAAATATAGTATACTCTATAGACGATAAATATAACAACTCAATCTGCCTCTCTATGAAAACATTTTTTATTAGCACTCACATAGAAAAATGCATAATTTTCTATTTATATAAATACACCCATTAATTTTCATACTCATACAATAATTTTGCACATGCATATTGTGGTGTTAACCACTATAACAGATTAATAAAAGGCAATTCTTAGACGAAACACATTTAATGAAAACTTTAGGTATAAGCTAGAAAAAAACATTTTCTTGTATATCTACACAAATTGAGTCTCAATATGTACACAGCAACACAAACGAAATTTGAGAGCCAAGTGTAGCCACAACAGTTAAGTGTAATCACTTGTATTTTCCATTGCATGATAAGAGGTGAAGTAAAAACGGTCGATGATTTATTACACATATATAATAAATACTTCATATATACTGTGAAATATTTATTTTAAATGCAAATTTATAACATGTTTCAAAGGATAAATTAATAATCTGTCATAAAGTAATATTGTTGATGAAGGATAACTCATTTTGATCTGGGTATGTACAATATATTTTCAACGGGGAGTGTGCATTCAAAGTATTCCAATTTTCAAATATAAAAAAACATTCCATTTATAAAAACACATTTGAAGTATAATTTAAACATATTATATCGAAAAAATAATATAATCTATATGGTTGCTTAGTATAAAATAATTAAACCACGCGTTAAATAATATACATATCGTAACTAACATTTTAAAAAATGCAAGGATATCTTCAATTAGTTAATTTTTATTTTTAACAGATTTCAGAACTATTTAACTGTCTGTATTAATTAAAGTTAATTTTTTCCTGTGTATTAATTTTTGCAGTAAAAATCCTCGGTAGTTTTAACTTAAGGTTTATGTACATCTTTCAAACATATAATTATACTAAAACTATCACTTAAATAGCCATAAAAAGTGTATGTAATTATCAATACAAAAGCAAATATCCGTATTCTGTGTACTTATTATTATAATAAAGTATTAAAAGTCAGAATGCTTGGGAAATTCATTTAAAATTTATTTAAAAGAATTCTTATATATACTCTTAGTATCTTTTTATTTTTCTTCATAGGCAAGTTTTTCAAAGGTACGGTTGAGTGGAGATAGAATAATTTCTCCTGAAGTAAAACAATGAATGATAGAAATGTGATATGGAATTTGATGAATAATATTTCAGCCATTTTTTGGTGATTTATCTTCAGCTTTTGTCAGATTTCTGATTAATTTTCTTCTGAATAAAATTGTATATATATATAAAATCAATAATTTTCTACTCAAAATTAAATTAAATTATTGATAGTTGTTGCATTATGCTTTTTATAAGTATTCACTGTAATACAGGTTGTCCTAAAAAAGGTTTACACTCTTTAAAAATTAATAAAAATAAAATTTAAAAAATAGAACACGTTAGAAATGCACCGTTTGGTGCATTATATACTTGGAAAATAGGAAAATGTAATCTTATCAATTTTCAAAAGTAATAACAAAATTCATTAACAAATGGTACTTGTTATTAAAAAATCTCAAAACTAATTAAAAAAATAAAGTCTGCACAGGTTGTGAAAATATAAAACAATTTTTTAAAATTGCCACCTTGAAAGGAATAGCGCTATTAAAATACGGTTTTTTTTTTTTTTTTTTTTTTGTTTTTTGCGACATGACCAGACCGTTTAAACTTTTTCCTCATTCAAAAGTGCAACATGTTGAGTAATTTTTCAATGTTTTTTTTTTTTAAATTGATGGATAAATTCCTTTTGAGACATCCTGTTTATGGTGGCATTAATTAGCATATTGATTTTACTTTAGAACTGTTTATTTTTGATGTTCGAGTACAATATTATTACTATGAAACTCCGATTAGATCCCATTATGTACTTGCCATACAGTGTATCACAATAATGTTATTATGGGTTTATTTCTTTAATTGTTAGAGTTAAGAGATAAGTGTAAGTTGCAAAATTGCTCAAAATTAGTTAAGGAATCATAAGAAATAGTATGATTATCATCGGCAATTTTTAAAAAAAATTATAGATTTTTTTAGTAAAACAGCATTTTAAGGAATAAAGGTCAATGACAAAAATGTGTTTCTTTGACTAAATAACAACAAATTTAGAAATAAATTACCATTTCTGTAAAATCAACAGAATTCGAATTGATGCCTTCTCATTCGGTCAATTTTAAAGATAGTGTAAATTGTTTTCATTAATGCGATTTAACAACAAGAATTCTTTTGTAATTTACCTTCTTTTCGCTAGATGATCTATAATATAAAAATAAAAAATAAGTATTTTTAAAAATTCACTATCCATAATTATCATATTCGTTTCCTTATTATCTATAATTCTCTAAATTTAATAATACTTTAAACTATAATCCATAATAAATTATTTTCTCACTATTCAGTTAATCAGAAATAATATTCATTTGCCTTTATTAAATTGAATTGTTTATTATATTCATCATTTTTAACGAGAACCTTTCAACATCTAGTTATGATAATAATAATGAGAAGCTTCTTCATAATTTATGTAAATCAATTTTCATCAAGGTATATAGCCTTCATCAAAGAAATATATTCAAAACTTAAACTTCATTTCAACAAATTTAAGAATAGCATAGATGCCCATTTTAAGTAAAAAAAATTGGAATGCTTATAAACTATACTTTTTGATTCTTTGTTTTCATTTGCCAATGCCGAATCTCGTCATTTAATGCTATGAAATGCAAAACCCGATACGCTTCAAATGAACGCACTTTTAAGTGTTTCCCTGATGGCATTTAATGGTAAAACTTTTAAATGTTTGACGAAATCTGCTTGAAGTTACACTTCCAAATGTCTTCCGTTATCGTATAATGAGATCGGCAAGCGCCGGTTTTGAATGTCTGATAACTTTTAATGTAGTAAGTCTGCATTCAAGTATGCAGAGATTAGATTCGAATGACTGATTAAACTATAATTTCCTTTAGAATAAATATCGGTAGATTTAGCCACATCACATCTAGGCATGCGTAAGGGAAAAAGATGATGGAAAATTGTTCACATTATAAAACAACAAAAAATCTATCGATTTCTTTTAAATATTTTAATAAGGAAAAAATCGACTTTCATGATAAAAAATGGTAAATAATAATGAAATCAAATGAAAAAGGGGCATTTTAATCGAATTTAAAAATTATATATATATATATATATATATATATATATATATATATATATATATATATATATATATATATATATATATATATATATATATATATATATATATATATATACACCACTTCATCATGATTTGGATAAAAACAATATGATTCTGAAACAAAATACAAAACGTTACATTATTATCTAATTAAAATAAGAAAAATGCTTGTTAATATGCATCGTGATATTCTAAAATTAAAACAGTAAGCCTAAAAGTAATTATATATGCCAATTTAAAAATTGTTAAGAAGATATAGAATACTAAATCTGCCGAACATCCACAATTTTTTTACTGCTTCAAAAATATATATCAATAGACCAAAATTGAAAGAAATCAAAAGTTAAGCTCTATGTGATTTATAACTTTTAATAATAAATAATTAGAACCATGGCAGTGTCTTCTCAACCATGCTCATCTAAAACTTTTAAGGGGAGTCGGAGTTTAAGAATGTCAAAATATCAATTTTGAGTTTAGTATTGTAAAAAAAAAAAAAAAAAAAAAAAAAATGAATCCAACTTTTCAAAAAGTTTTAATCTTGGTAAATTAAAAGTATTTTTTGTACATTTTTAAGTAAAGTGTCATGCATCGATTTGTATTACCGTTATCAGATTTAACAGGCCATATCTCCAAATGCAATTTTTGGAGACGTAAGGAACATTTAATAAAAAAATTATTAAAGATACATGCCTAAAATTTTTAACATATATTCTTACCAATATATATCACAATTTGAGTGTAGCATTTTTTAATACTTTTGAAATTAAAGATTGCCACAAAAAATGAAATTTTTTTAAAATTCTAAAAAATGTCAGACCTTTTAATTTTTTTTTAAGAAACTAAACAAAACACTTTAAAATGCTACTCTCAAATTATGTAATATATTGGTGATAATATGTGCTAAAAATCTTTAACAGTTTTTAAGTAAATTTTCCTTACGTCTTCTAAATTGCGTTTGGAGGTATAAACCGTTAAAGTTGAAAACAGTAATACAAATTGATAAACCAAATTTTTTTTTTGTAAATATGTAAAGAATACTTCTAATTTAGCGAGAATAAAACTTTTTCCACTGTCAGATTCAAACTTGTTTGCAGTTTATTTTATAATAATTTTCTCACAATTGACTTTTGGTATTCTTAAACTCCGACTTCCCTTGTAAGTAAAAATGTTTTTGGTGATGATATGTTTCAAAACTTTTGAACTTTACATCGAACAAACTCTAAAATCATATACTATAAATGCATTAATATTTTCACTTGCATTTTTAATTAGATACCTAATTTTTTTTTTTTTTTTTTTTCAGTTATTGATGTATTTTATTTAAAATTTTCTAGAATTTTTTTTCAGTTTTAATAAAGTATTATAGCAAGTTTTGGATTTAAATTTTAAAAAAAAAAATATTCTAATTCTGTTAAAGAAAAATTAAATGGAAAATATATTTTCTGAATTTTTGTGAGTTACATTTCGTAAAAAAAATTGTAAATTAAAAAAAAAAATGGATTTATATTGGATTTTGGACTATTATTTTTTGGATTATTTAAAAATATCACCAAAACAATTCAAAATAACTACTTTAGTAAAAGAAAATGTTTATTCTATTACATTACACGATGTGCATCTCCCCCTAAACATTTCAGAATCATTCTTTTTACATTAGAAATTTTATATGTTGTGTCCTATACACGCCTTAACTAGAAATAAAAATATTATTTACTTGTGCACAATTCTCAGATAGATTAATTTTCACAAGTACAAATAATATAATAAAAAGATACCTAAAGTAAAGAATTTATACTTTTTTTAGCAATGTTTAATGTAAATATTAGCTTTATATATGCCAAACCTTTTCAAACTTCATTAGGGATAATTACAGAGAGAATATGGAATTGTTAAACAGGTTATGGAATCGAGGAGTATATAGAATCTAAACGAAAAATTCCATTAATGCAATTTTTATATTCTTTACACTCATGCCATATAAAGCATTAGACCACTTAAAAAAACTCGCGTCTGTCCAATTACCATGAATACATATTAGTTTATCATTCATGGGTTTACAGTTAATACGTGAAACAATTTATTTTGCAACTGCCGTTTCTTACGAAAAATAACTAACACATAAAATTAGGTTTAGAAAAATGTTCTTCGAGCAAATTTAAATAGTTTGTGACAAGAAATGCATTTTACTATTGCATGATAGCTTATCATTAGCAAACTCAACTTAATTTAAAAACAAACTAAATATCCAAGAGATCATAAATAATACAGCGTGCTAGGATAACCTTAAATTCACGAAGGCTTACATAATACATTGATTAAAACAAACAGTGCCCCTCCCCCCCACACACACAAAAAAAGGGTTTAAATAACTATAGTTAAATATTTATGATAAATCAATTATCTTTTTCGAAATGCGTTGTGTTTCTGAAGTAAAAAAAGAAGGAATTTTTATAAAACACATTTTTTCAATTATTGGATGTACATCATTACATGCATCGATTATTTAATAGTCTATCATTGTAGTGAGACAACGTCATGGAACATATCCATGAAGAATACAGGTATAATTAAATATTGTACTTTTATAATAAACCATTTTTAAATACTTCATTTCTGGTAAATAACAGTTATATACAGAGCTTGCATTTGAATTGCAGTGTTCGTCCATGTTCCAATATGTTACGTTTCAATATATTTATATGTATTACAAATTATTTGTATTTCTACAAAAGAGCAGCAATAGCACTGATAACTTTTTTTTATTTAACTTATATATATATATATATATATATATATATATATATATATATATATATATATATATAGCGTCTCCTAGAAGACTTTTACCTGGATTATTCTTTAACTATTAGTGATAAGCACTCAGTATAGATTATAAACAATCCGTCTAAAATAAGGTAAGGAGTCACAAACAGATAGTGGAACTTTCAACGGTAATGTGTATTTAAGTTACAGAATATTTATTTTTTTGCGGCCATTTTGGAGGAAAATGTTAATAGCAAAATACTTCCTTAGATAAAATTACATCGATGAATAATTAAAAATCTACATGCAAAATGAAATGAAGTAGCACTAATCCAAGAACGTGACTTAGACTATTCTAGATGAAGAAATCAAAGCCGTATCCATGGGGGAGACGAGTTTAACCCCATCCAACCCAAATATTTTCCTTTATGTATTAAGCATTAAATTAAATAGTTAAAACAATAAACTACTATAAATTAAACTACTCGGGCGTGTAATTTCCAACTTCTTTTATAAATACAATGGGAATTGATTGTTTGGTTCCCCCTTTCCACAACCCTTTTCATTTTTATGTAGATGAGTAAAAAAAAACTTCCCTCCCCCTTTTTCTTGATATGAAAATCTAGTTACTACCTTGAAAGACGTTTGTGCAATGTTCCCAAACAATCATTATAATGGTGAGCGTTATACTTTTGAATGTTATATGTTTCAGTACGTTCTAAATACAGAGTGTTTATTTTCTTATAAATGTTGTTTTACTTAAAATTTAACTTTTTTTAACTATAGGAACTGTATAGGAATTAAAATTCAGTAATTTTTAAAGTATATTTTCCATTAACATTATTTAAACCTCACACAATATTTACTATTTCATACCTCATTTTTTTTTAGTTTAATCATTTTTGTAAATATACAGTCATACATTTTTGTAAGAATATATTTTTGTAAAAATCACCTCTCCCCACTTATCTAATAGTTTAAAAATAAATCTCGGAAAACCTTATTGTACCTTTTTACAGTTTATAATAATATTTTTTTTTTCGAGGATTGCTGCTTAATGCAGATAAAGAGTGTCCCAAAGGGTATTTAAAAATTTAAAATAAAATGCAAGATGGAATAAAGTGTTCTACTTGTTACATTCTACTTGCGTAACTACAGTATTTTATTCCTCAGTTTTCAAAAATCGTTACAAATTTCAACAAAAGATGGCACTGTTAAATGAAATATTGGACTGAACATGTTACAAAATCTATAAAACAATTGCGTCATGTTGTTCCTGGTTGGATTGGTTTACACGTTCAACGACCTATATTTGTGCACAACTTCTAATCAAGTCGGGACCTACAGCTTAACACGGATTCCGAACCACAACGAACATTCATGCCTAGCCCGGGATTTGAACACGGTACCTTTGGCATGCGAAGCCAGAGCGCTAACCCCACAGCCATCAGTTGGGCCATGTTGTTGCTGGAAATGGTGGTTATTTTGAAAGCATCGTTTTGAAATTTTTACAACATGTTCAGACCGCTCTTTTTTTCCAGTTTTAAACAACAGCGCCATCTGTTGGAGTATTTTGTAACTATTTTTGAAAATTAATGGTAAAAAATTATCTAGCCTCCAAGTATAAAAAATCACACGCTACATTTTTATAATGTTCCGCATTTTTTTATTTTTTTATTTTTTTCTTCTTTAAAATTTAAGTTCTTTTTTTAACTATCCTGTATAACCTACACTGTTAAAAATGTTATTCCATCTTGCACCAAAATATAGTTTCCATTTATCTGCAACCAATATTTAGTGCTTAATTTCACGGTTTAATGTAAGCACCATTAAATCGTGAAACTAAGCACCAAATGTTGGTTGCAGCTAAATAAGAATCAATTTTTGTAGGCGAGATTGAAGAAAATGTTAACAGTATATATCGGATAACTTGTATTGAAATGTGCATGCCTTATTAAATTTTTTTGACAACAATAACCTGATATGTAATTCTTAGCAAATATTATATCTAAATACTATGAGTGTTTCAATATTTTGGTTGGGTTTCTAGCCAAGACAGTTTACAGATATAATGGAATAGACTCATTGTATATTTGTAAAGGATATAGAATATAACCATTAGCAAATCGAAATTAATATTTAGACTAATGTAAATGCAAGTAATCCCATGTTTGGTTGCTTAAGCATGCATTTCCAATACATACTAAATATACAAGATGGGCATGGTTAAAATTGGAACTCTTACAATTGATTGGATCGTTTAGAAATTAACCGATTATTTATTGATTTTGAATACATTCTATTAACCATAAGAAAATTATTCTTAAATTTAATTAATAAAATAAAAATACATAAATAAATATTGAAAGATCATGACAAATAAAATATTAAAATTGTTTTTTTAAGAATTTAAAAATTTAATTTTTGTAAATGTCAAAAGCATTAAAACATTATTAAACTTTTACAATCAAACTAAATCAATCAATATAAATAAACCATTTTTTTTTCATTTTTTTTTTTTTAAATATTATTTCTTTTTACAAATAACTCTTCAAGAACAAGAGTTTGAAGACATCTCTTCCCAATGGACAATTCTCGCCTATTTTAAAAACGAGTGAAATTAGTTTATATTTATGAAGAATTTCTTTCTGATTCCAAATATTTAAGCAAAAGTTCTTTAAAAAAATTAGTTATTTAAATATTAAGAAAAGAAATTATCTCAAAATCGAGCCAGAACCAGTCCGATCAAAACACTCAGCAAAATACGTGACGTCAAGGGTTTCTACAGTTTCTATGGTTATCGTGAGGTTTCTGCCACAGAGTTGGCGTTGAAATAATTGGCATGGGAAGGCCATTGCTATATTCTGTACAGGTTGGCGTAGAAACTTGCAAATCTGGTTTCCGCTGACGCATTTCAAGCTAAGATGTTTGCGAAGCCGGGACTTCACATTAAATGTCAACAGAATGAATTGTTTTCTCGCCAACGTCAAGAAAGGTAATTTTGATCGCAAATTTAAAAAAAAAAAAAAAAAAAGCGCATTATGCAGAAACTTTTTGTGTTTATGGCCTTTTCGAAACATTTAGAATTCAATAAAAAAATATTTTTAAAAATGCGGGAATTGTCCATTATCAAACTAAAATTTCTCCATTCATGATCTTAAGAAGGTAGCTTCTTGAAGTCCTTAACAAGATACATTTTTAGGTGGTGGTAAAGTTTTAAGTACCCGCTTAATATTTATTTTTCCAACTGTCTAAATAGTATGGAGATCAATTTAAAAGATTGGATAAAACTGATTACTCGAGAAAAATATTGACATTTTGCCATTACACCTTAGTGTCACTTTTTAGTACATTATCTAAATTCTTATATAATTTTATCAATCGTAATACTATTTTTGAACTCTAGATAAGGGGGTCCGATACCGAAAAAAAAAAACTTTATTTATATATATTTTTATGTCAAAAGTTTATCTTATGTATGAGATACTATTTATATATCTTTGAGATACTGTTTTTTTAAATATTGTGTTTAGTTATTTTTTAAAAAATTAAAAACCAATTCAAATCCATAATAATTGATGTTTGCGTATTTTGATATTAAGTAAAGAAAAAAAAAAAAAATTTAAGTGAAATCTTTCTGTAGTACATAATTATACAAAGAAAATTTTGTCTTCACAAATTTTGGTAGGTGAATTAGAAAAATTTCAAAATATTCTTAAAGGCAAAGTATTGACAATTTTGCTTTTATTTTATGTTATCCTTTACGCTAAATGTTATATTTTAAAACAGAATTAAAAAAATAAATTTCTGTGAAGCAAAATGTTTAAATCTATATAAATTAAATGCTCCAAAAATTTGAATAGCCAATTGTTAATGGTTCTGGAGATATATCGATTTCAATATGCAACATCTGTAAAAAACACTAGTGTTCGAAAAACGCACTTTAAGCAGACGCTTCAAGGCGTTACGCCCATTAGTGATGTTTAAATAACAGGTAATTTTGTGGCATTCTAATCACCGGAGGAATAAAGTAAAAACATAATTTTCTTCAAGAATGTATGAACTATTTTTTTGTATAATCAGAAAAAAATTTGGGATTTTTGACGAAATTTTGGTTCTGGACACCCTTAAACTCTATTAAATTTCTCATTCTAAAAATTTTCTTCTATTATTATTATCATATACTGGGTGATTTAAATATCATTTTATTTATACCACATAATACAACTGAAAACATTTCAATTAAAGATTACAAAATATAGATCGTTTTGAATAACTTATTTTAGAAATTTTTTCTATAATTCGTAATTAACTTTTTATTCTAAGGTCACCACTGAATGTTTATTGTTTAGATTTTTAAAATATTCAATAATATTTTACAACACCATCCAATCAATGCCCCAGCTAAATATCCTTCTCCTTTCTTTGAAGTAGGAAGAACTACCTACCTCAATTATATATTTCGTTGACGAATTCTCTGAGGAGTATGAAATACCAAAACTGATAAATTTAGTCAATAACTGAATTACAAACTATAAAAATATAACACGAATACAGTTAATTGTATATGAGATATTTCATTAAGAAATCAAAAACAAAAATGGAATAGATTTTTAAGAAAATGCCTTTTTTTATGAAAAAAAAATATGTTTAAATGGAACTATTTACATTATCCATGAACGCACACAAACTTAAAGGACGCACGCTATACACTCATTAGCAGAAAAATGTGCACTTACACATTTAGGATGAAATCCAGTTTTGTAAATTATCGATACAAATGCAAAGATTGTCTGTACTTTTGAATAATTTCACAGTAAAATTTCACATCTTCCTTATATTCAAAATATATTTCTTGTTGTTGTTGTGGCTTATCCTCCAGAAGTCAGACAAGGTTCATTAGACCGTTGACCTTAGGAGAAGTCTGTTGAGTTTGACATTTAGAGCAGATTGCAAAGATCGATCATCCTTCTCTCGAAAAACGAAAGACTTTTTGTGTGATCTCTTACTAGTCTGGATATTGAAGTTGAAGAGGCTCTGTCACAATTGAAAATGAAAGAAGAGCTCGGCTCTTTGCCCGCATACATGTGATGGCTGAGAGGGATCCTCGATATCTTTTTCGAAAATTCAGAATCAACTATGGATTGATGTTCTAAAAAGGTAGACTGAAGAGGAATCAGGGTTGTGGAGGCAGATGGGCAATTTATCCTTTGGTTTATCAATGTAGATGCCACTATCAGCGCGGTCGTCTAGTTTACTGTCGTCCGTGAAGATTTTTATGGCAATGTATATGGTAAAATATTTTTGTTAAGGTTTCACTGCCCAATTTGTTTACCTAACTTAAATTGCATATGTTAATGAAATTTATATTGAAGCAATGCAAGTATTTTCTTTATTTTCCATACCAAATTTAAATAATTAATTTTTCTATTTCGTTTTTTCAATTTCAAATGCATTTTACTATTAGTACCCAATTGAATCCTTTCCCAGACAAAATAATAGTAAGCGAAGCAATACATAGATATGTTTATTTATATTAGATACTACGAATACACTATATCGATAAATTAAATTAAATTAAATTAAATTTGCTATCATAATTAAATTATTTATTACAATGTGCGGCTATTAAATTACAGAACTGATATAATATATCCGAAATGTTTCCGAAAAATACTATGTGACTTCCATACCAATAAAATATGTTTCGAAATAATCTCTATCCACCAAAATGCACTTTTTAGGTCGGTTGTAGAAGTTTCGAAAACGACTTTTAAAGTTGCCATGGATTGGTGCAATTTAAAAATTTTGGCTTCATATTTTCATTATTTAAAAAAAGAAGCTAATTTGGGGATATTTTTGGATAATACTTTTTACATTGGCAACCTCCCTCCCCATAACGACAAAATCGGCAATACATTATCTTTTCTCGTAAGAGCAACAGAGGATAAGCAGTCATTGACGGGCAGTGCTCAAAGCAAGAGAGCTCTGTGTTGAAAACATTCGTTTTTCACTTTTTTACGCCTTTATCACATTTCTACAGGAATTTTGGAGGTGGGGAATTTAATACCACCTTAAAAAGCATTACAACAGCTGTTATAATCAAAGTTGTTAAGGCCGTTTTTTGACAATTGCTGAAAAACATATTTTTTCAATTGCAGCTACTTTATGCACATGCACATGCACACTATTGACCAAAACCTTAATGACAAGTCACATGGCTACCACTAACCCATACGGTAAAGTTGAACATCGTAGGTCAATACGTTCGGTAGTTATGCTGACCACAGACACCTACACACAAGTAAGCAAACATGTTATTCTATTTCACTTTTTTTTAACTCAGCACGTTCCAAAACGAGTAAAACTGCAAAAATTAAACAAATTTAAAAATTTCAACATTGTGTACCCTATATAATCTCAAGCGTTTACTGATGGTTCAAAGACATTACAGTTGATCTCAAACATTTACTGACGGAGATTCCCAGTGACTCACCAAGAAAAAGTCATAGAATACAAACGTTCCCAATTAGTAGAAATGAGTAGATTGCCATGCTTAATATCTAATCTAAAAGACTGAGAATACACTGGCTTTGCTTTTAGAGAAAAAATTGGCTATTTGATAAAAGTGAACGGCAAAAGTATACTTAACACTATAAGGAGTAACATTACTGAACATGGAGGATGCAAGAATAAAAAAAAATTCACCTGATTTTTGAGAATTGGACAGCTTTTCACAAATAATTTAAAACTATACACATACAGCAACATCACCAGACAAAGTGGTTGACTTGAGCTTCACTTCAGCTCTGGTAAAAAAGACTTACTGTTATCTGTACTAAACTCCAACTTAACTTGACATCACTAGACGATAGATCTCCACCGTGCTCATAGGCAATTAATCCATTTTAACGGAGTGAAGACATAATTCTCGCCAAACCTTATAGCCTTTTGTTCTCTACAGGGTTGTAGTTTGGCAAACATTATGCTTTCACGCCGCCAAAATGAATAAATGCCTATGAGCACTGTAATGATCTACCGTCTAGTGATGTCAAGTTAAGTTGAAGTTTAGTATAGTAGAATTTTAATCAAGTTAAAGATATTCCATGGAAGTTACCTCAGCACCCCATAGACAACTTATGTACTTAAAATAAAATGGTAAAATAAATTAAAACTTATATTTCTTTGTGATTAGTTAATTATTTATATAATAAATAAATACTTAACCCATATTTTTCCACAAATATATTATTAATTAGGTTTATTTCTTCAGTTAACACTAAAAACAACAGCGGTGGGGACTTTCCATAGAGGTTCATATCCCATACTTCGGATTAAAAAAAAAAATAATAATAAGTATGTAAAATAAAGACTGAAAACATTAAAATGTAAACTTTTTTTTCTACTTAATACCAATTTCCTCACTTAAAGGAATAAATATTAATTCAGTAAAAGCACAGACCCTGAAATTCCCCCTTCATTTCAGATTCGTCCATTTATATAAATCTTTTATATACATTGTCAATTTTTAAGCACAATTGCAACTTCCTGAAGGCAGATCGAGTTTTTATACGGCTTGACCACTACGAAGAAAATATACATTTCTAACCACAAGCTAATTTTTCTTCTGGCCCTCTCAAAATATTTTCTTCCACAACGAGTGTAACTGAAAAGTTTCATATGTATTTAATGAAGGCAAAGCGTCTTTTTTCTGACAGTGACAGATCGCAAAACGTGATAAAATGCATTTTCATCAACATCAAATCTATCTTCCAAGTTTCAGCTTGATGGATTGACGTCAAATGTTAGTAAGCCCTTCGCAAATTTGTTCACCACATACATACAAAAAAAATCGAAGTTAATATAAAAAATTGAATAAATCATTACTCAGACTTCTCTTTATCACAAGTTCTAAATTTTTGTATTCAAAAGCTATCCGTCGGAAATTGAGTTAATTTTTCAATATAGTGATACTAGCGACATTAAAAAATACAGTAATTGTCCTGAAATAAGTAAAAAGTTCATATATTTCCATTTAAAATGTCCATGATTGTAACAACCTTTTCAAATATCCTAACATTTTAGAAAATCTCGATTAAAAAAATCTAACTAAATGCACAGGTATTTGGAAATGAGCAAATTAAAATTTTGTAGAATCTTTTCAGTACTTTTCTGTAAGATTTTTCCGGAAATATTTATTTTACGTTTTCTTAAGGTACTTAACCACCTTATAAATTTAAAAAAAATCCATTTTTTTATTTTTTATTTTATCAATACTTTCCAGGGTTTTATGGTTCAGGAGTAGCAGATTAACAAATTGTAAGTGAAAAAATTTGATTTTTTTAAAACTATTTGAAAAACATAGCGAGTAAAATCTTTAAAACGCTTTTTTCTCAAAACTACTTTTTTTTCAAAAGGCGGACACTGAATCTCCGAAACTACTAGGTCGATTAAAATGAGTTTGGTCTTGTTTTGTTCGTTGAGATGTTTTGTATGCCAATTTACCACATTTTTCCAAAAAAAAAATTAATTATAACATTGTTTTTTTTAGCAAAGAATAGTGAAAAACAGGGGTGTTTTTTCAACCTTTTTTTCAAACATCAGCCATTTTTTTTTTATAATTTATTTTTGGTAATTTGTGGTAAATTGTCACGTAAGGAACCTTTCTTTTGAAGATTTTGTTTTATTTATTTTTTTGTTTCAGATTCACCAATCCTGAGATTAACTGTTCGCCGTGGGACACCATTTTTTTTGAGCCCTCGAATTTAGCACCTCCTGAATAGTTGTTAAGAAATGAAATTGGAAAAAATCTACTATTTTTGTATTCTATAAGCTTCAAATAAAAGTTTAAAAAAAAATCATTGTAATATCTTGTACAGGATCTGAAAAAAAAAATTATTGAAAATGTTGTATTTTTAAGCTTTCCAAGGTGGTTAGTACCTTAAAGGGATTTTACAAACTAAGAATCGTTACCATGTTCTCGACAAGCTAAACCGACACAGAATACTTCACTTATTTATTAAGATTTTCTGCTAAATTTATAAGTATATAAATACTCTTCTATAGATATATTTCTACAGTTTTCTGCGTAAAATCTACAAACTACATCTATTATATGAATGAAATTGAGTTTATGAATGAAATTTCTAAATTAGTAAACATGATCAATAAAATTGGCTTCGGAAATATTCTACTACTGGGGAGAGTAACATCCAAGAATAGTATTGTAGATTACAACATAGCACCCAATAGCCACAACTACACTGGGAATAACTCAAAGCCACTTTCGTGTGCCCGTCATTTGAGATCAAAGCCATGGAAAATGGCATTTCCCGCCAATACCAGCTACGCTTCGAATATGAAAGGCTTAGAGATCATCATTACTATACCTTCCGGGGCTTGCGTGTTGCCACTTTGGGGAGAGAAATTCAATAAAACGGGTTGATACCAGAGATTTTTTCTCTCTATAACGGGATTTATAAGATGGAATGGCATTTAAAAGTAGAAGAAATTTGAAACGGAGGAAATGAGATTTCTTGTTGGCGATCAGTGGAAGAACTTTCATGATTTTTTTATTTTTTTTTAATATTTTTTTTTAAGTGGGTTTTGTGGTGATAGCAGGTGTTTCTTTTGGTGAAGAAATGACCCAAATAGTTTAACCGCAACACAAATATCAATAAAAATTATTTTATTCTTATCAATCTAGAATGAGGATGTAGAATTTGTTCTCTATGTCGACCGGTAGCAGGACTTTAAAAACTTATTAGGAAAAATTAAATGAGTTTTTGAACAAATAAATGAGTTTAGGAATAATAACTTTTAACACTGTAAAATTTATATTTCCCTTTATTGTTATTCAAGTGTTGTAAATTACCTTTTATTTGATAAATATAACCCTGAACTTGGATGACAATAAATTAAATTTTTGAATTGAGATTTAATGTTTGTGTAATATTTGCACATATTGTTATATGAATTATTATGTATACATTTTTTAATATGTATTTATGGTGCTCACTTCCCGACTCAGAAAAGTATCTTGGGTAACATCCCTAGTTGAGTTGTTGTAATATTTACAGTGGTTATCCTGCACTGAGCACGTACCTGATAAAAAGTCGAAACAAAAAATCACATCTGGCACCACATGACAGTCTTCACTGCGATACGTTTCATTGCACCCACGTGACACACGTCAAAGATTTTTTCTGTCATGCTCCCATTCGACTCACTGCAGATTCAGTACTATGGGGGCCACTTCAAAACCACGAAACTTCTTGGATAATAGCATTCACTTATGTAAAAAAGGGTTATACCTTCGAGCCTAGCTTGGTAGATATCATGCTTTTTTTTAATTCCGTCTGGTCCTTGGAACTCCCCACATACACTCCAATATAACAATTAAAAAAAAATATTACAATAACGAATCTCAAAACATTACGTTGATTAGAACTACTGTATTTAATTAAAGTATTACGCAATATTACTACATAATATTTAGAATGTTTTGTATTGAAACCAGCAATGTCGTAGATATTCAAAGTCTTCATTCCATTTGAATTTTGACCAAATATACATGTCTGATATATTGTTCCATTCGAATTTTATTATTTACAAATACTAAACAATGATTCAATATATAATTCATTGCTTCGAAATGATATTAAGTCTACAAATTAGGTCATATTAATCATGCAAAGAAACACTATATTTCAGACAAAAATTTGAAACTTAGCAATGCAAGTCAAATTTATTTTGAAATATTTACGACCACATAAAGTTGAATAAATATTTAAAAAATCAGATACTTAGTTAAGACAATAGATTATTTATTAGGAAAAATAAGGTAAAGTACTTAGCTGTGTTAATTTTAGAAATAAGCTTGTATTAAGTTCTGCGATTTATTTCAATTTGTGTTTTCCAAAAACCAATAACACTCCGGAGGACATTTTGACATCAATTTAAAACGAGCGACTTCAATATTTGTCCCCAGAAAGTAATTCCATTCCAAATCAATACGACTAAACTTCCCCAAAGCAAAATATACAGGAAGAAATATTTGACAAACTTCAGAAAATGAGGACCAAAATACGAAACATACTTTTTCCAATACCGAAAAGCGCACCCTGCTTAATTTCTTTTTTATTGATCTAGATACCAAATATGAATATTTCCCTTTCATGACGCATACAATTTTTTTTTAACATTTCTATTTGAGCTAGAAGATTTTAAAAAAAACTACACCTTTTCCTAGTTATTTATTTTTGAATTTCCTTCCAAAACACATCCAACGATCGAAAGGTCTTGGCTGAGTGTAAAAGAAATGGCACATGTTATTATTTTATTTTGAAGTATTTCGCTTACTACCTTTTTTTTTTTTTTTTTTTTTTGTATATAATCTAAACGCATGCTTTATATTTATCTTCCGTCTTAGCTTTTCTATCAACAAGTCTATTCGTCTAAAGATTATTGAGAGGAAAGGTATGTCTGATATTTGTCGACAAACAGTTAGTGTTCCAAATAAGACAACATTTTTTATTTATTATCCGTGAATATTTTTTGAATGAATTCTGCAGAATAAACTGAAGTGAATAGAGTGTTATGATTTTATTCCAACTAGAGCTGATTTAGTTGAATTTATATTAAAATTGAGGTTGTTATTTAAAAAAAAAATTGCGTTCAGTAAATATAATTCAAAATATGAAATTTCGTTTCGAAGATATCACATATTTAAAAAAAAAAATGATATTCAAAATATTATTATAGATAACGTAACTCACTAAATTCAATTATTATTATTCCAAAACTACAGTCAGTAAATATAATCCAAATTCGAAAAATATTTTACTTGCAAAATAAAATAACGCTGTTCAAAATATTTACTCATATAAAGTGACTCACTAAAAGAATTTATTATTTTTCAAAATTTTCATTCGGTAAATATAATCAAAAATATGACATTTCTTTTGGGAGATAACAGATCAAAATAAAAATTAATGTTCGAAATATTTTGTTAAGAAACATAACTTACAAAATGGAATTAGTATTTTTCAAAAATACATTTGGTTGTTATAATTCAAAATATGAAACTTCATTCGAAAAATATTTCACCTACAAAATGAAATAACGTTGTTCAAAATATTTACTCATGTAAAGTGACTAACTGAAAACAATTATTATTTTTCAAAATTTTCATTTGAAAAATATAATTTAAAAAAGGAAACTTCATCTGAAACATCTGAAGATATTTCACATACAAAATAACATAAGAATATTAAAAATATTTACTTATGTGTGATTTCTGGTTAGTTTTTCTTTTTTTGTGAGTGTATGACGATCCTTTTTTTCCCCTTTGATACAAAATCTAAATTGATAAAATAAATACCAATTTAAAGACTAAGACTTCCGATTCTAACAAATAGTTTATTTATAAATACACAATATGCTATTTGTGTGAAAATAGAAGTTAGAAAATTCAGTAATAGTTCAAACATTCGGGGAGGTTTTTATCATATACAGTAGAAGTCCGTCCTATAGAAGAAAACAAAAAAGAAGAAATACGCAATTTAAACACGTTAAAGAAACCAAAGCAATCTGTTAGCCATAAAATATAAAAAAAGATTATTTCTTCTTTAAATAATTAATATGCATGCTGCGCACATAAGCTAACTAATTTAAAATAATTCCCTTTCTTAATGAAATTATTATTGTTTAGATTTTAAATATTTAAAAATTAATATTTAAAAAAAAATAATAATAATAATTTAGTGAGTTATATTTTCTACGTCTTTTTTTGATATTTTTAAAATAAAATTTAAAGATGATGCCACTCCCCACAGTGAAATTTAAAATTTGTTTAGTTGAAATAGTGAAAAGTTCATTACAATTAAGTTTTAAAAAGTAAAAAAAAAAATAATAATAATAATAATAATTTATTTTGTATATAAGCTTCCGCGGTATTTTTGAAAAAATATTCTTTGCATGGTTTTTTGTAATGAAACTAAAAGATGGCTAAACACTCTGAACACATTGAGAGTAGAATGACTTAAGTCCACTCCTTGTCAAAATAAAACTAAAAGTGTTTTCTATTGGCACTTAAGTGGTATTAACCAATAAAAGATAACAAAAATGCATCGCAAAAAAAAAAAATTCACTTTTAACTCCAACTTTTAAAATTGAATTAATGCACTTACAAACATTTTAATTACATTTTATAGCGTGCTCTTCTAAGTGTATTAAACCTTTCTCCTTTTTGGTCTTGGTTTTTCATAAAATCTCCCTTGATTTAATTATAAAACCAATAAAAAGTAATAAATCAAAGTAGTGACAAATTAACTATATTTCTTAATATAAATTACGTTCTTCTATTACCCGCGCACTGACAATTTAAGAAAGTGTAAATGAGCTGCTACTAATGATAGATCTATCAAAACGTTTTCTATGTAATTTAATAATTCAGTTATATACCAACTATCTTTTTTAAAAGCACATGATCCATATTATAAAATTTTTTAATTTACCAGACATTAGAATGATTAAATTTTATCACAGAATTTTTCTTTTGTTGAAAAAGAACTTGGAATAGGAATTCTTGTTTAGAAAACATTTAATTAAAATACACATCGCTTCTGAAATAGAAAATTAATTGAAATTAATGGCTCCAAAAAATTTTCTGCAGAGTTTTTAAAAATCACTTCACATCAATTAAGTAATTTAATAATAACAAAAAAAAATCCTTTTCATTTCTTGAAAAAAATTTAAAGTTATTTTAGTATACTTGTCTACAAGATATTTTTTTAATAATGAAGAAATCATTTTACAATTAATTATTATCATTTTCAAGTGATGCAAACATTGCAATTTTTCAAAAGGCCTTATTAGATTATAAATCAAAATTTTAAAAGGTGAGTTGGTTTTTAATAATTTGTCAAAGACAAAATTCGTACTATTAGTGCAAATTAAGTTTTCTTTAAAATACTTTTTCCTCAAAACTACATTTTTCATTATTCATTTACCTTTTTCTTAGAAATTGCACAAACTATCTCCCTAAAATTTTTACCACGTATTCTTTTTTTGTATCTGTATATACTGAAGTAAGATTTTGTTGTTATTTTATAAAAATATTTTGTTTTGGCTTTTTTTCGGCAAAAGAAACGCATGACTTTTAACAAATTAAAAAAAAAAAAAAAAAAAAAAATAAAGCGAGTAAATGAATTGCAATCAATAACAGGTGTCTGTTAAATGCAATGAAAACAAATTAGGCTTCTATGTCAATTACTTTCTGAGGAAAAGGTACATGAAATATTCCAAATTAACATTACAGATATAGAAGGTACCAACTTCTCTTAAAAAGCATTCCTTATCCATTATTTTACCACCATGATAGGATGTTGGAAGCATTTCGATTTGTGACTACTGTACTAAAGTGAATAAATAGGTAGTCTCCAGAAAAATAGTATCATATTCTACAAGGTTACTCAGATAAAAATTTAAAAGATACATTCAAAAATATTTCATTAACAAATAATCAAGTGACCTTTTAAGTACAATAAAAAAAAAAAGTTTAAATAAAACCACCCTCACAGAACTGCGATATTCTTTGGTCAAATATATAAAAAAAAAAAAAAAATTACATCCAAGTATCTCCATATTGCAGATTTGTGTGCCTATGATAAAAGTTTAACCAATTAAAAATTTTGAGCATTTGTTTCTGGTCTAACGTTATCACAGGCAATATCAACAAAATTGTACGTTGTAACACAATTATAAAAAAAAAGTAACCTTTAGATTCTGTACATGGGCGCCTGCAGTATTATTTGCAGGGAGATGCAAGACTGCTAGATATTTTTTTTTTTAAATCATTAATTTTTCAAAAATGTTGATTGCATTTCCTAATGAACTATTCATTAGTAATTATGCATTAATTTTTACTTTAGGAATAATTAAAAAAATCTCAAAATATATTTTTAAATCCTTTCTTCTGTACCTCTTAATTGATGCCAAGCGTAATCATATTAAATGAAAAAAAAAAAAAAAGTAACTATAAAAAAAAAAAAAAATTACAATTTTCTTATTTTTTTTATCAACCAAATAGTTCTCGTAGTATTTAAGAGATAATGTTTTGAACAGAGGAACCAAAAAAAAAATTAAAAAAAAAATACAAAAATACGATGGAATTCTGTCAAGTTCCAGAAATAATAATAAAAAAAAATTCAAAAATGAAACGCAATAGGAGTATAAGGAATGCTCAATTCCATTCTAAAAATAAATTTCAAAGCCTCATGTCTGATGCCTAGCAATAAAAAAAGCAAAGAATTTTCCAGGAATTGAGAGAACAAAACAATACATGATTGCACAATAAAAGGAATATATATATATATATATATATATATATATATATATATATATATATATATATATATATATATATATATTTATCATCTCCTATCCAGTCCTCAATAGTCCTAAACACCAAGATAACGCAAGAAGCAGTTTTGAAAAACATAAAGGCAATACACAACTAGCCTAAAAGGAAATAAAAACATAGCACGCACAATAGTTTCAAAATGGTATACGTGCTTTATCTGTGAGTTTAAATCATTTTTTATTTTTTTTCAAATTTTTAATAACTACTGACATGATTGTGCGTACGTATCTATAAATTGAATTTCAATATAAAACCTTCATTTTTTGTAGGATTTGATTACTATAAGTTTAGTTTTCTTTTCTCCACTTTAATTCTTCAGAGGGACAACAACTATTGTAAATACAAGCATCTGATTTGCATATGGGTGCTTGAAATATACATGTTTAAGCGCTCGGACTCCATATAAGAAATTAAAAAAAAAAAAAAACTTATTTTCCATAAATATATCTTAAATGACAACAACGATAAACAACTCTTAAACTACACAAAAACGTGAAGAAAATAACTGTATATTTGTAAGTAAAGATCCATCCCTGAAAAGTGTTTTATCTTTTAGAAATATTTCTTAAACCAAGAAAAATTATGTTTATGTTGTATGATATATCCTACTATCAGCTTAGTACTAATATCACTTCTGAAGAATACTTGTTATTTTACTGTTGACAGCTCTTTTAGCAGTGTCTAAAGTTCTTTTATTCATAAGAAACTGAAGAAAAACCGTTACAATAACAGAACTCACTGCTAGTCTTGACACTTGGATGCTTATCAATTTTAAACGTCGCCTTTTGGAACATGTAAACTTGATTCGGTTCAATTTAGTTACATTCAAAGCTATCCGATCCACATGCCTCATACTGAGCATACAAGTACGATGAGTACGAACTATCATAAACAGTATTTTAATTACATCCAGAAACGATTGGAGATTAACATTTTTCTCTATACTTCTATCTCTTAATTCTTATTTAGTCGTGTATCGAAATAAAATATGTCTTCTTAACTGAACAAGAAAAACATGGTGGTCTAAAAGTAACAAGCCATTTCAAAAATCCAGTATTTCCCGAACATTTTGGGGTAGGACTATATGTTTCTCAAAATATTCTCAGAAGAGATTCGTGTTCTTCCCTTTCATAAAAAAAATTATTGCTTATTTTTTAAAATCAGAGATTGGGTATATATGCGTGTGTCCATTTTCACGTTGTTATTTAAACAGACTAAGGGATGATACTCATTAGGGTGTTGTGAAACGCCATTTCAAAATATATATATATATTTCACTTTTTCATAATTTTTTCGGGTGATTTCTGTGAAGACATTACTTTCAAATATTCACAAATGTATTTGAATTATTGATTTTGCTGATGTCATGTTACTTTTAATCACCTTGTATCATTTGTAATTAGTTATATCAGTCCATGCGTGTAACAATGGTTGTGCGAAATATAGCTTAAATAAGTTAGCCCTTTTATAGCATGCATGAGT
Source organism: Linyphia triangularis (assembly GCA_963978545.1). NCBI lineage: Eukaryota > Metazoa > Arthropoda > Arachnida > Araneae > Linyphiidae > Linyphia > Linyphia triangularis. Next base: position 15,947,985 of record OZ021732.1, read on the forward strand.
AAATATTCACTAACTTTCTTGTTATTTTCCTTTTTCTAACTTTGCTTATCAGATTCCAAATAAATTACTTTTTATAAGAGTAGCCTTGTTGACAGTTGTACCAATTTACAGAGTTGTGATTGTATTGGAAGTGGGACATTTGAATATCCTTCACTTGGAATGTTTATCCCCTCTTCAACCCCTTAAAATTAGTTAATCGAAATCGACATAGCTTACTATTTCTATGTTTGTACTTGATATGTGTACAATTTCATTGTTACTAAATGGGGTGATTAGTAATTAACCACTGAATGAGTGAATTAGTGAACTATTGAATGAATGAGTCAGTGAATGAGTGAGTGAACTAGTTTTAATCAATGAGTCAATGAATGAATGACCGAGGGAACTAATTTGAATGAATGAATGACTGAGTGAACTAATTTGAATGAATGAGTGAATGAGTGAACTAGTGAATGAATGAGTCAGTGAATGAGTGAGTGAACTAGTTTTAATCAATGAGTCAATGAATGAATGACTGAGAGAACTAATTTTAATGAATGAGTTAGTGATTGAACTAGTTTTAATCAATAAGTCAATGTATGAATGACAGAGTGAACTAATTTTAATCAATGAGTTAGTGAGTGAACTAGTTTTAATCAATGAGTCAATGAATGTATGACTGAGTGAACTAATTTTAATGAATGAGTTAGTGAGTGAACTAGTGAATGAATGAGTCAGTGAATGAGTGAGTGAACTAGTTTTAATTAATGAGTCAATAAATTAGTGACTGAGTGAACTAGTTTTAATTAATGAGTAACTGAGTGAACTAGTGAATGAATGAATCAGTGACTGCTAAAGTATTTGGCTTTCATATACAAAGATTAAACAAAATCCTAGACTTTCCTCAATCACTTTATTGATTCTTGTATTTTGAACGAAGTATAAGGTCTGAAAGGTCCGAAATAAAAGGTCTCAAGTAGCCATTATAAGATAATTAAGAAAATAAATGGTCTTTCGTTCCTATGTTTAATGGTTGAATAGAGGAACTGGTGTAGAGGGAGGGGTATACTCATACCTCTTGATTTTTTATTTTTTTTTTCAAATAAAAAAAAGCTTCAAGTGTATACCTTTGTATAGAAGCAAATAGAAGGTACCATTTAGAACAAACTATATTAAAATCTTGTATCCTTTTAATATTTACCCACTACTGAGTCAAGGGTAACGCCGGGGCATGCTTTTAACGCTCTACATACTGACGCTTTTGTATAACTACAGAAACCAATTCCCCAAATGATTCCCTTAATAAACCCAAAAAAAGCAAAAATGAGTTTTGAATATTTCCTTCGAAGCAATCCATTCGCGCTGCGGCTTCCATCTACAAAAACCGCAAGTGATGAACGAGTGCGAAAAAAGTAAGCGATGTTCTTCCAGTACCACAAAATGGCGCGAGACAATAGGAAATGAAAATCATTAAAGAACATTTGCAAAGGAAAGAAGAAAAGCGATGGAGCAGTAATGGGGGGAAAGGATGCACATTTTTTATGGGAGATGAGCAATTTCTGACGCTTGTTACGCCAGGCGATACACTTATCACACAGCCTCAAGCCGCATTACTTCGATTTTTCATTTCCGGAGAAAACACTTAAGTTTTCTCTTTTTGTGTGTTGGGGAAAAATGAAATTGGGGAAAAATATTTCTGGAGATTTTTCCAATCGATTTCGTATACTTATCTTCTCGGATATCAAAGGGAGATTTAGTTTTCAATGCGGATTTTTTTTTTTTTTTTTGTATTATGATTCTCGGTCTAAAAAAGAGGAGATATGATTTATTAATTTTGTGTATATGCGTATTGAGCTAAATCGAAGGAAAAAGTTCTCATACATATAACTAATTTTGCTTTTATTTGAGAATTTTGTTAAAGTAATGGTAGAAAAAGCAGCCCTGGCAATGATTTAATTTAGTGTAATACTACTCTCTTTCTCCAGAAAAGTATACCCCGATGTTATCTTTTTATGCCCAAAACAATTATGCATAAACGGATAGAGTGAAAAGTGTGTGTGTGTGTGTGTGTGTGTGTGTGTGTGTGTGTGTGTGTGTGTGTGTGTGTGTGTGTGTGTGTGTGTGTGTGTGTGTGTGTGTGTGTGTGTGTGTGTGTGTGTGTGTGTGTGTGTGTGTGTGTGTGTGTGTGTGTGTGTGTGTGTGTGTGTCTGTGTGTGTGTGTGTGTGTGTGTGTGTGTGTGTGTGTCTGTGTGTGTGTGTGTGTGTGTGTGTGTGTGTGTGTGTGTGTGTGTGTGTGTGTGTGTGTGTGTGTGTGTGTGTGTGTGTGTGTGTGTGTGTGTGTGTGTGTGTGTGTGTGTGTGTGTGTGTGTGTGTGTGTGTTATATATAATTATAAAAAATATACTACTTGAAAAAAAAATTAAGATCAGATAATATACGGAAGTTTTACAATATCTTTAAAATTTAGAAAATACTAAACGTAAAAAGAAAGTATTATAATATTTTCCATTCTTATGCTGATAACAAAAATGTCTCAAGAGTGATACTATATCTTTTATACTTTAATATTATAAGTTGGATTCCTATTTTAATGCAAGCAAACTATTCATTACAATAATTAGTTTTAATTTGAATTCGGCGCATCAGTAAAAAAAATATTCATAACATATTTATCTGATCTTTAAAATAGTGCATTTTCTAAAATTGTAACCAAGTAAATTCAATTAAAAAAAAAAACATTCACTTGCACATCCCATTTAATTTTTAATGACTAAAACGTAGAATTATCATTTGATTGTGGTATTGTTCAGTCACAATTGTTCAAATTTAGAACTTATAAGTAATCACACGAATAAATAAGTCTCTTTAAAAATGCTTAATATTGACTTCCTTTCAACGTAAGGATGCATAAAATCATCAAAGTACTCAAGAGTCCAGATATTTACTACTGAAAATGTGCTCCGAAAATACTTTTTATTGTTTTTCATTTGAGAGAAGAATATAAAAATTCCATGTGTTTTATTACAAAATAAAAAAGAAAAGAAAATTATTTCGCGGATCATAGACAAAAATTTATTTTCTTGACGTCAGTACCCCTAAACTTGTTAATACCTTTTAAGAAAAGTTGCATGATTTTTTCCAATATATATTGCAAATCGTTTATATTTTCTGAAGTTTGTTTTTTTCTCTAGTTCCCTCAAAAGTAAGTACGTGAAATATTTACAACTTCTGAAAAGTTTCTCAACATAAAAAGGACATAAATAGGCTATTTCTATCCGTGAAGAATCAGCAAGTATTGAAAAAAAATCGTCTAGGGAATTTAAGTATTTTTCCCATTATAAATTTTTCTTTTTGCAATAAATTTCACTTTTGAATTCCAAACGCCAGCAACAAAAGTAAAACCATCAATTCCGTTAAATTTACAGTTGCAACTCCAATTCTCTTTTGGAGAAGGAATCTCGAAAACACTTAAGAGTCCAACAATATTTACTCCTAAATTTACATTTTAAAGCACAAAAAATACTTTTTAAGGGGACTCAATACCCTCTATATACGTAATGTTAAAATTGCCCATTTTTGTGTACCTTTGTTTGTAAATTTTTTAACAAACGAGTTTTAATTTTTTAGATAGATTTAATTAATCTTATACAAGATACTGAGATAAAGTTTGGTAAAAAAAAAAAAAAAAAATTATCACATTTTTTTTTTTTTTTTTGTAAACGATTTTGATTTGAGGATAGCTACTTTTTTTTTATAGAGATTTGACATTTTTACAATTAGGAAAATAACAGGAAATTTTTTTGATCTCAGTTTAATCAGTACATTATTCACTAAAATGCCACTAAAATTAATGGTATATATCTATTAGTTAGTTAAAAATGGTTAGTTGAAATACCACATTTAGGGAAAATTAAAGTTAAGGACTAAAGTCTTCTATAGTTATTCATTGATAAATTGCTTTCTTAAAATAAAATATAACATGATACTAATTTGAGTAGAAAACTCAAATAATACACCAATGTAAAGGCAAAAAATGAATACAAAAGAAGTCAACCAACTACAGGCACTCAGCAATGTAAGTCCAACTAAAAGTAATCATTGGACTTTAACTATCCCACATTGATTATCCGATTTTCTTTTAAAACCACTCACCCGAATTACATTCTCTATATCCACAGGCAAACAAATCCATTCATCAAACACCTTATTTTAAAAATAATGTGTTTCTCCTTTCTGTATTAAACTAAGATTTAAACAATTTAAAAACCAATAATAAATTCCAATCTGGAAGTCTCATACTGTTTAATAATATTAAACAAATGAATTAAATATCATCCATTTGTTCTGTCTTGCAACGTGTACATAAAGTACAAAACAAGACAACTACACTTCCTCAAACCAATTTTGTTTATTCTAAGTGTACTGTGTCCATAAAAGTCTTTAAAAGCAAATACCCGAAAGCATTTATTCTAACTTTCTTACAAGGTTCACAATTGATTTAACTTTCAGTTTAATCTGCCATCAATAAAATTTCGTTAACTGAATCAGTACCTCAGTACCCAGCAAGACTAATTTGCCTCAGTATCCAATAAGACTATTTCACGATTGGAAAACACTTTGCAGAAGCATAAAGACTCTACGTAATTGGACTCTACGTAAAGTTCTGTTATTATTCTTGTTAAGAGGGATCACCAGCATGAACATAGAATTAATTTTATAGACCTAATTCTTCCTTTTTGGGCCACAATACTGCTTTAAAACCTACAAAATTTTATAACTGGTAAAACAACAGTAATGAAAATTCATTCCCACTATTTGAAAGAAGAGAAAGGTGATGTTCTTTTATTACACTTTAAAGAGTTTTAATAAGCTATACTATCAAACTTGAAAAGAAAATATATATCTTACCTTCAAATATTTTGTAACGAATGTATTATCCCGGTGACCGTTTGTAAACTTTTTGTACTACCTGATCTACTCGAAAGTCTAGTTCAGCTCGAACCACTGACCGTAACTGCACGGTGGACTGGGCTTCCATTTCAATAGACCGATTGGAAAATCGGAAATGTAGGAATAATTATTTTTTATGTCACACTATCTGTCAATGATATGTAAGTAGAAATGTTAATATCTTTTTATTAATGTTTTTATACTTGCTATTAAATTTCATATTTTTAAAGCAGCATTTTCTTCTGCAGATATTGCTGCCGTAAAAATTAATTATTAGGAGTATGGAAACAAACATATGTTAATAATCCATCTTAACGACTCTTTTGAGTAAATTATGATGTTATGATTGAGTTGAAAACTACTTTTTAGGACACAATCTATAATATTGAAACAAAGAGTCTGTAAGTCGGTCTGTGGATCTACAGAAAGATAATTAAAATAGGAGTAATGCTCTGAAATTTTCAACATAAATAGTTTTGGCCTTCTTAATCTGCCTTTGGCAAACAGAATGTTGAAACATTTTTTGTTTTAAAAGTAATTTTTTTACCAAGCAACTTCTAATAGGCCTAGATCTCTGAAATTTTCAACATGAGTAGTTCTGGGCTTCTAGTTTAGCTTTTCTCAAACCCATGTTAGAACATTCAATGAGGGGTGGGGGAAGTTGTATTATTCCATTTAATGGCGAATTTTTTTAGTTTCTCGACAGGAGAAGGGATTCTAATGTTGAGGGTTTAGGTAGCAATTAATTGTTTAGCTAGTGAAGTGAGATTTCTGTGATTGCTTAGTCATGGATTTTTCAGCGAGCAAAGGGAGCTTGTGCTTATCTGTAAAGGCATTTTTCAGCGGGTGTTTTGGTAACAATTAAGCTTCTAGAGAGCGAAGCGAGACTGTTTTTTTTTAAGCAATGAAACTCTTCTCTGGGTGAAGTGATCCCCTTTGCCAAGCCCTGAAAGTTGAGACATATATGTGTATATTATGCACCAATGACTGGCCTCCGCAACGCGTGGCCACACAGCTAGTGTTAAATAAAACAAAATATTTGTCCATTTGAACTTATGCTCGTTTGATGTTAAGGTACAGTTTTTAATCAGTTTCCTAATCAATAACAGGATAAATTTTAAATATAAATTCATAATTAGGATTTCACTTGTCTGGAATAGCGGACTGGAAGTTAGGGCTATTTAAAAATATTTTGTCATTTATAATAGATTTGAATATTATAAATACTCTAACTTTATTTACTTGATAAGATATTCTAGAATAAATAAGCTGTGTAAATGAAATAACTATTTAAAGATAAGTGCAGATGTCATACGAAAGATAACTAGATATTGAAAATAATAAATTAGTTTGATATTCTTTCTGTGAACAGCTAATTAAAATGGAAACACTTTTGTAACGTGACAAAACATTTATGAGATATTGCATATTTTTTTATTTTTTTTTACTTTTTAATATTTCGAAGTTTATATAACTTAGAAACAATGTTATGAGTACAATAATAAAAAAAATTAAGGAAAAAATTAGTTATATGAACAACTGAATGTATTGAACAGTAGGTCTGAAATATTATGTAAATATTTGTAATTTTTATTAAAGTAATAAAGCTATTTACATTATTGTGATCGATTTTTTAAGTATGATAACTAAACTAATTTTCACAATGGGTAAAAAATGTACCATATATAATATTTTTCTTCGTAACAAGATAAAATAAAAATGCATTGACAATAATTCAACTTTACTTAAAAATCCAAAAAATATCAATGTGTAGTTTAAATCAATAAAACATTTAAATTCAGCAAATTAATAAGTTAACTACTAACAATAAAAATATTACTTTATTGTTGGTACAAAATATAAAACAATCCAAATATTAATGGTTTATACTTTGAAAAAAAACCTTTAAATAAAAGTTCAATTAAAAAAACTTGCAATCAATAGAATCAAAATAAAACATTATTATTCTTCAAAAACATTTCCGACCCTTGGTATTTACTCAAAGTATTTTCATCCTAATAATTTATGATAATTAAAATAGCAAATATGCATTTTGTCGAAGTTTAATTTGAGGGATTCGTAAATGCCAACTCAAGTTTCGGTGAAATATATTTCCTCAGGGGTATAGAGAAGTAATAGATTTCGGAAAAAGTATCTGGAACTCCAGGGACAGCTATTATGGTGCTATTCCATCGTCATGAAACTCCTTTTGAAAATTTATGGCCCGTTATTCATAGCGTCATCGGAATTTTTGAAGGAAACATAAATCCTGCATATGATTTCCATATTACTTAGATTTTTTATTTTTGAATGGAATAATACTGGGGATATTTAAGTTAAATAAAAAAGGGACATTATCCTTAGTATTCATGTATAGTAAAATATTGATTTATGAGAATTACTTTTTTCTGACATCTGTAATAAATAAAAGTATACCCATAATCAAAAAGCATAATGTAATATATTTCGTTCTATCAAGTATTTTCTAGCATAACATCTACACGAAGGCTTTACTGTAACACAAGAAAAGTTAAATCAATTACCAAACAAATAAGAGTTATCCGTGATTATCATGGAGAGAAAGCCATTCATGGGGTCTTTTTGGTGAAACCGTCCTTATTTGCTAAATTATTGGAAATAATCCGTTAATAACTTTTCCACTAGCTAAATTTCCATTTAAGAGTTTTTATGTCATAATAGCCATCGGATCTACTTATTTTGAAGACAGACACTGCAGCTCTCCTGCGAAGTTCGATCCTGGGAACTCATACATGAACACGCATTCTAAAAGAGAGTTTTTAATAATGATTAAACAAAATAAGATCCACTTCTGCTGTTTATGTACAATTTAACTCAAAAAATTAGAGTGTCATTTGCTTTCATCCAATGTATGCTTTTGAGTCAAATAACATCGAAAGTGTTATAATTAGCAAATAATAATTTACAAAACTGAATGAGTATTCAATTTTTATACATATTATATAAAACGTAGTTGGTATGTTATAGAAGCAATCATACTAATGTTATAGCGGATAATTTTAAATAATTCTTCAATAAAGTAGTCAACCTTTTTTTTTCTTCTGTCAGCGGATGGTTTTGTTGCGAAAGAGAACTCAAACAAGAGAAAATAAGTTCCTGTATTACTTCGACTGGGTATTTATTGTATGCCAATTTTAGAGTCATACATTATTTTTTAAAACAAAAGTTAAATAAACTCGTTTAGAGGTCATTTAATTTAAGCGTTAATAATGATGCTTTGTTATACACAATAACAATAAGCGTTAGTATTTACTATTATTCCGTCAACCGTTGACGAACTTTTTAGTAGTGGAAAAAATTGAAACCCCCTCACCTCCTCGAAGGCTCGGTTCGGCTTGGGTCTGGGCCTTTTATGGAATACTTCATTATGTGATGAGTCGGGCCATCGTATGAACCGACCGTTTGAACCGACTAAGGTAATTCATTTGATGAACTTTTTTCTTTACTCCCAAGGTCGACCGGATAATACGTAAGTACCAAAGCATTACCTATTTTTAATTCTAGTAATTCTACTGGCGAATATATTACATAAAATAATAATGGTTTCTTACATCTTTTCTATTTCAGTTCACATCACTAGTTCCTATGACGTTCTGCTAAATAATTCGTGATAATATTGGTGGTGCTTAGTAAATGACGTCATGGAAGAGATCTTGCAAGTATGAAATTACGCTCAAAACCAGTTAGTGATAGGATCAACTATGGCTTAAAGATATCTTATTTTATAAGAGAAATGTGTATTTCGTATTTATACTTTTCTCTTGAAATGGTGACCTCAGATAAACAGAGCATTTGTATAAGCGTTTCGCTGTATTAGTATAATTCAAAAATTATTTTTATTTTTCAAAAATAAACAATATTTTTAATTTTCAAAAATAAACAATAATTAAAGCACACACATTGTAGCTTAAACATAAAAAAAAAAAATTCTTAGTTTTATTCATTAGTTATTAACTTATTTCATGTATGCCCTCGAAATGTATGTTCCATTGTTCAAATTGTATTGCTTTTACAAAGCAAAGTCGCATTATTTTCATTTAGGAATAATAGAAACTCATACAACAAAGACATACTTAGAGTTTGAAAGACTGTTAGAAAACTATCTATGCTTCAGTTTTTGCAGGATATAATGAATTTTCCACTGGAACAAATTTAATAATTACATATTACACATTTTGGATAGTTACAGATTCGGGTACTTTAGCTACAGCTAAGAAATATCTTATTGTGCAAAATAAAAAAAAAGAGTTTCAATGTATGTCTTCATTCACTCTAAATGAATGTAAAGATATTTTCTAGTTACAAAATTTGCAACTAATTTACGACATCAAGTCTCACACGCATAGTGATGGAAGTACACCTTGCCAATTAGATTCCTATAATAATGTCCTCGGAAATTGGATCAGTAACTGAGACTAATTGGCCGTTCACACACACACAAATTTTTCCCATTGTGAAGAAGTCTTTGCGTAGTTTCATGTGTATTTCAGAGGAAATATAGCGTACCAAGAGGCTTATTTTCTTTTAATCCTTCGTGGTTTCGGTTCTTAGAGATCTAAGTTTTGCAATTAGCTGCATTTTACGAACCTTCTCTATAATATATAATTGTGTGTTTCTTTATTTTAGTAACATTCCAGCTTAAAAGTAAAGAAATTTTAGTTGTGGCACTAATTGGATGATTTGTGTTACTTCAAGAATTTGCTTAAATGAAATAATTTTGCAAATCAGTATTAAAGAAATAGTTGGATACTTATAAATATTTTTTTATAAAATATAGTAATTGGCAGGGTCTTTTAGAAATGATTCCTTATTTTTTTGTTTTTAATGACGTAACTGCAAAACTGTAAGATACAGAAATAATATAAACCACGAAAAAAAAGTTTTTACTTTGTATGCATTGCCAATTAATATGTATTCAAAAACAAAGAGCCGTTTCTGTTGACAACATGTGCTTGGTGTTTGCATCTAATTTTAAATATTAAAAACATCTCTATCAGCAAATTATGGGATGAACTACTTTTCAAAATTTATGGATTAAAAATGAACGTGAATTTATGCATTCACATCCAAATATCTTTTATTTATTCTCATTACAATTTTACTATTGATTTATTAAAAAAAAGTTTGACAGCAGGAAAGAGTTTCTTCAATGTTAGGTTAAATGCTATTTTAGCACTATTGGATGATAGCGAGTTGGTTTATTAGTATTCTGTAAAAGCGACCTTTAAGTGGCAGTGAAGGCTCCCAAAATTTGATAGAATGCATTGTCATCGACATCGAATCTATCTGTAAGGTTTCAGCCCGATTGGATGACGACAATGCCTCTTTAGATTTGTCCACCATTGACATACATACCCACACACAAGCGCACAAAATAGAAGTTAATCTAAACAGGCGACATGTTTAATAAACAGGTACGAAATCTTAAATACACCGATTTGATAAAAATAGTTGCAGTATTGAAGTGTGACAACAAATTCTTGTAAAATATGAATATAGCGGAATGCGATCATCCCTTCCCTTATGAAAAAGAGGCCTATGATTCCTTTACTGGAAAGTGCAGTACAAATGGTCAATTTTTGCTTTAAATTTACCCATATGCATACGTAGGGTAATGAAAGTATAGCATTCGATAAAAAAATAAAAAAAAATCGATTTCCCCCCCCCCTTCCCCCCCCCCCTCCTTTCCCCTTCCCCTTCCCCCCCCCCCCTTTTTTTTTTTTCCTTTTTTTTTTTTTTCTCCTCGTTTAGGAACATCCTGATTTCAAAAAAGATGATCTAGAAAAAATCTGTGTATGTGGGTGTTTTGTCAGCATAACCCCCGAACAAATTGCCCTACGATGTTCAAATTTGGTATGGGGGTTAGTGGTGGCCATGGGACCTACCATTAAGATTTTCGTCAAAATCGCGCATGCGCATAAGGTAGCTGCCGTTGAAAAAATCATGTTTTTCAATGATTGCTAAAAACGGATTTAACGATTTTGATAAAAATCGCTGTGGCAGTGCCTTTTAAGGTGTTCTAAACATCCCGTAATCAGAAAATTCAGTATAAATGTTTTAATGGCGTAAAAAGTTGAAAAACGAATGCTTTCAATAAAGAGTGCTCTTTCCTAGGGCATACCTCATCAACGGTCGTTTTTTCTTCTCCCCCTCAGTTTCGCTTATAATAAAGGGTAATATAAGGATCTTTGGTGAAACCACCACTTTGGTGAAGGTGTGTCTTTTTTTGTTGGTTTTTTTCATACAAGAATTACCACCAAAAATATCTCCAAATTGGCCATTTATTCTAAATGAATGATGAAAATATACAAACGGTAAACGAAACAAATCCACCTCAGTATTTTAGTGCAATTGAAAGTTATGCGATGTGTCACGCCCCTAGTTCAGAATCGATTGGTTTTGAAAGACACACACACACATACACACACACACAAACGGGTCAGTACTCCATATTCGCTAATTTCGATTCTTATAAAATCAGTCCAAATGAAAATGAGCCCCATCAGTAAACCCTATGCAACCTTCATCAAATAAACTGATATTAATCAATTTTTCAAAACAGTGTACATAAAATTGCAGACCTATCTAAAAAGTCCATACAACTTGTCGCTTTTTTTCTGTATCTCACTGTTTCGCAATTATGTCATTTGGAAGTACGAGATTCCTTTCTGAAATATCCTGCATGTACTGTGTTCTGTATAGTAATGTATGCAGTGCGTAACAATGTGTGAAATATTAAATTATCGTCTATCTTTCAGATGTTTTCTATTAAACCCACTCTGAATCCCCCTGATCCACAGATGAAGTCAGATTTTTATTTGTATCGATTGTGACTTTTTCATGTTCTTTAAAACATTCAAATAACATCGTATTCCGGATAACATTTGTAATTTATTAAAACAAGTCATGTATTTGATTTATGGGCAATTATCTGCTGTAAACACGAGACATTTTAGCTCTTTATTCTAGTCATAAACAAATTAAAACTCGCAAATTATTATGAATCTAGCAATTATGCTTTTGTTTTATATAGCTCTTCCGTGTCCCGTGCGTCAGACGATATAAATGCATAATTGACAGAGTTAAGATTAGTATTTTTCCACCTAACTTTGTCCCTAAGTAATATGATACATAATTAAAACATAACTATTAGATTTATTTTAATCTTAAAATTTTTATCTGTTTACGAGTAGAAAAGAAAAAAAGAGTCAAAATGTCCCGTGCATGAGCCAGAGAATTGCCCATATAGTATCGAAATTTAAAAAATGTTTGTGTCCAACTGGAATAAAAGAGGAATGATAATAGAACGTAAACGTGGAATGGAAGAGAAATTCTTCAGATAAAGGAGACAAATTCTTAAGGCAACTTTTTCAATAAAAAAGCTTTTACTTTAACTTGCAGATGAGAGATAGATAGATGTATGAATTCCTCAGATTCATTGATATACTTGCCTTTTTAAGTTTCCATCATTGAAACCAAAGCAGGCATCAGGGGATTTGAAAAATTGATTATGCGTTACAATTGAGAGTAAATCGATGCAGTTTTCGCATTAATGCTTAAAAGAAAGTGTTGTTTTACACACATCGTAAAAAATAGTTCGATTTGTATCACCGGATGGAGCTTTATTACAAAATCTTACTGACCACTATTCCACAGCTTACTAGCGAGCTTGGTCCCTATTTTTTTCGACAAAAAATCACAAATATTATGAATTTCTAACTGTTGGTCTTTTATAATTTTTGAAGCATTCCCTTTGCTTCGACAAAATTTTGAGCTGATCCGATACCTAAAATTGTATAAAAAGTTATGTTTTATGGAGAAGCCATCGTAGCTGCCATGCCCTTTACAATAATTCGAACTAATTTTTTCAGTTCGTATTTTTTTTTTTTTTTTTTTTGCTTTTTTTGTGTCTGTTTTTTTAATTTACGAACTTACTTAAAATTCTAAAATTCAATCAAATACAAATTTACTTATTTGATTTTTTTTTTTTTGTATCACCCCAAAGATCTATGTCACAAAAATACTTGTGAGACGCGTTAATTTCTCAAAAAGTCATCACAAAAGACATAAAGACATACTCCAATTATTTATGTGAAACCCACATTCAACCTGCTTTCTAATTTTCATTAACTAATCATCTTTCAAATGCATTTTACAATCGGATCTCTGTCTATTAAAAACAAACAAATACGTTGATTTATAAGCAACCAGTTCATAAACCAATCTACACATCCAGCCTATAAGGAAATTTCATTGTCTGTCGATCAATTATCATTTCAAATAAATGCCGTAAGTGTACAAATTAATATCAAACCAAAATCAAAATTAATTAAACAGTCAATCGCTACCATTTAGAAAATTATCTCAACTGCCACTTACACGAAATCAACAGCGTCAACGTTTAAGTTTATCAATTGCCGTTCTACATATTCAACTACTTTGAAGATGTCCTCCGAGCGCCCTCCTTTGAGATTACGTAATTGCACACTTACCTAATGAAGCTTTGATGGCTATCTAACGACACTGAACTGTCATTTGCATTGCAGGTGGTAAACTAAAGAAGGGTTTATTGTATGATCTACCGCACTTAAAGAGAACAAATGATATCGCCAGAAGAATGTTGGGTTTACATCGTAAAGTTTAAAGAATCCAGACGCCTCAAGTAGTCTTATTATTTATTTTTATCGCAATTAATTAAATTCGATGTTGGTCACGTCACGATAATTTAATTAACTGAATGTAGAATACCTTTTAGAGTGATTTAACACTAAAAATAAACTAGGGGGAATAAAGAAAACTGATTTTTGAAGAATTCTTCCAGAAACTAATTTTGTTTGCTGGCGTATATTTCGATAAGGAAATTTCAATATTTTAATAAAAAACACATTTAATTAAACCTAGACAGATGAACAAGAACGTTAAAGGATTAGTTTCTGTGTGAAAAGGAGTTATATACTTTAAAGTTTAGTTAGTTTTTAAAATGGTAGATATTCTCATATATTCCTCTAAAACAGCATTAGCCAAAACGCGGCCCGCGGGCCGCGACTGATTTTTCTGCGGCCGGCCGGCAAGCTTCATGGTATGAACTTTTTTTTTTTAAGTAACTGTAATTTATTCAAATTATTATGTTGTACCTTTGCAGAACAGTTTTTAAATTCTGAAGGAACTAAATGAAGAAGCTTTTAGCAAGATGGTATTCATCAAGAATAAATACAGGAATAACTTAATAAATTGTTCAAATGAGATTCAGTTAAGATTTGCTGCAACAAATACTGCGACAGACAACTACTCTATAAAAAAAAAAAAAAAAAAAAAAAAAAAAAACTCTAAAAGATTTTAACTGTCCCCGTTTTAGCAATTGATAAATACTAAAATGGGGTAATTTGGAAGATCAGTTTAAATACTTTTATGAAAAGTTAGGTCAAGTCACATGATCTCGATGGAAAAGATTCACTTCTTTTTTAGACCTTGATTTACTTAAGAAAATTATTATTTTTTGACTATTTGAAAAAAATAATCAAATATCAATTGTAATTTTATTAAGGAAAAAAAATCAATATTTGTTTTCAGTTTTATCTGGTACCAAGGCTAACGGTTTAGTACCAACTTAAGTTAAAATATAAATAATAATACAATTAAAATATAATTGAAAATAAAAACCGCTGCGATAAACCACAATTATCAGTAAAAAAGCGCCAAATAAAATCGCACCAAAGAAATGTTTTATTCTACATCTGAATCAAAAAAGTTTTGTATTCTTTAAAAAAAAAATTATTACACAGAAAAAAATGTAGTCCATGCCCGGCCTCTTACCAACTTCATAATCAAGACCAAATAAAATCAAAAATGAAATACTACGCTTCTGGTGTAAATGGTAAATTAGTCTGGTGTAAATAATAAAACATATATGATGCAAAAAATTTATTCAAATCTAAATTAAATAATAAGGAACTTGGATACACATCAGAACAAAAACATTATACTAAAAATAAAAACAATCCAAAGAGGGAATTTTCGTATTCTGGATAAAGGAAATGAATACATACTTACATGAAAATACAAACTAACTAATGTTGAAATGATTTGAAAGTTTTCGGTGAATTTCAATAATCTTAGCTGTTATGTTAAAATTGAAAATACTATTAGAAAAGCATTACGCTAAATCCGCACATGGGCAGAGCGTCAATTTACAGTAAATATATAGAAAATTATAATTATATTCGAAACCCTTGTCGGACAGACGATGGTAATACATAAAAATAATCAGAAAAATAAAGGCGACGCATTGAAACAAACTTTTGGTTTTATTCTGATCTAATAAAAAAATATCGTTGCCATTCCAATATATTTTTTTTTCATGTCATTAGGTTTTAATGAAAACAACTTTTAATCAAATTTTAAAGTTGTTCTCTACAATCTCCATGTACTGAAGCTTCTATGTAGCGAATTTCGTAACTTTAGGTGCAAAACTGTGGATTTGTATAAGGTTCAGACGTACAAACAATTCAGTTTAATATATATAAATAAATAGTAGTTGAATAAGCAATTATTGTTATGGAATTGTAGTAACGCAGAATAAAGTGTGCTTTTGTAGTCTTTAAGGTTACGATTGATTTGTTCAAAACAACTTAACTTTAATCCACACAATCCTCTCAAAAGCATAATTTATTCACACGAAAATAATTAAAAACATTTTAAGGAAACTTGGGAAAATATTTGCTACATTAAAACTAATATAAATACACTAGCTGAATACCCATGCTTCGCTACGAAATTTTAACATGTGCAATATTTTAGGTAGCTATGAGGCCTCGCGTTGCGGAAATCCGTCATAGGTGTATAGGTCCCAGTTTTTGAAGCTTCGCTCGCAGGAAGGT
The DNA here is from genome assembly GCA_963978545.1 of Linyphia triangularis. Taxonomy (NCBI): domain Eukaryota; kingdom Metazoa; phylum Arthropoda; class Arachnida; order Araneae; family Linyphiidae; genus Linyphia; species Linyphia triangularis. The sequence goes on from OZ021732.1 coordinate 15,963,829, forward strand.
TCATCTCTATGCAAAATCGAGCTTGCTTCGTTCACTGAAAAGTTCATTGACACATAAGTACAGGTTTACTTCACTCGTTGAAAGGTTCATTATTATGCAAGAATAGGCTCGCTCCTCTCGCTGATAGGTTCATTGTTGTGTAAGCATAAGCTCGCTTCAATCTCTAAAATTTATAATTGCTACGTAAAGCCTTAATATTAAAAGCCTCTCCCCTGTCGAGACACAAAAATCCCCCCCCCCCATTAATACAATAATACAACACAATTTTAAGATTACTTTAACACATGTTTGTAGAAAGCAAAATTAGAAGGCCAAAACTACTTATGTTGAAACTTTCAGAGCTCTAGCCTTATTAGAAGTCGCTTTTTGCGAAAATATTAATTAAAAAAATTCATCAAAAATCAAGTCAAAATTTTAACATTATTTTTGTTAATAGTCCAATTAGAATGCCAAAACTACTTGTGTTGAAAATTTCAGAACTGTAGCCCAAGTAGAAATCGTTTTATAAAATAGTTGTTAATTAATTAAAAAAATTAATTAAAAGAGAACTAAATAAAATTTAAAATTCTGTTATTCAAAAAGCCAAATAAAAGGTCAAAACTACTTATGTTGAAAATTTCAGACCTGTAGCCCTTATAGAAATCGTAAAATAGTTATTAATTAATTAAAAAAATTAAAATTTTAATTAATTAAGAAAATTAATTAAAAAATAACTAATTAAAATTTTAAAATTCTGTTTTTCAAAAGTCCATTTGGAAGTGGCTTGTGACTACTTGTGTTGAAAATTTCAGAGCTGTATCTCTATTTGAAGTTACTTGGTAAAAAAAAAAAAAATATTAATTAAAAATAACTAATTAAAATTTTAACATTATGTTTGGCATACGTAAAATTAGAAGGCCAAAACTTCGTATGTTGAAAATTTCAGAGCTCTACTCCAATTTTAAGTTGGTTTCTATAGATCCAAAGAGCCACAAATAGTCAGATAGACAGACACAGCTTGTTTTATTATTATAGATATTGAACATAGAAATGTATTTAACATTAACGCCTTATTGAGTCTATAAAGCCTATGCTACAAAAAAAAGTACTAAGTTGCAAAAATTGCAGTAAATGATAAAAATTAATAAAATGGAGATAGCCAATAAATTTTAAAGGAAGTTAAGAAGGCAATGGGTTAAAGGGTCTAAGAACCTTTAAAACTGTTGAAATTAATGGTTTTGAGTCTATTTTCGAGAATTCACTAAACTAAGAATTTATTTCTTACATTAAATAATAATTAATATAATCAAATGAAAATAACTTCGGTAAAATAGAAAAATTTACTAACGGTTGGTTTCAAAATACAGGTTTCAGTACAGCCTACACGATGGCATCATGAAAAATATTATTTTTTAAAAATTGTAGTGATTCCTATCGACCTCTTAAAATGAATAAAAGGACAACATTAAATAAATGAACATATAGTTGATTTACTTCAATTGTAAACATAGTTTCACTGATTTTTACAAAAACATGTGTATTCTATTTTTGTAAGAAAAAAAAACTGATAATTTTAAGTTATTCTAATTAATATCACATATATTACACCCCTAAGTATTTTCTCATACAGGTTTCAAAATACAGGTTTCAGTACAGCCTACACGATGGCATCATGAAAAATATTATTTTTTAAAAATTGTAGTGATTCCTATCGACCTCTTAAAATGAATAAAAGGACAACATTAAATAAATGAACATATAGTTGATTTACTTCAATTGTAAACATAGTTTCACTGATTTTTACAAAAACATGTGTATTCTATTTTTGTAAGAAAAAAAAACTGATAATTTTAAGTTATTCTAATTAATATCACATATATTACACCCCTAAGTATTTTCTAAGTAATAAATACAAGACAAAAATAATAATATTTAAAGTTTTAAAATTTAAATTATTATTGCTGAAACTGTTATAATTTGAAGTGCTTGTTTCAAATTATTATTTCTTCGTGATTTACGGTTAACTTAATTTGCATTCACTATCGTTTTCTAAAAGTTGTGTAATATAAGCTCTAGGTTTTAATTAAGAAAGTGTCATGCCAAACTTACGGTGAAATCTTTCTTAAGCTTTAAAAAGAAAATTGCGTTTTTCATTTTAACCTAAGATACTTTTTTTTTATGGTAAAACTGGTATAAAACTACTGATACTTTCTCATAATTTTTAAAACTGATAGAAAAACTTTAATGAAAAATACCAGAACAACTAATTATTAAAAAGAAGGATATGCAAATTATATATTTACTAGAATTATCACTAGAAAGCTTTTTAAGAGATTACAATTTGGGTACTCGCTGTGCCACCGAAAACATATTAATTACTGAAAGTTGAAAGCTTGACTTAAGCTTTTGATGTTTCTTTTGATGAGTCAGCGAAGCTTTAATGTTTATGAGGACAACAGTACACTTTGTTGTGATGCAAGTATACGATGATTAAATATATATTGTTGGCACCTGCTTTTGGGTTGTGGTGAAATATCTCAAAGGACTTATAGAGTGTCATAAATTTAATATGCAGTCGTTTATGAGACACTCAACATATTGTCAAAGATGAAAGCAACTAAATAATGACTCTTACTGAGAATGAAATTTAATTAAGGTTAGGAAAACTGTCACTTCACATTGATATACTTCAAATATTAATTTAGCATCTTTCAGAAAGGTTTATTTTCTTAAAGATTTATTAATGTTTTCAATAAAATATGATTTTTTTTCCTACAACTAATGCGTTCAGTTTTGAAAGCTATGGAGTAGTTTTATATTTATTTATGAAATGATGTGCATAGCTTTCTTAGCTTACGCGTAGAGTATAAATATACTTGGCAAAACATATTAATTATAAAATGTTAGTGTAAACAGTTTTTAAATATCGCTATAAAAAAAAGTTAAAGAGTTTGGAACCGTAACTCTGTGAGTCTAGAGAACTCAAATTTCAATGGGCATAGAGTTCTGAAATTGTCACCATGAAAAGTTTTGGCATTCTAGACTTTTAATAAACAGAATAATAAATTTTAATTATTTGATAATAAGTTTTGCAAGATTTTTCCAATATCACGCTTAAAAACCATTTGTCTCTGTCTGTCAGATTAAAGGTTCCTTGGATTCCGATTCTTGAACTTAAAATTTTTGGACATCCGATTGGACTATGAAACGAGAGTAGGTATTTAATTTCTTACTAACTGCTTTCGGTATGACTAGGAGAGGGTAGAATATTTTGGAAAGATTTTCAAAAATATTCTTGGAGGGGGACAAGGGGTCTATTTTATCATTGAGTTGCTATATTACCAGAAAAAGGTTTGAAAAATGTGCTTCTTGGAAAGGGTGGGGGGAAGTTAAAAGAAAAGTTTGTCAAAAAGCGAGTTATGATTCTGCAGCAGTGAAAATTTTACCGAGTGAGGGGAGCCTTTGCTTGCGTAGAAATGAACTTATCAGTGAGCAAAGAGAGTATGAGCTTGTGCAGCAATGAATCTTTCAGCGTGTGAATTGAACCTGTGCTTGCATAGCAATGAAACTTTTAATGAGAAAAGTGGACTTTGATTTGCATAGCAATGAATACTGCAGCGAGCGAAACTATCCAAGTTCATGAAGCTTCAAAATCTGGGACCTACACACACTGATGGGTATTCGCAACGTGGGACCAAGCAGCTAGTCTATAACAATAAAACAAAGATTCTGTGCATATGTGTGTGTGTCCATCAATAGAGAGCTACTTCTAAGATTCGTAGTGCTTTCAAATTTTCAACATAATAGTTTTTGGCATTCTAATTTGACTTTTGACAAACATAATGTTAAAACTTAAATGTTTTTGTTTTAATTATTTTTTAAGGCGTAGCAATGGACCTTTCAGCTAGCGAATCTCGTCTGTTCGCGAAACGTCAAAAGCTGGTACATCTACACAGTAACGGTTCACCACGACGGGGGCCTCACAGCTAGTATAACATTTATAATATACACTTTTTAAAAAAAAAAAAAAATCTTTCGTATGCTTACAATGAAAACTGATCAAATTCAAGTTTGATGGAAATGACTCAACGAGTGAAAAAGTGTCTAATTCTTTTTGTCTTCAAGAAGAAAAACCGATTATTTTAATTAGAAGTGCCACATAAAAAAAATTATCAAGTGAAAAAGTGTAGTTTTTATATAGTTTTTGTACATACACTAAATGATATACGACTATTTTTACCTTGTCAGTTTTAAATGACAGTCCACGATTTATAAAATGCCATTACATCGCATTGCTGCATATAAAAGATACGAATCTTTTCTTCCATTCGAAACGCAAATATAGGGTTTCAGTTCCATCACAATCGTATTTATATAAATATTTTCTGTCGCAACTTTTGTGTGTCTTGCAAACAAAACATCTCCATTATACCAAGTGCAAGCTATGACTGAACAGTTTTTAAGCAAAACAAAACTTATATTTCATATTTAATGAAATTTGAGTACGCTGTTATTACTACTAGTACTGCTATCATTACTATTATTGCTATTTAAGACTAATTAGCCTACTTGTTGTTATCAAATTCAGCTGAAACGTGACAGATTTATTCATTGTCAATGACAATGTATTCTATCAAGTTTCCGGGGGGGGGGGGGGGAGAATTAGTGCATTTCAAGGAATCAATAGTTTATCTTTATTAAAGTCAAACACTATGAAAAGTCGATCTGCTCTCAAAATCATTGAAATGAGTTGCAATTGTACCTAAGAGTTGGCAATGTTCAAAAAATTATATTTTAAAAAAGTTATAGGTATTTATTTTTTCCAATGCATTCAAAATATTGATATCAATAGGCAAATCACGATATATTATTTATCACCAAATTACTGGAAATATTGAAGAAGCTATAATAGTATCCAATGTTTCAACTGAAGGAAAATAAAATTTAAAGAGTGCTATAAGTATCATTTAAGTTCGGTAGTCATACAACCAAATAAAATTCAAGTTTTAAAGCAGTGCACATGAAAAAATTATAAACCTGTTTTACCTCACAAATGATTCTTAATACAGTTTTGGCGTACATAAATAAAATTTATCCATTTGTAGTTGATACTTAAAATTTACACATCTGCATTAGAAAAATAATTCTTCATACCCCCTCAAAAGGATACATGTAAAAGTACTGAATGAACTAGCCTTATGATCACAAAATTGAGTATCCCAAGGTAATTGTTGTCCATAAACTTCATTATTACAAAAGCGTAAGATATTTTTTTAAGATGGAAACTATAGAAAGTTTCTGATGAGAAATATTCGATTAAGGATTTCGGGAAATGCTACTCTAAAGTAACTGGCAATTAATTAAGGTTCATCAACTTAATCGAATGTATCTCTAATTAGAAGCATACCTTATTTCTCATGATCAAAGACCTCCAGATAAAAGATAATGCGTTTTGAAATTATCATAGGCAAACGTGAAGTAACGATGGACATTTGTTCCTAAAGTTACATTATATTTTATATGATGTATCTAAATATTTACGAATTTAGCCCGTTATACCAGTACATATATTCCATTATTCTGTATAAGTACTTTAAACTAGTCTGTATTTTCCTAGACTTTACATTTGAATTCAAATGTAGTGTTAATTATGCTTATACAGTTTTAAATATTAAATTTACAACAAAAGGTACTAAATTGCATGATTTTTTTTCTAGAAAAGTCCTACAAATTTTGATTTTTGTAAACATTTAAATTAATTTTATATTTTGATGCCAAGCAAACATTCGAAAAAAAATTATAATAGATTCTCTAACAAAGCTTGTATTAAAGATTAAATTTGTTTCAATAAAGTTAAAATGATTACTTCCTAAAAAAGTAGAAAATGTTCTGGTTTGTTAAGGAAAATAATACTTTTTATCCCATTAGTCGATCTTAATCCATTCTGTTATTTTTAGTGAAAAAAGGCAAAATTACACACAATAACCAATATGAATAAATTCTGGAATGATTAATCCTGAAATAGATTTGCAATTGCAAAACAAAAACTTCATTATGAAAAACCAAAGGTAATGGAACTGATCACTTTATAAAGAGGCAAAATCTTCATTGAGAAAAGGAAGCACTTTTTCTGTATAGAAATAGACTATTGTAGCGGAATAAATATATCCTCGTGCATCTCTAGCTGGATGAATAACTCCTCTTGCTAGATATCCTTGCGCAACTAGATATCCTTGCGCTTTAAGCTTGGCGTCCACTATCGCTGAGCAGAGCAGAGCGGAGTGGACCAGAGCCAATTACAAGGCTATCAACGTCTACTGTAGCACGAGCTTCATGCTACAATGGACGTTGATAGCCTTGTAATTGGCTCTAATCCACTCCGCTCTGCTTTGCTCTACTCTGCTTAGCGATAGTGGACGCCAAGCTTTACCTTGGTAGTGGTGTTCTATCGATTTTAAGATAGCAGTTTGAGTTTGAAGAATGGCGTATTAACTAATAAAGTTGTTTCTTTAAACCGTTTCATATTATTACAATCGTAAACACTTAACCATTTACAAGTTTGTTATATCATCGACATCACTGCTATACTATGTCTAAAAATAAATCATATTATGCCTCAAAAGTGCCAATACAGAATCGACATCTTGTGGAATGACTTAATGCCTCTGTTTTTTGTAGTTGTGGACTGAATGCTTTATATGTTACACATGCTGTTCCTATCACAATTAAATGGAAAATTGCAAAAAGAATTCAACTCTGAAAGACAAGAAGAAGGACAAGCGAATATGTTTATGTCCACTACACAACAAAACGCGATATCTTATTCACACTAGAAAATAAACTTGAATATCTAACGAAATAGTTTGTTTCGGCATTACGACAAGTAGTATTTAAAAATTAAAAATATTTTAAAGTAAGAATTTGGCCTTTGCTATGTTTTGAGTTGAGCTCTTTTTGTAATAGTCGATTCAATTATACAGATGAATATATGCAAAAAACTCTTAATGTAAAATATAAATGTTCAAAGATAAGATTTCAAGGGATTTGAGGGAAAAATTGGAAAAAAAATCGCTTTTTTTCTTACCGAACAATATATATATTCTTTTAAATATGAATTGAAAGTTAAAGGTACTTGGTATCCTTAACTATTTTTTTTATTGAAGCCTTTAAAATCATAATTTTCAAATATTTGGAAGTAATTCTAAATTTTATTAAAATAAAAGTTTACCTAGAACTCTAAATTTTCAAAATTTTAAATTTTCTAAAAAATTCATAAAATTTCAATATTTTTATATTTCATAATTTTAATATTTTTTTTTAAATGTTCCTTGTAGTATACTCTAAGCATTTAGGCGTCGGATTTTGCATAAGTAAAATTGTTTGTACTTAATTAACTCGTTCTGTTTCGTATGATACTCATTGACAAGACAGTAAACAATTACTTACAGGTTTCTGGTACATTTTATTTGAACCGTCATCTCAGCTTGAAAGGTAAGGGGTAGCAAGAAAGTTCACATGGCTACTCTCTACTGACGGTTACATTCAAGTAGAAAGAACAAATATAAAAATAATTGCGCATAGCGCCATCTAGTGGACTGTATGATGAAAGTTACTGGACATACCGCCCCCCTTGAAACCTCGGAGGGGGGTTTCAACAATGCAAGAAAAAATATTATAGCTAAAACTACTAAAGATAACAATATGCAAGTATATGGAAAAGATACACAGAGGGAAAGATGACTCTTTACATTGCTGAAAGAAAAAAAAATTAGCATAATTAGAAATTAATTAAACATAGAAAATAAGAATGTTCAATCTTGAATAGGAAAAGGGCAAAGTTTCACAATTGTTCTGATAAGTTCACCATTTTGAGTTTTTACCCTAACGACACGAACTTTGTTGTCCTTTCCAGGGAATGTTTTGGAAATTTTATCCAACTCCCATTGAAGTGGAGGGAGGTTCTCGTTTCTGATCAAAACCAGATTTCCAATATCCAGATTCTTTTGTTAGGGCTCGGCTTGCACCACAGAAGTTCGTTCCACATTCGTATAAGATCTCAGATGGCTTACCCCTGCGTGCTACAAATCTCTTCAAACAAACGATGAATGCAGTGGTTGTTAAATCACTCACAACTTCGAGATGAACTTCCTTAGTTGCGAGGCACACGAAGACACAGATGTAGCACTTTGTGGTCCGACTTCCTCTTCCTTTGGAACTTCGGATAAGAAACGGTCCAGCGAAGTCAAGACCAGTTCTTTGAATAACTGTTGAAGGAAACACTCTGGACACGGGAAGATTTCCCATGATTTGCTCAGCAAGCCTTGGCCGATTCCTGAAACACGGAACGCATCTTCTGACAGCATCTCTGGAGGAAAAAATCCAAAGTATTTCTCTCATTGCTGCTTGAAGAAGTTTTGGACCAGGGTGGAGAATTTTCAGATGGTAGTGGTTGATGATCAAATCTACGACGTGATCACTTTTCGGAAGTAGAAGAGGATGCTTCTTCTCTTCTGGAACCCTTGCATTTTCCAACCTTCCGCCCACTCGAAGAAGTCCAGAATCATCGATGAATGGTGTTAAAGAGAGAATTATGTTGCTTGAAGGAAGTTGTTTTCCGGCGGTAAGACATGAGATTTTTGAACAGAAATGAGCTTGTTGCACAATTTTTACGATCATCTTTTCCGAGTCATTCAACTCTTTAGTCGTCAAAGATGTCTTCCTCCGTCTCTCAACTGGCAGAGAACAATTTCTGCGAAATCTAAGACACTCATGAAAGAATTCTTTTCAATTTATTCCACGAGGAATATTGTTTGTAACATGGTAATCTTAGGTTGTTTCTTCTCCTTTTTTGCCATCTCATCTTTAAGAAGATGATACTGTTCTACCTGTGCAGTGGGTAGAGAAGGATCTTTCAACCAAGTCGGACCATTGAACCAGAAGTCAGCGTTAACAAATTTGGATGGTGTTAAGCCTCTTGTGCCATAATCTGCAGGATTATCGAGTCCACTCACAAAGTTCCACTGAACATCAGGAACCAGTTCTTGAATTTGTGACACTCGATTTGCAACGAAAGGTTGCCATCGTCTGGGCTCTGAAGTTATCCATGCAAGAGTGATTTTGGAATCGGTCCACGCATATTTTCTCTTAATAGGAATGTCTAAAGACGGTAGAGTAGAATGTAATAAGTTCGAGAGTAAAAGAGCAGAACAAAGTTCCAACCTAGGAAGAGATTGTACCTTGAGAGGTGCCACACGTGTTTTAGATGTCAGAAGAATGACTCGAACAGAATCAAAGGAAATGCAGCGTACATAGATTGCCGCACAGTATGCTTTTTCAGAAGCGTCGCAGAAGGCATGCACTTCAATTTCAGCATGAGGTTGTAATACGTATCTCGGAAATTTGACTTGTTCGATAAGATGAAGTTCTTCCAAAAATGACCTCCACCTTACGCAAATTTCGTCTGGAAGCGGTTGATCCCAAGTGAACTTATGCATCCACAACTCTTGAAGAACGATCTTCATAAATATCACGCATGGTGACAAGAGTCCCAATGGGTCGAACACACGAGCTATTTGAGAGAGAACTTCAGGTTTGGTATAAATAGCCTTTATCTCAACTGGAGAAACAGCAAATTGAAGCACATCCAATTTGGGACACCATTTGATCCCCAGTACCTTGCAGTCATTGTCAGCATCCAGGTGAACTAAATCGTTTTCTTTGGTCAATAGAAATTTCCCAAAATATGGATGGATCATTTGAATGCCGTTTACGAAGATGGAAGCCCCCTTGTTTCATCATTGATTGAAGTTCGTTTACAAGCAGAATAGCTTCCTCCCTAGTTGAGGCTCCACTAAGAAGATCATCTACATAAAAATGTCTGAGTGTTGCACTTGATGAGGCTGGGTATTTATCTTTTTCGTCTAATGCAAGTTGACGTAAGGTTTTTGTTGAAAGAAATGGAGCGCAAACAGTCCCGGTATGTGACAGTGACAAGACGATATTCTTCGATTTCATCGTCGGGCGAATTTCGCCGAAGGATACGCTGCCAATCAGTATCTTCGTCATGAACTCTGATTTGGCGAAACATCTTTTCTGCATCTGCGCTGACAGCTTGAAACATTCTGAATTGAATCAGAATAAGGTACAGTTCAGGTTGTACTCGATAGCCAACCATGAGAAAGTCATTGAGTGAATGTCCTGACGACGTCTTACTAGATCCATCAAACACAACTCTTAATTTAGTAGTGCTACTAGATTCTCTTAAAACAGCATGGTGAGGCAAATAGTAAGCGTTTTTTCTGTTATACTCAGATTTGGGAACAGCTACCATGTGATTTAACTTTAAATATTCGGTCATAAATTTCCTATATTGATTGTATTTTTCTAAGTTAGAACTGAGATGACGTTCCATACTAACCATCTAAGAAGGGCTGTTTGTCTAGATTGACCTAACCTCGTTGGTGAGCAATGAAATGGTAACCTAACAGTGTACCTGCCATCATCATTTCTAGAATGTGTCTCTCTGAAATGCTCTTCGCATGACCTTTCTAAAGAAGTTAGTAGTTTTACACAAGGAACAGAATCTAATTCCCAGAATTTGTTAATTAGCTGATCGGACACTAATTGAATGTTATTTACATGCAGAAGAGTTTGACTCCCAGAAGCGGCTTTACCACCTATCACCCAACCAAGTTCTGAACGTATTGCGAATGGCCTATCTTCTGCCATTGACAGTGTCTGACCTCTCAGTAATGGTAGTGTGAGATCAACTCCAAGAAGTATATCTATTGGACTACTTTTATAAAACTTTGGATCAGCAAGAGTGAGATTCCCAAAGATTTCAGAATAAGAAGAATTTAAATTGTGGTGTGGAAGCATGCCCACAATTTTGTTTACCACATACACAGAAGCTGTATGTGAACACTGAGAAGGAAAATGAGAAGTGAACTGGATCTGAGAAATCCCATTTGTTCGAGTGTCTGACGCACCCAAACAAGAAATACGAACATTAGCTTTCTGTTTACTCAAACCAAGTTTTTCAATGCACTCATTTGTAATCAATGAAGCCTGGCTACCACTATCTAGTAAACACTTGCACGTTTGAAAATTACCCCATATATCTCTTACACGAATTATGGCTGTACAGAGAAGGATTTGAACTCCAGGGCCAACATTTGATAGACAAGATCTAATACCCACCATTCTTGAATTGTCAGATGGTTCATTAGAAATATTCTGACCCGATGCAGAAATAGGTGTAAAAACAGGAGCATTTATTGAAAGTTCACTGAGATTTAACGCACTACTTGTGTTCTGCCTGTCTCTAGCGTTGAATGTTTCGAAATAGAGTAAAGTATGATGATGTTTTTTGCATGTACGACATCTAAACTTACTTATACAAGTTATGCTTCCGTGAAATTGAGCCAAGCAGTTATAACACACATTATTGTATTTAACAAATTCCATACGCTTCTGAACTGGTAATTTTGTAAATGATTCGCATCTACCTAAAGTATGGTCATTTTGACAGAGAGAACACTGTGACTGTATGTTGGAAGTAACTAAAGTCACCTTTTTTTTAAAGTTTCTCTTTGCACTTTGATTTCCTGTCATAATAGACCTTGCATGAGTTGAAAGAAACTTAAGCAAATCATCTAGTTTTGGTACCTCATCATCGGAAAGTGTTCTCTCGAACCAAGTTCTGGTATTAGGATCCAATTTGAATAACACAAAAAACATAAGAAATGTATCCGCAGTTTGATCTATTTTGAACTCCAGGGACTCTAAAGTTCTCACAAATTCTTTAGTAGAATCTACAAAATTTAGCATTTGAGTGTACGACTCATTATTTAAGGGTGACATATTCATGAATTTTTTCATTAAAGAGGATAGTATCTCGCGCTTATTAAAATATCTTTCAGTCAACAAGTCCCAAGCGATTTGAAAATTACTATCTGTGATAGGTAATGAATGAACAATTTTTTGTGCGTCCCCCTTCAAAACACCTTTTAAATATTGTAATTTTTGAGCAGCTGACAAATTTCAGGGGTCAAAGTGACAAAATAAGAATATATAGGATTTTTTCAAAAAAAATATAGGACAATATAAAACATCAAATAACTGCACACAGTTGCTACTGAACTTCAAAATTAACTCGTTATACTTTTATATACTCGTTATATTGAATTTAACAGAATAGAAAACACACCTTAAAAAAAAAAAAAAATCGCCTGATCCTGAATACGTGAACCCCCCCCCCCCCCCCGTTATTGCCTCAATATTCCATCCCTAAATCAAGTTTTATTAATTACATTATTTGCAATCATGAGTCTTTTGCTTCCAACATTTTTAACTGTTCCAATTTCTTTAAGTATTTTCTTTTTATCCCTGTTTGCAGTCTTTTGTTGATTCAGATTTACTGTTCAGTGTCGGCTGGATTGGCGGCGAAAAGTCAGAGATTTATCGCCGAATGTGGCGAACCTGGCACTTGGTTTTAAAGTAACCCTAGTGATCGTTTGGATTTGACAACACAACGTATTGACGTAATTTTCAATTTTGGCGACTTTTATGAAAAAATCGTGGCGAATATTCCGAATCCGGTACGAATTCTGCGCCAAGGCGATTTTCGCAAAAAAATAGCTGCCCTGCCATTTTTTAAGAGCAAGATAACTAACTGCCTATGGTTGCCATAATTTGGAGCGGTTTGATGTAAATAATTCGTGGCGCAGAATCCGTACAGGATTCGGAATAAAAAAAATCGCCATCCGACATCATACAGTAAATCTTAACCCTTTTGTTTCCTTCATCAATTATTGACTGAGCTCTCAAAATGTTCTTTAGTAGTCCTGTAAGTTAATCCCAAGTTGTTTTTATCCGTTTTCCCGAGGCAGAGTTCTGTTGTTGCATCTCTCTCTGCATTATGGCCAATTAATTTATTACGTTGGAGGAGAAATCAGATCAGAAATTCTAGACCGATTGTTATGGAAATGTTCACATGTTTACAACTCCCGCCGGTCCAGTAGAGTTGAGTTGTAGGTTATGCAGCACGTGACGTCACAAGAGATAAAACGCCGCGCCGCCGCTACAACATCGTTTTTGTCAGGTCTTTTTCACCTACGATCGCGCCAAAGAATCCGAAATATTAAAAAATGGCAACAAACGGCACCGTTATTACGAATTCGAAGAAAATATAGATCGAATCAATGTAGAAATATAGGATATATAGGACAATTGTAAAATATAGGACAATATAGGACGTTTTTACCGATTTTTTAAAAAATATAGGATTTATAGGACATATAGGACGTCTGCGACCCCTGAAATTTGAATTTTCTGAAACAGCCGCGCGAAAAAGATCGGAAAAAGTTAGCCAGTCCTCAACAACACCTGAAAATGTCGGTAAAGTTAAAGTTGGAAGTTTCACATCAGCAAACTCAGGGTTTTTTGGAGTTGTTTCCCGTTGTGTTCGATCAATTTCAGAAATGTTGTTTATGTTTCCCCCAAGTAAAGCCAACATTTCTTCAAGAATGTCCAAAGAATCATCTCTCTCAATTGAAAATGCATCAATTTCATCATCTTTACATGAGCTTATTAAAGAAGTGAAAATCGCGCCTAACTCTCCCTTTATATTTAAGAAACGATTTCGTCTGGCTTGCAATTGCGCCAAAGTCAAAGTTTGTAGATCTCCATCTGTTTTAGATTTTAATCGAGTAATGGAAGATTTTATGCTCTTCTTCTGATTGAGAAGCGTTTTCAAATCCATAGCTCAGCAAAAAGAAGCAGCTCACTCAATAAAAAAAGAAAGAAAAGAGAACTCCAAATGCCTGAATCATTCGAATATAAACAAAACCATAGAGTAAGAGAGAAGAGAAAAAAAAAACGAGATGGCAAGTGCACAGGTTTAACATAAATTAAGGATCACGAACGGACAGTCAACTGATCGCTTAATTTGGCGATCTTCAATTTAAGTTAGAAAGTTTCGCTTTTAGAATGTTTCACATAAAAATAAAACTGCAATTTTCATAATCTTAAAAAAGCAGAATTAATTATACCTTAAGAATGTTTCACAATGTACCATAGAAAAGTGGTTGGAAAGAACATTACACAGCCAAAACTCTCGACGAAACAGAACTAGAATTTTAAACGTTACACAAAGCACAAGAGAATTCGAAATTTTCACAGCACAGAAACTCCGGCTTCGAGGAGACCAAAAAATGTGTTTTGTACTTAATTAACTCGTTCTGTTTCGTATGATACTCATTGACAAGACAGTAAAGAATTACTTACAGGTTTCTGGTACATTTTATTTGAACCGTCATCTCAGCTTGAAAGGTACGTGGTAGCAAGAAAGTTCATATGGCTACTCTCTACTGACGGTTACATTCAAGTAGAAAGAACAAAAATAAAAACAATTGCGCATAGCGCAATCTAGTGGACTGTATGATTAAAGTTACTGAACAAAAATAGTTTTGGAAAAAAACAATAAATACTATACCAATATGTACAAAAATCGTAAAACAGAATAATTTTCAAAAAAAAAAGTTCGTGTTTTTTTTTTTTTTTTTTTTTCAAAACTACATGCCTATTCTTGTCAAATAGATCCATATAAAAAATATAAGTCATTTCATTCATATTTACTGAAGTTTGAGCATTTTGAGTAAGGTGGGAATAATCAAAAAACACGAACCGAAAAAATTAGTTCGAAACAACAAAGGAGCTATTGCAGCTATGTTAAATTCTCCATAAAAATATAATTTTTAAGCAATTGCAGATATCGGATCAGCTCAAAAACTTTCCAAAATAAGGAAGAGGATTCAAAGATTATAAAAATACAAAAAATAGAAAAACAATATTTTTATAATTTTAGGGTACCAAGTCTGCTTAAGTTTTATATTGCACTAGATATGTAAACCCATTCATCGTTTATTAAAGTACATATTATCGTAGGACTTGAAACTCCAATGCGGTTTCTGCAACAAGAGTTATTTATGTAAGGCAACGCCATTTTATGGAAACCATAAGTATTTCATTAGTTGATAAAAAAAAATAGTGGTGTGGAACTTCGCACATCTTTCAATTCCACTATATTACTGACGTGGATTTGCGTCGTTTACCGTTGTTATATTTTCATAATTGATTTAGAAAAAATGGCCAGTATGGCGATATTTTTTGCAATAATTTTTGTATGGATCTTTAAAAAAAATAATAAAATAAATAATAATAAAAAATAAAAATAAATAAAAAAAATTAAAAAAAATTAAAAAATTGTGATTTTGTCGATGTACACCTTATATTATCCTTTATTATAAGTGAAACTGAAGGGAGAAGAAAAAACTATCGTTAATGAGGTATGCTTAAGGAACGAGAACACTGAGTTGAAGGCATTCAATTTTCTATTTCTTACGCCATTCAAGCATTTTTACGGCAATTTCGGAGGTGGGAATGTTTAAAACACCTTAAGAGGCATGGAACCGTTTTTTTAGCAATCATTGAAAAACATGATTTTTTCAATGGCAGCTACCTTATACGCATGCACGATTTTGACGAAAACCTTAATGGTAGGTCCCATGTCCACCAGAAACCCGCATACCAAATTTGAACATCGTAGGTCTATTTGTTCGGGAATAATGCTGACCACAGACACAAATACATACACACAGACAGAAATTTTTTCTATATTACTTTTTTGAAATCAGGGTGTTCCAAAACGTAAAGAAATGCAAAAAAAATGTCATTTTTTTAATTTTCTTTTTTTATGGATTGCTATACTTTCCTTACTCTATGTATAATACATATAGGTAGTTGAAAGTAAAAAAGTAGCTGCTACAATTTGTGGTCAAAAATCACATTTGTTCAGGATTCACCTGAGTAGGCGGTTCAGCTCATATAACGAAACAAAAGCTCTTCAAAAGTGGTAATTATTTAAATCATGAAATAGTATAACCTTCCCTCCCCCCCAAAAAAATAAACCCCTCCTCAAAAGCCTTTCTGAAAAATATCTCAATTCCATTGCATTTCTTACATTTAACTTTAATCCTCCATGGTATAAATGCCAAATACAATACGACTTGTCAGTAAAATCCAATAGAGATTTTAAGCTTGGGTTCCCCGTTCGAGGGGAATTCAAATATCAACTTAATAAATATCAATTCGGAACATAAAAGGAAATTTTTTACTGGTAATTAAACCGCGGAAATTTTTACCCGTTTTTAGAGTCAAAGTGTAACAAATTACACTTATTTATGAGGTCCATTAAGGGTTAAAATTGATGGTCTTGGGTATCGTGGAAATCCAGGGATTAATTTTATCTGTTTCTCGGCAGGCCTTTTTTGCCCTTTCGATTGAAATATTGTTGCTTTACAACATTATTTTTCGAAGAGAATGAGAGAGATACGGCGTCTAATTCTTGAAGAAAGGAATAAAGCATTTTATTGAATTTTGTGATGCTTTTAAAAATAAGTTTTATTACAGGAGCTTTGTTTTCATAACTTATGGTGCCATTTATGGGAGATTCTTTGTAACTTAGATTATTCATTTCTCCGCGTTTCCGATCTTATATTTTTAAACAGATAAAGATATAAAAGCTGTAAATACAGTGACCAAAATCAAAGAACTTGTGTAAAACCAATTATTTTTCAACTATTTAAATTAAACTTTTGTGCTTTTTTCCCCTCTCTTAAAAATTTTCCGATTTTTTTTTTAAGCATTGAAAATCGCAATATTACTTTATACTCAAATTATGGATATTTTAAAATTTGTTTTACTTTTAGATAAATTATAGTTTGAGTTTATTAATGAATTCAAATACTATAAAAGTAATTAGAGTATATATTTTAATTTGTACTGATGTAAAATGACTGTAATTGTTATTGAACATTCTTATACGTATTATCATTTTTATTTATTGAGTTACATCTTATTAACGTTTCTTATAATATTCAGTACCGTTAACTATATTTATTACTTGATAAAGCGTTATAAAAAT
Organism: Linyphia triangularis; assembly: GCA_963978545.1. Taxonomy (NCBI): domain Eukaryota; kingdom Metazoa; phylum Arthropoda; class Arachnida; order Araneae; family Linyphiidae; genus Linyphia; species Linyphia triangularis. Next base: position 15,980,792 of record OZ021732.1, read on the forward strand.
TCTATGAGCAGTAAAATTTTGTTGAAAGCTTATAATTAATAAATATTTCAAATATATATCCTTTTTTGTGATTTAAAACTATTTAGCATATTTAAAAATTAGTTTATTCAATACGATTTTTGATATTTTTAAAGAATTTATATAATTTGCTTTCATTTGCAGTAAAGCCTTGGGAATTTTTATTTCAACTTCCAACACCATATTTAAAATTTAAAGATTTGATTTATTTCTCAAAAAATGTGTATTAGATGAAATCAGAGAAATATCATATGATCATTAAAATGCGAATACAATTATAGTTTTGAACCTATGTTTAAAGATTTAGAATTTAACAGCATTACACTTGTGAAACAATAAATTAACTTAAGTAAAATTGTACATATAGAAAAGAATAGTTTAAAAATGGTGGGGTAACAAAATTTAGTAATACTTGGTGTTTAAACTTGTCATTCGTATTCACTGAAAGAAAAAAACAGGTTATTTAATATAGTTGGGTGTTCAGATACATATCAGAATACATGCATCCAACCGCAATTATTAAGTTATTCAGACTGAACTATACTAAACTTCAACTTAACTTGACATCACTAGACGGTAGATCTTCACAGTGCTCATAGGCATTTAATCCATTTTGACGGCGTGAAAGCATAATGCTCGCCAAACCACAACCCTGTAGAGAAGTAGAGAACAAAAGGCTATAAGGTTTGGCGAGAATTATGTCTTCACTCCGCTAAAATGGATTAAATGCCTATGAGCACTGTGAAGATCTATCGTCTAGTGATGTCAAGTTAAGTTGGAGTTTAGTATATAAACACGCCTCGCAATTTTGCTTCCATACTTCTTTATTCAAAGGGAGTAAAGTCAGAATTCTGAGTATGCCCTCCCAAAATTTAAGAGGAAAAGAAAAGAAAAAAAACGGAAGATGGTAAAAATCTTTTGTTGCACTCCACTTTGGAAACTAAACTATTTTATCTCATTAATTTTCAAAAATAATTACAAAATTCACCAACCTGTTGGTGGAGAAACCATTGAATGGTAAATCTATGTTGCTGGAAGAAACTAAAAATAATATCGCTTGAACAAATTGGAAAAACTACAAAAAGATATTTTCTAAATCCCCATTTCCGACAACAGCGTGGCGCATTTGAAAGTTTTTTTGTCGTTTTTGTAACATGTTCATACTTTTTTTTATTCAACAGGGCTATCTGTTGATGGAAAAAGTACAGTTACAAAAGAAACGATAAGTTTCTAACGTCTTATCTGTTTTGCTCATTTCCCAATATTCAAATATTACAACATTGTTGAATATGCATTTCTATATTGAAATATGTCAGCATATTTGAGTAATGGAACCAATTTTGCAAACTAGAATAGTTAAAATTCCCAATGTGGCTATCCAGCATACACCTTCTTTCTTGTTTCTGTGTTTCCCTGTTTTGCAGTTACGTCATTTTAGAGTAATGGAATCCTTTCCTAAAGACCCTTTGTTAGGTATAAAACATACAATGTTAAAACCTTTTAAACTAAACCTACCGATCCCTAATTGTTATGCAACAATTTAAGAAGTTAATTTTGATATTGCATTGCAAGTAATAATCCCTAATTGGTGGTGTAACAATACTAAAAGTTATTTTTTGTATTTTATTACAAGTAATAATCCTTAATTATTATGTAAAAATACTAGAAGTTATTTTTTATATTATATTACAAGTAACAATCTTTAATTATTATGTAACAATACTACAATTTATATATATATATATATATATATATATATATATATATATATATATATATATATATATATATATATATATATATATATATATATATATATATATATTATATTACAAGTAACAATAATTATTATGTAACAATACTAGAAGTTATTTTTTATATTATATTACAAGTAACAATCTTTAATTATTATGCAACAATACTAGAAGTTATTTTTTATGTTATATTACAAGTAACAATCTTTAATTATTATGTAACAATACTAGAAGTTATTTTTTGCATTACATTACAAGTAACAACACTCAATAATCTTAGTATTAAAGTAAACAGTCCCAACAAAGCATTGAGCATTTTAAATTTTGAATTCCTATGTAATTATATTAAATGTCTGTAAAAGAATAACTGCTGAATAGCTTTCAATTATACAACGTGAAATTTTATTATTGAAAATACCAACAAGTATTATTGTGCCAAATTTATTTATGAATACCATTAAATAGACTCTGATACTGCATTTTGTATGCAAGGCATCAATCAATGCCATGAAAATCGGTATAATTTCCCAACTTTCAAAACCACTTACAGTTGAGAATTTTAGACTCGTGGTTTAGTATGCGTAATAGTTGATGTGAGCATGTAACCTTATGCATTTATTTACGAGACATTAATTCTCTTTACAGTACAGAGATTTCTGAAACAAGCCAAGAATTTGGAATATATTTTAACCACATTTCTGACTCAGCAATGCATAAGGAACAAAGACGTAGTACCCTAACATTCCGGTTTGTTTCAAATGAGCCATAATGTGATATCTGATAAGAAAACTTTCAAAACATAAAGAAAATCATTAATAAATATATCAATTTTTTATGTGTTTTTTTTTAATCTATTACTGTGTAACAACTTTCATATTGTATGAGAAATTATATAATTATAATAGGATAAAAAAAAATTTACTATTCCACATGCAAATTTTTGAAATTGAAGTTGCTAAAGATTCGAAAAAACATCAAAGATTTTAATCTTTTAAAGGGACTGTTAAGCAAAAATTTCAAAATTTTCAATTTTTATATTTTAGTGGAAAAATGTAGCCTGAAATTCTAACTTTCAGTACATACCTTACTTTTGCTGATCCGAGAAGAATTAAGAATATTATTTGAATTTTTGTAAGCGTGCATATAAGAAATCATCTGTTTTTCATTTTCTTAAATAGCATGTTTCTCTTCATGTGTATTTTAAGATTTTTAAGGTATTGGATTTGTTCCTTGTGATTCAAAAGTTGATGTATTTTTTTTTTAATTTGGAGATATTGTTTACTATACTATTTTGAACACAATTGTGCATGGATTTTGGAATCTGGTATTTTTGTTTATTGTTTTACAGCAATTTTCGTAATGCTTCTATTTAAAAAGTTTATATTTTTTGCCGTTGTACCAAAGTTTTACTTTTAAATAATTAACCAATGAGTCAAATTCAAAATCCATGCACAATTATGTCAATATATATTAAATTAGTTTGTACAAAAAAATTGAGACAGATTGCAAAAAATTTGTATCGCAAAAAGCATTTTTAAAATTACGGAAAAAACGCTAAATGTTTCAATAAAAATTTAATTTCTTGAAAAAAAATCAATATAAGTTTTTGAAATTCTGGGTTGTGTTTTATCTAATTGCTATTGAACTGCACAAATAATTTCATGAATTTTGGACAAAAAATGGAAGAATTTTTATTTTTGACTTAACAGTCTTTTTACTGTAAATCTCTGAGAAAGTAATGCGATTGGGTTATACTTGTCATTTACTGTCCATTTTCTAGTATCGACACTTGTTAAATACAAGTAATATTTTTCTTGCAAAAGTTCTTTTGAAGTCACTTAATTTGACACATGATTAACAAAAGATGACACATATATAAAGGAAGTTCAATTGTATAAACAATCAAAATTGTTACTAATTAATTAATAATATTAAAGTATGATTAATTGCTACATTTACTTTAAAAGTTTGAGAATTATGCATTGAAGGAAATTATTCTTTTGCGAAAATAATGTGAAGAAGTCATACTTCTTTGTGGAAGAATCGTAAGTGACAGCAAAATCTATTCAATTCTTCTTCAGCTTGTCAAACTCAGCTATTTTTGCTCTTTAATCACAATGATTGATATAGTGCAGAATAGTTATGAGAAGGAAAACTATTTTCATAGAACTACTTGTCAAGAAATATGATAGCACAAAAATATTTATCACATACATGAAATTCCTTTTACAATGTAATACCATTGTATCTTAAATAGTAAATTATTCGTTTCAATTTTAATATGATAGTTATTAATACTTATTTTTATTTACCATAATAAGTAATAATTATTAATTATAAGTGTATTAGTAAAAAAACATTTTTAATAAGAAGTATAATTTTATTATTAGTAACATTGTTATTAATAATTATAAAATTAAAATAGTAGTTTTTATAGAATTCTTCAAGAAAACAAAAACAAAAAAATACGTAAAAGATAAATTGCGTATCGAGAGAAAATTTAAAAAATTTTAACAACATCAAATGAATCAATCTAAATGCTTCTCGAATTACCCACATTTTTAATATTTAAAGAGAAAACCTTTAAATGTAGAAAATGTATATTCGTTTGAAATATTTTAAAGTTATTTTTATATTTTTATATTTAAAATGCATAGTTGATAAAATTTATAAATAAATTCTAATTGATCACAAGCAAAACATGAATATTATTCATAAAAAAAAGTTAATTAAAAATATAATTACTCTTTAAATTAAACTCGCATTTCTATTTATAATAAACAAACTATTTAATGATAATACGCAAGTAGTTTAAAATTAGAAAATATTCCATGAAAATTGCCTTCGAATTATTTAAGTACTGTGTTCTCTAGCTAATCTTGGAGTCGTTTGAAAAAAACACCAGAATTCCAAATTCCTATCACAAGAAATAAAAAAAAAATTATAACAATATTTCTTATTCAAAAATAGTAAAAAACTTCTAAAGTTTAATGTAACAGTGGACATAGTTTAGCAGACAAAATGATATTGAAACATAATGAAAAATTATAAAAACTTTCGAACTGTGAAAGAATTGTCAGATTAGTAAATAAATTAAAGCAAAAAATTCTAATGCATACTAGTACGTTAAAGCTTGATGCTCAGGTAGATGAAATTGGGGGCATAGTTAAAACTTACATTCTTTCACTTCATTTCCTAGCTAGAATCATGTGAATATGTTTCACAGCTTCTCCTTCATATAGTTTTCCTAGTAACACAAATGCCCTGGCTAATATCGGCTCGACACTAGCTAATCCCGATGCGGATCGTTGTAGACTGTCCGTTGCATCGGATCTTGGTCAATCTCAGCCAGTTTTGCGTAAAATATACTGACAATTTTAAAATGTTGATTCGAGTTTTAATATTGAAATATAATGTTATAAGAAAGGACGGAGGGATAAAAATATGTTTTGCAATGGTTTTTTTTTTTTTTTTAATTTTTTTTTTATTATTATCTTGTATTTTAGAGCAATGCCCGATATTCGGCATGAACTGGCCAATCTTCGCAGGATCTCTGTTTTCGACAATTACCAATACCGTTGTGCTACCCGAATTAGAAATCCAACCATTAATTTTTGATAACCATACTTAAAATTATGAAAAAACTATAATAAAAAATTATTTATAGCATTCAAATTTCGATGCACATACTGGTTAAAAACCCTTTCTTATGAAAGAACTTGCAATGCAACTACCATTAAACAGTTTTTTCTTAGAAAGGTATTTAATAAAGTAATAATAAAAAATTATTTTATAGATCTTTAGACATATTTATCTTCTCGAGCATTTTATTGCGTAAGATAGCAAAAAAGAAATATTTCTAAAGATTTTCAAAGCTTCAACAAGCACATTTATAGCTGAGAAGTTTTGAATTGGAAAATGAGTACCTAAAAAATGTATCGCAAAAGATGATGACGAAATTATCTTTAAAAAAAAAAAAAGACATTTAAAAAATAAGTACTCTGCATATAAACTTTGGGTGCAAACCGAAGATAATCCTTTCCGCCCTTAAACTCTTAAACTCAGGTTTTATTATTATTATTATTATTATTTGTATTATTTTTTTCACTTTTATTAGCACAGAGGTTAGAAAAAATATCACTTTCACGCACGATATAATAAAAGAAGTTTTATATGTAAATTGTTATTTTTTAGAAGTAATTATACGTTGAGAAGGAGGGGGAAATATTTAATGCTTTTTTTCTTTTAGTCATGGTAATTAGGGGTATTATTTATCAGCAAATGAACTCTGGAAAAGGCAGGATATTTCACGCCTGACCTGGTGCTACGGACCACTTTTATTTTCCAGATATTTTGAATCTTAGATTGTTTATTATTTAGAATTATGGTTAATATGGGAATATTTTAAATCTATGACTCATTTTACTTAAAACGAGTCTTAAATTTATCTTTTATATTTACTTTTACTTTAATTTACTTTACTTTCGAAATACAATAGAAGTCGAACAACTACAGGTACGTTACAAGGCAAGGTTGGTCCAGCTAAAAGTAATCAATTGCCTCAATGAATTTTCTCTTAAAACCACCCACCCCAATTGAATTCACTATATTCCAAAAAAGAAGAAAGCCTCAAAGACCCTACTGTTGAAATAAGTTTTTATCCTTTCTGTATTAAACTGCGATTTAAAAAATTTTAAATCGTGACCCTTCATTTTAACGTATGCAATAATTTCCAAACCCACTGTGATCTTTTGTTTAATAATTTTGAATAAATTAACTAAATTTCCTTTAGTTCTTCTTTCTTGCAGCGACAACATATTTCATTTCCTTTATCTGTCACAATCTTCGAATGATGCAAGTTCCTGAATTATCTTTGTTGCCTTGTGCTTCTTATGATCTGGTGCTTAATATTGTACTGCATACTCAACATATGGTGCAACCAATTCATTATACAATGATAGAATTATATCTTGATGTCTTTAGATTTAGTAGAAACACTTTTTATAATAAAAATTTACATCCTGTTACCCTTTTTACTGACTGCTCCACATTTCGGAGCCATTTTGAAATCTCCATTAAACAACACGGCTAGATATTTAACAATAAAGCCATTGTTGATTTGTACAACTTGATTGACTTTACTTGACATTTCTCGTGAAAAAACCATCCATTAAAAAATACTTCACACCGCAAAACCACATGAATAAAAGTGCAAAAGATAATGAAGTTGAAGCACGACTACGTCAAAGTCAACTAAATGTTCGCGAGAAAATTAAATGTGTATTGTAATTGATTAATGGAACTTGAAAAAATTCGAATTTCTTTTTAAAAGTGCTCAGTGAGTGGTCACAAGTATGTTCCAAGTCTTTGCATGCGATCGAACACAACTAAATAACACCTTACATTAGGTTCATAAAAGTAGCTATGCGAAAATATTTATTGAGTTTACAATAAAACTCAATATAATACAAACAATTTAAAATTATACTATTTAGTTTCAACTTGCTTATCAGTTGACTGCCTATTTCTCAAAGTTCATATATATATATATATATATATATATATATATATATATATATATATATATATATATATATATATATATATATATATATATATATATATATATCCCGATTATAGAGGCGCTTCCTACCATCACATCACTGAACCACAGATACTCTCTCTTCCCCCCTCGCAAATTTATAATCTGTACATTTTTTTTGTTTTTTAAATATCCATTATTTTATTGTGAATTCAAATTTTAGATAGAGTCCATTTTTTTAGCAAAAAGAAGCATTGCTTTTGCTAATCGATTTGTTATAACGTTTTTGAAGACATTTCTTTGGCCACTGAAGAAAAACTCTTAAGTACCTATTTAAATCCGTAAGTGTTTATTAAGAAACCAATTTTGTTGTCGCACATTTTCACTTTTTTTTTAATAGTTCTGTATTTGATGTTGCTTTAAAGTCTTATGTGTGTTTGTTTGTAGCTGGAAATCTTTTTAAGGTACTTAGCAAATAATAATTGTGTTCTTATCTTTTTTAATAAATTATTATAGAAAAAGCAGAGAAGCAAGAAATCGGTGACTTCTGCTATTCGTAACGACTGGCTGGTGAGTAATAGCTGTGATTAATTATTACTTTTTATACCCTCACAGGAAAAAAAAATTCAATTTTGTCCACTAAAGCCCAAATTATATACCATAATCGAAGTTTTTATGTAATAAGCATTATATTAACCCTGGACTCATGTGATTATTTTCCAACAACCAAAACACCAAGCTTGAGTCCTCCACTCCAACTTTTTATTATCTTCATTTCAACTCCCATACTAATTTCGATAAAAAGCATTTCAAAGCTTCCACTTTCACGCTATAAATAATTCAATGCAATAAACATTCACGCACGAAAATTCAACTCTGGGATCTCCAGTTATTCCAGCCTTTTGATTCCAGAGTTTCAAGAAATGGATATACTTACTGCTGTGTGATTCAAACCCGCTTCTATTCACCCGGTTTTATGATACGCACATTTCTCTTTAAAAACAGGATTGCCTCTTCTTAAAACAAGGAATGATCGTCAATTGAAAGTAATGGTATTAAAGTGTGCCTCATCACACTTAAGACTTTGGGATATTTTACGTATACCCTAATTTAATACTCTGAAAAAGATTTCATGCCGATAAGTTTTAAAATCTATTTAGCATGTGTTTCGTATGGGACCTTAAAATCTAATTATAGAGAATTCCTCTCTAAATGAAAAGAGTAACAGCATGCAATTAATTATTCACTTAAATCCCTCTTCTATAGCAGTGAATATATCTAAGCACTTAATGTCACTTAATGCACTAATAAGTCTTACCTTAATCCGATTTTAGCATTCAATCCAATTTCTATCGTCTTTAGTTCGAGGCTATAGTTCTTGAACGTGTTCGAAAGGAGAAAAAAACCTTTTACTGAAGCACAAACAATTATAATTTCGTTAGAAAACACTTTCAGGGTGCAATGAGAACAATGTACAGTTAATCGCTTCAAATGTTATAAAATGTCCTTTAAAGGGCAGAGTCTCAGAATCCTAAATTCAGGAATTTGTTTGGTAACATTCAAAATTTATTCTAAACGATGTACTTAATTCTTTATTGTAAAATCAAATTATAGAGAAGTTGACTATTTTTCATTTTTTTTTTTATTAAAAGTGTCCAAACCCTACGTCTGCTAATTTGTAAAGAAGGTATGTTTTTGAAAAATCTCATGCTCCTGTTGTTTTACATATAATGTTTAAATATCAATTAAATAAATGATGTTCGTAATAATTCATAATCATTAAAGTTATAAAACGTATATAATATAAGTTGAAGCAGGTAGTAAAGGTGATGCATTTACCTGGTGAAAGAAAAATTATCTTTTCTTCCTATCTTCAGCAGATAGATGCGTCGTCCATCAAAAAAAAGAAAAAAAAATGTTATATCAAGTTTGTAGACCAGTCACTCTCTCTAAAAGCCCGCTTATACACACGCTTTCTTTTATGTCTTCTGAATACTATAAAGCAAACTTGCCGTCATCCAATCACGCTGAAATATTACAGATAAATTCGTTGTCGATAAGAATGCATTATATCATGTTTTGAGGGATGTAGCTGTCATTGAAAGGCCTCTTTTATACACCCTACTATTGTCATTTCGGATGACTAATTACCACACTTGCTTTTATGCAATCAACTTTAAATTTGCTAAATAGATTTAATGTCGATGACAAAGCATTCTATCAAGTTTTGGGAGCTTTTCATGCTACACATGCGTTAGGATTATTAAAAAACCTAATTCCCATCGTCCAATCAAGCTAAACTTTGAAACTTGGCAAATAAATACATTCGCTTTCAATAGCAATGCTTTCTGTCATGTTTTGGGACTGTCACGTAAAGGCTAAATTTACACACGTATCGATAGCCTTTTGTCAGAATTATCAGCTTTTACTCACGTTCTACTCTGCAAATATTTAATCAAATATTTTCAAATTGAAGATATTTATTGACTGAAACCTTCCCTTATTTAGGTTCAGGAAGCAGATCGGAAGGTTAATTAATCCATTTGTCGTCATTCAATCGAGCTGAAATTTGGCAAATTGACTTGTTGTAGATGACAAAGTATTCAATCAAATTTTAGGGACAAAAACAAGTCAGTATATAATTTGAAATGGATGTTTTGTTCGTAGAAATTAAACTTTGTCAAAACTTGATCAGAGCTCAATAAGTACCAATTGCATATAACAAAAATTCGCAATGCATATTAAGGATTGATATTAAAATCTTTGTTCTCATAGATTATTTTATTTGAGTATAGAATCATTTAATTTATGTTCAGTTATGCAATTATTTGAAAATTACATATTTCATTTGATTTTATTACCATTGAATGTTTGTAGTTCATTGTAATCAAGACTGGTTTTCAATCTAAATTAAAGTTAGTACTTGTGCTAGTTATATTCGCATTCATTTTATGTTAATAAAAATATTCTTTAATAATTGCAAAAAATTTCTACAAAATGTAGTTTAGTAAAATTTATAACTCACACTTTGAATAAATTATTAAATATTTTTAATGTTATAATTTTGCTAGTTGTCAGATTTCTATTTACACAGTAGCATGTATTTAACATATGTATAAAAGAGTCATTGAAAATAGTGATTAATTATATTCTTATGAATATATAATGTATATACTTAGTAATTATATCTTGAGAAATCGCTAGGTAAATAATATAATTAAAAAAAACATAAATTAACTGCCATCGAAAAACGTCATTCCAATGCGTAATTACAGGTGCAAAAAATTAAATTACGAAGACGCCTCAACTTTCATAATAATTTTCCATTATCTCGCCTGATGAAAAAGTTATCTAATTTGCATTTGTAAGAATCACCGCTGGTTTAACTAACAAATATTATTTCACATTTTTTTTTTCTGCCTTTACTCTTTCTAATTTGTTGATGATATAAGCATTTTTCAATCTTCTACTTATTTGAATTTAATTCTGATTTTGTAAGGAGAAATAAATACTTTAAAAAGTTTTCATACATCTTTGAATCGTTAAGATTATTGGAAAAATGACTTGTTTAATGAAAATGTCTTTCGATAAAGAAACACAAATAAAATGAATAACGTTTTGTTAATAAATTTGTTTTATTAATCACAATTAACAACAGGTTTTATTTTATTCGCACTTATCACATACGTTGTTTCGAAGTAAAAATGTCACAACATTAATTAACACAAATTGAAATACAGGGACAGGGTGCTTTATATATATATATATATATTTTTTAAATAACACTACTTATTGAGAAGATACTTTAAAACGCATTAAAGTCGAAATAAAACAACTTTAAAGATATTTTTATCGGTTCCCTTCATTATTATTATTATTATTATTATTATTATTTTTTATAAGAAGAGCGTAATATGGGGCATAAATAATTCTGTTATAATTCTTCTACTTGAAATAAACAGAAAACTTTAACTGCATAAGCTTTCATTAGAATGCTTTTAAAATCCTTTAACTACGTTTTAATTATACTAGTAAGTGTCTACCCGTCTGTTGTATCCAATACAAACTACCTTTTTTTTACCTAGTGTTTCGTACTTTATTTACACAACATAATTACTATATATCGAGAAAGTAGGAAGTAAATATTAAACTTGAAAGTTATAGGGGCTTTTTAAAATTTAATGATATTTTAAAAACTTCCTGGGAATGAAGCAATATTTTATTATTCACGCATGAAACTGAATTCAAAAATAAATCTCATCAGTTTACTTGGAACTTTATTAATATACTTATTTTAAAACATGTGTGTTTTGAATCTTAATATTCCATCTTAATATTTTATTTGTGTCTGACGAATCTCTTTGTAACATCACGCTAGGTATGTACTATTAAGAACATAATTAGGAAAAGGGTCATGATACAACAACGAATGAGCAATGTTACTATAAACATAGTGTCATTATTGCTTGTTTGGAGTGGCGTTTATAATTAACGAATTGTTTTAATTTCAATGAGTTTATTTTAATTCAATTGGGGTCATTTATTTTTTGCTAACAATTCTTAAATAAGGTAATCAAACGTATCCATTGACTGCTTTTTATTTATTTATTTATTTATTTATTTATTTATTTATTTATTTATTTATTTATTTATTTATTTATTTATTTATTTATTAATTTATTTATTTATTTATTTATTTATTTATTTATTTATTTATTTATTTATTTATTTATTTATTTATTTATTTATTTATTTATTTATTTATTTATTTATTTATTTATTTATTTATTTATTTATTTATTTATTTATTTATTTATTTATTTATTTTTTTTTATTTATTTTTTTACAAGAAGTTTAAACTAATTAGCCACTTTGGAGCTCCAGTTCTAGAATCGGTCTAAGCAATGCCTCAGATACGCAACGTACCTGGCATACATTCATACCCACAGTTCAACGAACTAAAGGTATACCTCTTTCATATATTTTAATCTCCCTCGTCACGACCGACGGCATATTACGTAAATACACAGTTTTCTTTATTTAATTTAAGGTTTGTATTAATAACGGTGTTTAATGAAAATGTTTTATTTACTAAACATCTTTTTTTAAATTAGGAGAATTCTCCAAGATATAAACAGCTCCAAATCAATATTTTGTTTCCCAATTGTGTAAAGGCCGACCAAACGGTATAGTGGTAAGCGTGCTAGCTTCTAGACTGCGAAGTTGCGAGTTCGAGTCCCATGTTAGGCATGGGTGTTTGTAAATGTATGTTGGCTTGTCTAACGACGAATGTTTCGGCGCATTATAGCTCTTGTGTTGCTGACCGCGCCAGATAATATGAAAACAACCAACCCAATTGTGTAAATGAAACACTTATACCTAAATGGCTCCCAAGCAATGAAGGTCTTAAATTATTATATATTTTAAATAATAATATAATTAAAAGTTTTAAAATGTCATGAATTTTAATTCGAATGAGAATGGGATAATATCCGTAAAAATGACAATAGTGCTTTAAGCTATAAGTTTACATTATTTTACACTTATGAGGTGTAAAAAATTAGATAATATTACAACAATTATTTATAATGTTAAGTGAATTTGTTAGCAGGAAACAAAATACAATTACAACTGCGAAAACGATTTACAATTAAATGTGATTATTTTTTCTCAATGGCCTTTACAAGTAAAAACTTAAGAATGTCTATATAAAACATTTATTAGAAAAAATTTCATATTTGACTTGGGTTGCGTCACAAATCAAACAGGAGCCCTTTTGGAGGTGAAAAGGATTCTAATATGACTTAACACAGTTGAAATCTTAATTCAATATTTTTTCAACGTGTGCACTTCAAAGTGTACTTGTTTGCATGAATTTCTTTGAACCTTTTTAATTTCTTTGAGACCAAAGCAGTTCCGTTAATACTCGGATATTAATATCTTTCCTTTGTCAAAAATCACATAATGTTTGTATAATTTTCTTCAATAGTAAAAGGTAAAAGACAAAGAAAAAAATAATAAGTGCAATTGAAAAAGACTATTTTGCCTCAAATATGCTTTCAAATTCAAATTGCTCATTTCGTTTCTTTTGAATTTAGAGTTTAAACTGATATGGAATGGATAAAAAAGAAATGGAATTTTCTTTCTTATATTTACTTTAAAGTCTGCTTATTATGTTTGTTATGTCTTTTTATATCTAGAATTACGTAAATTAAAATCGTAGCTAGTTTAAAAAATTATATATTAAAATTGCCTTAGAGATAATAATCGCTTGAACAAGATTAATAGAAACATATCAGCCTTTAAAAATCATAGACATCCTTTATAAATCAGTTTGTTAAGAAAAAATATAAAAATTAAATTTGAGTATTTATCATAAATAAGCAACCTTAAAGGAAGCTAAGCAATATAAATCCTTGTTTGCTAGAGATATATAGATAGATAACTACAAATTTAAAGATGCAAACTTCTGTAAAGATTTATTTAAAGGTTTTTAAAATGTTAATGAAAAACAATGTGTATAAATTTTGAATTCACCCGAGACATTTTAATTTACCTTACCAATTTTATGTTAATAATAAAAGGAAACTATGCAAAAGTGGAGTAAAAATATCAGTGTCCCAGCTTTAAGAATAAAAGTTACGTCTACTGTTTTAATAACTAAGATTTTTGGTTGGTTTGTTCAACCACCTATTTTAATGCACACTAAACAGACAGGAACCTACAACTAAACGTAAATTCTGAATCACAAACATTCATGCCTAACCCAGGATTCAATCCATTTGGCATGCGAGGTCAGAGCTCTAACAACAAAGCCATTAGGTGCGCCTAAAATACTTTTTGAAAATCAAAATTGAGCTTCAAAAGAAATATCATTTTTTTAAATAAGTTCTTAACTTACAAAAACTTTAAAACATCGCTACATTAATGTACACGTTTTACAATTTGTTTTTTAAAAAATCCGAAACTGTTACGAACTCTACAATTGTTGCTCCTTTGACTTTGAAACTAAGAAGATAGATGGAAAAACATTAGGTGAAACTTAGGTCTTGATTTATATTATTTGACATGAAACAATTGAACTGAATACAATAGGAATATTCACATGCGGGTATTCATATTTCAAATAGAGCATCATGAACCGTCAAGAGATCTGGTTAGCTTTTGAATTTAGAAGGGTGTTGCAGAAAAGTTGTGTTTAGGTTGGAGAAGGAGATTTCAGAATAATGAAGTTATTTAGAAGTTTTCATTCATATTTAGAATAGTTCAAAGTTTTAACCTTTAATTTGTAATCTTAATCTATTAGTTTCTCATACAGTTTAGGAACTGATTTGAGCTTAGATGGAAATACAGGGCGTCCCAAAAAAGACTGATACATTTTTAAAAAAATAAATAAAAAATTTAAAAGAGCACGATTGAAATCTACAGTTTGACGCATTCTATTTAGAAAACTAAAATTTTTATACCACCATTTTCCAGAAACAGTTACAAAATTGTGAATCATCAGATAGTGTTGAATAAAGAATTTAAAAAACATGATTTTTGTTGTAAATGCTGCCAAACAATGTTTTCAAAATTACCGATTTTTTCAGAAACAAAATGGCGTATTTGAAAATATTGTTTTGCAGTCATTTGCAACATCTTCCCAATCTGATGAAGAACTTTGTAATTATTTTTAAAAATTCATAAAAAAAAAAAAATCCCATAGTAGATATCGCATAAAAAAATTGATCGGTTCCATTATTTTGTAGTTATTTTTTTTTTTTTTAATTTATTCACAAAATATGATAGTACTGCATATAAGTTTATATATATACTTGGCAAAAATCGTTGATGGCCTGTACTCAAAGGCAGAGAGCTCTGTGTTAAAGGCCCACGTTTTTCCTCTCTTTACGCTTTTAGCTCATTTCTACGGGAATTTCGGAGGTGGCGATGCTTTGAACACCTTCAAGGCCACAGTGATTTTAATAAAAACCGTTAGAGTTGTTTTTTTAGCAATCATTGAAAAACATGATTTTTTCAATGACAGATACCTTATGCGCATGCGCGTTTTTGACGAAAACCTTATTGATAGGTCGCATGGTTACCACTTACCAGCACACCGAATTCAAACATCCTGGGTCAATTTGCTAGGTTATGCTGACCAAAGACACACTGAAATTTTTTCTAGACCACTTTTTTGAAATCAGGATGTTTCAAAACATGGAAAAAGGCTTTTTTTTTTTTTTTGACCCTCTACTATACTTTCAATATACTATGAATACATATGGGTATTTGAAAGTAATAAAAAAAATGCATAAAATATCTTAAAAACTTACATCTATTGTGTCCTGTATTCTTATGTAAAACAACAATAATTTAGGGAGGATAAATATCCTTATATCTCACTCTCAAGCCAAGCACCCAAAATGACAAATTATCATATAACATTTTTAAATGCAACAACTTTATACAATAAATTGTCTGTATATATTGTAAATAGTGACGTATTATTTCAAAATTCTATTGTAATTTATTTTTATCCTATTTTATTTTGTAATTAATAGCGATTATACAAGTTAGAAAAAGGTGGCAACACCTAAAGTAATCGAGAAGTTTCGAGATATTTCTTTTCTATGAATTGTCTGGAAATTTCGAGAATGTCTCACGCGCTTTTATATAAAAGACGGGAGAACGGGAAAGTTTTCAGATTGACTTCGGTTTTCGTTGAAAGCTGATCGCGATCGCTTTGTTGACCTATTGGAGTGAGCTTGTATAATCGCTATATTCGAAGCTGTTCTTGTTGAAGCTTGTATTGAAGATTAATAGTGATTGCACTGTTATCTGTGAATAAATTTTGTGAGCTTTCTGAAGAGAATAAATACTAGTTTTTACCTGAAAAACTGTGCCGTCATTGCCTCAGTGGAAAAATTCATAACAGTGGTGTCAGAAGTGGGGTCTCGCAATTTTGAATGCCGACAACTAGAGGAATGATGGAAGACCAAATGAAGCAGTTGATGGAAATGATTGCTGGAATGAAGGCCCAACAAGAATCCACTGCCGCCGAAATAAAATCCGAAATGAAAGCCTGCCAAGAAACCGCCGCAGCCGAAATGAAAGCCTGCCAAGAAACCACCGCAGCCGAAATGAAAGCCTGCCAAGAAACCACCACAGCCGAAATGAAAGCCGAACTTTTCGCTACGATTGCCGCCGGACAAGCCCGTCAAGAAACGACTAACGTTGAACTCGCCGCCGCAATCGCCGCCAGTCAAGTAGCAACGTCGTCGGACATTAAAATTTTAGCCTCCAAACAGGAATCGACTGCTGCGTCCGTTGACGGATTTATAGAGCGCACAGAGAGTGTTCTTCAATCAATGAAGGCGGATATTTTGGATGTCAGAGAAGATCTTAAGACAGTGAGAAATGAAGTTGAAGAAAAAGTTTCCACCGTGCAAGAAAAAGTTTCCACCGTGCAAGAACAAGTTTCCACCGTGCAAGAAAAAGTTTCCACCATGCAAGAAAAAGTTTCCACCTTAAAGGAAGAGCAAGACAAATTCATTGACGTTGTAGAAGAAAGGCTGCGAAAAATGGAAACGCGTGAAGCTCTGGCCACAGCGTCACCTAATTGGGATAACGCTTCCATCCCCTTTATGGCGCCGCGCTCTAACATCAAAGTGGCCCCTTTTGATGGGAAGTCGTCTTGGCGCGTTTATCAAACGCAGTTTGAAATGATTGCTTCTGCGAATGGTTGGGACGATACTTCGAAAGCATTCCATCTCGCGGCATCTCTTCGAGGTGAAGCTGCTGACATTTTACAAACACTACCTGAAGAGAAGCGGGGAGAATTCGTGGCGCTGGCAAGTGCGTTAGAATTAAGGTTTGGGGGGCAACATCTAAAGGATTATAACAGACTGCAACTGAAAGTGAGACAGCAGAAGGCCAATGAAACTCTTCAAGAATTGGCATCGGATATAGAAAGACTGTCGCTCCTCGCTTTCCCAGACTGTCCCTCGGACGTACGAGATAACCTGTCTCTTCAGTATTTCGTGGATGCCATCAAAGATCCCGACATACAGCAAGCTACCAGGATGTCAGACAGCAAAGATCTAAAGTCCACCCTCGTCTATGCCATGAGAGTGGAAGCCGCGCAGCTAGCTTCTGGAAAAGACCGACGATATGTGCGTGGTGCATTAGCCGAGGATTCATCTGACTTTTTCACCAGTAAGCTTCGAGAACTGGAAAGCAAAATTGATAGAATGATGAGAAGCTATCCCGGAGCCAGGGATCGAAGGACCAGAGTCGTTTGCTGGCACTGCAAACGGGAAGGGCATCTACGACGAAACTGCCTTGTTTTGAAAAAGAGAAGGGATAACACTACCACGGATTCTCTACAACTGAATCTAAGAAGATGTCATCTCGCAGTGCAGAAGCTGCAATGTAGAACAGGTGAAGCCCCGACCAGTCGTTTCCACGTTTCATCCCGACAAGGAGGAAACCAGGGTTTATTCGTGAAGGGGGAGATCAACGGAACTCCATGTCGTCTAATCGTCGATTCGGGAGCGAACGTAACAATCGTAAGGACGGACGTGGCTCGTCGCCTGAACAGCCGACTCCTCTACACAGCGCCCTCTGTTTCTCTACAAACTGTGTCTGGTGGTAATATCTCTGTTCATGGGAAATTGCAAGTGGACATTGCCCTTGGATTTAACACCTACAAGCACATCGTTTATGTTGCCGAAATTGCAGATCCGTGCATTCTCGGACTAGACTTTTTGAGAAAAAATGTAATTACGCTGAATTTTGAGAAAAGCAAGCTGCAAACATGGAGAGGCGAAGTTCCTTTGCACGATCTAGACATGAAAGAGCTGTGCGTATATCGGATTGTAGCTCATGAAGACAATGTCATAGAGAATGCTGAAGAGTCCACATCTATGAAAAGTACCTCTCCAGCCTCGGAAAGAGAACCGAAGAAAGCGACTTTGATGAAACCCTCCCAGGAAGTGGTTCATGTGGAAATGGACAAAGTTAGTGAAGAGGGAATCGACATCCGTGCTCCTGTTATAAGCATCGAACGGAGGTCCCGGGATCTATCAGCTGCACCCGCGGATGATTCGGGCGCAATCTCAAAATCATATAATCAGCAAGATGGGGAGCAGAAACATTCACCGCTTCTGTTGGCATACGGGAGTGCAACTCACGAGACCACCGGATTTTCTCCATCTCCAACGATGTGTGGAAGAGACCTTAGGCTCCCCAGCAACCTCCTCTTTGGACAACCACAGGACACTCCTTCCTCGCCTGTCCAGTATCTAGATGATCTGCAGGCACGTTTGGAAGCCGTACATCGGTTCGCCAGAGAGAGAAACAACATCATGACGGAGCGCATGAAGATCCGGTACTATGCCAAGGCCATGGACCGTTCATTCCAGGAAGGTGACAAACGTCGGAAAGGACTCTCCCCTAAGCTCCAGACGAACTGGGAAGGGCCGTATGGGATCCTTAAGAAGATCAACGACGTCGTGGTGAGAATTCAACGGACACCTTCCTGTAAACCTAGAGTTATACATAACAATAGACTAGCCCCATATTATAGTAGAAGTGATTGAATTGCCTTTCCTCTTAAGGACTTCACTGCCCGGGACGTGCAGTCTTTAAGAAGGGGGAAATGTTGCACAAATTGCCTGTATATATTGTAAATAGTGACGTATTATTTCAAAATTCTATTGTAATTTATTTTTATCCTATTTTATTTAGTAATTAATAGCGATTATACAAGTTAGAAAAAGGTGGCAACACCTAAAGTAATCGAGAAGTTTCGAGATATTTCTTTTCTATGAATTGGCTGGAAATTTCGAGAATGTCTCACGCGCTTTTATATAAAAGACGGGAGAACGGGAAAGTTTTCAGATTGACTTCGGTTTTCGTTGAAAGCTGATCGCGATCGCTTTGTTGACCTATTGGAGTGAGCTTGTATAATCGCTATATTCGAAGCTGTTCTTGTTGAAGCTTGTATTGAAGATTAATAGTGATTGCACTGTTATCTGTGAATAAATTTTGTGAGCTTTCTGAAGAGAATAAATACTAGTTTTTATCTGAAAAACTGTGCCGTCATTGCCTCAGCGGAAAAATTCATAACAATATCCTTATATCTCACTCTCAAGCCAAGCACCCAAAATGACAAATTATCATATAACATTTTTAAATGCAACAACTTTATACAATACGTTAACTACACATATTTCATATGTTACTACGTAATAAGAAACAAATTATATAGTTTTGGTTATTATTTAGTAACTTAAAGGATTTTAAATCTGTTACTCCATAAATCTAAAAAAAAAATTTCTCTGAAATGATATTTTAATACAAAAAACTTTAAAATTGAAAATCGAAAACCCACCCTAAAGCCATTCCATCTCTCACAAGATTTCTCTGGTGTTTGCGAAATCCATTTTTTTTTCTTTTTTGTAAACAAAAAACATGCATTCCAACAATTTTATATTTATTTTTGTCCCGCTGTTTCCTTACAGCAATCGTAAAATTTCATATTTCACTTATTCCCTGCAAGGAAGCCCTTCGGTTACAATTTTATTGTTCAATAAATTTCACTTAAAATACTATTATGAAAGAAATGTTCCTTATAATTGTAAATTTTTCTAACTTTTCTACAAAATGTTATTCTATTTTATTCTTCTACTATTTATTTTATACTTTTGATCAATGTAAAAATTCAAACCTAGTAGCAGAAATATAAGGTACAAAAGGAATCATCAAATTGCATAGAGATCTTTCTTGTAGGTTTTTGAGAATTACAAATACATCCAAGTTTGTGTGGAGATAAAATAGATTGTTGCTTTGTCTATGCTTTGAAATTGAGCTGTCAGTTTGGTAAGAAAAGGGATCTAGATGTTTCCAAAAAGGAAAAGAAGGTTGTTGTTGTTGTTTTTTTCCTTTTTAGTTGTTGATTACTGTAGATCGGTGCAAGTTCCACTAAAAAATAGTATTCTTTGTAAAGAATACAAAAATTGACAAATGGAGATTTTATTTAAATTGAGCAAAAACTTAAGAGAAAGACATGTATGCATTTTTATTTGTCAGTTGTTCTAAAATTAACGAAACAGAATTTACAGTGGAACTTTTAATGTTCAAATGACTTTTTTTTTAAATGTTGAATTGGAATAATCAATTACTAAATTTTCAGATTTCTTTTATGTATGTGGCATCTATCATAGAAAATAATTCTTAGTCATACAAATAATTTCTGAAGTGTGTTTCGAAGCTATCCAGGTAGCACAGCGGAATATCCAGTATATTTGACCTTGTACTGAGCGATGTTGGCCAAGATCTGTAGAAATTTGACGGTATACAACGGTCCACATCGGGATTGGCCAATCTCGAGCCAATATTGGTCGTCGAATTTGGGCTACTGGGGTATTGATTCACAAGCTAACATTATTAATCGACAGCACTTTAATATTTTTAAATTATAAAGTATTTAAAAGCTTTGTATCCTGAACCGTTTATACTGTTAAAAATATCAATTGAAATGATGATACAGACTTACAAAATAAAACTGATTATTTTTTCGCTTTATTTAGAGTTTCACGATACTTTCTTTCAGTAACAGTCAACTTGTCATCAAGCTTGAAGAAAAGCTTCATTGCGTACCAGGCACAGTGATTACTCAAGCACCACAAAAGTAAACAAACCCTGCGTTCCTTTCAAAACATTTCCTCAAATTCAGCTAACGCAAATTAGGAATTTTTATATCCTCGCTCGTGAACTTTCTCGAAAAATCCAGATCAAACGATCTGGCAATGAGAAAGCGCTGAGAATTTCTTGACATTTCTAGATTCACACGGGTGTTCCCAACTTTTCTAGTCTGTGTATCTCTGTCAACAAATATATTTAATAAAATAAATCTTAAAAAAGAAATACATAAACTATTTCCAATTAAATACAGAAAAAAATGCATAACAATAATTTTATTAATCTTCAGTTCATTATTTACTTTATATGTTAAGAAACTGGAAGCGTATTATACTTTTTAATATCTTCTATTATACCATTACTCTAACATTTACTGTATATTATTACTGATATCTTATAAACAATAAGTCAACAGCAAATAATTGCAATTAATTTTTAATTGATACCTCATGAACATATTTAGTAATCAAAATAACGGTTACTTTTTTCTAGGTATGATAAGAAACTTAACTTTTAAGAGGAATTTACTATTTTATACAAAATATTCGTTTGATTTTTATGCTCTAATAGTAAACAGAAAAATTTCGGGTGGGGATATATCCACATATCCCTCCCCCTGACTCCGAGTCTGCTTTAATTTATGAGAGTATAACATTTATTTTGCAAGTTCTAATATGTATTTTTTAATAAAATTTGAAGATGTGCTCGTTCTGACTAACACTCTAAATTTAGTACCTCCTAATTTAAGCAATAGTTAACTTCAAAAATGCGATGAATTAGAGCAATGCTTGATCATAAAAAATAAAAAAAATTCTGAATAAATTATATTAGATAACTACGACAAAATTGGCTTTACTCCATTTTATTATTGCCAATGTATAGTGTATTGCCAATGTATAGTGTATTGCCAATGTATAGTACTTTTCTTGATTTAAATCTAAATTTATATTTTGAAAGCGGAAAAGGCAACGAAACTAAGTGGCAACATAAACTAAGCTGAACTGAAAAGCAACGAAAGTGGAAAAGCAACATAAAGATAAAAGAAAAGGTTAGATAAAATTTCGGTCGATTATATAATTCTGAAATACTTGTTAAAAACATCAATTTTAAGTAAAATGAATGCAAAACATCAGTGTTCTTCAGTTAGTCACAATAAAGAAGATTTATCAATAAAATAGTGTTATTAGGTCTAGAACTTTACATTTTATTTACATACACTTTCCGTTAGAATATTTTAGTTTATATTTATATCAATTATTGAAATTTAGAGTTATTAATTTTTACTGAAAGGCATTGTATAGCATTGTATTTTATTGTATTTGTGAATGGTTAGTTAGGAAATAAGACGGATTTTTATCTGAGATCTATTAAACAACAAAGACAAAAATCAGAAATTTGAGGGAATTGTCATACATTTTTGTCTTTTATTAAGCAACTCTAATTTACAAATCAAAGCCAATAAAAGCAAATCACTGTGTTTTAAAATAATAATTCATTACATCATAATTTACAGGACATTTCTGTTTTTATGGTAATTTTAAGTAAATGCCGTAAGGATCACCGACACATTTCTAGGAGTCAGTGCTAAATTCATCAACTTTGAAGGCATTTCATATAACAAATTCTTCCTTCGTTCTGAAATTTTCACCGTATAATCTATGGATACTTTTAAGTACTTAAACAAACGGTTTTCATTTGCTCATAAACTTTCAAAACGGTATTACTTTTAATAAATTATTTAAATATTTTTTATTTTTAATAAATTATTTAAACATTATTTCTTTTTAATTAATTATTATTATATTAAATATTCTAGACAAATTATTTTCTTTTAAAGTATGCTGCTTTTCATTTATTTTTTGCTTTAAAATACTTAAATACATTGGAGTAACATGTATAAAAATATATCCATCATTTATATCAAATATATTGTAAGTTATGAGCCCCAAACATGAACAAATGATATTTTGAGAAATTCGGCTTTGAAGTTTAAAAACATGATTTGCATACATATATATACTTTCTTTAATTATTAAAAATTATTTAAAAAAAGATATTAGTTACAAATGAGTCATAATTTTCAAAAGAAGAATTTAAATTTTAATAGACAGTTATAAACTCAAAATCTATAATCAGATAATTGTCATCATTATCAAAATTTCCAAACAAAAAAAAAATATTAAAATCACTACATTTTCTTTCAAATTAAAACTGAATATACTTTTTATCAGTTTAAAATATTAAGAGAAGTTAGAAACTGTTTTTATATAATTAGTATATCCGTAATTAGGTTGTATATTCTGATTCTCCAGTTTGCTTTACTTCTTCAAAACTTAATGTTCTTATACACATAAAAAATAGTACTTCCTTTAAATTCTAGACAGATTAACGTAAAAGGAGTAATAGCATGGAATTCTTAAGAAAATTGTATTTTAGCACCACAAAAATAACGTGAGAAGCCTATTATAGAGTTAGTCTGTTCGCCCGTCTTTCTGTTCGTCGGACACAAATGGTACAGACGAGTACTGTAAGTCAAATCAAAACATGAGATAAAGATGAGTTCACGTACCAAACCTCAATCAGAAATTAGGACCGTTATCACGAGTAATGGAAACCGATATTCAATTTTCAATTCGTTAAACCTAAACTCTACATACCGTAGACACATGTCATGTATCAGTTAATAAATTGAACTTGATCCCTTTAAGAGAAGGATGCTTAGAAATGGCATTTTAGTGGCAGTGACAGCTTCAATCTAATTGATTTTAAATACAATAATTTAAGTGCGATAATTTTAAAATGATTTCAATTAATTTAATTGCATGAAATGTTCACTTTTAATTGATCTCAACCTTAATTTCTCAAAGACTAATTATCTGTTGTCTCACTTTATTCTTTTCAATTGATAATTATATTCGATGTTTATGCCACCTTTGAGCACAAATTAAATAATCATTTTTTACTCTTTCATTTACGCCTCCACATCTGAAGAAAATAAAACATTAATCCAGAAAAAGTGAAAAACCAACAACACTCTGAAACCTTCCAAACATATTTGGATCTTTTCCCGGAAAGTGTATAAAAAATAACATTACATTCAATTTATTTTCTAAACAAAAAATAATAATAAAAAAAAAAAGTGTGGATAGCATTGCAGTAAAATATGTCATTACTATTCAAGAGAGATTTTTTTTTTTTATTTGAGTTGAATATGCATGATCTCAATCTTATCAGAAATGATGTTAAACTGAAGGGGAGCATTAGCATAAATCACCCCTAATAAAAAAAACTTTAATTTATAAAATAAAGTATCTTGGAAAAAGTAAAAGAATGTTGAGTGTGCAAAATGCACTGAAGGATCTTATTTTTCCAAGGTAATCTTGTGATTTCCTAATTTCAAGGATCGTTAATTAAAAGGAGCAGTAAATTAATCTGCTCTCCATTAATTTGGGTGCGCCTCAAATCACATATTTTATAAAGGACTTGGAAAAAACTCGAAATCTGCATGTATTCTTTGTTAAAAATGTAAATTTTATAGTTATGATTATGTTATTTCAGTTAATTTAACAATTAATTCTTAAACTTATATAATAATGACTTAACTAAATATCTTTTTGTGGAGTAGAATTAAATAAATATAGAATCATTTATAAAAAAAATATATATATTTTTTAGTAGTGTTGAAAATTTAACCTCACAATAGTGTGTTTTTATATAACATTTTAACTGAGCAATGATTATATGAAGCTAGTCGTAGATATCCTAAGAGAGTCTATACTTAAATTATATAAATGAATATTTTGACTTAGATGAATTATGCAACATTTATTCACTTTTGTAAACGTAACAAAATTATTCAAAAAACTCAATTGCAATTAAAATATTTATTCTTTTTAAAACAGATAATTAAACCACCGTATATATAATAAGAATATTTTCAAAAAATGTTCACGAAGTTCAAATGAAGAGAATTTCAAATATTTGATTTTTTAAGATATTAATTCATTCTCTTTATTAATTTTAAGACTGTCCGTAAAACATTTTAAATGATTTGTCAATGAGAGTCCCACAGGACGGTCAAGCGAAAAAAAAAATTATCAGAGTGGATTATTATTATGTATAATTTTTATTTATCCTCCGTTTTGTCCTAAAAGGTTAGCGAATTCTATCTGGAAGTTCAGATAGTGCTCCAAAACAAGATAGCTGACACATATATCGCTGACACATATATTTATTTGTAAATATACTTAAAAAATACCAAATACATTTTAAATAAATATTTCTTTTAAATACCTAATTATTATCGCATTGTTGACTTCAAATAGTCTAATTATATTCTTTGTTATCATGAAAGGTCATTTAAATCATCGTTATAGAGAACTTTCTAAAATTAAAACACTTTCAAACACATAGTATTTTTTTTTTTTTTTTTTTTTTTTTTTTTTTTTTTTTTAGGAATTGACCTAATTATGTTAATATGTATTATCATTCTAACAGAGTTTAAATGGAAGATTTCTCTTACTGTTCTTCTACTTCAGAAAGATTAATCAGAATTTAAATTGAAGTTGAAAAATATTTTCGTGTAGTAACACACATCGACAAAATTAGAAAATAAACAATTATAAATACCTCAAAATTAAACTTTTATTTAGAGAAAATGTTGCAGAATTTAGCAGTCTAAATTTTAAATATACTTAAAATTTCAATAAATGTGATGTATTATTAGAATATTTAATTAACCTAAATCTAATATTGTACTTAAAATATATTGTTGCGTGGATGGGTTCGAAAGACTTGAAGCCAACGCAGATCAAAACTTGCAGAAATTTATTCCGATATAACTCCAGAACTTCTCGTTCTAGTAGACTCAATACAGCTCTTCACACAACAATAGAGCACAAAACAGCACTTAAAAACTTGATACACAACTGCTACAAATCGCCGCAAAAGACAATGCAATACAGTTCGCTTTTAGAACTATTCTGAATGCTCACTGAGTGAAAAACAACTCAGTAACTCCAGTCAACTAACTAACTAGATAACTCCACACACGACCGACCTTATATAGGAAAGTCAATACTTCGTGAATCTTCTAGAGATAGAAATTTGGAGAATTTTCCAGATCGTAGTCGAAAAGTCTTATAAATGTACCTGGGGACCGAAAATGTCGCCAAATGGTCGCCAAGTTTGGCGACATTTGGCGATTTCTTGCCAAATTTGGCGACCAAAATTAGTCGCCAAAACCGTCACCAACTTGACGAGATTGCCATTAACCATAATGTTAAATGGGCTTATCTTTGTAAAACTCGCTTCCCATCATTATCTCAGTAAAACTCGTTTCCAAGCATTAATAGACACATTGCAGGAAAGCGAAGACAAACTATTGCACTGCCTTATGCGAAATGTACATAAATATTTTTCTTTTTACATAATTAATTCTACGAAATATTTACAAATATACAGAAATTCGTGAACAATATTATAATACAAAAAGGCATGGCACGAGTGAAAGCTCGTTAAAAATGTGGGGGCTCTTTTTATAAATTTATTGGTGAACACGGTACTATAGGAATATAATGCATGAATAAAAAATATTAACAAATAATTTAATTTTTAGGACCACCTATAGACGCATTTGATAAATTCTCTGATGCAGGCATTGAACACTCTGGCTCTTTTTCTACTGATTAACAGATTAGAATCGCCAAAATTATGATGAATCTATTAGTTATGTTAGTTTTTTTTGTAAATAAAATTATCTGTTGGCAGAGTTATGTGGCTAAAATAATTATATAAATTTGGTCAAATATGCATTTTTTATCACTTGCAGAAAAGACGTATGCTCTAAATATATATTTTACCTAGTTAAAATTCCCAGAACATTTTCCATTTATTACTTTGTCAATGAACTCACATGTGTAAAAAAATACAAATGAATTTAAAATATTGTTACGAATTTCTGTATATTTGTAAATATTTCGTAGTGTTAATTTTGTAAATAGGAAAATTTATGTTCATATCGCATAAGGCAGTACAATAGTTCGTCTTAGCTTTGCTTCCCTGCAGTGTGTCTATTAATGCTTGATAACGAGTTTTACAGAGGTAACGCTGGGAAGCGAGTTTTACAAGGGGTAGGGCATTTAACATTATGGTAATGGCAATTGGCGAGATAGAGCCAAGTTGGCGACGGTTTTGGAGACTAATTTTTGTCGCCAAATTTGCCGAGAAATCACCAAATGTCGCCAAACTTGGCGACCATTTGGCGACATTTTCAGTCCCCATGTTCATGTATAGGACTTTTCGACTACGATCAGGAAAGTTCTCCAAATATCTACCTCTAGAAGTTTCAAGAAGGTTCTCCGCCTCCCCTATATAAGCCCGAATTAGTTAGTTTGGTCAGTTAGTCGACTGGAGTCACTGGAGTGAATTGACTGGAGTTAGTTAGTTGAGATACTGATTGAGTGGAGTTACTGACTTGGTTGTCTGTCAGCGAGCATTCAGAAAGTTCTGAGCGAACTGTGTTGTATTGTCTTTTGCGGCGATTTAGCTGTTGTGTGTCAAGTTTAACTGCTGTCTGTGCTCTATTGTTTTGTATAGAGCTGTTTTGAGTCTACTAGAACGAGAAGTTCTGCAGTTGTGAAGGAATCTGTGAAGAGTTATATTAGAATAAATTTCTGCAAGTTTTTATCTGCTTTGGCTTCAAATCTTTCGAACCCATCCACGCAACAATATTTCCATCTTTGTTCAACTAAATTAACTATAAAACAGCCCATAAGATGCATCCATTACTTAATAAATCTTTTTATCAGAAATAATTTCCCCGTTTTGCACATGGTTTCTTATGATTTAATTGTGCAGAGAATTCCATCAAAACTAAAGAAGTGTATCAAAATGAATAAATGGTGCAATGAAAAGCTTTAGCAATCTGAGGAAGAAGAGAAATAGGCACTTATCGCCATTTAATACTAAGTGCCCCAAGGAGTCTTACCATAATCCAATTTCGACCTACAATTCATTACCCACAGTCTTTTCATGAAAATGCAAAAGCATCTCTTTCGAATAATAAAACCTTTTAGCTAAACATTTTTCAGGCGTCTTTAGTAGGAATGCTTTTCAGAAGCATATTGTGTAATTGGTTGACGTAAGTTTACTGTTAGGAATCCGAAAATGTCATTAACGGTAGATTGGTACAGTTCCGGAACTAGAGGAGGCAAAATGCAATAACGGTAGGATTTAAGAAAATAAGAAGCATTCAAGAAATGTCATTTCCTATATGCACTGTAGAATTGGTAGCGATGTATTCAGTAGCAAAGGAAATAGAATTTCAATTGGAAGTGAAAGAGTTATTTACATTATTTTCCTTTTTCTGGTTTAAAGTTAAAATTATTGTATTATGTATGTGATATACAAACTGGTTAGTAAATAAATAAAAAAAAAAACTCGGAATTTATTTGAAAACTGTTGATTGCTAGTTTATTTGCGTATTATGCAATCAAACTCTTGGTGAAAGTACTTGGTCAAATTATTTTTATGACCTAGGGTGCTCCTCCCATAAGCCGACGATTATATCTACTAAATGTACTCTCCTGTTTTCAATTCAGAAATTAATCATTATAGTAAAACTACATGCCTTTCATAGTTAAAAGAGTGTTGTAAAGCTAGGTTCAGGTAACAATATTTAATCAACATCTCCAAGTTCATAAAGTAGGTTATGTACTTCAATAAATTATAACATTTGAATGATTTCTTGTTGCCTGATACCTCTAAATTTGGATAGTAATAAAGTATTTTTAGACAATAGGTTTTCTCAAATCCTAAACTGTCTCCCATAACAATAAAATTATAGTAAATTAAAAAAAAAAAAGGCAGCATCTGACTCAAAGATAATTAAATCATTTAAATCTTAATGAGTGGGATACAAGGTAATCATATGGATCTGACTTACTCCGATTCGAGAATATAGTACTCGATCCATTAATCGGTCAGGAATAGCAATATAATATTGCTTGGCTTAGTGTCCATTTGTAACTAAAATCAAGAGATATTCAGATGCATGAAATCGGGATACGAATGAAGGCCGCATCAAAATCTTAGCGCAAACTGGAGATAGGAGCTCTGTAGGAACGTTCTGCCATCGTCAAGTTGTTGTCGTCAAGGAACATGCACTTATTTCTTTTTTAAATTCCCGCACATTTAAATCATTGCCTTTCATTGACAGGAGAAGATTTTTGCGTTCAGTAATTCTTACTTAGTTCCATCTAAGAGTCAATGCGGAGATGGCAGCATGCTCATGTTTGAGCAGATTGTATAAAGTATTTCGCAAAGAAGACATTTGTAGTGCATTGCATATCCTTCATAGGAAAATTCTACGACAACCTCCACGTCTGGTATTTCTATAAGAACAGATTTATTGCCCTCAACTTTCTTTTTGGTAACTTCCAGACACCGTCTCACCTAAACACTTAAGCTGTCAAGACAGGGAGGGGATGTCATTAAATTTCTGTTTTTGTGTTCACCCCTTTAAATTTGTAATATATGATGAACGTAGCTTCGTCACAAAGAGTTGTACTTGTTTTGAATAGATAAACTCTTATTGACAGATTCAAAGACGGAATTTCAGCTTAATATACAAAAGATCACATAATCGAGTATTGCAAGCGATCTGTCATATTTTAAGATGCAGGTAAAAACAGTATATAAAATATTCCATATACTTTTGAAAACAACCCCGTTAGAAGCAAAGCAACTGCGAAACATTTTTCTCATGAAAAGACCTCCCGGATATCTATTACTCTCGTTTATTGAGATTATATTACGCTTATTAAGAATTAGCTCAGATATATTAAGATCTGTATGATCTTAATTTAATGATAGTATGGTGCAATTTAACCTTCGTATTGCTATTATTTCATATCCAATTTAACCAGATATTTATAAAGTAATATTATGGTACATTTTAAAACTCGTATAGTAAAATATTTTAGGAAAATTTAGCTCTTATATACAACAATTTACCTTTGTCTAGCTCTTATACCAAACCCTAATTTAACCAACCAAACATAAAGACCAATTCTACCTATCAAAACTTTTTATTTGACGCTATTAAACTTTCAAAAACATCTCCACTAAATACACTCATACATTTTTCTCAATTCATACGATTTCCGTAACAAGCTCCTGCGCAGAAAATATCTCAATTCCCAAACATGAAGAAATAACTTTTTTCAGATGAAATGCGATGTCGAAATCACAGTAGGAAAGTGCTGTGCGTGTAAAACTGTGAAAAACTGGAAGGAGTACACTTTCTTCAGAGTAATCCATCAATGACAACGAGAACCACTGCTATCGTTACTTTCAAAATGGAGAACTGGCATTTATTTATGTAGTAAATGCATTTCGGCTTGCATGTTTATTTACAGAAGGTATTTACTTTTCATTTTGTGTGGATTTGTGTCTTCTCTTCGCAATGATTTTGATATAAAATCGACTCTGCATTTTTGTAATGGAAGGGGTTAAAAAAATGAAAACATGGATTTCATCAATCAATGAGAAAATTTACATAAGCGAGTTTTCACATTTTGATTAAAGGGAACGTGTTTTTAATGAAAAAAGAATCGAAACTTTTTTTGTTGCCTTTAACCCACTGACGTCATGCACGTATACATGCGTCATTTGATCCCCAGTTTTTCCAGCAATACACAACATTTTTAAATTTATAAATACAATTTACATGAAATATTTGTTACATATTTTTATTAGGATAATAGTTCATAGCCTATCTAAAACCAAATAAATAAAAAATAATTTTAAAAAATATATATTTGAATTATAAATATAATTTAAAATTTTTGAAGGGAAAACGACTGTAGAATTTCGCCCATTCCCTGGACCGTCAGTGGGTCAAAATTCAAACTTTTATGAAAACAATTATGTATTATTTGTATAAATAAGAAAACTAGAACCAACTTTATTTTTAATTAATCGTCATTCCTTTTATAAATTTCCAATATTAAAAATATTCTAGTAAAAATATTCAAATAAATTTTCTTTATTTTTTAAATATTTTACCTAGGTGCATTTTACTGGAAAATTATTAATGCATACCCACTTAATTGTTATTCTGGTATATTTTTTCAAGTTCTATACGAAATTTCAAAAGTACCAAATCCATTAATTTGTAAAATTTAATTTATCTTAAAGTGCATCACTTTTTTTGAGGTGTGATTTTTAAATTTTCTTTTAAGAAGTATATTTTAAAAAATTTTAGAATGCACTATATTCCACAATTAGAATATGTATCTGAAATTTTTACTTTGAAAACCAAACGCGTTTACTAACAGTAGTTTATTTAAAAAAAAAAAAAAAGATAACTGGGGAGTTAAATTAAACAAAAGATTATTTACTTAATGACATATAGACTACGCATTCTCAGAATCAATTACAATATGAAATGAAACATGACACAACTATTTTTTACATACGTAATACCTATATCCTCACTAATTGTACCTTAAAAATATGCACTTAAAACGAAATTAAAAAAAATAACTTTCTGTAAAAAATGAATCCTAAATTGTAATTAAAATGCAAAATCTGCACCTCAGAAAGTTGATTCAGACTACTTTTTTTTTTTTTCTTTTTTTTTTAATCACTTAAAAACCTATTAAAAATAACATCCAATTTGCTTGTGTATGCTGCAGCATAAATCTATGACTAAGAAATAATATGACTGTTTTTTAAATATGGGTCTTAAAGTTTTTGATTTAATCACCAATTTTAAATCACCTTAAGAGAGGGTAATGAGTTTTTTTTTTTTTTTTTTTTTTTTTTTCATCTTTGCAGCTAAATCTTTTAAACTATTCACTTTTACAAAATTGTTTTTGTATTTTGCATATATTTGTATGAAAATTGCATCCCATTTTTTAAAAATGAGTTTAGTACAAAAAGATAAAAATTCAACGAATTAGGTGGAGAAATTGGGTGATGTGATTCACTTTAAAATTAACAATAAACTGTTACTATCCAAGATTGTTATTGCTATTGTTATTGTTATTTTTTTCTTCACAACAACCTGATATTTACATTAATTATTTACAGTGTCGAACTTGTTGAAGACTTGATATTTAGTAATAAAATACGGTAAAAAATTGTCAAGAAAAATTTCATTTTAGGTAATCCACTAAACCATTTATCAATAATACATTTGTATTACATCAGCATAAAACAGAAAAATATACTTGATGAAGACGAAACAATTTCTTAGGTAGTTCTATGAAACTCATTTTTTGACATCAAGAAAAAACAAAATGCCAAATATATTTATGTGCTTCTTGGCAAATTCCACAACATTAGATCTTTAAATAAAAGTAACTTCTAATCTACTGAATATTTAACACTTCCCTGATGCTCATTAACTACTACTTATACAATTCTACTCAGAATACGTAAATGTATTCCCTCATAATAATATCTGCTTTTCAAATTTACATTTAGTTAATATAGTAGGAGTATTTATATTACTGAAAGAGCTGAAATGGTCCTTCGATGCATATGTTAGAATTACGTATTAAGCACTTTTTACCATAAATATTTAAATTTAAAAGAGTATATTTGGAAAGAATATAAATATTTTATATAAAATATTAACTTTTCGAATTCACTCTTGTATGGACATATGATTTATATCTTTTACACATTCCCATAAATACACATGCAAACATTAACAAGAAATCTAAGGGATAGTCATATTTAATTTGTTTGGTAAAATTTAGTTTTTATTAAACATTTGTTTAGTTTGATTCATAAAAAATTCAGGTTTTAAATATATCTTATTAGATATTAGATCCTTTTTTTTAAGAAATGCAATGTTATTTCAAAATCAATAAAGTTCGTTTTTGTGGTAAATAGAAAAAAACATCAAATATATCCACATTTATATAATTAATTTAGTACAATTTTAATGTACTAACCCGCATACAGTATTTCAATACTTAAATGTAACAAAAGTTCTTCTGATGGCTGATGTAATGCAATTTTCTTCAGCAGAGCTTTTTCAACTGTTTTTTTTTTTTTTTTTTTTTTTTTAGAAATGACATAATACCAAGGTTTTTAAATACCTAATTAGAAACATTGCCCCCCCATTTTTTGTATTAGTTTTCTATTTTAGTTGTTTGAATTAAACAATCTGAACATGTTTTCTTAATAAGGCATGCAGTAAGAAAATAGAAGAAATAATAGAAATAAGAATTACATGCAAAAATAGATTATTAATATATTTTATTAAACTCACTTTAAAAGTCCTAATTTACGAGAGACAAGAGAAGTGTAACCATATTTTACAATTTCTACTTTATGATTTTTAACATATCAATTTTAATCCTAACAGATGTATATATAATTTTATACAGTTTTTTTTTTTTTTTCTAGCTACAGTTAATATCCTACAAGATTAGTTATTTTATAATAATAATGTATTTAGGTATTCTGATACAATTGAGATGATTTTTTTTTAATTTTTATGTGGTAATTTCAAACTCTTTGACAGTATATCTGAATTAAAAATTATGCATTTTTATATATAAACTTTTTATCCGTTAAAATTTTAATTAGCTAATTGCAATTAAAATGGCTAATTAGGACATTATTAGAACGGACATAAATAAATTTGTAATTAACTTAGAGGGATAATTTTTATTGCAAATAAAAGATATATAATGACGCATGTTTATATAAAGAATTATGAATTTGGCTTCAATATCTTTTTAATTATAAGTTTTTAAATAAAAATTTTGAAAAAAACATAGTTTTCATCAAAAAATTAAGATTAAATTAAATATTAAAAATATATATATAAAACAATATATATTAGATTCTAGTAGGAAATACATTCACAACTATGGTCTAGAAAACAAAATTAGAATTTTGTAAATCGGACCATTTATAATGAAGTTATGACCGTTGGCATAAAGTCATAACTTCATTATACAACATATTATCATTATACATCATATTACACCAAAATGTCATTCTTCAGAAAACGCGTTTAAAGTTTACTACACTAATTAATGTGATACAAAACAGGTTCACAAAACCACTGTAATTTAAAAACTAATTTGAGTCTCAGAAAGAAAATGATATCATTTTAAAAGTAATGAATTCGGAAAAATTAAAAAAAAAAAAAAATTAAAAATACGCAGATTTGAGTCAAATTGCACCAATGTATTGCCCCTATGGTCAAATTTCCCTGTATATGGGGCGTGTTCTGTTACATAAAATAACTTTAAATGAATATGGATGGTCAAAGCTGTCCAATGTAAACAAAATTCTGATAGTTTATTTATAAAATTCTTATATGGTAATTTTTGTAACAATAACATAGTTAGCAGATAACTTCTAAAAGATATTAAGAGCGTTGGTGATGTCACTGAATTTGAGTTATCTTATCAACTATATCTAATTCTATTCCAATAGACTTTATTTTAATACCTCAGTAAACTCTTGAACAATATTCTAATTTATCATGAAGGTAGGTTATTTTGAGCTCAGTGACCTAGTTTTGATAACAATACAATCTAATCAGGTCAATAATCAATTAATTCAGTTTATGTTTTATGTGACCTTCAATGTAAGTTGTAAATTTGCTTTAAATGTACAATTAATAATTACAACATATTTTCCACTTAAAGCATATTGTAATCAAGGGCGTTTTCTGATATATAAAATAGAGCTAATTAACATCTTAGATTATAGAAACTGCGTTTCAGCAATATAGTCAAATGTTTTCTAGTAGGATAAAAAATCAAACAATATTCACGTCATAGATATTAGGATAAGTATTGTTTTAAAGGAATGAAAATCTTCGCTTAAACAATGATGTTTTTTTTTTTTTTTTTTTTTTTTTCAGTTTTTGAATGGTTGTTACCTTAAACATAATAAACAATTTTTTGAAAGTTATTAAAGTAGATTAAATATTAAATTAAAATTTAATTAATATGATGCCTTAAGAAATAATAAATATGCAAACTAACAATTAAGAAGTGACATCCTGGTTGTGTAGAAGGAAAGTTTTACTTCCGGAAACTCTCTAGATGATACACAATACCGACATTTATTTTTTTCACACATGAACAAATTATTAAACTGTTGTTTTGAAAGGCTGTAAAGTGCTTTCAAGCATATTTTTATCAGTATCTTCCTCGGAAAATATTTACTAATTAGCACTTTAATTTGAAAGCGCACAAAAAGGAGATCAGCGTTAAAATACAGCTATTGTAGTGATTGAAAGAGAAGATGTGCTTGTTAAATTGTTAAAGAAGAATGCATTAATCTTTAAAACTATAAAAAGAAAAGATTGAAACATTAATTATAATCCTCTATAATTAGAATTATAGAATGGTGTGAACAAAATTAAGTGGTAATTTTCTAAATGCTTGCAACTCAAAATGAGGCAACGATTACGTAAATGTATTAATAAGACAACTTCAAGCTTGCATATTAAATAATTTGCCAGTGTTATTTGTCCCACAAATTAAAAATTGTATGGTAGTTTATAATAATAAAGGGATTTGGTGTCAAAATCCATTATTATTAATTAACCTATTAATATCACCATTTTAGATATTTTTCATTTATCATACTTACATTTTAAGTTCTTGTTGAACTTTTTTTTATTTTTAGGGATTAAATATTTATTCAAAGTTATTTATAATTATTAATCCGCAAATGAAAGGTATTTTTAACATCAACACGCACTTGAAGTGTTGAAATCATTCAAAGAGAAAAGTTTTTAAGACTAATAAGATTAGCGTTTTAACAGAAAAATTACATTCTACAGAGATGAATATTTTAAATTATTAAATTTATATGTTGTTATATCGTTCTTTACAACATGTTTACATTGCTTTTATTTACATTAATAATATAAAAAAATTATTCTATTCAATTTAATATTTCTGGTAAAAAATATATATATATTTAGAATAAAAAACAACACATAATTTAATTCAACAATTTTTTAGTCATTGGTACATATTTTAGTTAGTGGCACAGCATATACAGATGAATTATTTTTTACCACATTTAAACAGTTATAATAATTTGCTTAATCCACATTCAATTAAACTAACCATATTAATGTATTATCATTATTTTTAATATTTATTAATTTATACGTTATTTTAAAAAGATGTTTAATTACTATTTTTATCATTGCTTATTTTATTAAAAGAATGTAGATATTATTATTCTAATACCATTCAATATTTTCAATTTTGTAATTTTTTAGGAATTTAAGTAGGAATAAAAATAATCACAACTATTTTGTCATATCTAATCAATTACGTCTTTTATTACTTATATTTGTTTATGTTACTACGATTATTATAATTTTTTATTTTGAACATTAAGTAATATTCTTAAGTTATCCTTTAAAAAAGTATACATAGCACTAACTTAAAAAATCTGAAAACCTAGTGCAATTTTAATTTTATATTTCTTTACTGAGAAATATAAATCAAGTTTGGAAAATTAACAAAAAAAATTGAGTTTGCAATGAGTTATATTGTTTGCTATGTTGGTCACGTGAAATTTGCACCAATGAATGAAGGTATCCAGTTTGTTTAAATTAAATATAGTAAATGAATAATATACTTTGCTATTTAAATTTGGCATTAAACACATTTTCATCAAGAAAGCCATAAGCAAAGTAATGGAAAAATGGTGAGAAAGAAAAACTGTTAATCTTCGGTAGGAAATATCCACTTAAATACATTATACAGTAATAATCTATAGCTTGAAATCTAGTCATTAAGTATATGACATTCTTTGTATGTATGAACAATGCCCATTTAAACTTACCCATTTCTCCTTCACATCATACACTTTCCATTCCAACAATAAAAGAAAGTCATTTTTCATTTTTGTCTATATCATTAGCTTGGTCATGCTCTTTTGAACTTCTTAAACCTAGAAGAAAACAAGTACTAGATAATTAATAACATTAACATCAGGAATCTATTACTTGGCCAAAGAAAAAATATTATTTTGAGCATTAAATCTCTTTGATATTCTTGAAAAACATGTAAAAAATTGACTACAAGCACTACCAAATTTATTTATTTTTTACTTTTGTTCAAAGAAGTTTTATCAAAAAAACTTCCATTGTGTATTCCATTGGGAATTCAATTAAACTTCAAAGTGCAGTTATAGTGTCACACAAGAAATAATTGTTTTGTTTTAAAAGTTCCTAGGGAATTTGAGAAATAAACTGTTTTCCTTTTTTTCCATGAAATTTTATGCTGTACTGAAAAAAAAGGCACAGTTTGTTTGACTTACTTTAGAAGAACCAAAAGTCTCAAGTTTTTATACGATATTGAAAATTACTCTTGTATTGCCACCTTTATTGAAGTGATGGAATAAATCTTAAAATAAATACCTATAATGACATCGAAAAACTTGAATTCCTTTTCAAATAGTTTATTCATATTCAAATTGAATATATATATATATATATATATATATATATATATATATATATATATATATATAATAATTATTATTATTATTATTTTTATTTTAAAACTAGAAGCCTCCCTAGAAACTTGTAAATGCCTTTTCAAGGCATTTACAAGTTTGTTGTTTTGTAAGTTTTGTTAGGTAATAAATGTAGCTATTAAGATTTTTATTTCATTCTTTTCATTTCGTTTTTATGCTGTTGGGTTTTCCTGAAAATGTAAAGATAAACTCAACCACCGTTTTTAGTATTCCATTCATCCAAAATTGAATGACAGATTCAAAGTTGAAGGTTCACATCTTGGGTTTGGAATGGATGATCATTGCGATTTGGAATTCTCATTAAGATGTAGTTTCTGGTCTGATTAATTATTATTGTGTATAAAAACAGGTCATTGAGAATGCAAACTGACTAATCAATACCAGAAAATATATCGAATCAATATCATCCGTGTTTATCCAACCAAAACACTAAAAGTAAAATGAAGCTTTAGAACGATTAAAATTATATTTTTCATACTCTATAAATTTCAAAATGTGAATATATATTTTATAAATGTTTTGTTAATGTATAGTATTTTTTATTTAAAAAAAATACTTTCATTGGAATTGTCTTTAAAATGGTTCCCGTAAGTTCAAGAATTCTAACAAAACTTTAACATGAGACAACACTACGAGATTCAAATGATTGTACAAATTAATGACAAGAGGGAAAAATCAAGAAGCATTTCACTCTGTAGGTGATTTAAGGAATACTATGTCCATATAATGTGCTTCTGTGACTTCCAAATAATTTTAACACATAGCAAATAATCTTTATGAAAAGGTGATTTAAGACTTAAAAATTATTTAATTAAGTTTACCAAAAAGAATATTTTCACATATATTTTTAAGGTGATGTTCAAAAGTCAAACAAGAATAGCAACATATTAAAATATTTTTGAGTATTTTTTTAATAATATCGTCAATTACCAACCAAATTTGATGATATTTAAGCAATCTATCTAAAATTGTAATAACTGATAACAAACAAACAAAAATATTTCAATTTATACAAAGAAGAAAACAATTTTTCACAAATTTGGAATCTACCTCTTTGGATGATGCACGTGATGTCCAGTTTATTTATCTTAACTCGGATAACATCACCCATAAAATGAACTACGATATAAGCATCGGAATTTAATTCTAAGATGCTATATTCAAGCCTAAACTAAACGATATATATCAACGATATCCCACCAAAACTAATTAAACAATATCCATGACCAGAGTCATGACTTGCAACAGCTGCAATTTGAAATTTCCAGTACCGTGACTTCGAACGCGTCTCATTACACAGGCATTATATTCAGGAGGGTCGAGTGCTTATCGCGAGAAAATGGCCATCACACTGTGAGAAATGCAACAGCCCTGGATGCAGTTCATCCGCAGCTTCAGGGACCACAGAATAAAATTTGAATGCGTTTAAGGGTTGCGTGTTGAGAAGGAAGAGCGGGTCAGATATTGCTGGAAAGTCATGCAGGGAATTCTGTACTAAGTTCGACGAGTTCATCACAAGTAGTTTATTTTTTATAAACTTTTGATAGAAATATCCCAGTTTGAATATGACACCTCAAAGTTGAATTAGTTTTGATTATTTCATCAATAAATAGTAAACAACTAGAATAGTACAAAATTGCAATAGGTTAGGACTTAATTTTATGTGTTACATTTAATTTGTATTTTGTAATGATTTTTTTTTTTTTTTTTTTTTTTTTTTTTTTAATTTCATTACATAAATGTACTTTTTTTTGTAAGTAAATGCGGGACAAATGTAAGTCTGTAAGTTTATGAGAAGTTCAACGAATTTCTCACATGTATAGTTTTTTTTTTTTTTTTTTCCAAAATGCCATAACATGTATCACTTCTACGCTTATATACAGGTAAGATGTTTGGTCATTATGACCAGTGTTTCTTTTTACAGCTTTTTGTAAGTCAAACTTTTGTTATAAATACCCAGTATATGGATCTGTAATTTTGTATTTTTTAATTCTTAATCGAAATTATTCTAAAATCCATGCTGTACAATTAATTCCTGATTCAGAAATGATGTATACGAAGCAGTTTTTTACCATGTGGGAACAAAAGCACCACAAAGAATACAAATTTGAGATGTCACACTTCATCCGGGATGTCTTCATAAAAGGTGTTGAAATACCCAATCCGTGAGGAACTCATCAAAATTAGTACAGAACTCGCCATCCTACAGAATTACCTGCATATCATTGCAGCAATATACTATTCTCTGTTACAAAAAATGTACAACAGAAAAATGAAATGCAATATATAAAACTTTAGGCTATCGTAATTCTGCTCTTTAAGTTATCTCTAAAATTAAATTTGCTTCCATCACTGATGAAACAAAAACTCTAAAATATTCGCAAGTAATTAAGATATAAAAATGCTTAAAAATATGTCGCAATGATATTTATATATAAAAAAGTACATTTTAGTAAAACAGTCATAGTAAAATAAATATGGAAAGCAGTATATAAATTTAGGCCCTTACTTTTTGAACTACCTTATACTTTTTATTTTTAAGGAAATAGGTGTAATAAGACAAATGCATATTGCACAAGGGTATTTTTAAAAATATTTTTTTGAAGTTATATAAAATATTTTCCTTTTTGAGCAGGCATCAATGAAATATGTTTCATTAAATAAATTCCTTCCAACACATTTGAGTTTTAAGGATAAAGGAAAACTTATAGTTGGTAAATTAAACAATTATACTCCAAAATAATATTAATTTGCGTTATATACTTGTATCGAACTACGAATATATTTAGCTGACAAAGAAGTCTTCTAACTTTCCTCTTACACTAAATTCAATTAACACCTTGTCACTTAAAAGTAATTTGTTACTCTCTTAGAAGACAGACGTAATATATTCGGAGAATTCATACGGATAAAATCCCTTAGCTTTGGGCTTTAGGAACTCCTCGATGGAATTAATTGGATTGCTGACAAAGTCATAATTACCTTTTAGCAGAATATTATATCGTTTCAAACATTCTTTAGTATACTTGATGCGTCTATTATATAAATTAATTCTTAGCTTTGTTTTGTTAGACTTTACAGTAGCGTATAAATTTAATTTAATTTTCTCTAGTTTTCTTCATTAACCATTAACTGCTGTAAACGGTCTGGCAGACAGCAAGTCATTTTTTGTGGAATGTTTCCACCCCCTAAAATATCTCATCTTTGACTTTTATATAAATTTTTCTGATACTATGTTTCTTAAACTTTAAACTGATATTTACCAATTTATTTGAAGCAATATAGACCATGTGTTGCTCTTGCACAAAAAATATCAAACCACCTAACCACAGCAGTTAAAGGTTAACATTTTTAAGTGAGCAAATGAGTATAGAAATTTTCATTTTGGTGTGAGAATAATATTTTAAACGGTAATCAGAATGTTTTACAGCAAAATATATCAAAAATCAAAATATACTATTTAAATAATGTAAAAAAAAAAAAATCCTTTTTTAATTGCGAATAGATTCAATTAGTGATTTGCCTTTTAAAAACCTTAATATGGGAAATATTTAACTTCTGAACTTTAATTTTTTCGAAATTGCATATGTGGTTACACTAGTTCAGTAATTATTTCATATATCATTCAAAGAAAATACTTGATATCAGGATCCCTTAAGAACGTGTTAAAATTCATTGAAACTAGGACACTTCATCATCAATGAATGAACAGTGAACATGGGCTAAATAATCGGTTTTGTTGACACAAGAATTAACATGTAGTTTAATAATGGCTCCCGTAAGAAGAACTAAAAACACTCGGCTAAATCATAGAATTTATTGTAAGTCATACTAAAATGCTGCTAAATTACGGGCTTCTGAGGAAAACAAAATTTACAATATTTTGATTATGGGGTTTGCTGATAGAACAATAAAAATGTGGATAAATTACTAACTTCTTTAAGAGGGTCCAGTACCGAAATTTCTTCAAAAATCCCAATTTTTTTTTTTTCTGAGTTTAAAAAATAGTTCATACATTCCTGAAGAGAATGATGTTTTTATCTTATTCCTCTGGTGATTCGAACGCCACAAAATTACCTGTTATTTAAACATCACTAATGGGCGTAACACCTTGAAGCGTCTGCTTAAAGTGAGTTTTTCGAGCACTAGTGTTTTTCCCAGATGTTGCATATTCAAATCGATATATCTCCAGAGCCATTAACAATTGGCTATTCAAATTTTTGGAGCATTTAATTTATATAGTTTTAAATATTTATTTTCACATAATTTTATTTTTTAAATTCTGTTTTAAAATATAACATTTAGCGTAAAAGATAACATAAAAAAAAAAAGCAAAAATTTCAATATTTTAACTTTGAGAATTTTTTAATTTTTTTTTTAATTTACCTATCAGAATTCTGTGAAGACAAAATTTTATTTATATAATTACGTATTACAGAAAGCTTTCACTTTGAAAAAAAATTATTTTTTCTTGACTTATATCAAAATACGCAAACATCAATTATTATGGATTTTTCTTGTTTTTTTTTTTTTTTTTTTTTTTTTGAATAACTAAACACAATATTTAAAAAAAACCTTTTCTCAAAGATATATAAATAGTATCTCATACATAAAATAAATTTTTGACATAAAAATGTACATAAATAAAGTTTTTTTTATTTTCGGTACCGGACCCCCTTAAAAGAACATTTAACACGTGGTAAAATATCCTGGTATGTCGATAGATTTGAAACAAGCACCAAAATCTTCGGTTCATTTATAGAAAAATTTTAATGTTGCTAAATCATGACATTTTACTTGGCAATGAGCATGGCGATAATTCATTTTGTCCATAAAGAAACAATAAACGTGAGGCTAAAGTATGGAATCATTGTAAGAATAATAAACGTGTCATTAAATCATCAAATTATTCCTATGAATTTATTAAATTTTCAGAGCAGGAAATTACTTAAAAAATTAAAAAAAATTATTCCTGTAAAAATTGTGTTAACAGTAATTTATTAACTGCAACAATGTGCCATATATCTGTATCCCTCGCCTAATTCAGTA
Organism: Linyphia triangularis; assembly: GCA_963978545.1. Classification (NCBI taxonomy): domain Eukaryota; kingdom Metazoa; phylum Arthropoda; class Arachnida; order Araneae; family Linyphiidae; genus Linyphia; species Linyphia triangularis. Next base: position 16,023,395 of record OZ021732.1, read on the forward strand.
TTGGATAAAGTCGAAGTTGGTTGAAAATAATTAAATTAATTTTTACAAAACTGAATATAATAATTCAATAAATAGCAATAGCAACAAAAATTTCAAATCGTTGTACTAATTCAACTTAATTTTTCAAGTTACTATTCTAGAATAAAACATTAAATTATTTAGTATGCACCAATTTGTCCTTTTAAAATAATAATGTTAAACAGATAAAAGAAATCTCTTAAATTAAAAAAAAAAAAAAAAATTACTCCAAAGCAAAACACTGACATTAACCAATATTCTCTAGTTCTAAGTAAATCAAAAATTTAAATGCATGTTATTCTCTCCTTTGTATCAATTTGTTTACATAGAAACTATTATTAATATAACTAGAAGATGGGGGGAAATTACTTAAATTTCTCATTAAGAGTATCCAATGCTTCTGTTCTTTTTGACAAACTTTACATCACTTCGTATAAATAATTAATCTATAGGGAACTTAGAAGCAATACCAAAGTGAGGGAAACAGATTTCAGCTTATATTTTACAATACCGAATATTCTATAAATATTCATGAATCTAATTACATCCACACAAGTTAATATACAAAGCAACTTTAATTATCCTGATTAAATCTGAAAGGTAATCTGAAACTTATCGAAATAAGTTCTCGAATGGAAATATTTTGTGTTTCTCCTTACATTTATTTACCTCCAAAATAATTGGAAGGTTTATTATTTACTTATAAATGAAAGAAAAGGGACAAATGAGTTTGGAAAAATAAGAAATGTGTTGTATTTAATTTGTTACTATAAGTAAACATTTCAAACTGTAACTATGGATATCGGGTAGATGAAAAAATTGTAACACAAAAAAAAAATCTAATGTATTACATCGATTGGTATAATACATCAACGGCGATCAGTATGATACAGATGTACAAATATGTGTTTCAATAATTAGCAAATATAACAATAACTACTTGTTCAAAAAAATTAATTTCATACTAATATTACGTAAAATATAACACATTACACTTATAAAAAAATATATATTTACAACCATGGTCGACTTGTTATTGTCAAGAGTAGAAATTAGAAAAGTGCATCGAACCATCACTTTAAAATAAATTCTCACCAATAGAACACTGCAATGTAAAGTTAAACGAAGAGAAAACTTTGAGGTCAATTTTATTTTGTAATATTAGCCTTGATATTGCAAAAAATTAGTCAAGAATATGAAATAAATAAAATTATTTACGACATTTTTCAATTATTATCTTTTGATTAGAAACAACTTTGGTAAAGTCATCGATTCCAGTCACTTAGATAGAATTTATATTTTAACATTTCCGCAAGTCATTTTTAATATTTTTTTTTTATATCCAATGTTTCTTCCTATGTAAATATATTTGAGAAAAATTCCACTTAATGTATATATGGATTTCAATCGGAGTCCATTAAATTTCATCAATAACTCTAGTTTCATTTTTCATTTTGACATCAAATACTTTTCAACTAAGTTGAAGAATATTTTAGAGTAAAAACAAAAAAAAGGTTATTCTTAGCAAATTTCCCAATTTCCATTGTAAACTAGAACTTAAAAAAAAAAATCCAGACTACAGTCTATTCCAGAACACACGTAACAGTTATTCACAATATAAGTACTCCTGATAAATAGAAACAACATGCACAACGACCCACCCTATTGAAAGAGAACTATCATCAAAGATAGATAGAACACAACATCAAATCCTCATTACAGTCCCTCACCCCACTCTTTCAAAACTTTAATAAACTTATATATTAACCCTGATTTCATCCAAATTAATCAATACCGTTTCGTGCTGTGGATGCCAAACTGAAACTTTGGTATTGTGTTTGGGTTAAATGTGTCAATCCTTTCTCGAGAATCTTTTGTTTTGTGCAGTTTCAGGTTTGTGCTTTCTGCGATACCATTGTTGCTGAGGCTTTGGGTTTGGTGTTGTCATAACGAAAGGATTCATCATTCCGCAAATTAAAATGTCATAAAGCTCTGTGGAGGGGGTGAGAGTTGTTGTTTGGTGAAGGAAAATGGTTTTCGGAGAACTTAGTGTGTAAAATTGATAGAATTGTGTAATGCGAGACAAAATTAAGCAACCTTTTGTGGAGAATTTTCGCTGGAATCAAAAGAAGAGGAGTCTTATTTCTATGTCTGGTGGACTTCATACAACTTTATTAGCATCATAGTTAGATATTAAAAATCATCAAATTAATTACTTTAGTTTTCAAGGATTCTCACTTTGAAAGTTCATTGGAATGTGGGTATGTTTTAATTAATGTTTTGATTTTTCTGACAAAATGTCATGGGCAAAATAAATGTAAAAAAAAAATTTGGAATGCAATTTTAAATTACTGAAAATTAACTAACTAGAGTGTGTATATCACATAGTTTTGTTTAACAATGTTTATATTCAACAAAAGTTTGCTGTTAGTAAAGCTTTTATAAGTTTACCATTTTAAATAAAAAAATAATTTAAAAAAAAAATTAATTTATGTTCTTTAAAAGTAAAATATCTCAACCATGCTGTATTAAATGGTGCTCCCATATTGTAAATAACCTGTATTTTAACGATGTTTGAGTAATCTATATTCCAAAAAATAACTTTACTTTGGTCACAGTATATAAAAGAATGGGTTAGTTAAATCAATTTTTAACGAGCTATTTCTTTTGGCATTATTTGGCCAGTAATTCAATATCATCGTCCTGTAGAGTTTTAACGGATGAGTATTTCCCTCAAAATCATCTCTTCTTGTACTCTCAAATATATTGAAGGACTGCTAAAAGATTTCTTTTTTTTTTTTTTTTTTCCTTTTTTGTAATCCATAAGTGTTTTTTCCTCAATAGCGTATGGAAAGGTTTTCAACATATTTATTACATCATTGCAATTATATTCATTATAACAAATTTAACCTACACAAATTTATTTTAAATACAGTCATACATATTCAAGCTATACAATTTCATCATGAATCAAATTTCAAAGATGGATCATAAAACATTAAATAAACACACTTTAAAAAAATCATCTTAAACACAACAAAATTTAAACAATTCATCACATTACCTATTAAATTCGTTTTAACATCTCATTTAAATATATACAATTAAAATCTGTAAATTTTTCAAAAATATACATTTTAAAATATTAAATTTAATTCAAAACAAAATTGTTTGATAAAAATTCCATTTTAGTTACAGAATTCGAAATACTTTTGAAATTAACTTTTATTAAATGAAAACGTACAAAAGTAATGTAAAGGTAGGTAATGTTATACAATCACTGAACTTTTTTTTTAAAAATTAGGTTCACTAAGTAAAAACAATTGTAAGTAGTAGTGGACAAGTATGTATATATTATTGTAAAACTTTATATAAAGAGTTTTTCAAAAGTAGTAGGACATTTAAAATTCAATAATCCGCATTCATTTGAAAGAAATATCCACAGAAAAGCTTAGAAATAAATATCTTTTCTCGAATGAAAAAAGTATAAAGTTTTTCATTCACTGTAAGTACATATGAGCAACTGCGCAATGTTATTTATGTAATCTTTGGTTCAGTCTGCTAATCGTCGAGATATTCATTTATTGCGTCATTTATTGATTACAGAAATGAATTATTTTTTAGACTTAATATACTTATTTTATTTTTAACATTCATATAAAAACTGAATTACATTGCATTCAAATGTTTGTGCATTATCAATTTTTTCTTTTTCTTTTAGATCACTCTTTATTTGTATCACCAGACACTAAAATCAGTTCAAAATCCCAACTTTCACTTCTCCAACAATTCCAACTAGATATAATCGCAAAAAGCTTATGCAAAACCACAAACACGGTCAAAAAATATTTTTCCAGCCTTGTCCAATTATTAACCCTTGAGAAGTTAAATTCAGTGGATCTCTGACTAGAAACCAGTTCGGTATTCAAATTTCTCTGCTTGTGTAATGTGATAAACAATTCATCACATGACCTATTAAAATCATTTTAACATCTCATTTAAAGATATACAATAAAAATCTGTAAAATTTCAAAAATATACATTTTAAAATATTAAATTTAATTCAAAACAAAATTGTTTGATAAAAAGTCCATTTTAGTTACAGAATTTTAGACAAAAATCTGTTCAAAATCCCAACTTTCACTTCTCCAACAATTCCAACGAGATATAATCGCAAAAAGCTTATGCAAAACCGCAAACACGGTCTAAAAATATTCTTCCAACCTTGTCCAATTATTAACCCTTGAGAAGTCAAATTCAGTAGATCTCTGACTAGAAACCAGTTCGGTATTCAAATTTCTCTGCGTGTGTAATGTGATAAACAATTCATCACATTACCTATTAAAATCATTTTAACATCTCATTTAAATATATGCAATAAAAATCTGTAAATTTTTCAAAAATATACATTTTAAAATATTAAATTTAATTCAAAACAAAATTGTTTGATAAAAAGTCAATTTTAGTTACAGAATTTTAGACAAAAATCAGTTCAAAATCCCAACTTTCACTTCTCCAACCACTCCAACGAGATGTAATCGCAAAAAACTTATGCAAAACCACAAACACGGTCAAAAAATATTCTTCCATCCTTGTCCAATTATTAACCCTTGAGAAGTCAAATTCAGTGGATCTCTGACTAGAAACCAGTTCGGTGTTCAGATTTCTCTGGGTATGTAATATCACCGAATCGATCACTAACGATCGAATAAACACCCTCTCCACCCTCTCCAACAGAAGGATGTGAGGGACATTCGCTTTCTTAAAGAGAAAAACCCCAATTCTATCTCTGCTTATATCTGAAATTATTATCGGGATAAGGTAAATCTTTCACTTAAGGACCAGATGTTTTGACTGCTCTGTATTGGCATTGCTGTCAATAGTTAAGGAAAATATTATGGAGGGAATTGTTTGCAGTAGAATGTGGGTTTGACATTGAAAAGTTTCATCGATGGGGAAGCGTGGGCGTTGATGATGAAATGAGTGAAGAGATTGAAGAGTAAATTAAGGATTCTCTTCTTAAGAGAGAGGATGTTATTTTTGAGAGTTTATACATATATTGATCATTTGTGTATGGGGATCGAACAAAAATTGAATGAAAGATACTTTAGAAATCGGGAAATTTTGTGAAAATAGCTTACTTGTGTTTTTACCTAAAATATTCTTGATCTTGGTAACTTTGAAATGGCACAATGATTATTATAATATTCAAAATACTTTTTAAACTCTGCTTATTTTTATAAATGCACACAATGTTAAAGGATCACTACACACATTTTGAACTTGATTTATGAGGACATTATTTTATTCATTTTTTTTTTGTCTGTTGAAGACTATTTTTCAGTTCAGTTTTATCATTTTAAATATATTAATTAAAAAAAAAACTGTTAACGTAATTCAAAGTACATAAAACAGGACCGGAAACTTTTTAGGATCTATTATATCAAATCAATAATCGATTTCTAACTTTACTTTGAATCTTATTTTTATGAAAGTAGGAAACTCTTGATATTTTCATAAAATTCTCTAGAAAAAGGCTATTTAAAATTATACTTACAGTTTGCTGTAACAAACCGTTGTATATCATTTGCAATTAAAATAAAATTCAAATTAAATTGCAAACTGAGTAATTAGTTAAGTAATTAGATAAATTCTAATTTATAAATTAGATATCATGAGTTTTGTTTTGCAGTTATGTTAAGTTTCTAACATTTGTTTAAATGTGAAAAAAATTATAAGTCTCGCTCAAATACTTAAGCAAACAGTTTTTCAATGTATCTCAAATTTTATAAGTTACAATTTATTTATATGACTAGGTATTTCTTGTTAAGAAAGCACGTAAAATCTTATATTACCGGTATTTCCCTATTAGTTGATGGAAGGAAAAATTCTAATGATCTATTTAAATGATATTTTACTGTAATAGTTTTATAATGAACAATTGATGAAGATATTTAGGTATCTCGAGAAAAATTCAAATTAATACAAGAGAAATGTCAACAATCTTTACTTATATGGTACTATATGTTTTATTTAAAAATAATTAGTTTGTGCCTCTTTAATTTTCCGAAAAACTTATTTTTACTTATTAAAGTGACACAAAAAATGCCTATAAATTCATTTTATCGAAGTTTATGGTAGGTGACTGACACTGGGAGGGGGGGGGGATTTTACTATAGTAAGAGAGGAACGCTTGAAAATTTAAAACTTTGTGATAGGTATTCATGAAAAATGTTATGTTTATATTTATTTAGTGCAGAAAAGTGATTCCTTAGTTGTATTACATAGCTGTAGAAAGTGTTTTTTTTTTTTTTTCATAGTTGTAATATATAGTTGTAGAAATAGTGTTTTGCAATAGTTGTATTACATATAGTTAGAGAAGTAGTGTATTTTCATAGTTATATTAGATAGTTGCAGAAATATTGTATTTCCATAGTTGTATCAAATAGTTGTAAGAATAGTGTATATTTTTAGTTATATAGCATAGTCGTAGAAATATTGTATTTCCATACTTATTTTATATAGTAATAGAAATAGTGTATTTACTTAGTTGTATAGAAAATAAAAAACGCATTCTACATGTTTTAGGTTGGTTTTACCTGTAAAGGCAATTTAAATTTATTTTTATCTATTCACAGATTTATTTGTAGAGTTAATTTGGTTGTTTGGTTGTATTCAGATTATCTGGCGCCGTCAGCAACACGAGGGCTATAATGCGCCGAAACATTTCGTCATTTAACAAACCAACATACATTTACAAACACCCATGCCAAACACGGGACTCGAACCCGCAACCTCGCGGTCTAGAAGCCAGCACGCTAACCACTATACCGTTTGGTCGGCAAGAGTTAATTTGTATTAATATGTTTTAGCGTTTCTGTTTCAGACAGTTTGACTAAGTGTCTTCTCTTTCAAATAATTTGGTTGTTTGATTTCCGTTGGGAAGAGAATACCGAAAATTTATTTCAAAGACAATGATTAACTAAATTGACATCAAGAAATGTTGGAGTAGGAATATTTTTGAAATGAAGAAACTTGGGATAAGAGAGAAATAATTAATGCGTAAGTTTTGAGTTATCTGCCTGGAGAATAAAAAAATAATTTATGGTTAAAGTTTTTAATCATCACATAAGTTGAATAGCCACTCATAATTACAATTAAAATGAATGATTAGTTTCAGCACTTCTGTCTCAAGGTATGCAAGAAATGAGCTCCATTTCTAATTATTTTAATCCAGTTGGTACTTATAGGAAGGAAATCATCAAATAATGTATTTAAAATACTTTCTGGTAAAGATTTCTTACTGTGGTGAAGTTGCTGTACTCTAGGAGCGAATGTTGATTGATGGAGAACAAATGAATGACATATTATATGAATAAATTATAATTTACTTGTGGGGGGCAACTCAGATTTTTTAGATACTATATACAATAAAAAATTGAGAACTCAGGCTGCAATAATTGAATTATTAAATTTTTAAATTATTAAATTATTAAATTGTTAAATTATGAAATTGTTAAATTATTAAATTATTAAATTATTAAATTATTAAACTATTAAATTATTAAATTATTAAATTATTGCTTTTTATAAACATTTATATCCTTTCTGAAGGAACATGTACTAGTACAGTGTGTTGATAACAACCTCAGCAGCACAAATGCGCAAACTAATATCACTCAACACTGTTCAATCTCTATGCGTATCACTGTTGATTGGCTGTTATTATGAATCTTGGCCAATCTCATCCAGTGCTCGATAAAATATACTGAAAGTTTTGAAATGTTGATGCAGAGTTTTAAAATTTAAATATATTTTAATAAGAAAGAACGGGGGGGAAATATTTAACCAAGCTCTTATAAATTTAACAGATTTTTACAAAGTTTTTTATAAAACGAACTTCTACTAATACAAAATTCTAATAAACTTACATAATAACTAATCAAAAGATTCATTTTCGCAAAAAGTTTATAGCATACAGAATAATTAAATCATAAATATATTGAAATACAAATGCATATATTTATTTCCTATAAAAAATTACTCGTTTCTTTAAATCATTTAAATAAAGACACTGCCCGTTTTAAGATTATTCAACAATTGATACACTACCAATTCATAAGTGCAATCAAATATAAAGGATAAAAAATAATTAAATGCTTGGCAATGCGTTGTTTTGAAGTTCACAATAAATTAACATAAAATGTATCTCGTTTCTCACGAATAGACTACAAAATACCTGATAGTAATTAGAAAAACTTTATATTCGTCATTTAATTTAAAAAAACAAATTATTTTATTTCATCACATGTTTTAATCTCATATTAATAATTATTAGTTGTTATTTTAACTATCAATTCAAAACAAACTTTCCAAAATATAACTCTACCACTAGAATTAAATACATATTCCAAACATGTACACAAAGTAGAAAAACTAAATGTAAAAGATATTTCAATGCATAATTTATTTCAAATTTTATATTTTACAAAAGTACACAAAACTAAGAGGGATTAGGCAGAGTATTTTTACTATAAAATATTCATAGCGGTTAACGTAAGAAGAAGTTTCAATTTTAATGAATGCTGAGCTGAAAAATCGTTGAATACGCGGAATTGCTTCAACAGCAGACGATTTTCCCTTAACTGTACATATTCATGAAGGCTCGATGTATTTTACTTTTTTTCATTTCATTTTAAATGATTGATGGATTTACTTTTCTTTCCATATAGATTGATGAGTCTAAGATAACTAGTTTTGATTTAAACTCATTGAATTCGAATGAAATCTTCATTATGTATTGCATTTTTCCGGTATCATTGTCAAATGCTGTATCAACTTTGTATACTGTATTATTATTTATGATCCTGTAGCTATTGTATACTGTATGTATGATCCTGTAACTATTGTATATTGTGTGTATGATCTTGTAACTTTTAGCATTATAAATTTTATCTGCTTTAAATATGGTAATTTTGAAAAATTAATTATCTTAGTGTAATATGTAATATGTAATTTTTAGTGTTTCTATATTGTATTCTACAAATTCTGTATCTTATATTATGTTATTTATCAATTTATGTATTTTGTGCTATGCAAATTCTATTTATATATACGTATATATATATATTTTGCTCGACCAACCTTATTGGGCTGTTGGGCCTTAAATTGAGTTGTTAGTCTGTTGTTAAAAGCCAGTAATTAGTCTTAAAAATTGTATTTGTATAAAGTTGTTTACTTAAGAAATGTATTTATTCATTTATATGTTTAGTTGTATTTTGTTGATTAATTGATTTTGAACTTTGAAATCCTGAAAAAAATTATAAATGAACAAAAAACTAATGTTATAATTTTAAAAATATGTCGTTATGTTTTTAATAAACTACATTTTATAAATCCAATATTAATGTTTTTAGGCATTTTACGTTTATTTTTCTTTCTGAATAGAACTTAATTAACTAACTTTATCATTTCTCTATTAATAGGCACATTTTCAAATATTGCTTTTAAAGAAATTACTCAACTTAATTATATCGACTATTAAAAAGGTTAAAAGTATGCGCAGTTTAAAATTTTGTTGAAAGTTTAATAAACAAGTTGCCAAGTACAAGATTCTACATTCGTGACATAATTCTGAAGAAAACAAACTCTTAAACTAAAACACTTTTTTAAAAGAAATCATCAATATTCCTCGAGTAAAGGCAGAAGCACATTCTGACAACAATAAATTAATGGTGCAGCTCTGGTTATCAACAATGTATTTTTACACTATTAAAGTGAAGCATGGTCTATTTTTTCCTTCTGATGCATTTTTTGCATCAATACTTTTTTTTTATGTATTTGTTTCGAAATTTGAAAACCTAAACCATAATGTATTAACATGTTGAAGAGAAAATATATTTCCTGTAATTAGTTTTATTTTAAATACTATTATTATGCATCTATATTTTGATTTTTTTTTTTTTTTTTTTTTTTTTTTCCAAGTTTTAAATAGAGAGTTAACAGAAATATGTTTCTGACACAAATTTATTTTAAAAATTATGCTGTAACTAAAAAATAAAAATTCAGTTTTCTAAGCTCCAAACAGTTTTTAGAAAAATAACGGTACTTGTAAGTTAAAGATAATTACTCAAAAGATTTCTAAATAATGTTATTATGATGTCACGACAGTTCGATTCCAAAATTTTATAAAAATGTATCAAAATCTACAGATATTTAAGAAAACATTTTGGTATAAACTAAAATATGCAATTTACATGGCTATGAATTTACGACATCTCACACGTTTAAGACTAAACAACGTTATTATTGTATTAGTATTTAAAGCAATGTTTAATAAACAATTTAATTAGTATTTAATTAAATTTAGTATTTATGGATGCTTCCATGTTAAATTTGAAACATAAATGAGAGAGTGACAGTAAGTTAGTAATTTGTAATGATATTGTGTAAATAAGTAAATTATAATAATTAAAACTAAAACTTAAAATGAGTTTGATAATGCATGAAAATGATTTATATAAATTTGACAACACAATTATGAAAACTTCTTTTGAATATTATTGGTTTGTATGCTTAACGACCTATATTTATGCTCAGTGACAGCTAATCAGGCCAGGACCTATACCTCAACGTAGATTCCGAACCACAACGAGCATCCACTCCCAACCAGGGATTCGAATCTGGCATCATTAGTACTATCCGCCACCACAAACCTAACCACGAGAATATTCGCACTCACTACAAACTACTACACAGGGCGTCACTGAGAATTGAAAAAATTGCTCAAACTACTGATTTTCAATTTCTAATATTTAAAGAAGCAAACCTCATAACAACCTTTTTTAAACACTCTGTATATAATTGATACTGGACGCTTGAATAAAAGACACAGGAGTAGGTATTTGGAATTCAAACATGTTTGACGAACTAAGCAATCAAATTGCGAAATTTATAACATGAAGGAAGCAATTATTGACATAGTATTTAAAGTGTGTTAATGATTTTATCTAGAATGGATATATTGTTATTTATACATTGTTGGTATAATACAATAATCTTTTTCTTCATATGATACCGTGGCAGTAAGAAAAGTTTTTATTATACTTTAACACATGGATAAACATTATTATATTTTGAGTAAATATTTCTTAAGATTATCCTTTGAGAAAAACAAACACCATAAAGAATAACGCCTTTAAATATTATTTAAAATTAAATTAAAACCGTTTCTTCTTTACTTAGTTTTAGAAACCGGTGCTTGGAAATCAATAACGTGTACAAATTTTTAAGTAAATGTGGAGCTTATTATAAGGAGTAATATATATTATTCCTTTTTGAGATATATATACTATTTTATTAAAATTGAGCTCAAATGATAAATTTCTTAATGTAGGATTTTTATGTCGGGATAATACTATCTACAGATTAACACCTTATCCATTTTACTATTGTAATATGTATATTCATCTAGTGAGTAGTAAAAAATATGTTTCTCAATTTGAAGCAAGAATCACTTTACAGACGTAACGTATTTCGTAAGCGGGCGCAAAACATTTTCTAATAAATTTGAACATTTAATTTATTATCACAAAAAGCTTGCGTAAAATCGTTTATAACTCAAAAAACAATTTTAGGATACTACAATTATTCAGTTTAATATACCCCAACAAGTAACGCTTCGCTTGTAAATAAGACGAAGACATAGGATTTGCGTATTCCTCATTTGAAGGTACTAAGAGCTACCAAGTCTTATAACTGTCAAAGTTACCGTCAAGTTTATATGTTTATGCAAAAATAAAATTTTAAACTTGTGGACTCGTATTTTTAAATCCTTTTTATTAAGTGTGTGTTTGGTTGGATGGGTATGGTAATGGCAGGCAAATCTGCGAAGGGTTAATTAACCCCCATGCCGTCATCCTATCCGGCTGAAACTTGGAAAATAGATTCGATGTCGATGACAATTCATTCTATCCATTGAGGGCTAACACTGTCATTTAAAAGTCTCTTTTACGAAAAGCTAATAAACCAACTTGCCATCATCCAATCGCGCTTAAATAGAATTTAACCGATCATTGAAGAAACTCTATAATGTTGCCAAACCTGTTTAAATAAATAAATAAATAATATTTTTTTTTTAATCAGAATAAATAAAAGATATTTAATGTGAATGCACAAATTCCCATTCTTTTAAATGAATAAACATTGAATAGTTATTCACCACATATTTTACTAAAAGAGATGTTTTTAACATTTTAAATTAGATGCAAACACCAAGCATACGCTGACAACAGAAATGGCGATATGTTAATAAATATAAAAATTGTAAACGCATATAAAGAATTTATATTTAAAAAAAATTATGCTTTATATTATTATTACATTTAATTCGGTTATTTAAATACATTTATCACGGTTTTTGATGGAGTTGCTATAAATAGTCAGAATGTTATTACTTTAAATGAGTAATCACTTCGTGGGTTTTATCTGGTACCCGTCCAATGGAAGAGTACCAAGATTTGAGAATGCCCTTCACTTGTGTTGGAAAACAATTAACTCAACTTTAAAAAAAAAGTGATTATTTTCTATTTTTGAGTAGAAATGACTTCCCGATGAGGCACATTATCCTCATTTTTTTTTAATTTTAAAATTTCATTCAGGAGTATATGCCAAGGGTAGCTAATTTTCTTTATTTACAGCTTGTCTAATGACGAATGTTTCGGCGCATTATAGCCCTAGTGTTGCTGACGGCGCCAGATAATCTGAAAACAACCAACCAACCTTTCTTTACAACTGTTAATAAGTTAGAAAAAGTTAGTATTTAGTACGCCAATTCCCATACTTTCATTGCACATCCCTTTTCAAATATTTTTACTTTAAATATAAATAGATAAGTTCATTCCAAACATAAAGCTTCAATGAAGTAAAATGGGGATTTACCAATCCTATGGGAGTTGCTGGAAAATACTCATCGGAAATCATTTTCGTCTAGCTTCATCCATCTTACCAAAAATACTTTTCTTCCAAAGAGTCTTGAAGATGGAACACTGTCTTATGTGTAGTAAATGCATTTTGGATGGAGCCCATTTACATTTTTATACGCCAAAAGTGATCCCTGTCCAATGTTCCGTGAGTTTGTTTCGATGTTATCGTTTATACCAGGTCGAGAAAGTTTATGTATTTTCTTTATGTTTTCTCTTCTGCCATTGTAAAATTTATCAACGTGACGTAAGGTTCTTCAAATAATCTGAGGCACTTTAAAGGAAAATCCGGAAGTTGGTATATTCTGATGCAGGATCTACACAAGGGTCTATAATGCCCATGAGTATCATTGTAACATTATTGATATTTACGACCGGACTTCAGATTTGACTGAAATATTACTATAAAAGTAGTTTTATTTTAAGTTGATATATCATAAGAATTAACTATGAGTTTGAATTTTTTCACCTTTAAAATTTCCTGTCTATCAATAAGAAAATATAAGCAATCGTACTGTCAACTGGAGTTATTTGTTTATTTTGGTCATAAAGAAACCTCTAGCATTCGTTCCGTTCAACAGATCAAGATGATATTTCAATTATAGTTATTCAGAGGAATGAGCTAAGTTATGTGCATAGCAACCAAATGACGTTCGCGGTTATGGTTATATGTACAGAAACTCAAAATTTTCGAAAAGCAACGCCTACTTTTTCCCGTCTCCAAATGTTCTGCACTCTCAAGAGCATTGGAACGCTACGGTTATCACAAAAAAAGGACTCGCTATACACTCACAAAAATAGCTCTAACGGGCAACAAAAGAACGATCGGAGTGCACCGAGGAAATTTGCATATGGCACAGGCCAAGGACACAAAACATTGATGGTAACACAGATTGAACATAAAAAAACTTTTACTTGGATTACATAAATTCCACAGGGGTACCATCACAAACAATTTTGTCCCACTAAATTAAAGTTCACAGAGCCGTTTTTTGTGCTTACATAACGCGTCTGTTTTTTGTAATACACGTATTGTACCAACGCTCTTTAGGGTTTTCGCATGCGCTGAGCATTTTTCAAAGAGAAGAAGTAGGCGTTGGCATTCGAAGATTCGAGTTTCTGTACATATAACCGTAACCGTGAAGGCCCCTTTGTTGCCATTCACAGAATCCCGAGCTCACAAACCTAAATAACTATATTTGAAATATCATCTTGATCTGTTGAAAGAAATGGAAGCTAGAGGTCCATATATCGGCACAATTTCTTTATGGTTTATCTGTATTATTCCGCAATTTAATATGATTCGGACAATATATCCCACAAAAGAATTAATTTAAAATTTCTAAAAAGACAAACTATTGGTTAATAAGAACAATAATAACTGTTTTACTTTAGGTATGGGATAATAATATAACCCATAAAGAAGTTTTTAATGTAAATCCTTTATATACATGTAAATGATTCCTTTATATAATACACTACCTACCAATAAGTAATTGAACACCTGTGATAAAAGCGATAAACACAATTTATTCAAATCCAATAGGTGGTTGAGCCTCCACCTAAGGCAATTACAGTACTTACACTCAGGGGCATGCTTTCCACAAGTGTTTGGATGATGGACAGTGGTATTTTATTCCACTCGGCTTGGAGTGGACATGTGTGTTCTTTCACCGATTTTTGACTGTTGCTGCACTCCTTAATTCGACGATCCTATTCTTCCCAGTGGTGTTCCACAGGATTCAAGTCTGGACTCTGAGCATGCCAGTCCAGTCGGTTCAGCCTGCTGTCATCATACTAATCCATGGTGGACCTCGCAACATGACAAGTGGCTTTGTCATATTGGAAGTAACAATGATCCAACCCGTAAAATTGCCACAGCGTAGGAAGCACATAGTTATCTAGATTAGTGGAGTAGTAGTCAGCATTGAGCCTACCATGATTTGGAATCAAGGGTGACGTAGATCAGGATTGCAGACATCCTCAATTGCATGGGTGTCCAAATACTTATTGGTAGATAGTGTATAAAGGATTTAAAAACATTAAATTATCTTCAAAATTAAACTGGAAAGCTGTACAGCAATAATTTTATCAGTTCATTGATATTTATATATTAATATGCAACGCCTAATGACCAACTGTCTAATGACCATCTAACACGAACACTAATAATAATATATATGAATAAAATTCACTGAAGAATTTCCTTCCCACTTGTTATTGCGTTTTATTTAAAACTACCGTATCCAGAATAAATGATGAATTTAAAAACCTATGAATTACTTTATTCATTAAAAAGAAAGAATTTCAATCAATCTTAATGATAAAACTTTTTAAAATGTATTGAATACATTAAAAAAAAGTATTTTTCCATGAAAATCTGAACAGTTTGAAATGTCAAGAAGTATAAGCTCATTAGAAAGTCCATAAGTCTAATGAGTAGTTCATTTAGTCTGATTACTCTGTTAGTAGCAAACTCGAATGAATGTAATGTATCAGTATTTGAAGTGGTAAAAAATCAAATTAAGAAGAAGAGCGAAGATTTTTCAGAATTATAGGTAGTAAAAGTATGGCTAGTTTTTTTGGAATGGAATTATTTTGATAAAAGTTATTTTCTTAATAATTATACTTGTACTTTTTACAAGAAGTATTTCATTAATTGCTATTTTTTATATTAATAGTTTTTTTAAAGATAATTAAAATACATTTTTTCATTTATTTAATTTTAATTGGATGCATTCTAGAGAGTTCTCTTAAAATTCTATGAAGCATTCTTTAGATAAGCATAAAGTAATATAATAGCACTTTTAATGAATTTGATATTAATGATTTGATAAGTTGAATTATGATTTAATACATTGTTAAAGTATTTGATCTGTATAAATCACTGGTATCTAACTGCAATTTCTGGATGGTTCAAGCTTTATTTTTGACGTGAAGACGAATAAAGCTTAAAAGTCCCCTATATTAATAACTTTCCCCAAAATTAGTTAGTGTTTATTGATAACCAAGAGCAATCTATTGCACACTATTAATTAGGTGGTAGTATTTGAAGGCTTCTCAAAATCATTTATTTATTTCTGGAAGCGTGCTATTTGAATTTTGTAACAATGATTACAGGAAAATGAAAAGCATTACACCAACAATCACAATATCGCGACAACGTTATAGTACGTTATTCTTAAATGTCCAAAACTCCTACATTATACACCAAGCAGCAGCTTTTTAGTCCAGGCCAAATATTTTATCTAGCCTATGCAAAATATTTTAGCTTGTCATTTCAACTAGTTTATTATTCCTTTATTGAATTTATTTAAAGTAAATTGTTATTTAAAATACAAAAATATTTTTAATAAGATCATATAAATAATAGTAGGTTGAACTTAAATGTATAAAACTCCTACATTATACACCAAGCAGCAGCTTTTTAGTCCAGGCTAAATATTTTATCTAGGCTATGCAAAATATTTAATCTTGTCATTTCAACTAGTTTATTATTCCTTTATTGAATTTATTTAAAGTAAATTGTTATTTAAAATACAAAAATATTTTTATTAAGATCATATAAATAATAGTAGGTTGAACTTAAATGTATAAAACTCCTACATTATACACCAAGCAGCAGCTTTTTAGTCCAGGCCAAATATTTTATCTAGGCTATGCAAAATATTTTATCTTGTCATTTCAACTAGTTTATTATTCCTTTATCGAATTTATTTAGAGTAAATTGTTATTTAAAATACAAAAATATTTTGATTAAGATCATATAAATAATAGTAGGTTGAACTTAAATGTATAAAACTCCTACATTATACACCAAGCAGCAGCTTTTTAGTCCAGGCTAAATATTTTATCTAGGCTATGCAAAATATTTTATCTTGTCATTTCAACTAGTTTATTATTCCTTTATCGAATTTATTTAGAGTAAATTGTTATTTAAAATACAAAAATATTTTTATTAAGATCATATAAATAATAGTAGGTTGAACTTAAATGTATAAAACTCCTACATTATACACCAAGCAGCAGCTTTTTAGTCCAGGCCAAATATTTTATCTAGGCTATGCAAAATATTTTATCTTGTCATTTCAACTAGTTTATTATTCCTTTATCGAATTTATTTAGAGTAAATTGTTATTTAAAATACAAAAATATTTTTATTAAGATCATATAAATAATAGTAGGTTGAACTTAAATGTATAAAACTCCTACATTATACATCAAGCAGCAGCTTTTTAGTCCAGGCTAAATATTTTATCAAGGCTATGCAAAATATTTTATCTTGTCATTTCAACTAGTTTATTATTCCTTTATTGAATTTATTTAAAGTAAATTGTTATTTAAAATACAAAAATATTTTTATTAAGATCATATAAATAATAGTAGGTTGAACTTAAATGTATAAAACTCCTACATTATACACCAAGCAGCAGCTTTTTAGTCCAGGCCAAATATTTTATCTAGGCTATGCAAAATATTTTATCTTGTCATTTCAACTAGTTTATTATTCCTTTATCGAATTTATTTAGAGTAAATTGTTATTTAAAATACAAAAATATTTTGATTAAGATCATATAAATAATAGTAGGTTGAACTTAAATGTATAAAACTCCTACATTATACACCAAGCAGCAGCTTTTTAGTCCAGGCTAAATATTTTATCTAGGCTATGCAAAATATTTAATATTGTCATTTCAACTAGTTTATTATTCCTTTATTGAATTTATTTAAAGTAAATTGTTATTTAAAATACAAAAATATTTTTATTAAGATCATATAAATAATAGTTAGTTGAACTTAAATGTATAAAACTCCTACATTATACACCAAGCAGCAGCTTTTTATTCCAGGCCAAATATTTTATCTAGGCTATGCAAAATATTTTATCTTGTCATTTCAACTAGTTTATTATTCCTTTATCGAATTTATTTAGAGTATATTGTTATTTAAAATACAAAAATATTTTTATTAAGATCATATAAATAATAGTAGGTTGAACTTAAATGTATAAAACTCCTACATCATACACCAAGCAGCAGCTTTTTAGTCCAGGCTAAATATTTTATCTAGGCTATGCAAAATATTTAATCTTGTCATTTCAACTAGTTTATTATTCCTTTATTGAATTTATTTAAAGTAAATTGTTATTTAAAATACAAAAATATTTTTATTAAGATCATATAAATAATAGTAGGTTGAACTTAAATGTATAAAACTCCTTCATCATACACCAAGCAGCAGCTTTTTAGTCCAAACCAAATATTTTATCAAGGCTATGCAAAATATTTTATCTTGTCATTTCAACTAGTTTATTATTCCTTTATTGAATTTATTTAAAGTAAATTGTTATTTAAAATACGAAAATATTTTTATTAAGATCATATAAATAATAGTAGGTTGAACTTAAATGTATAAAACTCCTACATTATACACCAAGCAGCAGCTTTTTAGTCCAGGCTAAATATTTTATCTAGGCTATGCAAAATATTTAATCTTGTCATTTCAACTAGTTTATTATTCCTTTATTGAATTTATTTAAAGTAAATTGTTATTTAAAATACAAAAATATTTTTATTAAGATCATATAAATAATAGTAGGTTGAACTTAAATGTATAAAACTCCTACATTATATACCAAGCAGCAGCTTTTTAGTCCAGGCCAAATATTTTATCTAGGCTATGCAAAATATTTTATCTTGCCATTTCAACTAGTTTATTATTCCTTTATCGAATTTATTTAGAGTAAATTGTTATTTAAAATACAAAAATATTTTGATTAAGATCATATAAATAATAGTAGGTTGAACTTAAATGTATAAAACTCCTACATTATACACCAAGCAGCAGCTTTTTAATCCAGGCCAAATATTTTATCAAGGCTATGCAAAATATTTTATCTTGTCATTTCAACTAGTTTATTATTCCTTTATTGAATTTATTTAGAGTAAATTGTTATTTAAAATACAAAAATATTTTTATTAAGATCATATAAATAATAGTAGGTTGAACTTAAATGTATAAAACTCCTACATTATACACCAAGCAGCAGCTTTTTAGTCCAGGCCAAATATTTTATCTAGCCTATGCAAAATATTTTAGCTTGTCATTTCAACTAGTTTATTATTCCTTTATTGAATTTATTTAAAGTAAATTGTTATTTAAAATACAAAAATATTTTTAATAAGATCCTATAAATAATAGTAGGTTGAACTTAAATGTATAAAACTCCTACATTATACACCAAGCAGCAGCTTTTTAGTCCATGCCAAATATTTTATCAAGGCTATGCAAAATAATTAATCTTGTCATTTCAACTAGTTTATTATTCCTTTATTGAATTTATTTAAAGTAAATTATTATTTAAAATACAAAAATATTTTTAATAAGATCATATAAATAATAGTAGGTTGAACTTAAATGTATAAAAATCCTACATTATACACCGAGCAGCAGCGTTTTAGACCAGGCTAGGCCAGTATTTTATCGAATCATTTTAACTAGTTTATTATGCCGTTGTCGAATTTAATTTAAATCAAATTTTATTAATTTAAAGCATTTTTTTTTTTTTTTTTTTTTTTTTTGAAAATACTAAAATATTTCTAAAAAGATCATATAAATAATAGTAGGTTGCTCTTAAATATATAAATTCCTACACTATACGCAAAGAAGCAGCTTTTTAGTCCAGGCTATGCCAAATATTTTAACTAGTCATTTTAATTAGTTTATTTTTCCTTTAGCGACTTTATTTAGAGCAAATTGTTATTCAAAATAAAGCAGCAAGACAAATTTATTTGTAATACGATCAATTAAATAACAGTAGATTGCTCTTATAAGTCAAATTCCTGCATATGGACCTATTATATATGATAAAATGGTACATGATGCCATTTTTAAATTTTGTTTCAGTAATTACCATCCTAACGAACTATAAATAAAGTAAGTATTTTTAATAAAAGTTTTTCATTCCATTGTTGCGTAAATATTTTTTTGATAATTACGAAACATGAAACTAAAATTATGTTACATCATTTTGCTAATGCAAGTTTTGTATTACATGGAGCGTTTAACAAAGATCACAGAAAAGTTTATTTTTATAATGAGTACTTGAAATAAAATAATAAAGATTATTTTAATTTAAAGAATTTAACTATATATTTATGCATTTTCTTATTCTTTTAAAGATGCCATAGTAATAAAAATGGATGACTAGGATTAATTTACTAATTCTTTTACTGCCACTTAAGTTTTCATGTTAAATTCCTTTTTTTAATCTTATCAATTGACGAAAGATCGAAAAACTTGCTGAAAAGATTAGGTTTTTTATACCTGTGATAATAAATCAATTCAATTTTGTGTTGAGAATTGCTATTTTTTGCTTTATTTCAAGTGTTTGAGTAAGCTACACAGTATTGACTTACAACGTGTTAATTAACAAATAACATACAAGGTGAGAGCGAAAAGTAAGGTAACTGATGTTATAACAATCAATGTATTATATATTTGCAGGTAAATACATCACTGTCCTTCAAAGTAGTTCACGCCGTCTACAATACACTTCTGACAACATTCAATACTAGATCAGAGGAATAAGGAGGGTGCAATACTAGACTGAAATTGGCACTGAAGGGAAACTGATTTTCAAGCATCTCAGTCATTCAAGCTGCTACCAAGGAACATAAGACAGTCTCAAAGGAGGACTTTTTCAGAAGTTTCAAGAACTTGTACGAACGTTGTCAGAAGTGTATTGTAGACGGCGTGAACTACTTTGAAGGTTGGTTGGTTGGTTGTATTCAGATTATCTGGCGCCGTCAGCAACACGAGGGCTATAATGCGCCGAAACATTCGTCATTAGACAAACCAACATACATTTACACACACCCATGCCCGACACGGGACTCGAACCCGCAACCTCGCGGTCCAGTAGCCAGCACACTAACCACTATAGAAGCCAGCACGCTAACCACTATACCGTTTGGTCGGCCACTACTTTGAAGGACAGTGATGTATTTATCTGCAAATATATAATACAGTGATTATTATGACATCAGTCACCTTACTTTTCGGTCTCACCTTGTATAAATTTCAAAAAATACTATCAAATATTATATAATATTTTTAAACCTAATTTATTAGCTATTTTTAAGTTAAATATATATCCTTTATTTTTTTTAATTCAATGTTAATTCCACTTAATTCTAATTTGAATCAATAATAAACCATTCTAATAGTTTTTAAAATACTATAAATCTTATTATTTATCCACCTTGCGAGAAAAAAAGATGGTGAACTTATTACAATGTAGTTTAAAATTTTATGCGCCTCTAATAACATAAAATATCCAAACAATGTATAATTTTTGGGGAAAAAAATCATTCCACTACTAATTTTAATAAATTTATGTTTAAATATTATATCCTATGTTTGTTTTCATTTTTATAACTAAACACAACATTTGTATTCATAATTAAATTAATCCACTACCATACTTACTTATTACTTAGCCACTTTATATGTATCATAATAAAACCATGATATACGTTACATTTACTATTTTATAAAAATAAATTGATTTGTTAATATTTTGATGATTTCATAAACAAAAGTTGCCAGATCAAAGTATTGCAAATTTACTAATTTCTACGCTAGGGTTGGATCGAAAAAACTTCATTTTTTTTTTTGTACCTTTTTGAAGCGTTGTAGTAAAGGAAACTTGTCTCCAGGATATATAAGTAAAAGGCAAAACATAACTATATTTTATTTCGTTAAAAATTTTCGGTAGTACATCAGCAAACTTTAAAAGAATATACGTTTTTCGTATTTTTTTCCAATAAATGGAGAAAATTTAAATAATTTCTTTGACAAGTATAGGCATATATTAGTAAGACAAAGTATAGAAAATATAAATTGGTTGGTTATTTTCAGATTATCTGGCGCCGTCAGCAACACGAGGGCTATAATGCGCCGAAACATTCGTCATTAGACAAGCCAACATACATTTACAAACACCCATGCCTAACACGGGACTCGAACCCGCAACCTAGCGGTCTAGAAGCTACTACGCTAACCACTATACCGTTTGGTCGGCAGAGAATATATAAATAAATGTAAACAGAGTACTTTTTACAAGTTATTAGTAGCGTATACACTTGAAAGAACACATTTTTAACAAAAAATTTAAATTTTCAATTCAAATAAAAACTTTTATCTGGTTGCGTAAAATTTCAGTATGTTGTGAAATATGACCATTTTTTAATCTTTTATATTACCATCGACTTTGTATATTTGTTGATGGCGGACAATTCGGCGAAGGCCTAAATTAACCCCTTTGCCGTCATCCAATCGGGTCTGAATTGGTAGATAGATTCGATGTCGATAAGAATGCCTTGTATGAAATTTTGTAGGCTGTCGCTCTCACCAAATGGTCACTTTTATGGAATAATAATAAACCAACTTGCTGTCATCCAATCACTCTGAAATAGCATTTTACCGATCATTGAAGAAACTCTTTCCTGTTGCCGAAATTGTTTCAATAAGTAAATAATAAAATAACTTATTTTAATCAGAATAAATAAAAGATATTTGGATGTGAGTTATTAAATTCACATTCATTTTTAATGAATAAATTTTGAAATGTAGTTTGTCGGATATTTTGCTGATAGAGATGTTTTTAATATTTAAAATAACTCCAAGTACACGCTGGCAACGGAAACGGCGCTTTGTCAATGAATACAAAAACTGGAAATGCATACAAAGGATTTATATTAAAAACTTTTGTGTGGGTTATATTATTTATATCTAATGACGGTTATTCTTAACAGGCCAATACACTATGAACTATAAATACAAATGCGCAAGAAAGCAAGTAGGAAAATGTTTTTTCTCCAAGATCCATATAATCATTTACAAACATATTTTTTGTAAGAAACATCCAGAAATATGAGTGCTGGCACATTGCCTTGTGAAGCGGCACGTCATTATGGAGTATAATCAAAAGAATGAATCATGATCCCATAGCAAGTTGTTATGCGATACGAAGAGATCGCATTTGCTTTCATAAGGAATACATATTTTCCTCACCAACGATATATCAGTAGAAATCATTACCAAGTATTCCATATCGCATCACAATCTTAGATTATCCTTGAAGTGGGAATACACCATCACTAGCATTTTGTTTTGCGCTAGTACAGTACTGATGTATCTAGTTACCAATTGCTTCTGAATATTCTCAATAGAACTGCATTCGGTCCACATTCGTATATTTTTTTATGTAGTTTTAACGATTTCGAGTGCAAGCGTGCTTCAAGTATACCAAGGGTTGCGATTATGTTGCTCGGGTTTGTTTACGGATGGCATTACAATCGGTGATAGTTGAATGAGGAAACTATCCTTGCATACTTTATAGGATTTGTGTCCTAACATAATTTTCACTGCAAAGGGTTCACTGAAAACATTTTAGAATGCTGCTAAAGAAAGTATTTAGCAACTGAATGAAAATATGTATCCTGACGAAATAAAAATTGTTGGAAATGTCCATGTAAATAAACTATGTACTGTATTTGTCGATTTTGATCTATCAATATTGGGAAAAAGAAGAAGAATCCTTGATAAGGTCGTCTTCTCTCACAAAAAATATTTTGAAAAAATATGTATATATATATATATATATGTATATATATAATATATATATATATATATATATATATATATATATATATATATATATATATATATATATATATATATATATATATATATATATATATATATATATATATATATATATTGCCTAAACACTGTATAAATAAAATAAACATGTATTGAATAAATTTACGAGTGGATTTACTTATTTTTACAATCATAAGAAACATTCTTGTACGTTATAAACTACCATCTCTAAAATTCTCCCATATTCATTCTAACTATTGCTATATATAGTTATATGTTCATTGTATTCTTAAAGAAAAAAACACTTTGAAAGTGTAAAATGTTTATTGACATTTCCTTTTAAAAAGTCTAGTTTAGCACATATTTTTGATAAATTTTTATTTGAACATCCAATATTTTTGCTTTGGAGGATCCGCAAGATAAATAGTCTGAATTCTAACTAAAATTTAGCACATTTTGAAAATGTAAAGTAACAATAACGCCTACGTGTTACGACTGAAACCTGTAATGCCGCTAATGTTATTAAACAGAAAGATAACTTCTTTTTATATAAAACAAACTGAAAAATCAGTATTTTATATTTGTCTTCCATTAAGTTTATCCCATTAAGCTAAACCAGAAAAATATTATTTAAAAGAAAAGTACCTTTAGAAAATTACAACTATTCTAATTTTAAGCACACATATTTGCGTTGCTGTTAACAGTTGATTTCGAAAAATTAAATTTTTTTATTCCAGTTTTAAGTGCAGAAGAGATAAAACGAGTATTTGGTATCAAAGTTTTAAATTTTATCTTTAGAAAAAACGCCAACAGGTAACTTTGTCATCAACAAAACAAAGAACTTTATATAAAAAGAACTGTGAAAGGAACAAAATCTTCAGTGTAGTGACTATTTATAAAGATCTAACCCTATACTTTTTATTTAAAGCCACAATTGAAATGGAGTGAAAAACTGGATAAAATTACTGTACTTCTTGGAAATTGGAGAATTTCTTAAAGTCGCTTTTTGAAACGAAAAGAAATAAAAGTAATTAAAAGTTAGCTTAGTAATAGAGTCTTAGTCTAGATACATAAGTAAAATACTAGGAAATATGTTTTAGACCATTGTATGTATATTTCATTATTTTCAATGCAATGAAAATAATCAACTCAAAATTTTGAACATTTAGTTCTTCCCTATTATTTCTATAGATTTGTCTAAATAACTGAAACCACAACTTTTATTCATTTTATAGTAGACTACACCATTATAGAATAAATTGTGCAAGTACGAGTCAAATTACTAATTACTAGCTACGAGTCAATAATTACTAATTAATCATAATTATACAAAAATATAAAATAGTGGTTTGATTCATGATTCCTGTAACTGATATTATGGGAAACATTTGTGCTAGTTTGTGATCAATATCCATAATATCCCTATTCTCATTTCCCTCCTTCTATTAGGCACAGAGCCATCTATTATCCTTCTAGAATCTTCGAGAAGTTTTGTAAAGTCTTTCGAAAACTCTTCTTCGCGACACTCAAATACATGAGCAACTTTGAACAGTTTACGAGTTTCTGGGAACAAAGGCTCATATGTTGAGTTTTGTGAACATCGAACTTCGAAGTCACAAATGAGAAATTTGTGGGTCAGCATGAATGAAGAGCTTGTGAAAGATCTCTTCATTGTTAGTTGAATTACTATTCATTTTTTCTGTTTTGCATGTCGAAAGATTTTATTTAGAGCACCCCTCGGCTTCTTCGAAGCACACATCCCTTGTAATAGCCTTTCGTCTAGAGAGTAGAGTGGAAGAAAAAATATTGTATGTTATATTTTCAGCCAATATAAATTTTGAGTGATTAGATTGGCGAGTATCTTTTAATTTATTATAGCTCACACGACCTGCCTCTCTCTCTCTCTCTCTCTCTCTCTCTTTTTTTTTTCTTTTTTTTTCTTTTTTTTTTAAAAAAAGGTAACTCTTTTTAAAAAAATATGATGCAATTTTTCCTGGTTTTAGTGAGTTGGAATTTATAAGAAACAGTAAAATTTCTATGCAGTTATTTGCTTGTTCTTTTATATGCTATTCTTGTCCGTATGTGAGCAGCATAACTTCAAAAAGAAGCATGCTAACATGTTCAAATTTGATATTTGTTACTACGTCCAAGAGATCTGACAATAATGTTTCTGTCAATATAGCGAGTGCTCAGAAGATACTTGTCATTGAAATATATATTTTTTTACAGTAAAAAAAGGTAACTCTTTTTAAAAAATAACTTTTATTGTTTAAAGACATTTTTATATATATATATATGTATATATATATATATATATATATATATATATATATATATATATATATATATATATATATATATATATAATTTGAATGGAATGTAGAAAAAAAAATGGGAAAAACTTGTCTAAATAGGTACACCCATCAAAATAATTAAACGATTTTTTGTAGTTACTGTAAAACAAATATATTTCAATGATAAGTATCTTCTGAGCACGCGCGATATTGACAGAAACATTATTGTCAGATCTCCTGGACGTTAGTTACATATATCAAATTTGAATATGTTAGCATGCTTCTCTTTGAAGTTATGCTGTTCACATACGGACAAGAATATCATATAAAAGAACAAGCAAGTAACTGCATAGAAATTTTACTGTTTCTTATAAATTCTTACTCACTAAAACCAGGAAAAATTCTAAAAAATTCCATCACTTCAAGATTTCGTGTAAAACTCGTTTTTGTAATTTTATTTAAAGTGAAATGCCCATTTGAAACGAAATTATATATCATATTCTTGATTATAAAAATCCTATACAAGTAGATCTCAGTAAGTTTGCAGGGATATTTTCGAGATTCTGTATTGATTGGTTGAAAGGGTTCACAAGTTTTACTTGAAAACCAGCATAACGAAGGGTTGCTATAGGCTCAATAGCCGTATAAACTACTCTCACTTAATATATACATATACATTAGGAATCTCGAAATTTGACTAAAGTCTGCGTTTTTGTTTTTTGGTTTTAAAATATTCCCGAATTAATAACCATTAAAATTATACCACTTTCTTACTGAGACTCAAATTACTTTTTAAATTACAGTAGGTTTTGTGAACCTGTTTTGTATTACGTTCATTAGTGTAGTAAACTTTAAAAGCGTTTTCTGAAGAATGACATTTTGGTGTTATATGACTTTACGCCAAAGGTCATAACTTCATAATAAATGGTCCGATTCACAAAATTCTAATTTTGTTCTGTGGACACAAAATGTGAATGTGTTTCCTATGGAGAATCTAACATATATTTTTATAAACATATTTTATGAATATTTTAATCTTAATTTTTTGTTAAATACAATGCATTTTTTTGAACTTTTTATTTAAAAACTTATAATTAAATAAATATTGAAGTCAAATTCAAAATTCTCCACAGAAACATGCGTCAATATAATATATTTTATTTGCAATAAAAATATTACCTCTAAGTTAATTACAAGTTATTTATGTATGTTCTAATAATGTTCTAATTAGTCACTTTAATTGCAATTAGCTGATTAAAAATTTGACGGGAAAAAAGTTTATACATAAAAATTCATTATTTTTAATTCTGATATACTTCCAAAAAGTTTGAAATTATAACCTAAAAATTAAAGGAAATCATCTCAATTGTATATGTATACCTTAAAAATTTTACTTTCAAACGTGACTATGCTCGTTTTATAGTCATATATTATGGTTACAAGCTTTTTAATGTGTGGTTTTGTTTTAAATATATAAATGTCCCTTTATAACACAAAATCTATATTCAGGCAATCAAAACTTTCCATCAATACGACGGTACCCCCCCCCCTCTCTCTCTCTCTCTCTCTCTTTTTGTTTTGTCAATTTCTGTAGAATACAAGTTGTAGCCATCATCTAGATATTTTTACTGTGCAAATTGTACAGTACATGGAAAGTGATTAAAATTAAAACGAATCCACTAATTGTTGCTCCTATTTTTATTTAACTATATACTGACACAGCCACTTTACAATTAGCAATGTAGAATTATAATTTTTAATTCTTTGAAATATTATTGTGTTTGAATATTGAGTAAGAAATTGACATTGTTGTGGAAATGGTATGAAATTTTTATTGAAATGCAATAACAAAATAAAATTATTACATACATGAATATATAAACGATCTACGTTATAATTTCATTTTGATTATATTAATATAAATTGTAAAATTAATTAATAGTGTTGGTTTTTAAAATATTCATGAAATTTTTACAAATATAATTCAGCATTTTCAAGTTTTTATCACCTAAAACAAATATAATATTACAGTATTTCCATCATTGCATTTGCGAAACAGCGCTCTCAAAATCCTACGTAGTAAATATTGCAGATTAGGTTGTGTTCTCCTGAGTTTTATGAACGCATATCCATAGTTTCAAGCCAAAAAATAATTGTTTCCATCCAAATGAGCTAATTTTCATGTCTTCAATCAAAACGCAGATTCTTTCTGGAAACTTATTGCAAAGTTAAGTCATTCTTAACGGGTGTGGGCAGCTTCTCAATTTAATTAATTCAAATTCTTGCTTTCATACTTTCACTTTAAATTAGGGAGTAGAGACTTAACTATTGTTTACTATTAGGGCTAGAAATTTAATTACAGCTGCAGTCAGAAGACTAATTTGTAGAATAAATAAGTGTTGAGAATTTTACTACAATTCTACAACAAGTATATTTGGATCCCGTGAATTTTAAATTGAACTTCTAATACTAGTTATACATATTACTATAAACACAGTAGTAGAGTGAAATGTTCAAAAAGAGAGTGTTTCTTATCATAGAGTGCTGAAAGTACTGCTATTAAATAAAAAATTATTTTTCATTATTTATTGTTTCAATAAATATTTATTTTTAATTATTACAAATTGTTTATGATTAATTGGTGTTTGGGAATATGTCTTAGTTGGGGAATGTATTATGAGAAGATTATTGTTTTAGAAATATTTTTTGTTGTATAATTAACTATTCAAGTTCTATTTTCTTAAATTAATTTGTTACCAGCGATAATATAGGCTTGAAAACATTGGCACACCCGAGTTAATCTAGACTATCAATTTAAAGAAATTTTGTAATCGTCTTCAGAACGTGCTGATCACCAGATCGATTGTTCTGAATTTTTCGGGAAAGTTCGCATGGGTGGTTATAAATATCGCGACGTGGAATCTGAGTCAAAGGTTTAGATCCGAGTTGAAAGGAGTTCTAGTGTTACTTTTCCCACCCCTGAATTAACGCTGTATCTAAAATTGTAAGCACTGAAACTTTTTTTAATATTGATAGAGAGTTTACTCTTGCTTGGAGAAGTTTTATAAGTCTCTAAAGCAAAGAATAAATAAATATGGTTCTTTTTGTAAAAGCTGTGTTTTTATTTCATGTGAGAAAATAATATGTTGGTACAACATGTAAACTGCTAAAACTACTAAAACAGTTTTTCAAAATAGAGTTATGCAGTTTGGAGGCAAAGGGAACAGAAGAAGTTACTTTATATGTATATTTTTTATGTTTAATGAATTATTTTAGCTTTTACTATCTAAAATCAGTATCTCTTTCAAAATTCAAAAGTCAACTTAAAATCTAACTCCGACAAATATTTACAAATGGGTTTAGATCTTAAACTATTATTCATACTTGAATTTCTATCCTTTCTTCATCAACTCCGATAAAATTTCCAAATCCAAACTAAACGAAACTCAGCAAAT
The DNA here is from genome assembly GCA_963978545.1 of Linyphia triangularis. NCBI lineage: Eukaryota > Metazoa > Arthropoda > Arachnida > Araneae > Linyphiidae > Linyphia > Linyphia triangularis. Next base: position 16,052,810 of record OZ021732.1, read on the forward strand.
AATTTCCAATTTGTAAGCAAACTGGCCCAAATAAATTTGAAGCTATATCTTGACTGAAAAGTGCCAAATCAAGAAATCACCGCATTACCTAACCAGTCACAAATTGAAACACATTACTTCTGAGACTCAAATCCCAAACACGGTATCTCCATACAAAACACAGCTCAGCTATCCATGTTTAAAGAGAAGCTGTAATACTAAGGCAAGACAACAACTGCACACGGCATCGTTTGTTCGTAATCGATCACTGCAGCTCATTTGTCCATGACTATTTCAACTGACTTGTATATTAAACCGAGTATCCGATGGAACTTACACGTCATTTAGCGTGCTTTGGTAGTCAAACCTTGTACTTTGATGTTGAGAATGTTGATAGTTGAAACTATCAACTCCGTGAGACGATTCTCTGTGATCGCTAAGATTTAATCAAAGACTCTGGTACTATACCTTTTGAAGTGGACTTACGTATATGAAGTTTGTGGATGATCAATATTAAATTTTGATGTCCTATAGTTAGTTGATTTAAACTTAAAGTATGATTCTATGTCTAACTAGATGGTCATCTTAGGTTATATATAGTCTCTGATAATGAATCTTTGATGAGCTTCGCAACGCCAGGGTATTCATACTTGCTAATTATTTGTTATATACATATTATTTAGAAATAAAATTATGAAACTCATGATTTAAAATAACCTCTTTAGAAAGTAAGTTGAAATAGCACCAGAAGACTTTTGGATTAAAAAGTGGGTTAAGTCCAATTTTATGAAAAAATAGCTACTACGAGAGATAACTCACAGAAAAGACTTAACGTTTTAATTTGCTTCGAAACATCTTGAATGTTTTAGATTGCGTTTCAAAAATGATTTGTATCGTTCTTCAACTTTGTTCTTTTTGCAAGAAGGATAGAAAAAATGTATGGTGGAAAATTAATCTAAATATTTAAGTAGTCAAAATATCTAAATTTGAGCAACAAAGAATTTTGAAAAAAAAAAAAAAAATCTTAGATTATATCTAATTAAAATGAAAATGTCTAGATGTAGAAATGCTCGCTTTTTATATGCTGTTGAAATACAATTATACAAAAACTAAAAGTTTCAAAATGAGAACTGACAGTTTTTCTACAAATAAGTGTTTTTCTTGTGGCTATAATGACCATTACTTTCCTATGCATTTTAGATGGTATCAAAGCATTCAAGTTGAGTACCCAGAATTCCTTCTAATATATTTCCTTAAGTTGCGCCTCTCAATGACATCTAGGGGATTTCCGTCATGCATGCTTTTTATTACTAATATTAGTAGTAGTAGTAGTAGTAGTAGTAGTAGTAGTGCCTCTTCCTGTAGCTCTTTCTTCTGCTACTTCTTGTTATTATTATTATTATCATCATTGCATATATTTCTACTAATAATAAAACGAATAATAACAGTACTACTACTACTACTAATAATAATAATAATAATAACACTAATGACAACTCTAATAACTAATTCTAATAACAATAACAATTATTCTAATAATAATAATGAAAATAACACAAATAAAAATACTACTACTAATTATAACACTATTCACAACTCTAATAACTAATACTAACAATAATTATTCTTATACTACTACTAATAATAATAATAATAACAAAAACATTGCTATTTTTTTTTTCATTAGTTCAGTAATTAAAATAACATTAAAAGAAAATCTGATATCCCCAAGTATATATCATTAGTAAACGATGCCAAACAAGCACATTACCTAATTTCAGCACGAAAATTCAGCCAAATTTCTTCTATGAAGTTACATTCCGATATTCCAAGACTTCCTATATATAACTGGAGTTATTTTTAGCCTCTATTAACTTGTGTGCTACTACACTATAATTGACCCTCTTCCGGAAGACTGGAATCACCGAAAGTTACCGACCCCCTGCTCCCTTTTCCTTCGTAACCACCCTTCGTTGATCACTAGATCGATCGTCTGCAAGAGGTATGTTGACTGATGAACATCTCAACTCTTCTCACATCATTCAGTCCAACAGAAGGAGTTGAAAGGTAATCCTTTTCAATGAGGTACACCCTCAAGCCTGTTCTTTTATGGCCAAGCCTCTGAAATTATTACCAAGATGCCGAAATTCTCCCCCTTTGCGCCAGATGTTTGCATTGTTCGATAATTAGCGTTGTTGATTGCTAGTAGAGAGAAAATGACTTTCCAAATCTTCTCTGCTAATAATCTAGGTGTTTATTATAAGGTTAGATGTGATTTGAAAAAGGAGATATGTCTTTTAAAGTGCTGTAGTGTTTGTTCAAAAGGCTATACAATCCTTCAAATAAATGGAAACCAAAGTGAAAAGTATAAATCAAAAGAGCAGTTGATAATTTTTTCAAGAATATATGTAAATAAACTCTTAATTTTACAATGCAATAAAATTAATTAAACCAATAAATAAAAATATTTAAATAATTAATATAAAATTAATTGTGGAATAATCAAATAAAGAAATCCATATTTTTTAACATATAAAAATGAAATTTTATTTAGTTCATTAAAAATTAATAGTAATACTCATTCAATTAAATATTCAAACACAAAGTGCGCAATTAAATAAATATTAAATCACTCAGCAGAAAATAAATAGAATTCATAATGTACTTGTAAATAACTAAATAAATTGTTAGAGAAATAAACAAATCCATTTTTATTAAATCAAAAAATCAAAAATCACTATAATTAGTGAAGATTATATAATCAATATAAATTAAAAGTTAGAACACAACAAATCCATGTACATGACAATTTTTATGCATATAAATTACCTTGGATTTAGTGGTGTATATCTCTTTTGTTATAACTTTAACTTAACTTTAACCTTGTATAACTGAAATTAAAATGAATAAAAATACTTTTTATAACAGACATCTTCATATACATGTTTTATTTTAAAAACTAACAACTGCCATGTTATGTTTTTGCAGTAGATTCTCCAAAGCATGTTCATTTATCAAATTATTAAAGAAAATTTTCAATGACCTTTGTTATTTGCTGCATAACACAAATAGTTCAAAGTTCATCGCTCACATTTCAATGCATAAATTTCAGACAAATTGCAAGATTATCATTTATACAAGTTTCTACACTTGAAAATAAATCTTTAGAAAGTTTTTATTTCAGTAAATATTATTCAGACGACCATTAAAAACATCCAGTACTTTTTTTTACCATAGTTGTGTTAAATTTACTTACATTCTATCCCTTCCGGGAAAATTATTATATATCGATAAAGATCTCAATTAAAAGATTTTTATAGTTATAATACATTTACTAGTCATTCTATTTAATAAAACCTAAGTGCATTCATTAGCATTAATATTTAAAACATTGCAATAATTTCTTTCACTAAAGACATTTCAAAAAAGAAACTGTTTTGGACAAAACGTTTCTCATCAAAATTGTGTCTCAAAAACAAAAACTTTCCCAAAGACTATTTTATTAAAGTTGCTTTTAAAAGCGTGCAACTTTATCACTCTCGACAAAGTTGCCCAAAACGCAATTGCAATAAAAGAGAGACAGCACACCACTTAATGTTTACAGAAGAACGAAAGAGAAACACGCAAAGGGTTTTCGTTTGTTGACTGCCGTAGCGAAGACCACTCAAGTAAAAACATTAATCTTGTGTTTATAGGTTACTCATTCACGCTAGAGACCCGCAGGCAATTGCTGCACAGAAACACGCCGAAATCCAGAACTTTTATGCTGTATAGAAACGTGTTCAACCAGCATATTTAGGAATATTTAAGCTGCGATTAAATTCTATTACTAAACAAAGTTTGTACATTTTGAATATTTTTTGTTTCATAAAAGATGTTAAAATTTTAGGGTCTCTGACCCACCAACACTAATATGCTGCAAGTTAAAACCTCTGATATAAAATGATAATCAACTGGAAACTAAAAAAACCTTAAAAATAAAGTAATATAAATCCTTTATAAATGTGGTGTTGACCTTAATAACAGATGCATAAAAAGAAATTTTTAAACTAAACATATCTAATTAAAACTTAAGGTATAAATTAAAAAAAACATTTACTTGGACGCATACACATACTGACCCACTTAATATTTACATACCAACAAGAACAGTTTGAGAGTCCAGTGTTGCTACAACATTTTCAACGTTTATATGTAAACAGTAGGATGTTCCATTACATGATGGAGGTGAGGTGAAAACAGGCCTTGATTTACTACAATATGCATTACTAACATTTATGTGAAGCTGAAATTTATAAAAGCGATTTTTAGCTCATATTGAGAGATTTAGATCATATATTCCTCAAAAATCGTCCTCGACAACACATCTTTCTCCCAAAAGTAATATCGGTTGAATGACGATAGGTGATTTAAGGTATACATATACACTTGAGAGAATTTTGTTTAATTTTTATGTAATAATTTCAAACTTTTTGGCAGTAAATCAGAATTAAAAATGATGCACTTATATATATATAAACTTTTTTTTTTCCATCAATTTTTCAATCAGCTAATTGCAATTAAAGTGACTAATTAGGACATTATTAGAACATACATAAATAGACTTGTAATTAACTTAGAGGTATGATTTTTATTGCAAATAAAAGATATTATACTGACGCATGTTCCTATGGAGGATTTTGAATTTGACTGTAATATATAATTATAAATTCTTAAATAAAAAGTTTAAAAAAATACTTAGTTTTTAACAAAAAATTAGGATTGAAATATTGATAAAAAATGTGTTTATAACAATATATGTTAGATTCTCCATAGGAAACACATTCACAACTTGTGTCTTCAGAATAAAATTAGAATTTTGTAAATCGGACAATTTAATATGAAGTTATGACCGTTGGCGTAAAGTCATATAACACCAAAATGTCATTCTTCAGAAAACGCGTTTAAAGTTTACTACACTAATGAAAGTGATACAAAACAGGTTCACAAAACCCACTGTAATTTAAAAAGTAAATCGAGTCTCAGAAAGAAAATTGTATTATTTTAAAGGTAATGAATTCGGGAATATTTTAAAACAAAGAAACAAAATCGCAGACTTGAGTCAAATTTTGCAATTCCTAATATATATGTATACCTTAATTAGTCATCCGTAAAGGTAAACGAAATGTGCGTAAAAGCTACCTTTCTGTGACAGCCCCTAAAGCTATCGAATACATTGTTATCGACAACACATTTATATGTTTCGCAGCTCGATTAAATGACAAAAAGTGAATTAATTTGTCATGCAAAGCGTCATTATAAATGTGTGTAAACGCTGCCCTTTAGTAATAGCTCCAAACACATGACAGAATTCATTGCCATCGATAACGAGCCTATTTTTCAAGTTTCAACTTTATTGGATGACATCAAGTGGGTTAATTAGCACTCCGAAGATTTGATAACCATAAACAAACAGACAAAATTGAAGTTAATATAAAGGATTTCAAAAAGAGAACTGCAACATTTTGGTTATTGTCAGAAGAAATAATATGCGTTTTTACTTCCTCTCGGGGCATTTTACGATTTACGCGAAAATAGTTGTTTCACTAAAACTAGAAAATAAAGATCAAGCAAAATGGTTTATGTCACTTAAAAGTGATTTTGCGAAAATACAGTTTAAATGTTTGATAACTTATAACAACACGTTGAAACTTTCTGTCTTTTCTATGAATTATTTCTCAAATTGTATTGATTTCTTCCATTATAAACAGCTACTGTTTAGTATTTCTAATCTGTCAACATATACCACACTAATCTCTATTTAAAAAAAAATTTGACTTGAACCCTTTTCCCCCTTGGCTTTCAAATGCTTTTAATTCAAATAAAATGTGAATTGAAGTAAGATTCTGAGGTTCATTTGTATTCAAGAATGCGAAAGTTTTGATAGCTAAAGAATTTCCAATTAATATAAAAAGTACTTTGCAACTTGACACATATGCGAATAATTTCAAATTTATCGAAGTGTTGTTTGTTGAATAAAAGACTTTGAAGTTGAAGATAATTAACTGTTTCCTTCTAAAGTGAAAATGTTAAGTTTAAACTGCGTTAGTATAAATATGTAAAGCCTTATTTTTCTCATTAAATATAATTTTCATTTTAAAATGCTTATGTTATATATGTTTAACAACATTTTGTTGCTTTTTTATGCATATTTATTTTATCTGCTGTTAAAAAGCTATTACTTATGCAATGTTTATGTATAGCCAGATTCCTTTGTAATTCATAAAAGTGTAATACACTACACATTCGCCAAACTTACTATCGTTATTTTAATTTATATCATAAACAACACGTGTAATGAATTCCCATTTAAAAACGAATTCAAGCCGACCAAACGGTATAGTGGTTAGCGTGCTAGCTTCTAGACCACGAGGTTGCGGTTTCGAGTCCCGTGTAAGGCATGGGTGTTTGTAAATGCATGTTGGCTTGTCTAATGACGAATGTTTCGGCGCACTATAGCCCTAGTGTTGCCGACGGCGCCAGATAATCTGAAAACAACCAAAAACGAATTCAAAAATATTTAGTTTGAATTGGCGCAGTATGACTGACATGAAGCCCTTGAGCAAGAAATCCAATCAACCTTTAATTTGAAATCGATAGATTTAAGGGGAAAAAACTGCATTCATACATCAATGTCATTTTTAAAAATAAATCTCGTCACCGAATCATGCGATTAATTCCATAACTTCTACGATATTCTTTAACTTCTACAAGATTACTTATACTAATAATGAAATTAGCTGTATATATATACTCTTTGGTAAATTGGAAATTCGAAACAACTTATAACTTTTAATACGAGCATCATTGGAAAATCAAAAAAAAAAAAAATTCTCCCGAATAAGGTGGTTGCATCAATAAATAAAACTATAAGAAAAAAAAACGGTGTAAATTGCTTTAATTCAGTGTATCCCTTTTTTATTATCTAAAGACCCGAAAAGGAATATATTATTAAAGAAAACTCATTTGAAGCAAAATGTGAATGGGCCGATTTAATTAGTTTTAATCATGTTTTGTTCATGTTAAATTTGTAAATGATGCAACATAAATCGACCAAAATTATCAGACTTCTTCATTCATGTGTAAATGTTGGATGTTATTTAGTTTTCAGTTTCCAAAACTATTTAATCTCTTCCATACAAGACTTTTGTTATGTACGAGTTTAATTTTGTTATTTACATTCGCCTGTATTAAGCATTTACTTCAATATAAATTAATAGAAAGTTACATATGTTGTATTACAAATAGCAGGCGAGACACCGTGTGATCGAAAGCAATTTATTTGGTAAGAGAGAGAGAGATGAAAAATGTGTTTCTCATATTTACGCAGAATAGCGAACTTACAAGAGAGCTACATAATGATGAAATAGCGACATGCTATTACGCAATAATACTATGCGATTACATCAGGCACATTATAACACCCGCCCTTAATCGCATATCAAAACAACAATACATTATAGCTTATTTTTCAAACAACACAAAGGCAATAGCTCATGAAATTTAAATTTCGGCAAAGCTTTTGTGAACATATCTGCAATTTGCAAATTTGAACAAATATACTCAATTTTAATATTATTCATGCTTACAGCATTTCGAATGAATTTTAGTTTTATATCTATGTGCTTTAACCTACCTGTGCTATTCTCATTTGTTACACATTTTATGCAAGACTGATTGTCTTCCAACACCAATATATTTGAAAGATTAACAATTTCACAGACTATTGTTTTATACCATATAAGTTCTTGGACAGCTTTTCCCAAAGCTATTACCTCGGCTTCTGTAGAAGATAAAGTAATGCAATTTTGCTTTCTGCATGACCACAGTACAGAACAACCATTTAACATTACAACAAAGCCAGTAATGGACTTTCTATCATTTGGATTTGCCCCCCAATCGGCATCTACATACATTGATAAATTGTAACCTTCAAAATCACACTTATTATATTCAATTTTTAAATTCAAAGTACCCTTCAAATATCTTAAAATTCTCTTTAACCCTAACCAAGCACTTTCAGTTGGTTTCTCTTGGAGTTGGCTAAAACAGTTTACTGTAAATAAAATATCAGGTCGTGTAGCATAAGCAAGATATAATAATGAACCTATAAGTTCACGATAAGGGCCATTAAATGCAGCCCCGTTTTCAAAATCAGCTACTGTTGCCTTTGCTTCAAATGGAGTGGTGCAAGTTTTGCACTCTGACATATTGAACCTATTTAATAATCTAGTGATGTAGTTCTCTTGATCAAGAAACAGTGCACTTGGAGTAAACTCCATTCTGATACCCAAAAACTCAGAAGCCTTTTCTGCTTTAGACATTTGAAACTCATTAGATAACAATTCTATGATAACATTCAATTCACAGATATCAGAACCTGCAATTAAAAGATCGTCAACATACAGAGCAATAATTACTTTCTTTGTATTCACTTCTCTAATAAAAATACAGGATTCAGATATTAAATGCTTAAAACCTAGTTTTAACACAAATTGAAGAAATTTTAAAAACCATTGACGTGGAGCCTGTCTTAACCCATACAGACTTTTTTTGAGCTTGCACTTTCTACTACTTTGATCATCATAACCTTGTGGTTGATCCATGTAAATTACTTCTTTCAAATCTCCATTCAGAAAGGCAGTTTTCACATCTAGCACAAACACAGAAAGGTTTTCTTGCACAATAATCACAAGCACTAATCGAAGAGCTGGCATACTGATAACAGGAGAGTAGGTGTCGGAATAATCCACATCCTTCTGTTGTTGAAATCCACGAACAACGAGACGGGCTTTAAACTCCCCATCCCGTTTTTTTCGTAACACCCATTTGCAAGATAAAGCTCGTCTTCCTTCTGGCAAATCTTCTAGGTCCCACACGTCATTTTTCTCCATTGCCTCCATTTCTTCTCCCATGGCTTCTTTCCATTTCCACTGTTCATCATCTGGTAGAGTTGTGATATCATCAAAAGAGAGTGATTCTTGAATCGAAATCATGGCTTCATACACTTCAGACTGAGGAAATCGAACAGGCTCTTTCTTTACTCTACCGGATCTTCCTGGTTCCTATTCTGAGTCTCCATCCTCATCTTCTATGTGAGGATTGCTAAGTACATCAACGTCATCAGTCTCATTAATGATATCATTGGAAACGTTCACATCATTTTCTGTGTTCTCTGGATCTGAATCTTGAGATGTGTATCTTTGATAATCACTTTTCTTCGCTTCATTAAATTTAACATTAGAAGACACCACAACACGTCTAGTTACTGGATCCATTAAGCGATATCCCACAGTCGAGTATCCCACAAAAACCATCTTCCTTGATTTTGGATCCAATTTCTTCCTCTGAGAATTTGGTAACAACATGTAAGCATCACAACCAAATACTCAAATGTTCTTCAGATAGGGATCTTTTCCAAGTTTCAGGCGATATGGGGTGAGGTTGTTAATAGAGCTGTTGGGAATCCTGTTATGTAAATACGCAGCTGTAAGAATGGCATGTCCCCAGAATTTATTACTTAATTTCGCTTCAAAGATAAGAGTCCGCCCTTTATTCAAAAGTGTTCGATTAGCTCTTTCCGCTTAACCATTTAAAGGAGCAGTGTAAGGAGGAGCTGGGTCGATTATAACGCAAGCATGCTTAGCCACCTTTACAAGTTCACCGGACACATATTCTTTCGCATTATCGCATCGCATCTTCTTTACAGATGGATTCATTTTAAAAAACATATTCAGTTCATCCACTACATCGCTCTTTTTCTTCAGCAATCGAACTTCCATATACCTTGAACAGTCATCAACTATTGTCATAAAATAGCACTCGCCAGTTTCTGTTAATGGTACTATTGGTCCACATATATCTGTGTGAATCATAGTCATCGGTTGCGTTTCCCTTCGTCGAGGACCTTTCCCCATTGGCGTTGCACTCTGTTTGGCGGTAACGCAGACTTCACAAAACTTTTGGGAAATGGGAAGTCCCATTTCTTTCAGCACACTGTCACAGGAATGTCCAAGACGTCGATGCCACAAATCACTATATTCTTCTGTATGCAAAGAAATCTCCGAAATAACATCAGGAACAAATTCACTCACGTACTGTCCACGAGTATTTCGCAAACCAAACAATAACATTTCCTTCCCAGTTTCCAGGAAAACCTCACCATTCTTGAAGATGACACTGTAACCTGCCACTTCAATATTTTTAACTGATAATAATTCTCCATTCAAATTTGGTACATATAAAACATCCTTGAGAATAATCTGAGTACCGTCACTTAGATGACCATTGATAGTTCCAACTCCTTTAATCTCTAATAATTCACTTTTCGAAGCACATTGTACAGTTCCCGAGGATTCTATAAATGAAGAAAACCACTTTTTCACTGAACACATGTGAGACGTTGCGCCACTGTCCACGATGAAGTTGTTCTTGTATACATTTCCAGCCATAAACGTAATCGCTGTAGAAGCCTGTTGCACATGGTCAGACGACTTACCGACTTCGCAATCCCGTTTAAAATGTCCCCGCTTTCCACAAGAAAAACAGTTCATATTAATTCGACAATTTTTGGCATAATGTCCTTTTCGTCTACACTTGTAACAGACAATATCCTTTTTCGCTGATAAGGCCGCACTATGGTTAACACTTATTGAGTTAGGAGACGACTTTCTACTGTCTTTCAGTATCATTTCAGCCTCGAGAAGACGCTGAGTCACAAAATTCACTGAAAGATTGTTATCAGGCTGATTTTCCAAAGCGCACTTAATATTGTCATATTCCGGTGGTAGTGACATCAATATGTAAACAATTATGTCGGCATCACTCACTGTGACACCCGAAACCGTTAAATCAGTCACTAACTTCGTAATTTCACTTAGGTGACTCCTCATCGGCACTTCCCGACTTTTCTTAAGAGTTGCAAGTCTTTTTCGAGTCAATATTTGACTTACTGGTCCTTTTGATTCATACACAGCTTTCAACTTAGTCCAAAGAAGGAGTGCAGTCTTCTCTTCACTCAAAGACGCCAGGATTCTGTCATCTAGAAGAGACATCAAAAGGGCATACGCTCTTTTCGCCTTCTTTTTATCAACTTCACTTGCATCATTTGCTGGCTCTTTTTCCAAATACAAATCAAGTTCTTTTGCTGCAAAAACAGCAGCAACACGCCTGCTCCACATAGCATAGTTACTTCCATCAAAAGGAATAACACCAAACGATTCAGTTTGCGAGTTCAGGGCCATTGCTGACTAAGCAATAAAAAAACGAGCAACCACAAATTAGCAGTTCTCAGCGCAAATCCTTTCTACGCCCACGCCCCAAGATTAACGAACCACGCTCTGTTGTTGTATTACAAATAGCAGGCGAGACACCGTGTGATCGAAAGCAATTTATTTGGTAAGAGAGAGAGATGAAAAATGCGTTTCTCATATTTACGCAGAATAGCGAACTTACAAGAGAGCTACATAATGATGAAATAGCGACATGCTATTACGCAATAATACTATGCGATTACATCAGGCACATTATAACAACATCATATAGTTAAATGTATATACGTTTTTTTAAGTAAGCATTTAGAGTAGAATAGATTTATAAACTGTTTTTAGAAAGGTGACTTACCAGAATATTAGATAAATCTTATACGCAAGAATATTTTAAATTTATTTGTTCCCAAAGTAAACTAATTCTATTTTAAAAAGAAATTTGCCATAGTTAAAATCCCTAACATAATCAAAATTGCAATCTGCAAAATGTCAGTTTGATTTCAAACAAACCTGCATGTAAACAATTTCCATTTCACGTACTGTCTGCACAGTTTATAGTTTTCTGAATAAGTGACACACGTAAAGGCTTTAAAATGTATATATTTTTATCTGCTCTTCGTTTTCTTCGGAAAAAGTAACAGGATATTTTCCCCTTTGACGCGGTAGCGCAAAATCAGGCTTGAGAGCCTTTAAATTCCTCTCTCAATACTTCACTTTAAATCATCCAAAATAAATAAACATCTGTCGAAAGACAGAGATCAAGTTTGTCTCGGAAGCAGCGCTGTCCATTTAAACTGTTCCGGGAAATTTCACCATTCTCAACGTTGTAAGAAAGTCTTTAAGAGAAGATGAAGAGTAATATCGTTTGGGATTTCAGGCACTTTATTATCTTGTTTATTTAATGGCACAATCATTTCGAGTGTTTTCAAAAAGAAACATTAAAAAAAAATATTTGGTACTCTTGTAAGACTTAATGTTTTATTTTATTCTTTATTCAGTCATGTTTAATTTAATACTCATAATGTAATTCCCCATAAGCCATTTCTTTTTTATACATAAGGTTTTCTAATGTTAGAAGTCTCAATCAGAATTTTCATCATTTTTTCCATAAAAGAAGGTTTGGCTGGTTTCTTTCAGTTCATTCCGTTTTAAACCGGTTTATAGGTCACGCAACATCTTTTACGCATGCGCAATTCTACTAGCCTGTAAAAGATTAAAATTCGAGTTCGACTTAGACCTATTTTAATTCGCTAGAAGTGACTGCATGTTTCTCCTCGGCTCTTAGAATAATTCATTCTTGTATATCCATGACGACTGTTCATTTTCATAACTCGAACACACGTGCTATTGGAACTTGTGTGAGACAATATTTATGCCGTTTTATATATGTGAAATACTGTCATTTATGATAAAATGTTAATTGCGACACTTAACAAAATAATTTGAAAAAATATTATGCAACAGTTTTTTTTTTTTTTTTTTTTTTTTTTTTTTTTTTAATTCCTTAACTATTTCAGTTTTTTAAAAAAATAATCTGCTTAGACCTATGTACAGTTTACCCCGGGCTTTAAGTCCAAGCCCATTACAAAGTTTTTCTTTTATTTGAGTTTTATAAAACATCAGCACAACTGAACAACATCAGCATACATCTCTTTTAAAAGCAGGCGGAGTAAACGCATGCTAAAACATTAAGTGGGGAGTGACACTGAACCACACTTTTGGCCAACTGAAAACAATAGCCTTGGGCTTAAGGCTCAGGGTAGTAACGAAATTGATTATAAAGCAGTTTGTAATAAAATGCTTTTTTTTAACAATTCGTGCTTTTATACACTAAGAAATTCCCCATTTAACTTTAAAAATGAGCTGAATCTATTAGTAACTATTTGAATTGAAAATGAACGCTCTCGGAAATATTTTATACGGTTTAACATAACGTATATCTAAGAATCTTTCAATTCATTTATTTTTAGTTTAAAAAAATTTATCCCTAAAAACTAAGATAAATCATTCATAACATTAATCATTGGCAGGGTGTCCAACAAATGATTAACCGCTATTGAATTTTTTAATTGAATAATTCAAATACGATTGGACATTGGAATATATCGTTTACTGCAGTGGTACTTGAAAAATAGTAGTTTTCTAAAAATACATAGATTTGCCAATTAGTTTTTATCTTAAAACAGTGACTTTTTTATTTAAGTTCAAAATGGGTCAGTCATTTATTGAAAACTCTGTACATGAATTGTCAACTATCATATGCTTTTGAAGCTTATTTACGCAAATTTAATATCAGACCGAGTTTTCATGAAGTTTGAAAGAAAATCATCAATTCCGTGCCATTGACTATTTTATTTCCCTCCAAAACATGAAACATGATCATCGACAACGAGTCAATCAGTTAAGTTTAAGCTCAATTGGACGATGACAAATGAGTTGGTTAACTCTCTTAAGATTGTCACTAACAATCAAACGAAATTAAAGCTAATACAAAGGATTTAAAAACTGTTCTTTTTATAAGCATTTCACTCATAAATGCATTTTTATACCCTATTTTGTTCATATTATATAAATTTCTCAAATGTGTCAAGTACTTTTGATCAACTCTTTATTATATACAGTTCTAAGCTCAGCTAAAATTACATAGAGTAGTTTAAACTGAAATATTTTTTTTCTTTTTAAATATAAACTAATTTGCCTTATAACAATCTAGTATAACCTAAATATTCGCAATGTATATTTAAGTAAAATACGTTTGAGATTATCGAAGGGGTAAACCAGTTTGCCCAGACAGGTTTACATGTTTACATGATCGATAGCTTTAAAAATCGAAGACGACTTTTTTAAGAAAGCGATTTATAAGAAAATTGCATAAATATAAAAAAAAATTCAGCTAAAAGCGTTCAATAATGTCAGACACAAATCAACAGTAAACTATTTTAATTTTTACATACCCATGTTTTTCAAAATAAACAACTTCCAGAAATTAGAAAAATGGTTTATATATAAGTAGATATCACAGCAATATAAAATAAGTCATGAATATATAAGATTTTTCAGAAGAGAATCCCTAATTTTGAAAGGACATAAACACGAAACACTGAAAATGAGACAAGTAGTGTGTTGGCTAGACAAATATGGAATTTCAAATACACTGGTTTGTGAAATTAATTACAGTATATAATTATGGCTCCTATGGTAGTACGTGAATGTTGAGAGACGAGTTTATCATTTCCCTCTTAAAAAATATCCCTATGATCCCTTTCCTAGATAAGAAGCCCAAACCGAATCCAGTTATTTTGCAAGATACAAAAAATGGATTTTTGGTACACCATAGTCATCAGTTTTTTTTTTATTGACAAATCTGTGCAGATGAAAATGGGTCACTGTCATAATGTATATGACATTTATTTCATAAACTCTAAGGGGTTTTGCATTAGGCAAACTCTACACATCCCCTTCAATTATTTGTGTATGTTACACATTTTTCTAAATCAAGGAGGCGGATTTTTCTCATGCTTCAAGTTAGCCAATATCTGTTTGTTGGGGAAATTCACCAATGTAGCACTCACACGTCGCTGGACTCACAGCAAATGAGAGGGCTTTTGTCGGGGGGAGCTGCCCTTGTTAGGGGGGAGTGAAAAGCACGGGTCAGGAGAGAGAAGGGAGATGGAAGGGAGCAGGATGGTGTGGCTGGATGCTAAGGTGGACTAACGGTGACAAAACAAAACAGACGAAGGAGACCGGAGAAAGGATCGGAGGTTACTCTGATACAGTCCGCTGACAAGCTGATATACGCCCCTGACGATGTGCGCCCCTGACAGAGGTATCCCTAGCCCAGACAGCAAACTGTGAGTCGTTTACACTTTCCTTACTTACCCTCGGCCAGATATTTACTTTTATTAGGATTTCAACCGGCTTTGTGCTTGGTTTTGAGGAAGTTAAATAACTATTTAATTGTATTCTTAAATTGCTTGTTTGTTTCTTAATGTTTTGCGTTGTATTAATAAATGGTTGCGTTATCTATCGAGCACATCTCTGTGGTTCTTTGCTACTTGCATGCATTTCCATTGTACTTCACTATACGATCTAATAGGCCCATGGGCCTTACGGCAGTCACATCGTTAAACCATACGCAGCTGTCATTAAACTCATTCTTCTCAATCAAATATCGGTGTAATTAAAATCCTATACCTGAATATCCAACACATCATTTGTTTCTTCTTTCCTCCTCTCGTTATTCTCGGTTATGTAATTTCAAAGTTAGGTGTAAGAATTGTAAGATGTTTGTTTGTTTTTAAGACACTTAATCCTACAACCTTTAGACATTCTGAAATGTGATGAGTTTGAATTTCTATTTAATTTAATTTTATACTATGTTTCAATTTGCCTTTCTTATTTGTTATTTCAAATGTTTTTGTCTTTCGAACCTTGCTGGAATGAGAATTCCAGGGTACATTAATTTTCTGGTCTTTTGCCATAACATATACTGAAAAAAAAATTCGTGTTTTGTAGTCAATTTATAGTAGTCACTCCCAGCCAAAGTTGCTATAAATGGCAATTATGCCTTTTCCAGTTGTTGTTGTTTTTTCAATTTATTTTATATTTCCTTGCTGTAATTTAAAATAACTAGTAATATTGTCCCGCAACTTAGCGCGAGTAAATTAGTTTATTGAAACTTGTTTTGCAGTGGGCATGTTTCATTTACTTTTCATATCTTATTTCATATCCTTTTCATGCAGTATTCTCTGAAAAACCCTGTAGATAGTCGAAGGAATATGAAACTATCCATTTTCCAATACTTTTTCTTAACATTCTTTATCAACACAATGTGTTGCAATCCTTTATTAACACCTATTATTCTCCCAACAGCCCTATCAGGAGACATAAAACAAACACAATCCAGCCGATGTGTAAGACAATACCCGTCTTTATCCTTAACGTTGAACACTACTATGTATAAAAGAGTACATCCTCAGGGCTACAAACAGTAGCACCTCTCCCAATAGAAAATCCGTCAAAAGAGAAAATCGTCCAGAAATGACGATGACGACGAAGCAAAATAAGGAACACCCTTCAAAGGTTAATTACAAAACTTTTTTTTATCTTTTCTTTACTCTCTTGGAGTTCCTTAGGAAGAAAATAACCATTAAAAGTAGAGTTAAAACGAGGAAGAAGGAAATGCCAAATGGGGGATACAAGAAAGAAAAAAAGTAACTGAAGATGAAAGGAAAGCTACACTTTGGACATATCTTGTTTAAGTGGGGAAGTTGAAGTAACTTATGAGATTCAATTGATATTTTTAAGAAAGTAAGCACTGAATGGTTTTTAAAAAATAAAAAAGAAAAGAAAAACTATTTTTATGGTGTGTTCATTTATAAATGTGTGTCATAAAAATGAGGATTTTTAGTTGGTTTTAAATGGCCAATTTTAAATTTATTTAGTCTTATCGTACTATTAAACTTTATTCTTAACTATCTGAACTTAATGTTCCGATATACACAGGAATAGTATATATTTAATTATTAAACTGGACTCAATTTTTCACACCTTGTTAGTGTTAGAAAACATATCGGCACATAAAACGTCTTCATTTAGTAATATTTAATTGATTAATTAAAATGTTATTACCGGATTGGGATCTAATTACTTGTCTTAACTTAATTTTTAACTTACTTAGATTTATATAATTGTATATTTGTAACTTGATTAGAATTATAAAATTGTATAATTTGTAACTTACTTAGAATTATAAACACAAATTAAAAATCTTTTTTCATAAAATTGTGTTTTGAAAGTATTAGCACACTTTTTGATGCAATGCAGACTTTAAATTCCAGTAAATGTTTTTAATAGGGATTAAAACAAAAGTTATTTCTGGGGAAATAATTTAAAGAAACTAAATCTTCAAAAATGAAGTTTAAAATTTACGGTAGTTATCTTACTGTGTACCTTCATAAAAAAAGAACACTTTTCAAGATCATTTGAAGATATTGTAAAAAATATAGCACTCTTTTGTTACCGAGAGTATTTTAGAGAAAAATAACAAAAATCCATATTTTCACCAATTTTCGCAGAAATGTATGTGAAGCATGAGGCAACAAAACCAGTTCCATACATATTTTTTCTAAATGATGGATTTCTTTTTATTTTATATTTTTATAAATTCTCGTTACACCTCAACACAATGCTAAGAAATTAGGTTAAATAGCAACTCCTTCAATGTCAAAATTATTTTCAAAGCAATGGTTTTGGTTAAAAAATTACACCATCCCAGTTTTATTGTATAAAAAATAATTCGTTTTTGAATATATATATATATATATATATATATATATATATATATTGTTACGAATTTTTCCACTGAGGCAATGATGGCGCAATTTTCAGGGTATAAAAATATTTATTCTCTCTTCAGAAAACTCACAAAATTTATTCACAGGCAACAGTTTAATTACTCTCAAGCTTCAACAAAAATAACTTCGAATTCAGCGATTATACAAGCTCACTCCAATAGGTAAACAAAGCGATCAGCTTTCAACCAAGTCCGAAGTCCATCTGAAAACTTTCCCGTTCTCCAGTCTTTTTATATACAAGCGCGTGAGACATTCTCGAAATTTCCAGCCAATTCATAGAAAAGAAATATCTCGAAACTTCTCGATTGCTTTAGGTGTTGCCACCTTTTTCTAACTTGTATAATCGCTATTAATTAATAAATAAAATAAGATAAAAATAAATTACAATAGAATTTTGAAATAATACGTCACTATTTACAATATATACAGACAATTTGTGCAACAATATATATATATATATATATAGTATATATATATATATATATATATATATATATATATATATATATATATATATATATATATATATATATATATATATATATTTAAATGCATTTGCATTTTTGTATTTATATTTTGATAAAAATTCATTTGTATTTGAACTTTTTTCAATAAATAAAACCTGGATTCTTTTCCTTTATTCTATTATTCATAATATGTTTTTACTTTTTATTTTTTCTTCTTATTAAAATATTATTTATCTATCTAGAAATTGTAATTCGTGTTTACCGAAAGTTTCGTGTACATTACAACAGTTTTTTACTGCATTGTAGAAGGTTGGTGATCACCCGTTTTGATTCAAAACCAGTTCCCAGCAAAATTTAAATTCTAATTTCCAAAAACTTAAAATTGCAAAAGTTGTAAAATTAACCTTGAAACAATCAATGACTTTAAATACAAAATTTAAAAACATCAAAAAACTGATCGGTATAACGATAGGACGTTTTGTATTATTATTATTATTATTATTATTATTATTATTATTATTATTATTATTATTATTATTATTATTATTATTATTATTATTATTATTATTATTATTATTATTATTATCATTATTATTATTATTATTATCATTATTATTATCATTATTATTATTATTATTATTATTATTATTATTATCATTATTATCATTATTATTATTATTATTATTATTATTATTATTATTATTATTATTATTATTATTATTATTATTATTATTATTATTATTATTATTATTTGCTCTCTTGATATTTTATACATATCTACAGGGTGGTCATAAAAAAACTTCGAACCTCTAACCTCCACTCCGTTCAATAGATCGAGATGAGATTTCAGGAGTAATTATTCAGAGGTAAGAGCTCGGGATTCTGCGAATGGCAGCAAAATGGCGCTCACGGTTACGGTTATATAGAAATTCGAAATTTTCGAATGGTAACGCCTACTTTATCCTGTCGCAAAATGCTCAGCAGAAGATAACTAATGATAGCCACGATACATGTTTTTAATGTTATAACTTAGTTCCAAGCCGTTGTCCCAATCCCCCCCAAAGAGGATCAAAGGAACAAATGACCGAGCTCAAAACAGGCTAATTTAGCACTTGGTCATTCATATTTATATACCACCTCCGTATGACGCACAATCCGAACTAGTGCTCAATCAAGTTCACATAGAAATTGACCCTCACCAATCTACAATCCCACTGCGGGCAGATCAGAATCGAGCAGAATATTTGGTGGAATCATTGCATGGATATATTAGATTAGAATTATTGCATGGATATATTAGATTAGAATTGTTACATGTATATATTGAAGGTTCCCTGCACTACATTTTGCTCTTTAAATTGCATTTTTTTTTAATTGGTTGTTTCAAACTGAAGTTATATCTGGTGAAAGAAAGTTTTACATTTTCAAAAACTTATTCCTCACAATTCGAATTGAAAATTTGCTTTAGTGATCTTTTAACACTGTGCACCTTATTAATATGTGCAAAGTTTTAAAAGCATTTTGACTATTATAAAGAACAACCATTTTGATGCTACCAAGCAATGAGATTGTTTTGAAATAAAAAAAAAAAAAAAAATGATGATATTTTCACCAGATTTACTAACTTCCAATATAATACTGGTACCTTAAATAGTTATTTACATTTTAACTGGCTGTAGCTGATGAAACTTTTTTATATGTGACTAAACTACATCTAATACATTTTGAGGGTGTCCAGAAATACATGATCAGGTTATATACTTACAAAGATCAGATTATGTGGTGGGGGGGGGGCTAGTTCGGAGTCACAACGATACTGTTTGCAAAATAATAAAGAAAATGTATGCATTAATAGATTGGGCCCAGTGATGTCCATTACAATCTGATTCAAAATTTTCAATCTATTTTAAGTTATGAGCATGCTTTCCTTAATCCTCAGTTCTCAATCCCAACATCATCAAGTAAAATTGTGTTCCTGATTACATGGATTAGTAAAGGTACCTCTAGAAAAATATCCCGTTAGAATTGTTTCAGTAGATCTCAAAATATGAACGTATCCCTTTTTACACCCTATCCTCAATTTTATTACTTTAAATTCAAAAAGTGGAAATGAAACTAGGTACCCGATAATCTGGATTAACCCAGATACCTATACAAAAATTTGGAACGAATTGATTCAGTAAATCATTAACTATAATCGTATTCCCTTTTACCCCTGATCCTCACCTCAATTTCGTTACCTTAATAACAAAATGTGGAAAAGAAATTATGTTCCCGATAATCTGGATTGATCCAGATAACTATAAACAAATCCGGAACAAATTGATTCCTTAAATCTCGAACTACGATAGTATCCCCTTTCATCCCTGATCCTCAATTTCATTACCTTAATTAAATTGTGGAAAGGAAATTATGTCCCTGATAATCCGGATTAATCTAGATACCAATAAAAAAAATCCTGAACAAATTGTTTCAATAAATATCAAGGTGATGGCATACCCATTAAGGAGTAAAAAGGTGGAAGGTAGAGGGTTTTTTGGAGCAGCCAGGATTTTTTCTCTAGTTTGGAAGAAATGTGGAAAATTTCATGGAATAAAACTGTGGCTTTCTTTAAAATACACGCATTCATAAGATGCCTTAAATATAGCAATGTAACTTTGATATTCACTATGTACTAAATGTGAAGGTCATATTACTTAACATTTGACAATATATCACACACAGAAACCTCAATAAGATTCAAAATAATAATTAAAAATAAGGTAACTAACAATTTCCCACTTCCATTAGTTGTAAACTATCCATTGCCATTCGCTAATACTTAAATATTTTTATAGCTTAATAGTTATTTGCTATGCTACACATACATTTAGATACCCATATTGAATGTTTTCTAGGGTAACATGTCCGTACTCAAAGAACAAGATATGTAAATTCTTAGTCAAACTCTTAAAACTTTATCATCAAGATTTACTTTATAAAAACTTCGAGTTTAGGATATATGTAACACATCTTTGGTTGATGTGGTATATAAAAATACTGAGTAAAAGAAATATATGAAAACATATTCCCCCATTTCAGCAATACCGAAAGAAAATTGACCCTATATAGTTCCAGAACTATTGCATATTATTTTTGCAAGATCCCGTTACTTTCCTGAAAGTTATTCAAAAAGTTTATTTTCAAGAAAGATGGATGAAGAAAAATCATCACCACCAAATGCTGTCAAAAATGTATATCTGTGAAAAACACAATAAATATCAATCGTCCAGTTTATGGTATACTGACAGTTTCAAATACTTGATAATTTCTGCGTCGAGCAGTTATTCGTTGTTTTATGTGTTGTGTTTTAAGGGCTATAAATCATTCATATCCTACTTTTAGGATACGAAATATTTTCAGAATGTGGAATAAGGAGGAGTGTGAAAGTTATGTTGCCAAAACCGTAACATAAATTTCATCAAATTGTATGATATAAAATCTGTGACGTCTGAGTGAAGTATGTTATAACTTATTTTTAAAAATTACGGTTTACATCAATTCTATACATATTTAACCAAAGAAATTGAAAAGAATTCATGAAAATACTCAAATAAAATGTAACATAAGTTTACCGTTACATAAATTTTGCAAGTATTGAGATATCACATTTGAAACACTATAGTTTACTTTTAAACTTATTTTTAGAAAGTATGGTTGACGTTACTTCTATAAATTATAAATTAAATAAATTTGACGAAAGAACTCACTTTAAAATTGAAAATAGTCGAGCTTTTGAAATATTTTTAATGGTTTCTTTGTGTTTACTTAAATAAGAAAATGTTTAAAAGTATACCAACTAAACGAAACGGAATCTTTGTACAGATAAATAAAAAATTAAAATTTGAGTTAAAGTAAATTTCCCTTTATTGCATTAACTTTGATACTAGTGATCAATTAAATTAAATTCGAAATAATTAATCTGTCTATTTTGTATCATAAAATAAGTATCAACCTTATACCTAAGAATACTTTTATAAATGTCTCTATTAGGGATTATATTTGCAAAAGAAGTAGGTGCTAGTTGTGCTATATCACAAGCGTTATTTTGCTTAGGTTTTATTTTTTAATGCTTGTTTCAAAACAAAAAGATAATTTCCTAAATCAACATAAATTATAAATTAAAGGGAGTAGAGCATACTAAAAAATTTTAGATAAGCAATTTTAAGTTTATTATTGTTTAAAAAAATTAAAAAAATTCTTTTTTAAAGGATATCCCAATTGTAATAATATCTTACCTAAAAGATTTTTATTATTTTTTTTTAAATAAACATAAAACAGGTATGTAAATCACATATTTAAACTTCAAAGCCGAATATTTCAAAATACTATTTTTTCATGTTTGGAGACACAAAATATTTTTAGTATAAATACTTAAAAATTTATACCTGTTTTCCTAATGAATTTTAAATGTATTTACTCGAGGAATAAATAATAATTTTCATACATTTCAAAAAAATTATAATAATTCGTCTAAAATCTTCGTAATTTTGTAAACACATTTTTTTTAAGTTCTAATTTTATGATTTTTAACAAAATAATAAAAGCCTTGAGTTAAAACATAAAAGTATCCAAATATTAAAATGTGCAAATTTCAGAATAATGAAAAAATTGGTTATTAAATGATATTCAACAAAAGTTGTAGATTTTAACATGAGCTCCTATAGATTTGTCGGACCCCCTTATATATGTAATTTTACTTAAAGATGAACTTATAGATTATCGACATTTAAAATAAACTATGAAGTTAAGGGAGACCCGAAAGCAAAAACCTAAAATCTGTATTAATGAATTTAGAAGAAATAAAAGTTTTATAAAAGTAATACATGTTTTTTAAATAATTATTCATACATTTTTATTCAATAATTTTTTGATATTTTTGCTTTTTAGCGTTTTTTGGCCAAAGTATACGCTTTTTTAAAAAAGACTACTCCTTCAATTTTTAATATTTTTTAAATTTATTATGTTATAGTAGAGTATACTTTAAAGATGAAGGGAGAAATTTTTTCTCAATTTGTTTGAGAAGCAATTTTAAATATATACAAATTTTGTTTTTTCACGAGAAATTTCTAAATTTTCACAATTTTTTTTTTTAATTACAATTTCTTAAGAAGAAAAAAAAATCCCGTTTTTCATTTATAAAGCAGATATTCAGAGTTTAAAAAAAATGACAAATTTAGTTCTAAGTAAATTTTTCTCAAAGCCTTAGCATTTTAAACACAGCCCAAATTGCCAAATCAAGATTTCGAAAAAAAATGAACTTAAAAATAATGCATAAGACTTCATAGTAGATAGACATGTAAAAGTTAAAAAATCAAATGTTTGCAGTTGCCTAGAACATTGAAATTTTGTTCCATGTCTTCTTGAATATATATATTTATATATAGCTTAATGTTATGCTATAAAATAAAAACTTCTTTTTTTTTCAGTATTTTGGGTACGGTTCTCCTTTAATAAAACTACCATATCCTTTTACTCATACAAAGTGTAATATTAAAATATATTAAATTGAAATATGCGTTAATTAAAAGAAAAGAAAATCCACAATAAGAAATTAAGCATGACAAGCATAAATATTCGATGCTCAGGAAATCAATTGTATATCGTAAAAATTAAAAATTGTTTTAAGCAAATAACATTGAAATTCAATTATATTCTAAAAGTAGCTCTCTAAAGGGATGACATCATTCACTAACATTTTCTGTACAAAAAAAGAAAAAATACTTGAAATCTCCTGCTTATACAATAGATTACTCATATATTCAATTAGAAGATCCCGTCTAAGAGAACTAGGAATAAATCAAAATTATTACTGCCACACAAACAACCGCAATCAATTACACCCGGATGAAGAGAACTCGTTCACACGTACAATTATTCATTCACGTTGGTGGATCAATACACTGCCCAACTACAACAGCAGATTTATATTCAGTTGTTAATTAAAATTCCACGATGATCAGATCTCGCAATTAGCCACGCTTAATTATTTATTTAAATTATGGGAGTACATCCAACTCGAGACTATTTCTCGTCAGGCACACTTATCTCCCAAATTCAACCCATTTAATGGCTTGACCCGTTTTAAATATTATTTGAACTGGGCATTGAAATCCGAAAATCCTTTGGCGTTTCTATTGGTCCATTATTTCTGATTGGAGAATAACCTGTGACGTAGAATTACGTCATTCACCTTACTGAATAGGGAGTTACTTCGGGACCCTGCAAGTCCCTCTTGGTTTGGCAGAATATTGAATTTAACGGAAAAGCGACTAAAGAAAACAGAAACACCAACCTCGTATTTTTGCTTTGTACTTTAAATTGATGGCTCAAGCTTTAGGTTTGGAATAGTCTATCCAGTAACGTTTATGGCAGGCTCGAAAACGGAGAACGATCATTGACCGACGAAAACGATCACAACGCATTATGGCAATTGTAAATATCCGTAACGCCTTGAAAAAGGTTTTTTTTCCAATGGACGTTTTCTGTCTTTTCGGTTAAAGTTTATCCGGGGTGAATAAAAAGTATTGAACAGATAAAAAAAAAGTTGTTGGGCAAAAACTATTATACTGTTTAATATGCGTTTTTGGAAACTGTAGCTGGAGTACTTAAGTTATGTATGACCATTCATTATTCTATGTGCATGCCCCATGTCCTTTTTTTTATTTATAGTATGTATAAAGGCTTATTCTTCATCTTTACAATATAATTCTAGAAAAAGAATGTATTATACTGGTATTTAAAGTTTTAATATTACTATCTGGCAAACACTTTGTCTTTGATATTGATACTACAAAGGTCCGAAAGCCAGAAGCCATGTTGAGTGTTATCAGGATATTCAAAACACGTACACGATTTTCAAGAATACCTACAGAAATTTGCAAAAACACGTAATGAGAACTATATTTATTTCCGAATTTACGTACTTCAAGCTATAAATGAAATATGCCCTGTTTTGTCTCAAGTAATAGATATTTATTAAAAACTTAAGAACTGCGCTTACCATTTCCGAAGAAAATATAAATCATGAAAACGGTATACCTTGGGTTCGATCCGTGCGTCACCTAATACTGCAGTGTACGACAATTTAGGCTGGTGTGCATTAATTACATAGGTCATGGTCACAATATCTTTTCGTTAGTGTTGGAGAGTGTTCGATAAGTTTTCCACCTCGTAACGTTATCGTATTTCAAAATTACTAAGTGCATTTTGTTGTGATAAGCACTTCCTAAAGCAGGTGTAAACAGCCAGAACGTGAACTGTCGGACTATTAGAACTATCAGCATAATAGTTTTTACACAGTATTTTTTTTATGTGTTTAAGGGTTTTCAATACATATAACAACTGAAATAATATTTCAGTTTTACAAACTTCTTGAATTTGGTGTTATTTTTAAACCCTTTTAGCCGTGACAAATGCAAAAATAACAAACGCACATATGATTATTAACAGAAGTGAAAAAAATAAATTGGCAGCGCAAATCTAACGAAGGAAAAATGGAATAAAACATTAATGCAAATGTTACCATCAATGGACGAAGCGCCGGCATTCTAAAGAATGCCTGGATATATTATAGAATACCAGGAATTTTTAGACCAAGTACGGAATATAATAATTATTATATACATCTTAGGCTTTGTATAGAATACTTAGACATAGAAGGCCGCATGGTATTTAGGCAAAATATGGGAAAATGTCATAATACGGCTATTATTTAAAATACGTGAATTCCCTAAAAATAAAAATGATATTTTAAAAAAGTAAGGAAAGAGTGCCTTTATTGTACTTTTTATTCAAAATACGTAAAGAAAAATCAAAGTTGTATATAAAACAAAATGAATGTCTTTATCATTAAAGAAAACAAAATTTTCATATAAATACAAGAAATGAAAATTAACCCATTTGTTTCTACATGGTTGTTTTGAGTTGTGCCTTACAACTTGATATTCAAAACGACATTTTGATGTATTTCCTTCTTTACCGGTTTTTCATTTGACATTCTGTACAATTCCTATAGAATTTATGAAATATTGATCGTTTCTATGATTACCTAAACATCCATAAAATGCCCTAAGCAATCTATGGATTGCGGCTTTCATACATCATAAGTAACATAACCAGTAGTATAAACATAATATCAGGAAATGATGACGAATGAATGATATATTAATCACGGGTTTTATAAATAAATGATTTAAACTTACGTCAACTTAACTTTTTAGTAAACATGAATTAGATATTTATTTTAAATCCCAAGCTTTTGTGGTCTATGCTAAATATTCAAACTGCCTGTCTCTCATATCTAATAAAAAGAAATTTTTAAGATCAATCTCGCTGGTCTTGATACCATTTCCAACCTCTTAGGGTTGAAATTTAACACTAAAAGTCACCATAGCAATTTCACGGGCGTCAAGAATGAAGGCAGTTTCAGACGCAATTTCCTATCTAATATGATATTTATGCAAAACTCGTGGACATACGGTATTGCAAAAGTATGTTTACGACATATCTGGTGCTCTGATTCATGAATATTTACGCCATATTTACTATAGATAATCTCTAAGGGAAAAACACTAAATATAAAACGTGCCCCAAAATGACAGACACATTTGAAAAAGGAATTAAAAAACGAAATCTGGTAGAAATATTCCCATTAATTTGTCTTGGGTACTTAGGATTTTTATCTATCAATTTTAAAAAATGGTTTTAAAGTTGACCAACAGATGGCACTGTGAAATTTAAATTAAAAAAAAAAAAAAAACGCTCTGGATAAGTTCCAAAAACTACACAACAATATTTCAATTAAATCAAGTTGTTGATGGAAATGATACTTATTTGAAAATAACATGTTCAGACAGGGTTTTTTTTCCATCAGCAGTGGCATCTATTGGTGAACTTTGTATTTAGTTTTGCAAATTGTTATTGTTATTTTGCAATTTTGCAAATTGATAAAATTCCCTAGTTTCCTAAGCAGAATGTAGCAAACGATATATTTCTATCGTATTCCGTTTTCTGTTTTATTCAATTTTCAAATGCTTCGACCGGGACACCCTGTGCTATGGATGTATTCTTAATTTCTGTCGCCCCTGTTTTTCAAAGAATTTCTTGAAAAAAAAGGTTATAAAAATTAATCATAAACAATAATGCTAAACGAATCTATCCAAACATTCAAAAATGTAAATCAAAATTAAAAACTTTTGACTTTATAACTTTATATTCTACTTTTGAATTTCAGAGCTTTTACAATTGCTAAATAAGCATTTCTAGAGACACAATTTCCCATGTCGCCATTTGATAAAATATATTGAAATTTTAGTAACAGCAGAATCGGAAGTTCAGAAAGAAACTCAAAATAGAAAGGATAAAAATTCATTGATTCCCAATTTTACTGACACGTCACCAAAACTTAGAAACTACTGACACTAAAAATTTACAATTTTGCTGAATATTCCATTCACAGTAAAAAAGAATTTTGCCTTTACAAGGAATTCTGAATTTAGACGCAAAATTCCAGCCTCATCCTACACTGTGAACAAAGCATAATCATGAATGTATTCTCAAAGAATTTAACATTTAAAAAGGCTTTTAAACATGCTGCTTAGTCGCTTTTTTACTGATTTGAGACCGGTCTGCACTTTTAAATTATTTTATATTATATTTGTATGTGTTATTCTTTTAAGATTTATGCTACCAAAGTTTATGATTTATGTTCTAAATTCAAATAAGATTTATTCTACCAACTTTTTATTACTCTTAATTAAATATTTTAACCAATAAGACCATGACGCGCTCGTAGGTCCAAGAACAATACAAGACATTAATATAAACTAGCATTACTCTTTCATTCATTGATTTATTAGAAAAGTCTTCCTTTAAGAGGTGTAACTTACCCATGATTTTAAATAAATGGCAGACCGAGTTAATTTTTTTTATAAAAATGTGTACTGATAAAAAAAACTTTATATTCCATTTAATTACGAACCTATTCAAATGAACTAAATTTCAACTTCAAATAAATCTTATTTCAATTCTTTATAAATTTGTTAGCTATTAAATGATAAAACCTTATGATTTACATTTTCGAGTTATCTTTCTAAGTTTCAATGTAAGGCTCTGCTTGAATACAAGCATCACTCACAGAAAAAAAATCAGAGAAACTCAATTTAGACGTTTGGTTTAATTTTTTTAGACTTACATTAAAAGTCTGTTCACATTAATATTATGACAGGAAATTAACAACAATAACGGCTTCAAATCAAATTTTAAATTTCTAATTTAGTTTTTGTTAAAAAATATTTAAATCATTTAATTAGGGGATATTATTCCAATTAAAAATTAAACTTAAAAATTGACAAGGTATTTGTTACCATATATTTTCATCCATTCCTCAGAGAATTACATCCTCGCTTCTTTTGGAACCAGAAAAATCCCTATTATAATTGTTATTATTGTATCAAATACAAAAGCTTGTAAATGGAATGAACGAAAATGCAACTACAAAATCAGTATTTGAATGACTTTCAAAATCATACTTATCTTCTACTAAAACCTCAACAAAATCCACCTAAAAAATTTAAGAGATCAACAATATCTCTATTACTTAAGAAATATGGAGTTAAATTAATTTTAAATTAACTCAACCATATTTTAAACATAAATAACTCGTAGCTACTTGATGGAGAAGACAGTATAATCGTTATTTCAAAATATTCCAAATATATATAAATCAATACAATGCAATATATATATATATATATATATATATATATATATATATATATATATATATATATATATATCAATACAATACTGATTAATCGTCCCTCCTTTATCCAGAACTCTCTGTTAACCGGCAATCATTTAGTCGACATCAAAAATCTCCCAAATGAGTAATAAATCATTTGTTCCTTTTTAAACCGTAATATTTTCCCTTGCTCTAAAGTTACATAAGTAATGATGAGGCTTTTGACTGTTTTTCTAAAGAACTGACATGGTTAGAGCAACCTTCGAATGCAGATCAAACTGAACTATTGCCTTCAAAAAGACTCCGGGATAGAGCAGAAAAACAAAGATTATTGCAACAAAAACTCATTTCCAACAATTATGTCATAAAAAAACATTAAAAGTCCTGTATTCAATAAACGAAAATCATTTACTTTTTATTGTTTTTTTACAACTCCCTTTTATCCGGAATTTTCGCTTAACCGACCTACCTTTGGTCTGAATTAGATCAGTTAATCGAGATTCTACTGTACTTAAAAAACCTGATTCAAACTTAAAGACATTTCAAATGCATTCATTAATATGTTATGCTTTTTACAGGAGTAACAGTTTTAGTTAGCAATTATATTGTCCATCGAAATATACACATTTTTAAATTAAATTTTAAAAATCAATATTTACTTGTTTTCGACTAAACCAGGATTTTGCTTTGAATTTCTAAAATGAATTTTATTTTTTTATGCGTTTTAAATTTTCTAATTCATGCAAGAAATCAGGAACATAACTCAAATTTCAGCCCCATTTAGAGATCATTCTTTATACCAGCACCAAAACAAAAGTTTCTCTAGAAACACGATAATATTTTGAAAGATTTTATTCTTGACAAGATACATATTGTTCTTGTCAGAAAAGTTCTAAAAATAGCTGTTTTTCTACTTGGTATAGTTTATGGATCATGAATGAATTGAAAATGGGCCGCCATGTTTGAGACAAATAAGAAAAGCAATTTTTTAATACAAATGTGCTTTTTTTAACTGAATAAGGATGGAAAAGAAGAATTATTGGCATTCAAAACTTTCATATAATTTTATAGTTAACAAAGGGATGACATCACGAATAAAATAGCTAGCTAAAATAATGTAATCAATAAAAACAAATTTTTACTATAAATCCTTTATATGCATTACAAATTTTAATATTCTTTAACATAGCACCATTTCTGTTGTCAGCGTGTGCTCTGTGTTTGCATATAATTTTAAATATTAAAAACATCTCTATCAGCAAAATATACCTTTTATTTATTCTGATTAAAACAATTGATTGATTGGATTTTCATTACGTTTCAGCAAGATTAATAGTCATGAAGAAATAGGAAAATAAACATAAAAAAGGTTAATTAAAGTGGATGCATCTTTCAATGTATTTTCTAGCAACACTGATGTTAATGTTAAATAAAGTTCATTTAAATATCTTTAATTGGTATGCCTATAAAAATTATTATGTCTTAATTATTTAATAGATGTGAACAGTGATACCATACATCATGTGTTATTTGCATGTAATCTGACGGAGTTCATAACTTAGGTGCGTATTTGTCAGTGATAAGCTTACTTAGTATCCGATAGAAGTTATGGTATGCATTCTTAAAGACGTATTATTTCACTCAATTTCATTCATTTTTTTTTTTTTTATTATAGGAGCAGGCTAAAATACCGGCTCAACCTTTCATATACATGACATAGTACTATCGTAATTTCCCGTGACCTTTGGAAGTGACAAAAAGTTCTACAAACGTCTTCCTTTTATCGTCGGTCGAAACAGTTAGTAAGGTCCTCTCGTACAGATGAGGCATTTCTCGAATAGGCCAGGACGCTGGTCTTATACGAACCGGACCTTCGAGAAAGAAAGGCAATTCGAACTTTGTGTCCCTCACTAGAAGTTAGCAAACAGTTGACGGGGTAATACGTATGTACTCAAGGCATTTTATCTCATCATACTAAATCTATATATATAAAAGAAAGTCGTGTTAGTTACACCACTTATAACTCAAGAACGGCAGAACAGATTTGGGTGAAAATTGGTATGGAGGTAGCTTAGAGCCAGGAGACGGACATAAGATACTTTTTATCCCGTTCGACAGCGTTCCCGTGTAACTTGACAACAAAACGCAAATGATAGCTATGTAATTGACGTATAATGACAGCTATGTAATGACGTATAGATGACAATTTGATATTTATAAAACTCGGTATGGTTGAAAATTTGAGTTTTGAAATAAATTTTTAGGTGAATTGAAGTGAAGTTTAATTAATAATGCCGCGAGCAAGACGATCGAATCTTTCCCGACAAAGCCGTAATGCAAGAAGAATACGAAATACTGCAAATGAAAGGACTGAAGAAGAACAAGAAATTGCACGTGAACAGCGCCACGATAGTATGGCTCGACTTCGTGCTTCTCAATCACGAGAGCAAAGTGAAGCAGCCCGTGAAACAGCTCGGTTGGCAATGAGGAATCGTCGAGCGAACAACAGAGGTCAACAAATAGATAATTTGCGACGCAGAACAAGATATTTATCAAGTGCTGATTTGAATCGAGCAGCGTTTCGATACGATTGCAGCAATGATTACAGCTTGCATCCTAGCGTTTGTATTGGGCAAATGGACGTTGTTTGTGAGTATTGTGGTGCATTAAAGTTTTCCGGAGAAACGGCTGGATTATGCTGCCTTAATGGTAAAGTGAAATTACCGTTGTTGACTCCGCCACATGAGCCATTGTATTCATTGCTTTGAATATTTGTTTTTAAAATAGAAGCTGGAGCTGCACTATAGACACCAGGCATATTTTATTGAGTATGTTCACCGGTGTTTTGTACGTATTAAAAAAAAATATACAAAATTCTTTTAAGCAATAGCAGTAATATTATTTCTACGTTTACAAAATTTTTAATGGTTAAATTTTTCTAGCTGGCTTTTTTAACCCTTTACACTCGAGGCCACATGATTGGATGCCGCAACTCGAGAAGACCACTAGGTTTGATGCGGAAATTCGATGCAAGGCCAATGACTGTTTAGTTTCTATGAAGCTAATCCCTAACCTCGGATTGAACCAAAAATCCCGCGAAACGTCTCAAGTTGCTGGTACCTCAGCGCGAAAAAGGCCTCGAGTGCAAAGGGTTAAAATTATGAATCTAACTTTATTTAATGAGAGTGAGTCAAAACATACATAGAATCTGGCATAGCAAAGGATTATTTAGACTCAATTTGACTTCACACTTGCAACCTAAAACGTAGATTCAGCAAAGATTAATGAAATTCACTGAAAACTTTCAAATCATTTCGACATTTGCCACCAAAGAGAAGAATGAATATAGATTCTAAATATAAAGCATCTGCGGCCAAGAGAACTAGGGCATCACCGCTGTAAAAACAGCATCAACTGGAGAATGACAGAGCTCGCTATTACAAAATGAACCAAAACATGAAACTGTTATTGTACTTTGGAAGCTGATCACCAACAACAATTAATCCGAAGAAATTCCGCGTCTATGTAACAACAGAACAGATAGATATCCTTCAGCGGGTCCCCAGCAGCGCGGGGCCACACAGCTAGTATCAGATATAAACAGCAAACTTTGTTAATCAAGTACTAGAATCATTAAAAATAAAATTAATTGTAAAGAGCAAGTAGTTCACATGAAATCATTAAAAATAATTGGTGTAATAAAATAAAGGAAATTAAAAAAGTTCCTTTTGAGGGAAAACAATGACTAGCTTGTTACATATGAGTTATTGATTTTTCCAAACTTATATTCATCTAACAAGACGGACAAAGTTAGCAACGAAAAAATTTCCGAAACTTTATTACAACCATTCAAATTATTATCAATCCCATTGAACTTCAAATCAATTTTGTCAAACTTTCAAAACTAAGACAATTTTTTATTTTTTTTATTTTACTATTATAATTAGTTTTTTTAATTCGTATTAAATGATAATTTTTCAGTCAAACTTGGTAACTTTCCAAATAAAATTTTACCTCATATCCAATTAGTCAAATCACAATATTTCTCTGCAGTAGTTCACCTATGAGAAACATTCTCAAACAAAAGAGAAATCCAATAATATATATTATTATAATTTTTATGCTTTTAATAAAAATATTATTTGGTTTTCTTTTTACTACTAAATGTAAAGGGAAACTTTATACCTAGTTTCCAATTAAGGAAAGCCACTCTTTATTAATATGGGATTAGGTTGACATTTTTCTGTTTAACGAAGACCTTTGTTTAGGTCTGTATGAAGATCATAAAAAATAGGAAACGAAGTCAAAGAACAAAGTACTCGATCCGTCTTATTTGATTGAAAAATATAAATTATTAATCCGATAAATGCAATTCCAGTATTACCTGAAGTTGCCGAAACTCATAAACTGGATTGAATTGGTACGACCACACCCATACTAGAGGAAATGTTTTACACAATAGAACAACTCCAATGTTACACAATTTCCATGGGTTTGCTTGTATTCACTGTGCTAACTTTAGTTTCAATATGTCACATCACTTTTAAGTTGTTATTTTTTATAAATTGTAATTTAATTTATAATTTTTTAATTCGCTTATTTTCATTATATACTAGCTCTCAAAATATGCCAAACTACCGATCTAAAACATGTTAATTTTTATAATAATTATTTTAACTAGGTAAAATATATATTTATAAATACGAACGCACGGGACATATGGAAGTGTCCCGTGCATCAGGTGGTTATACATCAATATTTGACCTCCTAGTTGAATTTATGATTTGTCCATATAACTGGCATTTACTAATACTATAAAAATCAACTTAGAGATTCATCCTAATTTTGTAATTCTATAATGTACGTACTTCTATTCTATCTTCTACGTACACCAGAGTATGGTCCAATTATATATTACATCCATATATTAACTTCATATTCTTATATATTCCTAACCTTAAAAACCATTGATATATACAATAATGTACCAACTTTATATTGTTCAATAAATCCTCTAATATTTAGTTAAATGCTTTTCAGACTTTTTCCACGTCATTCAGTGTAGAATAATTACTTAAGTGTTATGCAATTTAAATTCATGTGTAAGCAAGAAAATTAAAAGCCGTTAAAATATCCTTTTTAATTGGCCTTTGATTACTAGACGGAAGAATTCAGTCGGGAAGTTTTAGTAAAGTTCAATTGTGTTCATTGACATAATTGTTCACATGTTTATTTTATTCGAAGGATCTCATTTAAATCCAGCTTCTCCCGAGAATAATTTAAATAAAATAACTTTAATGTCTTATATTTTCGTGTTTAATATTATTATTTCAATATTTTTTAAATAACTCTTATGTTCACCGTTAGAATCATTAAGCATGTATAATCACTCGCAAGATTGCAAATGCAGCCATAAGTATACCATTAAATCATAAAAAAAAAAAAAAAAAAAATAAAAAAAAAAAAAAAAAGTTGCCTCGAGGAGACCAAATAAACTTTAAATGACATTCCACTTAAATATTTATATCATGATTCTTAACATTTATTTAGAAAATCAAATTTATCTCATCATTTTGGATACGTTATTGATTCTCCTGTTCTGGAGCATTTTTCTCTAGAGTACCATTAGGCTCTACTGGAATAATTAGTAAAAAAAGCTATACTTGCCAGTGCAAGCATTAGTCTGCTTTGTTTTTAACATATTGCATTCACGTAATTTAAATTACTCTGAATTCTAAAAACCATTCTAAAAGTCTCAGCTAGCATGTTTAGCCAGAGAGTCATTAAATAACATTATAATAATTCTCAAGAAGCTAACTGTTACAAAGTCAATCATCGATATCCAAAAGGTATTTAAAATAATCTAACAGATTAAATTCTCAGAACTGGCTGACGAGAACTGAAATAATCATGTTGACCAGTAGAAGGTGAATGACGATTGGATTAAGGTTTTCAGAACGTCGAAGCATAGGTAAAGGGTTGTTGTACAAAGAGTCATGTCAAAGCTAGTGGCGTTCACAGCTAGCTAGTGGTCAAAACACATCATTAGAATAAAGCGTTATAGACTGAGAGGAGACTGACTATACAAGTTTAGGTACATCATCGAACAACATTCCGAATTTTTTATACAATGTAGAGAAAAAATAGTAGGTTAAGAATATATTGGTCGGCCGGTGCAAAAACGGCCGAAATAATTTTGAAGTATTTGAATGAAATTTGATTTCCAAATATGTCATAACTTGCCAACAAGTGAAGACAGATAAAATTAGTTGTTAAATATTTTTTAAGTGGCTATTAAGTTTGTTAGAATTATTAATACACTTCTATTTATAATCACTTGCAGGTCTCCATACCCAGAAAACAAATAAATAAGAAAGATTTACTCGCATTGAAGGAAACATTATACGAACCTGCATTAACCCACCATTTTAGCACCAAAATTAATCTATCTTCGAGAGCAATATGTTGACCGCTGAATTCAGGAGCAATGTGCTTGATGGTTCACATTCAAAACACATATTAAGAGCGCATAATTTAGCAAATTAATACCACTTCCAAGGGATGAGCATCATTATAAAGGATGCCAATGGTAAAAATGCAAAATCTTCTGAAATAACACCATATATTTGGCATAGAGGTGAAGCAGCAAAATCATATGTGCTAGTCATATTAAATGCATCCGACTGAAGAAAAAGTCTGCTATTCTGTTTCTTTTAGATAACTCAACCAATGCAAAACAGAAGAACTTTTTATATAAAGTCATTAGTTTCAATTACCCATATGTTTGCATAGGGTAATACAATTATAGCATTCGGTCAAAAAAATCGATTTTTTTTTTCCCCTACGATGCTCAAATTTGGTATGCAGGTTAGTTATGGCCATGAGACCTACCATTAAGGTTTTGGTTGAAATCGTGAATACGTAAGGATTGAAATCTTAAAAAAAAAAAAAAAAATTCAGCAATTGTTGCTAAAAAATTGCTCTAACGATTTTCATTAAAATATCTGTGCTTATGACTCTTAAGTTGTTCCAATCGTCCCCACCTTCGAAATTCCCGTAGAAATGCGATAAAAATGTAAAAAGTTGAAAAACGAATATCTTTACGAGAACTCTTTGCCCTTGAGCATCGCCTCAACATTGATTTTTTTTTATATTTTACGGATGGACGTGAAAGGACAATGTAATGCCTATCGAATAGCATTGCCAATTTCGCCATCTTGGAGGGTTTTTTTTTTTTTTTTTTTTTTTTTTTTTTTTTTTTTTTTTGCCCATGAACGATATGTAGCCAAAATTATCGCCAAACTGGCCATTTTTATTTAAATGAGTAAAAATATGAAAACGGTAAATAACATCAGGCACATTTTAATGCAATGACCAATATTATAGTGTAATTGCAAGTTGTGCGATGTTCCACACCCCTAGCTTTATGCAACAATATTTTCATATTTAAAATTATTTTTTTAAATATTTAAAAATATTTCGTATTTTTCCCGACAGAATCTTAACTATATTTGCATTCATAATCACTTTCAAATTGCATACTTAGCAACGATGACTTAGATGTTTCCATTAAAGTATAAAAGAAATATTTATTCACCTTGAAGCAAACGTCAAATGACAAACCGAAACTCAAACTTGAACCTATCCTTCAGCAACATTATTAATTCCGCTGGTTCCGAAACAGTCTCCTTCTGACAACTCAACCCCTTGGCAATCCTAACACAAAACTTCGAAGGGCTTCTGACGTCACTATCCAACCGACGAAGCGCAAACACGATGAGACTTGTCAGTGATCCCCGTCGGAATTCAGGATTCCGATACGAAAATTCCGCTTCGGAATCCCCCCTTCTACCGCTGACGAATATATTAGGACGTCTAGGGGATGTCCAAAATCGTTTGATTTGCCACCGGAGTGGACACGTCGTCCGGACGTCCGCAATTAGACTAATATATGACGTGGGCATCTGGACAGGGATGCGAAGTGGTGATGGAGCTTAATGGTGGCATACGGCATACAAAATTGTAATCGGCTAAGAGTGCCCGGTCTCAATTTAATGGGGTGAGATTAAATTCGTTTTGTTAAGGTCGGGAACGAAGTTGAAGATTCTATTTGAGTTTGAAATGTTTAATGGAGAATGAGATGCGGATTGTTGGAGGTGAGGAGTTTTCAATGTTCCAATGAAATTATCGCGGTGCTTGCTGTTAGGAATGCATTTGAAATGTGGATTGATTAAAATAGGAAGTTATGAATTTAACCCTTTGAAGGACGTAATCCGATTTTATTGCCGATTGTAATGACATTTAGTTATGGCCTTATGTGTAGAAAAATAATGGAGAATACTTTCTTTTGGCAAAAAATTGTTTCTTTTATTTTTTGTAAGTGGTTACGTTATGAAACAACAATGCAAGTAACAGTAAAAATTTGCACTTTGTTTCAGGTCGTATAATATCGAAAAATTACTTAGATTATTTATTATATGTTATGTGGTTTCGATGTAAAACCAGTCTCTGTATAGAAATGAAAATGTAAGTGTTTTTCGTTTGAAACCACTATGAATCAAAGGGTTAGTACTCAATTAGCTCAAAATTTGTTATCTTAAGTAGGTTTTTTTTTTTTTTTTTTCATTATTGAATACCTAAAATAGTTTTTGTTTCCAATTTTTATAAAAATAGAGCTTGTGATATTTTATTGAATGGTTTTATAATAGGTGATGAATATTTTAATTCTTAATATTTTATGAATAGTTTTGATTTGAATAAAAACTTTTGCTATTCAACTTCTTTTTGTCATAACTAAGAAACCTTAAATTACTTTAGTTGATGTTGTTCGTGATTAGTGTTTATTATGAACAAAAAAAAACATTTGGAATTGATTAAATAGTTCTGAAATGTGCATATGAAAGACAGTGAAGCTACAAGTACCGTAACACACTGACCTGCAAGTCTTTAAGACTACTTTCCTGTCTTACAGACTTGCAAGCCTGTGCTATACCCATATTGTTAATTATTAATTTTTAGTATATCTGTTCTTGGAAAGTTCTGATATAATGAGTTTGATTTTTTACATAGGTTCAATAGCTCTTGTACAATATACTAAGGGTTAAAATTTGAAAATAATATCCTATTTCTTTACGGTTTTTTTTTTTTTTTTTTTTTTTTTTTTTTGGAAATAACAGATAACTGATAATTTTTAAACTCAGTTTAATCTATAGGTTATTTACTAAAATTTAATTTAATTAAAAATTAATGATAATTTTAGGAGTTACAGCTATTAAAACCATCACCCCAAAGGAATCAATTATAACAAAGATTGACTTTAAAAAAAAAAAACTGCTCCTTTGTTGGTTGGTTTGTACGCTCAACGACGTTGTACCTTATATATTTCATCCAGGGATCTTTTGATCAATGATGATGTTACAATCGATAAAAGCAGTACTGTAACCGTACCCAGTCCCCTCCATTCTCATTTACTCAGTTACAAAAGATTTTAAGGGGGTCTCTAGGACTCAAAATTCTAAAATCTTTATTTTTAGAAATATTTTTTTGAAATTTTTTATGCAATAATGTATGATGATTTGAAACTTAAAAAAAAAACTATTTTCAATTTTCAATTTAAAAAAAAAATATTGTTTTAAAAATTAAAAAACTTTAAAATTTTAATATTTCCTAAATTTGATAAATCTAAAAAACTGTTTTAAAAATCACTTCAATTTTGCATAAAATTACTTTTTATGATTCATATAAAAAATTATCTTCCATGATTTTTCAATAACATAATTAAAAAAAATTAAAAAAAAAAAAAAAATGTATAAAATTCGATAAAAAATGTATAAAGCCGATTCTCCACAAATTTTAAAAAAAAAGTTAAATAAAAAAACACAATTCCTGAAGACAAATTAAAGAAATATGTATGAAAAATAATTGTTGAAAGTTTCATAGTTTTTTAACAAGTAGTTTCTAAGTTATATCAATATAAACTCAAAAACGGGACAAAAAGCCATCACCAAGTAAAACCGTTTCAAAGTTTTAAAATAGCATGTCTGATTTATGGTTGTCATGTAACAAAAACTTAAATATTTCAAGTTCTACTAATGATAGAAAGCAGTTTGTTAAAAAAATATTTGTATTATTCTTTAATTTTTTTTTTTTTTTTGTGGATTTTAAAAATTGTGAGTCAAAATCCTCCTTAAGTAAACCTAATTAGTAAAACTTATCTTTTATTATCTTTTTTCTTAACATAGTTTGTCGTAAAATACTTTAAAGCAACATGCATTATTTAAGTGGATATACCTAATAAAACATTATCTTAGAGCAAGCCTTTCCATAAAATCATTTTGATTCCCTTACTGTTTGATCTAATACATTAATTTTAGTCTAGACATTTTCCAAAATTCCTAACGTGTTGATACAGGAAACGTAAATTTACTTATTCCATTTTTTTGCGGAATAATTCTACATTCCAAAGTGAGTAAGTTAAAAGAAAACATTTTTATAAATAAATTCGTGTCCTTTCCCAAACATAAAAACAGAACATTTTCAGAATTTTAAAGCCGAATTCCAAAGTTGGTTAAACTGTCTTTTTCCGACCTAAATCCAGAGATAGGAGGGAATCGTGACTAACAAAATCTTGAGAAAAGACCAATTTGTGGTCATGACATCTTGATATCCTTATGCTACTTTATCTAAAGGGCGATATTACAAGAGAGAGCCAACTTATAAAGAAGAAGAAAAGTATCTATAGAACAGGATATAAATCATGGAGCAAAACTCAATGATCGAACAGCTTTCTTCTTTTAAAAATAAGAATTCCACTTTTGAAAAAGCAGGGAAAGATATGTCTTTGTTTGGAGAAGGCTGTTGGCGATTTTTTGGCCCACTTTCTCTTTTGTCAAAGATGTCAGGATTTCAAGAGTGAGTTAGAATCTTCTCTGAGACAAATGGGTACAAAATATGCGCTGCATACGCATTGGAAAGTTTTCTTCCGAGTTTTCTTATCAGGGAGCATTTGTTTTCATTCACTTTTTATGGATGAGTCTACAACAGATAAATTTTGACTAATATAAAAACAAAATGGGCAGATGCGACTGTTTATATGAATATAAATTAAGCTTATTATATGTTTTTTATTATTTTAGAAGATGGGCTGTAAAATTTTATGCATAATTGAAATATTCGATATTTTTGCGGTATTCAAACTAATGTAAAATATTCTTCTTGCATTGAAAGAACGTGATATTTTTTTTTTTTTTTTTTTTTTTTTTTTAATTTTAAATTTTGGCGATATGAAAATATATTTTTCAAAGAAGTTTTAATATTATTTATTGCTTTTATTTTAAGGTTTGTTTTCATATATCAGGTTTGGGACCATCATCTGTGAGTTGGTTTGATTTGTTCGCTCAACAACCTATTTTTACGCGCAATGACGGCTAATCAGCCCGCGACCTAAAGCTTAAAGTGAACTCTGAATCAAGGAGTCCAGGATTCGAACCCGGCACCTTTGGCCAGCGAGGCCAGAGGTCTAATCCCACAGTCATTAGGTGGGCACAACATTGTGAGACAAATATTGTTATTTATGACTATTTCTTTCCTTCAACTGTTGGAGGAAAATTACAATTCATTTGGCAAAAATTAAATTATATAGAAAAAAAGGTATATAATCTCAGTGTTATTATATATAGCAAATTATAAACACTCTAATAAATTCACTCGTGTTATTTAAATATAGTTTTATGCTTTAATGGTTATGGAAACAAATATTGTGATTCTAAATATGAAGGGTCTTTCAAAAAGGACTCACTAAATTTGAAAAATCATTACAACGAAACTGTGAGAGACAGAAAGAAGAGACAGGTGGTATGTTGCATAGACAGGTATGGAATTTTAAGTACACCTATTTTCAAAATTAGTTACACTATTGAAATGTGATAACACATTGTCGTAAAATCTGTTTGCAACAGATTGTGCTTATTACTTCCCTAGTGAAAAAGGGCCCGGTGATCCCTTTAATAGATAGAGCAGCCGAAATTATCATATTTACAGAAAGTAGTGGTTTTACAAGACACACAAACGAATTTTCATCTCCCCATTAAGCCAAATTTGACAGTTTTATTGATCGAAAAATTCTGCTTAATGACAATAGTCTTCGTCAATAGACCATATGCACCCGTCATCAAATGTATTGTCATCAATCAATACTGTAAACTGGCGTATTTAAAATTCCATACATGTCAATCCAACATACTACTAGTTCCTTCTTTCTGTCTAGTTCTGTTTCACAGATTTGTCATTTCAAAGTTAGGGTTTCCGTTAAAAAAAATATACCCTGTATTTGAAAGTTAGGTACTATTCCGTTGGCCGAGTAACAGATAACAACCGCCAAATTACAGACTTTACTCAACCAAACTAACAACCTTCAAATCGTTTATAATTCCTGCTTGTTGAAAACCCGTACTTCTGTACGGAATTTTACCATGTGCATATTAGCAATCAAAAGCAATTCATGCATTCCACGTCTTAGATGTACCATCCTATTTCGACCCCCGAAAATTGATTTTATTAAAATTGGAATACCTAACTTTAACTATGTTTGCCCTTGTTGACATTTGTTTCAAATTTTATAATTGTAACTATACTGAAAATAGTGCTTAGGGATATTCCTCGCATGGAACGTGTTTGTAAGGTTTCTGAATTAACAATGCGGTTGGATTTGTTTATTACGCTAGATTCCAGCCACGGGATAACAAACGGCTTTTATAATTTTGTAAACGTTGTTGCACGAGAGAGTATTTTAATTTTAAAAAATAAGCAATGAAATGTATTTGGATTGTATCCTTTTCAGTTTTCGAAAAATAAAGTAAAGTGGCGGTTCGTTGAGAACTGGAGGTGGTTTCTTAAATTCTATTTTTCTAACATAAGCAAAAGGCAACGGCTCACATTTGTGCGGAGAAACAGATTTCGATAGAAGAGGAGAAATGTTTGCGATTAAAGGAAGCAAGAAAGAAGATTTAAGGCGGGTGTTGGAAGAAATGGGTGAAACACCAAATGCTACCGCGAAAGTAGTGGACTTGAGGAAGGATATTGAAAGCAACCAACGCTATATTGAAGATCCGGAATTTTGGGAAGAGTTTTTGATTACAATAATAGAAGAACGGAAAGCTGCTGAAAGTGAGGAAAGGGAAGAGAAACAGAGGATAAGGGAAGAGAAACAGAGGGAAAGGGAAGAAATGGAAAGAGAAAAACATAGAGAACATGAGCTGCAGATGGAGCGATTGCAGCAAGGACAAAGGACAAGTAACGACGGTGGGGTGATTATACTAATAGAATTAGCAATGAAGGAGAGAGAAGTTCGATTGAAAGTTTTGTTAAAAGTATTCGTGTACTCACAATGCCGGTTCCGGCAAAAGCGGAAAATTGGGTATTATTCTTTAAATCATTAGAACGTGCATTTGAAACCAAAAAGGTACCACCAGAATTTCGCTCAGAACTTTTGATTACCTTATTAGGTGAGAAGGCTTTGAATGTACTGACTTATCTCAAAGGAGAAGATATTAAGGATTATGATACTGTGAAGGAAATGGTGTTGCGAGAATACGAACCGTCTCCACAAGCGTGTTTGCAGAACTTTACAGAGGCTAGGCGATATGCTAATGAAACGTTCTTTCAATTTGCATCAAGGTTAAATACTTTGTGGCTGTACTATTGTGAACGGAAAAAAAACACAAGAGTTGCAGACTGTAAATGATTTAATAGTTTCAGATCAACTTTTCAAAACTCTAGACCCAGAAATGGCAGCGTTCATTAGGATTCAGCAAGAAGATAATTGGTTTAAACCTTTAAAGTTAGGAAAGGAGTGTGACATAGTCTTTGAGTCAAGAGGGAAGTCATCAATGGGTGGTGGAAATCAATATTACATGAACAGAAATCGTAATAAGGTGAATTTTGAGAATAATAGTATAAGATACAGCCCACCCTTGCATCGTAGGGGCAGTTATAGAAGTGAAGATTTCAGAGGAACAAGACCACAAGCATGCTTTATATGTGGACGAACATCACACCTACCCTACTAACCATCTTTGTCACAGTTACGTCACTGCAACGAAGTTTTTCGTCGCAAAGATCACGATCACAATGTGACTTGCATGGGATATCGCAGCGATGTCGCAAAAGTTCACGTCACTTTCGACTTCCATGTGATATCGCAGCGACATCACAATGTGACGAAGTTGCAATGTTGCTTTGTGATATCGCAGCGACATCCAGTGATATCCCAAAATAATTTTATATAATGAAAATCACAAATAGGTCATTTTGTGACATGTATGTGATATAAGACGTAATTTTGCGATATCGCAGGGATACACAGGGATATCACATTTTAACATTTATGCTATTTTTGTGGTATCAGTGTGATCTCTATGTGATTTTGGGGACATCTATGTGATTTATGCGACGAGTATGTGATTTTATCAACTAATCTCACGTCACTGCTATATCACATTGTGATCAGTATGCGATCTTAGTGACTTTGGCGACATCTATGTGATTTATGCGATTTTCGCAACGAAAGCTTTGTCGCTGCGATGTCACATTGTGATCTGTATGTGATCTTAGTGATTTTGGCGACATCCATGTGATTTATGCGATTTTCGCAACGAAAGCTTTGTCACTGCGATATCACATTGTGATCTGTATGTGATCTTAGTGACTTTGGCGACATCCGTGTGATTTATGCGATTTTTGCAACGTAAGCTTTGTCACTGCGATATCACATTGTGACCTGTTCGTGATCTTAGTGATTTTGGCGACATCCATGTGATTTATACGATTTTCGCAACGAAAGCTTTGTCACTGCGATATCACATTGTGATCTGTATGTGATCTTAGTGACTTTGGCGACATCCATGTGATTTATGCGATTTTCGCAACGAAAACTTTGTCACTGCGATATCACATTGTGATCTGTATGTGATCTTAGTGATTTTGGCGACATCCATGTGATTTATG
Organism: Linyphia triangularis; assembly: GCA_963978545.1. NCBI lineage: Eukaryota > Metazoa > Arthropoda > Arachnida > Araneae > Linyphiidae > Linyphia > Linyphia triangularis. Next base: position 16,096,704 of record OZ021732.1, read on the forward strand.
CGATTTTCGCAACGAAAGCTTTGTCACTGCGATATCACATTGTGATCTGTATGTGATCTTAGTGATTTTGGCGACATCCATGTGATTTATGCGATTTTCGCAACGAAAGCTTTGTCACTGCGATATCACATTGTGATCTGTATGTGATCTTAGTGATTTTGGCAACATCCGTGTGATTTATGCGATTTTCACAACGAAAGCTTTGTCACTGTGATATCACATTGTGATCTGTATGTTATCTTAGTGATTTTGGCGACATCCATGTGATTTATGCGATTTTCGCAACGAAAGCTTTGTCACTGCGATATCACATTGTGATCTGTATGCGATCTTAGTGATTTTGGCTACATTTACATTACCCATTTACATTTCCTCCAGCACTCAATTGAAATTGCCAAATTATGAAAATTGTGGAATTCAGCTTTAGTTTGTCGGGAAAACTGCAGATATTGAAAGAACATTTTCTATTGTTAGTAAAATTTGGATTTCTGAGAAGGCACAACTTTCTGCGATTACTCTGAAATCTTTGTTAATAACTAAAATTAACTTGTCATATTTTTGCAGAGTTTCAGGATTATAGTCTCAAAAAAATATATAAAGTATGGTTGAAAGCTAATAAAAAAGTTAAATAAGCCTGTGAATTACAATGTATATTGTATATCTTCCGAAAAAACCTCGAACATTGAAGATTTTAGAATTGTGTGTTCCGAACTCCTTAAATAAATACGTAAAAAAAATTATCCCTTCCCCATAGCAGAGACATGTCCTGATTTTTTAATCAGAAAAATCTGATCGTATTAGATATGACTCGTGTCTTTTAAGCTATATATATATATATATATATATATATATATATATATATATATATATATATATATATATATATATATATATATATATATATATATATATATATATATATATATATATATATATATATATATATATATATTGATGATATTTATTTCCCATCTCTTTATTACTTTAAAATTTTGCATTTTCCCCTATTTAGTCCCCCAGTTATAACTAGATGGCGCCACTAGAGACATGATCTCCTGAATTACTTCAGAAGTTAATTAGTTTTCGTTTTTATTCGCAACTAGCTGAATAGTACCCGTGCTTCGTTACGAAATTGTGCTATGTGCAATATTTTAGTTAGAGTTGCATTGCCGACCGAAATCCGTCATTGGTGTATAGGTCCCAGCTTTTGACGCTTTGCTCGCGGGATGATTCATTGATACCCAAAACCAAGCTGGCTTTGCTCGCTGAAAAGTTCATTGACACATAAGCACAGGCTTACTTCACACGTTAAAAGGTTCATTGTTATGCAAGCATAAGCTCGCTTCATTTCCTAAAAAGTTATTGCTACGTAAACCCTTAATATTAGAAGCCCCTACCCTGTCAAGAAGCAAAGAAAAAAAAATCCCTGGTAATACAATAATATAACACCCATTTGAGAATATTTTAACACTTATTTGTAAAAAACAAAATTAGAAGGCCATAACTATGTTGAAATTTTCAAAGCTCTAGGCCTATTAGAAGAAATTTTATTTTTCAAAAGACCAATTAGAAGGCAAAAACTACTTATGTTGCAAATTTCAGAACTATAGCCAATTAGATATCGTTTAGTAAAATATATGTTAATTACAAAAATTAATTAAAAAAAAGCTAATCAAAATTTTAAATTATGTTTGTCAAAAGTCTAATTAGAAGGCCAAAATTAATTATGTTGAAAATTTCAGAGCTGTAGTCCTATTACAAATCGTTTTATGAAATATTTGTTAATTAATTAAAAAAATTAATTTTAAAAAAAGAAATCAAAATTTTAAAATTCTGTTTAGCAAAAATCCAATTAGAAGGCCGAAACTATACTTATCTAGAAAATTTCAGAGCTGTAGCTTTATTAGAAATCGTTTATTTAGAATATTTGTTAATTAATAAAAAATTAAAAATTAAAAGAAAAATTATCCCAGAAACCTTCGCGGGAACCAAAGTTTCCTGTTGATCGGATAAATGATGTAGTAATGCATAAAGGACAAACAGACAGACACACAGGCATACATTCGTTTTATTATATATATATATATATATATATATATATATATATATATATATATATATATATATATATATATATATATATATATATACAGAGAGAGAGATTACCTATAGTTAATAAATTCATTCATAACTATTTATACATATTTAAACACTATTTCTTTAATCAAACCGATATTTACTTATATTCAGGGGGATTTCCCTGGTAGAAGGAACATCGTTATTTTGAAAGGGGAGACAAAAAATGAGGAAAAATATAAAAAGCATCGTATTTGATGTTAAACCCCACAAAATTAATTGAAAAGGCATTTTAAAAAATTATTAATTTCGGTGAATTTTCTTTTTTTAACAAGAGTTTTTTTTTTGTTTGTTGCCCGATGTATGAAGAAGCCATCTATCTTCCAGTTTGTGCGTTTATAAATAAGTTGTAAGAGTAAAATTTGAAATTAGAAATATTCTCTATGAAAGGGCAATAGAGGTTTTTTGACACATTAGAGCTGATGAGTTAGATTTTAACGTTATCCGATTGACAGGGCCTGATTTACCATTAGGCCCAATAGGCCCGAGCCTAGGGGCCCCCAAATATGGGGGCCCCAAATTTTGAAAGTTTTCTGAAATTTTTAAAAATAATGGTCTTTTTATGGGAAGTACTGAACAAAAATAATAAAAAATTTTTAGTTACACATCCGCAAATTCCATATTTTTTATAGTCACAGAGAGTTAAGTTAGATAGAGGAAATCAAGATCATACTAATTATAACAAAAAAATCGCGTGAAAGTAAACTATGAGTTTTAATTGTAAAAAGTTAGTCTTAATGAATGTAGCTTGATCTGGTAATATTGTGACGTAAGAAAATACATATTTGCTATTGGGGGCCCCTCTCTGAATGTTGGGCCTACAGTAAAAAAAATTCTAAATCGGGCCCTGCCGATTGAGTTAAACTTTGACCATCTTGTATTTATATATCAGTTTCAACTTTTTAACCTTTTTATGTGAAATATATTTTTTGCATGCCACATTAGCTAGGGGCTCACCATAAGGTCGTTCTTGAAGGGGGGGGGGGGAGAAAGAAATGTTCACTATGGGAGTCTACCCAGAGGGGTGTTCCTTGGCCATTGTAAGGTACTGGGAGTAGTACAATACAGTCGTCAATCCTTGAAGACAATCATTCACGCCCCTCTTCAAGAGTAAAGGGAAACACAGGTGTGGAAAATTTGGAATTTCAAGATTGTGTGGTAGAAATAGAAAATGTACGTATGCCAAATGATAGCCTACTTTTTGTTGGAAATCTAATGACGCAATTAAAATTTAGGATGCTAATAAAAAATGAGATATAAAATAAAAATTTTGCACACTTTCAATATAAATGTTAAAATTTAATCTGTTTTTCATTTCAATTCAGATTTCCAAAATATAAAATTACACCTTAAAAATGTTTCTCAATGTGTTATGAAATATTTGAAATCAGAATGACATTTTTAGTGTGCTTTTAACTATTTTCTTTTTGCTTGTATACAATTAGCTTTAACTATTTGTATAAATCTTAGTTTGTTTCAATAGTAAACGATCGTATAAAACATTTTTCATTATTGGATAATTGATTGGATTGCTGTGTAATTATTAAGTTCTCTTAAATATTCTAAATAGTACTTAACCATTATGTGGCAATAGTTGAAAATTATTGCATTTTTTTATATAAACATAAACTATTTTCTAAAGTAAGAAACTGCAATTTTTTACTATAAATTCAAAATGCTCCAATACAGAACAACATACAAGAATAAGGTTTAACGATTCAATACTTTGGACGAGAGAGGTAAAAGGTGAAACGTTTATTTCCTTTTTTTATTCAAAAGTATGTTATAGAAACTGTACCTATTGCTTGTAATGAATTTCAAATACATATGTGAAGAACTATAAAAGCCTGCCATTTATATAAAAAAAAAAAAAAAAAAAAAAAAAAAACTAAAAAAAAAAAAAAAAAAACTAAAGCAATTGTACAAAAGCGTGAAAGGATATATATTGATTTCTTTTAAAAACTGCTTATTAATGTTATATTTATTACTTTTGTTTTTATAGTAAATTTACCAATTATTGTTTATCAATTTGAAAAAAAAAAAAAAATCTCAACCATCCTCACCACTTAAATTCGCATAAAAATTTACAAAAGACGTAAACAACCAAATTGACAGGGCAACCAAATTTCTGCTTCGGCTTGTAAATAAGCGTCATATTTGAATTTCGATTAACAATCCTCTCTTGCACCACTCTGGAAAGGTATACCAATTGTTAGTTTTTTTTTACATAAAATAGACCTATAAACAATTTTGTAAGAAGTATTATCTGTGTAAAGTAGCACTACAGCAGCAGCAATAATTATTTAAAAAAATATCGCTTTCAAACCCTATACGAAATTAAACGAATGAATTAACAAAATAAATGTGTATGTTTTTTACGATAATTTGAAAAGTTTTGTACAAATATTCACCTGGACATACTTTCAATTTTTTTTTTTTTGTTGTTGCAGAAGTAATGCAAGAAATATTGCACTTTATAAGTAATTATAACGCTTACGGCAGAATATATATACATACTTTTAGAGAAGGCTAAGATTACACTAATTTTATTCTATGCCTATTCTTCCAAAACATGTTTTTTATGAAACTTCTGATTCTTGTTCAAAACTTTCGTAAAAGAAGTAAAATGATATTGCAACTCAAAATGAAGTTCTTAAATTTTTTAAATACAATGATCCTCCTACAATCGCTCTCTTCCAGTTATAATTGAAGAATTGGAACAAAATATTTCAGTATGCGATGTTTTTTTAATTTGTCACCGGATTGATATAATTTACCTATTTTATTTTCATTATTTAAAAAAAATGACCAGTTTGGAATTATTCTAAAAAAACGCCGCTGAAACGGTGAAAATTGTGATATATTTTTCAATAAACACTGCATTATCCTTTCTTTTAAGTGCAACAGAGCAGAAACAGTCGTTGATGGGCGTTCGCATTATCTCATTTCTACGGAGGTGAGAATGATTAGAACACCTTTAAAGGCATTTTTATAGCGATTTTAATCAAAATCGTCAAAACCATTTTTTGGTAATCGCTGAAAAACGTAATTTTTTCAAAATCAGCTACTTGATGCAAATGTGCAATTTTGACGAAAACCGTAATGCTAGGTCCCATGGCCATCAATAACCTGTGCATAAAAATTGAACATCGCAGGTCAATCCGTTTTTGGAGTTATGCTGATAACTAACAGGCACAAACATTTTTTTGAACTCATCACGTCCCAAAACGTGTAGAAATGCAAGAAAATCGATTTTTTTTTTTACCGAATTCAATACTTTTATACCATACGGGTAATTGAAAGTAAAAAAAAATAAATATGGATGTATAAAATCGCACCAAATATATGTATTAGTGCTGGTAAAATAGTACCCACGACCATAAGAAAAACAAAAAAATTGGTTCGTTGATCAATCTTGGCAAAAATGTTCTATATTTATCATGAAAATGATTATTCAAATGAGTCCATAAAAATATCTAGCAAAAAAGGGGATTTTTTGGGGGGGGGGGGTTAGGGGTTTTTTGGCTGAAAAATTAATTTTGGAGCAATCTAGGCATGTGACACATGTTTTTAGAATACTTTTTTTTATGCTGAATCGAATGAAAAAAAGCAAAACGATATAACTAATCTAAAAAAAGTTACAGTTCTTTTTTATAAACGAAAACACATGTAAAATCCAAGGAAAGGTAAAATACGACATTAAAAAATAAAAAATTGGTCCGTTCATGAAACTTTGCAAAAACGTTTTATTTGTCATGAGTATAAAGAAACAAAGTAGTTCATAAAAATATCTAGCATAGAAGGGTGTTTTTTGAGGAGTGGGAGGGGGGAGTTTTTTGTTTTTTTTAAATTGAAAAGTAATTTTGGTATAACCTGGGCATTTCACCTTACGCTAAGATAGCGAGTCAGAAATGTGACGAAAAAGGGGGAGGGGGGGGGGTAATCAATGGATACGGATTATCTTGAAGTATATTTCTAGAACACTGCATATTTTTTTTTTTTTAACTTTTTTAAAATATTTGATTTCATCCTGGCTAAGGCACAAGTGTTGAGCCCCCCCCCCCCCCCTCAGGAAAATCCTAGATCTGCCACTAATGTGAACTGAAATAAAAAAAAAAAGATTCGCGTACACATCTCATCACAAATAAGCTCCTTCTCGCCTTCTTCACAGTCGGAGTCAGAATCTGCATAAGTTTCATCTTCACTAATTTCATCCCATTTAGAAACAATGTCCTCAATTTCAAACTGGGTTAGAAAAGTTTTCTTTTAGGCATTTTAAAATAATTTAGTAAAAAATTATCAAGACTTCAGATAGTCAGAAGAATAAACATAGCAGTCAGCAGTCAGCACGGGAAATCGTAAAAATGCAGCTAGCGAAAACACACTAGCAGGTAAAAGTCACTTATCATTTACTAAATTGCCCCCCTGTCAAGCAGCTTCAAAATACCCCTTTGTGTCCCCAACTCAATGGGCTGGCCATGTGTGCGTTGCTTGAAGTGCGACAATAGGCTTTTGTGGCACGACTTTTCAGACTGCCTCACTCTGTGAGGGTATCCGTATCCTGTGTGTCTTATAAAAGAAACGTTATTACTTACTAAATGCTCCGACATTTCGAGTGGAAAACTTCTCAGAGAAACTGGAATCATTTAAATACGAAATGATTCGTTCCACATCATTTCAATCTATGAAATTTACTGACACTCGTCACTGTTTCTTTGCTCCGGCTTAGTTTTCAATTTTTAAAAACTCTATAAAAAAATCACAAAAAAAAAAAAAAAAAATATTCGGACTCTATCACAATGACCTTTTTTTATAATTTTTTAGTGCAAAAAAAATAACATGTTATCACTTTAAAATTTAAAAGATAAATTTGAATCAGAATAATATAGATTTTGAGTTTTACACATTTTTTGTTGTTGATATTTACTACTTTCTCACTTTTGTATTTGATTACTTTATACAATTTTGATGCAATAACTTTTCCTACACTTAGTATAACAATTTAAATATTTAAGTTTTTTAATTGTTTAATGATTATTAAGAGTGTTGTGTTAAAAATATAATATTGTTCTAAAACAAGCCGGTAGACAGGATTTTTTTTCGGGGCGATAGGGGGTGGGTATGGTCAAAGATTTCATTAAACACACATAGCAAATTACACACACACAAAAAAAAAGAAGGGGAAGTTGTTTAACAAGATTTCATACCATTTTTTTTTTGAGGGGGGGGGGGAGGCCGGGGTTCTACCCCCCCCCCCCTCCCCCGACAACGGCCCTGTAATAAAATGAATCCTTTTTAATTATTAAACAAATATTCCTTTATAGCCAGAGTGAATTTATAATCTTTATGTAGAAACTTTCTACCTTTATTACTGCGATATAATAGATTTATTTTTTAATATTTTTATTCAAATATATATGAAACAACTTAAGCACAATTTACTTACTGTTATGTTAAAAATAAACACCGACAGTTATTGCAATCTTTTAGCACTAGCAGTTGACTATGTGTTTAAGATTGGAATCAATATAATACAAATTTTTTATTGAAACAATCATGGGTCACCTAAGAGGGTGGTGGACCAACTTTCCAGAGGGCGCCAAGCTCCTCTGACACCCATCAAAATATCCTAAAGTGGTATAAGCCACACTGTGATACCTTATAGGCAGTAGGTTAGACTTCTCTTCGTAGACGAATACAAATGAAAAGAATTTATTGAAACCCATTGTATATAATTTGAAGGTAGATTGTAAATAAATATGCAAGTACCAAAGGGACCAAAATAAATGTCCCACAACGATAATTAAAAAAGACACCAAGACTAAATTCTACTGATGGAATATTATATTACGACCATCATTTTAAAAAGCAAGATGCCGACACATTTCAGATCTGCTTTCACATGTCTTATTAATGATAACTTCGCTACCGATTGAGTTTAAAAACATTACTCAGTGGTCATTACAAAACTTCTAAATGCTCATTAATTAATCGGGCCAAAGGACAAGTTTTATATTTAGCTTAGAAAACAATATCTCGCAAGAGTTTAGTAAGAAGCATTGTCAACAGGTTATCGTAAACTTGAAATAGTCCCGAATATTTAATAGTACGTATTTTATTCTATTAATATTATTAAAAAAAAACCTTCAAATATAAGAATTACACTCCTTCCCTTCGGTACATTTAATAAATTCGTCCCAATCCTCTTCTTCATCATCAATAATCTAACTCATTTTTTCCCCTCGTACAGCAGTACCTAAAGTAGTCTCGGCCCATTTGATGGCTGGCTGCTGGGTTAGCAAGTTAGTCTCTCATGCCAAAGGTACTGGGTTCGAATCCTGAGTAAAAAATGGTTGAACGTTGTGGTTCGGATTCCACGTTAAGCTGTAGGTCACGTCCTGATTAGCAGTTATTGTGCATAAAAATAAGTCAGTGAGCATACAAAACAACCAACCCAGAGTAGTTTTGAACATTATATCAATCCCTAATCTTTAGCCCTCAATCTATAAACGTGAGTAATTCTTCTCTTAGTTTATCCACTGAAGGAATAACTTCACAGATTCTGGATTCTGTCTAAAGCATTCAGTGATAGTGATCCCTGCGCGGAAAGTCGTTAGGAATCAAATCATGAAATATCCAAGTAAAAGTCGTTAGTAAATTTATTGTCCATTGTTTGAATTATCTTGTCTAAAATACGTAATAAAACACTGAAATGCGAGAGGTATTTTCAGAAGTTGAAGCAACGTTTTCATGTCTTATATCCTCTTCTGGCATTTTTTTTAAAAATGTGTACTCTTTTCTATCCTAGTTCAGTTTTAATTGTGATCTTTAAAGAGAGCAATCAAATTCGTCTCTTCGTTCTAGAAGGTTTGACGTATTTTAACAATTATATTGCGGCATTCAAAGTAGTGCATAGAGGGAAAACATTTTAACTTTAATGAAAAGTTTTCTATTAACTTCCAAGATTGAACATTGTAAAGGTTCTTTGTCTATAAGTATTCTGATAGATCAGTTACTTTTTAAATGTAGAGAAATATCATGCCTATACCAAAATTGTTTCAAATTATAAAAAGTTGTTTAAAGAAAAATTATTTTTACCTATCTGGCAGAAAAAATGAGGGAAAATGTAAAAAACCAACCAGTCAATTCCCATTGCTTTTGTTCCCAAAGTTAGAAATATTTGTACGAGTATTTTAATGTTTAGTTGTTTAATGTATTTTTATTAATATATAATGATGGGAGAGGGGGGGGGGGGCTTTGGTCGAACCCTAAAAATCTTCACCCTGGAAAATGCATCGATTCATCAGAAGCGCGTTTCATAACGCAACTCCTAACAATTTAACAAAAGGAACGGTTTTTTTTTCTGTGTGCTCACTATTGACCTTGAAAAGGATATAAGGATGTTTTCTAAAATCCAGAGACGATCTTATTTAGATATATTTTCACCATTATTATTATTATTATTTTTTTTTACTTCAACTGTATTGACGTGTTTTTGTTATCTGATGATGCTGAGTGAAGCTTCAAGGGAGACCGCTAAGGAGAATTGGACACCAAGTGGACAAGCCACATTCGGTACTTCCGTTCCGGTACGGGGACCAAATTCTACGCACTTCTTGTACTTACTTTCAAGGTCAGATTCTGAGAATTCTGCGATAGTGGCTTTGTCTTCAAACCCCCTCTGGGTACCTTCGTCCTTTTTATTAGTGTTCCTGCTCCACTCCCCTCGCTTGGATAGATTCTTGGAATGGAAACACAAACCCACAGAGCAACTTTGACATACTGCCGGCGCTGACAAGATTGTTTGCAGGGGGATACAAGAGACTTCAAGAATATTGCTTAGATTCATTTCCTCTGGGAATTTTGAAGGATAAAGACTGGCTATGTGTAAGTTTTACTAAATTTTCCAAAATGAATGTTTTAAATGTTTTCCTTTCTAACAAAAATTTAAAAGTTAGCGACTATTAATATGTGACCGAACTTTCCAGAAAGTTTTTGATACTTTGATGAGTTTTTTTTTTTTTTATTATTATTAAACCATGTAATTTGGAAAAAAATAAAAAATCGTCAAAGTTTTAAGTATAATTTTTATTACAACGTAAAAAATTTTAAAAATTAGTGTATGACTTTTCTACTAATTAGCAGAAATATTTTAAAAGAAATAACTTATAATTTGTGTTTTGGTTTTTGTAAATTGTATTTAATGTTCAAACTGATAATGTATGGATAAAAAATCCGCTAAATGCATTCGTCAACGCAGAATAGCAGGAAGATAATTTGTAAATATTTGAATTTTTTACGGAATTTCTAATACGTAGGAGCGTTTTATCGTTTGCATCTAAAATTCTTATTTTCCATAAACAGTTTTTGACTTTAAAAATTCTCCATTGATACCTCAAGTTATATCATTTGGGTAACTTACGTTATAGATTTTAATTTTTGAATATTTAACTAAAAAAATTATAATAACAATTATCTGTTTGGTTTTAATTAACATCATATGAAAGTAAACACATTTCTGGAAACTTACATACTACATGAAGCAATCCATTTTAAAATAAACGAAATAAAAAAAAATTATCATTGAAAAACTTGTTTAAACAATTTTTACTATTATTTAAGTTAATATAATAATTTACAAATCCTTTGTACAACTATTGACAAAACAATAAATTATTTTTCCCACTTTAAAAATCACACCATCCACTTTCAACAAAACAGAACGAACTCGACTATAATTCAAGAGTCAACTTTTAGAAATTAACATATTAAAAAAAGGAACTACTAGAAAGGAACTTTGAATCTTTTTATACCCAAAATTCTATAAAAAAATATTTGATTCAAATTTTCATTTTTACAAGTTTTTCCTTTTTTGCATGGAATGACCCTTCTTGATGATAAAAATTGTGTTTTTTATTGCCAAATATTTTTTTCTAGAATTTTAAAGATTAATTTTTAAAGTTTTATGTTGGTTTACACTTTTCTCTCACTGTCATCTGGCTGATAGACTTAGCCTCGCCTTTTAATTTTTATATTGCTCCCTGGTCTTTCTCTTCTGCTCCAGTTGTTCCTATGACAATTTGGCTCTGTATTATGTATTTCTTGTGATTGCTGTTGTTGATAAATTTGATAGAAAACTGTTTTTTTTTCCCCTCTAAAATATTTTGTCTTAAAACCCAAGATTAAAAAAAAAACTAACTATTTTACAAAATTATTAAAATGTAAGCCATGTGTTGGTTTCTATTAGCATTTTCCTTAATTTCTTATATAGAAACACTTGGGGCATGTTTTGATCTGTTTCATGATTTTGACCCTAAAGATTTTTTAGTAGGGTTGTAGGAGTATATTCCGAGAGTTTTTTGGATATTTCACTGATAAATTTGTAAAATACCACTGATCTATGCTAACCTCTTGTCTTCCTGTCTGTATTTTGCCGACCAAACGGTATATTGGTTAGCGTGCTAGCTTCTAGACCGCGAGGTTGCGGGTTTGAGTTCCGTGTTGGGCATGGGTGTTTGTAAATGTATGTTGGCTTGTCTAATGACGAATGTTTCGGCGCATTATAGCCCTTGTGTAGCTGACGGCGCCAGATAATCTGAAAACAACCAATCTGTCTGTATTTTCATTAGATATTAACAGGGATGATAGTTTTCCTCCTTTTGGAGGATTTCCTCCTGTTTGATTTTTATGTAGCATTTTCCTTCTCTATATCCCTGTTTTGAAGATATGCATTTTTCTGATCTGAACCAGTTTTTCCTGCAAAAAGTATACTGTTCCTCATGTCGAAACAAAAGATTTTCCCTCTTAGCTCCCCTTTCCTCACAGATTACTTTACTAACTCCTAATATTTGAAATGCAATTATAATATAGTATGAGAAATTTCATTGTATCTTTAAATTTATTGAATCATACTTCCTGCATACATTTATTGTTGAATTTTTGTGTATTCCTTCCTCGAGCTTTTTTGACGAATTTTTGGATTTCCTCCTTTTTGCTCTCTGATCACTCCCATCCCTGTATCAAACACATTTTAAAGAAAAGTTTGCATGAATAAAATTTAAAATAAAATCATTGTAATTATTTTCAGTGTCTAATTTTAAGTTGCTGGAAAATTTCTTTGCTATTTTCTCACTTAATTTTAAACTTGTATTAAAAATGCTGATGTTGAGTGCAGGGTTGGCATGGCTTAAACCAATTGGTTTTAACAAAAATGTTTTGCCTTTTTTCTCAAAAAAAAACAAACCAAAAAAAAAACAACAAAAAAAAACAATTTTTTACAATTCGATTTTTCAAATTATTTGATGTTGTAAATAACTTCTACTTTTAACCAAAAGTTTCCACTCCAAAGACTAGCTATTGAACAATGGTTCTAAATCTTAAGAATATTTTGAATAATTTATCACCATTGCTGATTTTAATTATTTTATTGCATAATTTTAATCCAAGAGCAATACAAACAATTACCATTGTATTATTCTGTATACATTGATTTAAAAAATAGTAACTCTCAATAAAATATTAAAATTATGATTTGAATGTTGACATAAGTAGCGACATTTTTTTATTTACTTAGTTAATTTATAATTACTTAAAAATAACTTTAATAATTACTTAGTAATTATTTAGTAACTTTATTAATAACTTTAATAATTACTTAGTTATTTACTTAAGTAAATTGGTCAAAAACACTTGAAAAAAAAAAGTTGACTTAAATCAATAGATTTCCTAAATTTTATGACAGTAACAATAATTTAAATCTATCTAAAAATATAAACTGGAGAAAGGTATGAAATGAATTGAGGAAATATTAAATATTGTATTTTATCATCATCCTTGTTTTTTTTTTGTTTTTTTTTTAGGTGCAGGTGCTCAAATCATTTGGGGGTGAATAGTGGATGATTAGGCCTCGAAGTATTCCTTTCAAGGCCGTAGGTCAAAGCCTTCATTCAACCACTTACTATTTGACGTGAGTATTATCTATCTCTCTAATAGAATAATTTCTATAAGTGAAAAAAAATTTTTCCATTATTTTTATTTGATTCCTGTTAAAGAAATTCAAGGATTTGTTGCATAGAAAAAATATATATTTTCATTCATGAAACTATCAAATAATACAGTATTGTTATGATATAGATAATTGGCATTTGTGAAAATACTTACAATCGAGTAGTTGAAACAGGTAATAGTGATATAGCACAACTAATTTAAAAAGCTGTTTATTATCTTCCTTCTGGATGCTATTGTTTATTATGAAAACTTGTTTCACAAGCCCAAACATTCAGATAATATCTGAGAGTATGTTTTCTGCTGGGGTACAGTTTTGGGTACCATAACATCTTGGTTCAAAACATTTTGGAGTATTCTAGTAAACTTTGGTATTTCATTTCCCAATGTTCTTTTACTTGCAGGTAGTATGAGAAAAGGATTCCCCGATTCCCTGGATTAAGATATAAGATGAACGAATTGAAGATTATCTGCAATATGCAAGTCAAAGAGAAAAAGAGAGAAGAAAAGGTAAATTTTAAGTATATAATGAATATTGTATTTATCTATGCTTCTATTGGTATAAATATCTTATAGAATTAACCTTTCACAAGAAGTGAATGCCTTTCTTGAAATAGTGAACTGTAGGATGGTATGTACATAAGTTCTTTATAAGGTTAGTTCTAAAAGATTCCTGCCAATAATTCATATTAAAATTATAGTAAATCAGGGGTTTGGAAGGAAAAGGGCTCAACAGAATTAAACTTGTTCAATTCTCTCTGTGTAAAGGTTACTAGGAACAGGACAAGGGGGAAAATGTCAATTCTTTTCTTGTGGACTTAAATGATCCTTTCTACTGTTATAATCACTTTAGTTATTTATTCTTACTGCAATTTTTAATGACCTGATGTATTTTTATTTCATAAGAAGAAAAGTAATGGAATTTTTTTTTATAGGAACCTTTTTCAAAATCCCTTTTGTAATAAAATATTTGTTTTGCTTACAATTTTTCTGTTACTTACCCAATTTTATTTTTTCTCACACTGTATTCTTTGCGTTGTTGCAGACAAACAGATTCCAGTTGTGGAAGGAGCATTTCCAGAAACAATATGAGATTCTACATGAATCTTTTTATAAATATTTACTTATCTTGCTTAATTTTTTACTTTAGTATTTTAAATTCGCAAAGGGAGTTCAACGAAATTCTATTTATGAAGTTTCTTCCAGTTTTTCGCATATCAATGTAGTATACTTTTAAAAATTCAAATTTTATCCTTAATAGTTGGCAAATAATACTTTTTTCCTGATTTTGATTGCTTAAAGAAATTAACATGTACATAAATTACAATTTATTGGTGCTCTACATGATGTCTAAGTAGTAAATTTGTAATTAAAAAAAAAAAAATCAGCTGAAAAAGTTGGAATTTTCTTTGAGTGGTAACCTGGATAATTTACTGTATCTTGTAACTTATTTTCCTTTTTTAGCGTGTCTTCCTGTAATCCAGATAATTATTATTTTAATCCTGATAATTAGTTTTATTTTTAGGGTTCAATCATGCAAGTTAGTTTCAAAGAAATTAATAGTGGATGGGCCTCCCAATTCCTCATTTCAAGGCCGAAGGTCAAAGCCTTTATTTAACCACTTTTTAGTGAATGAGACAATTCAAAGTAAGTATAATTAGTAATTTCCATAAGTGAATACGCTTGTTTCAATCATATTTATTTGATTCTCGTTAAAGAAATTCAAGGATTTGTTGCATAGAAAAGTATATATTTTCATTCATGAAACTAATGAATAAGTGCTGTCTTAAAACAGTATTGTTAGGATCTATATAATTGGCATTTGTGAAAGTACTTACTATTGAGTAGTTGAAACAGGTCATAGTGCTATAACACGACAACTTAAAATAGTTGGTAATTTCTTCCTTCTGGGGTACAATTATTTATTATGAACCAGTTTCATGAGCCCAAACATTCAAAAAGTGCCCAACAGAATTAAACTTGTTCAATTCTCTCTGTGTAAAGGTTACATTTTCTCTGTGTAAAGGTTAAAAGGAAAATAAATAGGACAAAATCTTCATTCTTTTGTTGTGAACTTGAACGGTCTTTTCTGCTGTTATAATCACTTTGGTTAATCTTATTACAATTTTTAATGGCCTGATATATTTAGTATTTTTTTTTTTATCTTAAAAAAAATGGAATTCTTGCTAAGGGAATCTTTCTCAAAATAGGTTCCCTTTTCTGATAAAATATTGGTTTTGCTTACAATTTTTCTATTATTTACCTAAGTTTATTTTTTCTCACAGTGTTCCTGGCGTTATTGCAGACAACCAGATTTCAGTGGAATGAGCATTAATATGAGAATCTACATCAATCTTTTTTTTTTTCATTTCTTCCTTTTTTCTTTTTCTTTTTTTAAATATTTACTTATCTTGCTTAATTTTTTACTTTGTAGTATTTTAAATTCACAAAGGGACCTTGAAGTTGAACGAAATTCTATTCATGTTCTTCCAGTTTTTTGCATATCATAGTAGTATACTTGTAACAATTTTTATTTTATGCTTAATAATTGGCAAATAATACATTTTCCTGATTTTCCTAATAATGTGATATTTACATAAATATCACTTTAGTGGTGTTGTACATGATATCTAAGTAGTAAATCTGTACTTTAAAAAAAAATGAAATTGCTGAGAGTTGGTCTTTCCTTTAGTTTGAGTGGTAACCTGCATAATTTACTTGTATCATGTTACTTATTTTCCTTTTTTAGTGTTTTCATGTTAATCCAGAGAATTTTTTTTTTCAGAGGATTTTTAATTTTATTCAAATCCAGGGAATTATTTTATTTACATAGTTGTTATTTTAATTCGGAGAATTATTTTTATTTTAATTCAGAGAATTATTTTCATTTTAATTCAGAGAATTATTTTCATTTTAAGGGTGGGGTGTGAATTATCACCTAAAGTTTTATTTTTATTATTGATTTATTTACTTTAACGTTAAAAAAAATGAAAACTAACACATATTGTTTAATTAGAATGGAAATTTATAAAATTGATATTTTACAACATGTGCTTTAAAAATTTCTGATTTCTCCAATAATTAGAAAAAACCTAAACATTTCGAAAAACCTAATATCAAGAAAAGAAAAACAAAGGGAAAATAGATTTAAAAGTTTCTTTCTCGACAACATCATCCTGTCATTCAGCATCAAATGTCAAATGATTCATTAAAAAACGTATATACACTTTTAAAATTTTGCAAGCATAGATATTACTGTGTCCCCATAACTTCCCGAATTTCTATTTTAATCCAGATATTTTTTACTTTTAAGTGGCAAGTGGTCTTTATCTCTCATTTCATTCTTGTCTTTTTTTAGTGTATCTGCTGTTGATGGTTAAAAGGAAGTGTTCAGCTACATCATTCATGATCTTCAATTGTCAATTTGCCTAATGCGAGTTTTCCGAGTTTTCATTGTACAAATGTGGGACAATTTCTTGTAAATCCTCCCGGATTAAATTTTTTTATAAATATAAATTTTTTAAATAAATATAAAAATAAAATATGTATATATATATATATATATATATATATATATATATATATATATACATTTTTTTTTTTTTACTTATTGTTTTATTTATCTATTGACTTTTTACTGTGTTTTTGTGCTGCATGCTCAAGAAGTTTTTAAAATCAAATCCTTTTTATAAGTTGAGCTAAATTATTTTTTTACTGTAGCATATATTTAATAGACTTCTGAAGGAACAAATTATAAATGCTATTCCTTTTATATAATTGTTTGAGCTTGAAATGGTATATTATAAATAGGTTCTTACAGGTGTCAATGTGATCACAAGCCACATTATAATTTACACAAAAAATTAACACTCCTTTCTTATTTATTTATACTATTTGTAAATGCCAAATAATTAAATGCACTGTGAAATATAATATAACAACGAAATAGTGAAAACACAAACAGCAGAAAATTTCTCTGATACACAATATCTTAAATATATTCTTTAAAAAAAAATAAAAAAAATAATACTTCATTAAGTAAGTCGCAAAGCAATATTGGCGGGACAAGAATTTCATTTCATAAATCACAGGTGTCGCCAAAATCACTAAGATCACGTACAGATCACAATGTGATATCACAGTGACAAAACTTTCATTGCGAAAATCGCATAAATCACACGGATGTCGCCAAAATCACTAAGATCACATTTAGGTCACAAAGCGATATCGCAGTGACAAAGCTTTCGTTGCGAAGATCGCATAAATCACAGGGATGTCGCCAAAATCACTAAGATCACATTTAGGTCACAAAGCGATATCGCAGCGACACAGCTTTCGTTGCGAAAATCGCATAAATCACATGGATGTCGCCAAAATCACTAAGATCACATTTAGGTCACAAAGCGATATCGCAGTGACAAAGCTTTCGTTGCGAAGATCGCATAAATCACACGCATGTCGCCAAAATCACTAAGATCACATTTAGGTCACAAAGCGATATCGCAATGACAAAGCTTTCGTTGCGAAGATCGCATAAATCACAGGGATGTCGCCAAAATCACTAAGATCACATACAGATCACAATGTGACATCGCAGCGACAAAGCTTTCGTTGCGAAAATCGCATAAATCACATGGATGTCGCCAAAATCACTAAGATCACATTTAGGTCACAAAGCGATATCGCAGTGACAAAGCTTTAGTTGCGAAGATCGCATAAATCACACGGATGTCGCCAAAATCACTAAGATCACATTTAGGTCACAAAGCGATATCGCAGCGACAAAGCTTTCGTTGCGAAAATCGCATAAATCACATGGATGTCGCCAAAATCACTAAGATCACATTTAGGTCACAAAGCGATATCGCAGTGACAAAGCTTTAGTTGCGAAGATCGCATAAATCACACGGATGTCGCCAAAATCACTAAGATCACATTTAGGTGACAAAGCGATATCGCAGCGACAAAGCTTTCGTTGCGAAAATCGCATAAATCACATGAATGTCGCCAAAATCACTAAGATCATATTTAGGTCACAAAGCGATATCGCAGTGACAAAGCTTTAGTTGCGAAAATCGCATAAATCACACGGATGTCGCCAAAATCACTAAGATCACATTTAGGTGACAAAGCGATATCGCAGCGACAAAGCTTTCGTTGCGAAAATCGCATAAATCACATGGATGTCGCCAAAATCACTAAGATCACATTTAGGTCACAAAGCGATATCGCAGTGACAAAGCTTTAGTTGCGAAGATCGCATAAATCACACGGATGTCGCCAAAATCACTAAGATCACATTTAGGTCGCAAAGCGATATCGCAGCGACAAAGCTTTCGTCGCGAAAATCGCATAAATCACACGGATGTCGCCAAAATCCCTAAGATCACATTTAGGTCACAAAGCGATATCGCAGTGACAAAGCTTTCGTTGCGAAGATCGCATAAATCACACGCATGTCGCCAAAATCACTAAGATCACATTTAGGTCACAAAGCGATATCGTAGTAACAAAGCTTTCGTTGCGAAGATCGCATAAATCACAGGGATGTCGCCAAAATCACTAAGATCACATACAGATCACAATGTGACATCGCAGCGACAAAGCTTTCGTTGCGAAAATCGCATAAATCACACGAAAGTCGCCAAAATCACTAAGATCACATTTAGGTCACAAAGCGATATCGCAGTGACAAAGCTTTCGTTGCAAAGATCGCATAAATCACACGGATGTCGCCAAAATCACTAAGATCACATACAGATCACAAAGTGATATCGCAGCGATATGGCTTTCGTTGCGAAAATCGCATAAATCACATAGATGTCGCCAAAATCACTAAGATCACATACAGATCACAATGCGATATCGCAAACATCGCAAATTCGTCCCCAATGTCACAATGTGACGAAAAGCGATATCGCAGCGATATCACAAAGTTACGTCGCAAAACCCCCTCTAAAACGGACATTGGACGACTATGTGACCCCTGTGTGATATCGCCGTGACATCGCGTGATCTCTATGCGATATCGCTTTTCGTCACATACTCGTCACATGGTTATTAGGGTAGCCAGGAATTGTTTCCAGAAAGGTGGCAATGACAGGGGATCACAAGATGAGAGTAAAAGAAGCGATACAGAAGAAGATAAACAAGCCAGTACGGAAGTAGTTACAGCAAAAGTCGGTGGGGAATTAGTGTCAATAAATTCAAAGCAAACAAGCAGAAGACTAAAGATAGCACCGGTAAATATAGTGAAGATTAAATATGGTCAAAAGATATTGGAAGCAATACTGGATTCAGGAACACAGATTACAGTTTTTAGAGAAGACTTGTTGCAAGAACAAAATGATGGAGTTAAAGGAAAAATTCGGTTGCAACCTGCATTTGGCGAAACAAAAGAAGCAAATCTAGCAGAAATCAAAATTAGTTTAGCAGAAGAAGGTGTGGGATGCATCACTCCAACTATCACAGCTTTGGTGGCAACGTGTAAGGATTTGAATACTGACGTTTTGCTAGATATGGAAACTTATGGAGCGTTAATGAATCAAGCCAAAACTTATACGACAGGGTGCCCAGTATATATGACGGAATTAGATGTAGAGGATATAACTGATGAGGAAGCAAATGAGGTAGACTCCTTAGAAGAACAGATATGTTCCGAAGAAGAAAGAGGACAAGAATTTAGGTATGGTACGGATAGAAGTTAAAAAGGGAAAGAAGTTAAAAGTGAAGCTGAGAACTTCAGAAAAGAACAGCTATCGTGTGCAACATTAGTGAAAGAATTTATGTTTGCAAGACAAGGAAAAGGCAGATTTCTAGTTGCGGGAGGTTTATTGTACCATAACGAAAAGATTATGGGGCAGCAGGTACAACAGTTGATGTTGCCTCTAGCTAGACGGAAAGCAGTTCTAGCTATAGCTCATGAATCAGTGTTTGGCGCACATTTAGGAGCAAAGAAAACGTCAGAAATAATTTAATTCTCATTTTATTGGCCAAACATGTGTAAAGAGATAAAGGAACATTGTAGTTCCTGTCATAGTTGTCAGATGCGGAAAGTGATTCTCTCTTCTGATAGAATACCTATAGCTTCTGTGAATCGTCCGGAACTTCCATTTCAAGTAGTGAATGTCGATTTAATAGGTCCAATTGATCCAGCATCATCGAGAGGACACAGATATGTGCTCTGCCTGGTAGACCAACATTCGAGGTGGCCAGAGGCAGTCCCATTAACGTCGCTGACGGCAAATACGACTTGTTCAGCCCTTTTACAAATATTTTGCAGGACGGGCGTGCCAGAGGCAATTGTCTTAGATAATGCTACAAACTTTACATCAAAATTGACTAAAGAATTTCTGGAGAAGATGGGAGCTTGTCCACGTTTTTGCACTCCAGGGCATCCGGAAAGTAACGGGGTAGTAGAAAGATGGAATCAAACATTCAAGAATATGCTACACCATGTAATTCGAGAAGATAAGCTAGACTGGGACCGTCATATTCCTTTCCTATTATGGGCTTATAGAAAGGTTCCAAATTCTACCACTGGAGTACCACCGTTCCTTTTAATGTATGGAAGGGAACCAAGAGGACCCCTAGCTATTCTAAATTCTACATGGGCAGGGAAAATGGCTGTACCTTATAATCTAAGTAAGTCGAGCACCACATATCTGCAGAAGCTGAAGGCAAGACTTTAAATAGCAACACAACGAGCGGAACTAATTACAAAGCGGCAACATGAGAGCTATGTGCATCATTACAATCTGCGGAGACGCTACAAGGAGTTCAAAGAGGGAGATCTTGTAGTGGCTTTGATTCCTGATTCCACCAACAAATTATACTCTAGATGGACTGGGCCAATTGAAATTGTGAAGAGAAAATATCCAGACTCGTATTACGTGAGAATGCCGGAGAATAACTTGAGACTTTTACATGCCAATAAACTCAGGGAATACGTAGTTAGAGCGCAGACCGTGGGAATTGTGTTCGAAGATGATGAAGAGTTCGGAGAGCTGTATGAAACTCCTGTATTTAAGGAAATCAACAAAAACAATTATCTAAAGGAAGTAGAGCTGAATCATTTGCTAGAAGTGCAACGAAGTGAACTAATTAAATTAATTGTGGAAAATGAAGATTTATTTTCTGGGGAGATTCGGAGAGCTAAAGTAGGAAAGCATACTATTCGGATTAAGGGTTATAAAGAAGCTATCAAACCCAAGTCTTACCGAGTTCCAGAAGCGTTAAAGCAGAAAGTTGATGAGCAAATCAAGGAATTATTGAAGTTAGATCTCATTGAAGCTACACAAAGTGAGATTGCACATCCTATAGTATGCGTTAATAAAAAGGACGGGTCCCTGAGATTATGCATTGACTTTCGAAGTTTGAACAGTTTGTCCATTCCAGACGCCTATCCAATGCAAAATATAGATGAGTTAACGTTTCTGGTGGGTAAGAAAAATTTCATAACAATTTTAGATATGCTGGAGGGTTACTGGGCGATACCAATGGATGAAGACAGCAAGGAGCTTACAGCTTTCAGAACACACAGAGGCCATTACCGTTGGAAAGTAATGCCATTCGGTCTTAGAAATGCGGCAGCCACATACCAACGAGCAATATCAGAGGCTATACAAGATTACTCTGAATTTTCATGTGCCTACATAGATGACCTGGCAATATTTTCGGACAGCTGGGAGGAACACATGGAACATCTAAAACTCATTTTCAGAAGGATAAATAACTTACACTTTTCGGTCAACTTAAAAAAGTGCAGCTTTGCTAAGTCTCAAGTGAAATATTTAGGACACTTGGTAGGTTCTGGTAAGCATGATCCAGATCCTGAAAGGATCCAAGGGGTAAGCAGTTTGCAAACACCCAAGATCAAGAAACAGCTACAAAGCGCGTTAGGGCTTTGCAATTATTATAGGCAATATATACCCAATTTTGCAGCCATTGCACTGCCGTTACTTACTAAAAAACGGGTTCCCAATGAGCTACCATGGAATAAAGATGCCGACACTGCTTTTCGGCAATTAAAGGAGTCATTGTGTGCAGCCTCTCAACTGAAGGTGCCGGAAATTTGCGAGCCTTTCTATTTATACACTGATGTCTCTCAGTATGCTGTAGGGAGTTGTTTAAGCCAGTCTGATGCAGACGGTAGTCTCCATCCTATAGCATTTGGTAGCCAAAAGTTGAATGATGCTCAAAAGAAATGGTCCACCATTGAACGAGAGGCTTTTGCCATCATCTGGGCTCTAAAGCGATTTGAAACAATACTGTTCGGAGCGGAGATATTCTTAATGACTGACCATAATCCACTTGTATTCCTGTCCGACTCGGTTCCTCAAAGCCCTAGACTCCAACGTTGGGCTTTAGCTCTTCAACGTTTTAACCTTAAGATAGCTTATGTCAAGGGTCAGAAGTTGAGCAATGCTGATGCCTTATCGAGATTATGAACTAGAGACAGTATCTTATGTTATGACTATCAAGGTGAACTAATTATGCTGTTTCATTTGATGTTGTGATTCAAATTGTTTAGCTTTCTTTTTACATAATTTTCTCTTATCAATATTTTGTGGGTAATCAGGGTGTATATGGTTTGGTTATTTTAAATTATGATTTAATATAACTCTTGGGGGGGAGGTGTAAGGTTTCTGAATTAACAATGCGGTTGGCGGTTCGTTGAGAACTGGAGGTGGTTTCTTGAATTCTATTTTTCTAACATTAGCAAAAGGCAACGGCTCACAGTGTTGACCCCATTTCAAATATAAAAAGTTAGTTAATCGAGCTCGAAAGAGCTTACTTTTTCTATATTTCCCTTTGCTACTATTTGTAAAACTAAATTACAGAGTTGTGAATACATGGGAAATGGAACTCGTTTGAAACGTTTATAGCCCTTTCCATCCTTTAAAATTAATTAATAGATATTGAAACAGCTTTCTTTATTGACACATGTATAAAATTGCAGAGTTGCGACTACTTTGGAAATGGAACATTGCTCTATTCCTCGTATAAAACGCTTCGACCCTTTAAAATGAGTTAATTGGGATTAGAATAACTTTATCTGTGCTTATCCTTGGTACCAAATTTCAGAATTGTGATTGAATTGAAAGTGAGATATTGGGATAATCCTCATTTGGAACCTTTCGACCCCTTTCCGTCTCCTTAATCTAAGATAATCAAGATCGGAATTGTTTACATTATATGTGTTTGTCTTGGCATCAAATTTCAGAGTTGAGGTTGTATTTAATGTGGGACAATGAGATATTACTCGTTTGAATTGTTTCGAACCATTTCGACCCTTAAATATTAGTTAACCAAGATCGCAATAGCTTACTTTTTCTATTCTTGCTCTTGTTGACTTTTGTACCAAATTTCAGATGTTTGACCATATTGTAAATGGAACATTGGGATATTCCTAGTTTGGGACGTTTCGACTCCTTTTCGACCCTTAAAAATTAGTTAATAGACATCGGAATAAACGTCTTTTTCTATGCTTGCCTTCTTTGACATTTGTACCAAATATAAGAATTGTGGCAATATTACAAGTGGGACATTTGAATATTTTCAGTTTGGAATGGTTGACCCATTTTCGATCCCTTAAAACTAGCTAATCGACATCGGAATAGTTTACATTTTTTATGCTTGCCTTTGTTGACATGTGTACCAATTTTCAAAGTTTTAACTGCATTGGAAGTAGAACACTGGAATATTCATTCTTGGAACGTTTTGACCCTATTTCGACCCTTTAAAATTAGTTAATCAATACTAAAGTAGCTTACTTTTTCTATGCTTGCCCATGTTGACATTTGTACCGAATATCAGGGTTGTTACTACATTGGAAATGGTGCATTCGGCCATTCGTTTGAAACCGTTAGACCCCTTTTCGACCCCTTAAAGTTAGTTAATCGAAATCGAAATAGCTTACTTTTTCGATGTTTGTTCTTATTGGCATTTGTACCAGTTTTCAGAGTCGTGACCACATGGAAAGTGGGAGAATTAGTGATGAGTGAGAGCTTTGCCTTTTAGATATAGAGATATAACAGACCGTTATAAGGTTGCTATAGCAATCCTACAAAAACATTTAAGCTTAATAGCTTAATTATACATTTACTCGTCATTTAAACGCGTAAACATTTAGGCTTAGTGAGAACTGTACCTAGCTAATGGAAGAGTACCGAAAATTATTACGATCTCATTGCTTTCTATATATATATATATATATATATATATATATATATATATATATATATATATATATATATATATATATATATATATATATATATATATATATATATATATATATATATATATATATATATATATATATATATATATATATATATATATATATATATATATATATATATATATATATATATATATATATATATATATATTTTTTTTTTTTTTTTTTTTTTTTTTTTTTTGATAATATGGAAGCGTGTTTTATATAAATAACAATAAATTATATACATAGACAAAGATTGCAAGCTTCAGAAGTACAGATGTGTGCCTTTTTAGAAGAACATATTACAGTTGCTGATGTCATTTACAAAATCATAATAAAACATACAGTTGAGAAAAAATTTCGACTTTTAAACAAGCTGAATTTAAATTAGCAATAAAATAACAAGAAATCGTACTTTAATTTTAATTAACTTCTATTATTACAAATTGATATGAAACGTTAAATTCCTCCTCCCCCACCCCCTCTCCTTCCTTGCTATAATATCAGATCTATAATATCAGAAATATTTACACTTTGATCAACATCTGTAAATGTTTTAGTAGTCATTTACTATTTAATCTTACTAATTGAATACTAATTTGCAAATAAAAGCATACTTTTTTAAAAACTGTCATCGAGTTAAATAAAAGTAGAAAAACACAAAGTTTCTGCCTTAAGAGAAATATAATTGTTAACACGTTATTCGAGACTTTGCAAATACATCTCGAAGCTAAACAAACATTAATTACTAAATAATAAAACATTATTGTGATACTCAGTCTATGGATGCAGAGTAATTTTATTTGTGCGCTTTAGAGATAGGAATAGAGCAAAATAATTGTCTTAAGTTAGAGCTAAAAATTTAAGTCGAAATATTCTTTCAGAAAATTTCAACTAACTCGAAATATTCTGTCCTTGGCAATATTTGCGATCAAATAAACATTTTTAAAAAACTATAATATCAAGGAGGTTTAATCCATTGCTTGGATGCACTTATATGTTGTATTTACATTATGAGAAGGTAGTAAATTGATGTTAAACATATTTACCTGCTTTGAAGTACAAGGTGACCTAAAAAGGACTGATATATTTGAAATGAGGAACTTGCACAAGTGAGAAAAATGTATATTTTTTGCATTTTCTAGTGTTATCCAACCAATATATTTCAGCTGAGCAATTATTTTTTATCTTTATGATTTCAATTAATAAAAAATTGAGTTTGAAATTAGCCGGAATCAAAGCAAAAGTCACGTGACCAAAAAGTGTTAGACTGTTTCATCATCTGCACTTTAACGTCTCACGCAAAAGTGGCTTTTCCCGCCAATCGCAAAGTGAAAAACTATATACATATTTTTTTTTAACCTTTAACTGCTGTGGTTGGGTGGTTTGAGGTTTTTGGCGCATGAGCAACACATGGTCCATACTGCGCCAAACAGATTTGTGAACATCAGTTTAAAGTTTAAGAAACATAGTATCAGAAAAATTAATATAAAAGTCAAAGATGATATATTTTAGGGGGTGGAAGCATTCCACAAAATATGACTCGCTGTCTGTCAGACCGCTTACAGCAGTTAAAGGTTAACTATCTATCCGAGCTCAAATTTTTGAAAGAATGGTATTGTTTTTCGTGATTTTTAATCTACTTTTATTTAAAAATAAAACCAAAAAAACGTGAAAGTTCCTCATGCGTTCTACTAGGAAAATTAGAGATTTTAATCCCATTTGATGGCGTTGTTGATTTAAAAACTTTAAAAATAATGATTTAAACATGTTGCATAAACTATAAAACGCAATTTCATCAGCAATCAACGTTAGCAACAACATCTGTTGGTAAACTTTGCAACTATTTTTTGGAAATTAATGAAAAAAATTTACGTAATTGTCCAAGTAGTATGTTGCAAATGGTGCTTTTCTATAATCTTTTTATTATTATTATTATTGCTATTGTTATTATTATTATTATTCATTTTCCAAATGTGCCTGTTCTTTTTGGGATCCAATTAAAACTCTAAAAATGCGAAAAACTATGCAATCCAAAGCTATAAAATTCAAACGAATGATATTTTATCCCGGAACTATTCGTTTTGTAAAATCCCACGACGTTAGTTAAAAATATTTTAATTCGAAACGATATATTTACGTCGTGATATAATCTATATTTAATAAATGCGTCTCTTATTTTATTTGTATTCTCAATTACGTCATCGTGATGAGGATGCAATAAACTGCCTCAGAGCCACGCCTCTTTGATGTCTCCCTGGGACAGGGCGACGTCTTTTATGCTATACATAAATAACACTTGTTTTTTGCCATAACTCAGTTCACTATCGCTTTTCTTGAGCAGTTTATAGTGTCTTTCTGAAAGGAATCTCCTACTATACTAAACTTCAACTTAACTAGACATCACTTAGACGGTAGATCGTGACAGTGCTCATAGGTATTTAATCCATTTTGGCGGCGTGAAAGCATAATTCTCGCCAAACCTTATAGCCTTTTGTTCTCAATAGGGTTGTGGTTTGGCGAACATTATGCTTTCACGCCTCCAAAATGGATTAAATACCTATGAGCACTGTCACGATCTACCGTCTAAGTGATGTCTAGTTAAGTTGAAGTTTAGTATATAAAATGATATAACTACGAAACAGTTAGAGGCAGAAAGAAGAGGCAAGTGGTATTTTGGTTAGACAAGTGTGGAATTTGAATTACTTGTCATTAAACAAAACTGGTAAATAGGTGGTACTAAAAACCCGGCTGTGTGTCTTTCAAAAGCACTACATTCTGCAAAAGTTGTTCATTTGCCCTACACTATCCAGTAAAGGAATCATAGGGCTCTTCCGTATCTGTCTATTCAACGTACATCTTGTGTCTTCTTTCTGTTTCTCACTGTTACGCCGTTATGTTTTTAGATAATGCAGTATCGCAATAATAATATTAGTCCTTTCTAAAAGACTCTATAAATACACCCAGTTATTAATTGCTGTGAAATTTTTCAAATAATAATAGTAATTACTACAAATATTTATTTTTACCATTGTTATTATTGAACAAACGCAGTATATGCTTACTGAAATGAATGCGAAATGTAAAGGATAATGGATATTCCTCTTCGAAAGTATGTCCTGAGAAATAAAGTGCACATAAATATATTCATTATTTGTCTCTTCTCAGAGCAATTAGATATCATTTAAGTCGATTTTTTCTCCTCTCACCATCTAATCATTTCTGCAGAAGGATTTCTCATTTTATTAGTTCTGATTGAGAATTATTAAGTTTCTTATTTTTTAATGAAACCGAATGATTAAAAAAGTTGGAAAAAGTGTTTCAATGTATAAAGGTATTTCATGTATTTAAGTATGCAGCAACTTTGGTATTAACTTTGTTCTTAGAGCACAAATGTTAATTTTGAATCAAAATGATATATCTGGAATTAAGTACCAAGACAACATTTAATTACTCAACGAGAAAACTGTAACGAAAAATAGGGAAAACTATTTTTACAATTAACAATTTTTTTTTATAATTAATTCTTTTATTTTAAACAATTATTTTTGTAAACGACTCAGGATGTCTATTACTGACACATTTAAGTGTTTAGTACAGTCATTTACTTAATCGTAATTTTGAACCTGGTCAGAGAATGAGGTCGATACCTGAGCCAACACCTTTCTGTGTGTGTGTGTGTGTGTGTGTGTGTGTGTGTGTGTGTGTGTGTGTGTGTGTGTGTGTGTGTGTGTGTGTGTGTGTGTGTGTGTGTGTGTGTGTGTGTGTGTGTGTGTGTGTCCATGATCACCCCACAAGAAAGGTCATTAACACTGAGACGGTTTTACCATACGCAATCCTCTATTATTAAAGACAACATGTTCGACGGCGAAGCATGGCTGAATCCACAAACTTCCGCTCCCAGTCTTGAAGCCTGAAATCTCCAGGTCACCAACGCCTCTATAACAAATATACAAATTCCTATTGTGGAATTGTTCATGAACTGATTCCGGTAATTATTATGAATTATACTTCAAACTAATCTTAAATTAATAACGAATTCGTTAGTTTGTTATTCAATTAATAGAACATTTTATATTGTATAGTTACTTATTAATTAATAGAGAATTTTTGAGGCAGTTAATTTAGTGAGGCAGTTAATTTAAAGAGAAATTTTAAGTTAGCGATTTAATCAACAAAGAATTTTGTGATTACTTATTCAGTTAATAAAGAGTTTTATTGCAAAGTAATTTAAGTAATAGAAAATTTTATGTTTAGTTAATAGAAGATTTTGTTGAGTGTGTTATTTAATTTAAAAAAAAATTTGTATTGGTAACAAAATAATACCAGCTTAAAAAAATGAAATATTTAACATAAAAATAGTTTTAAATTATCTTTTTTTTTTTTTTTTTTTAATTAATTATTTGTCCAAAACAAACGAAAAGGCACATAATTTTTTAATTATGTTTAAAAGAAATGATTACCATTGCGACTGCTCGTAAGTACAGGGACTTTTAGAAAAAATATTTCCTAACTTTGAGATGACATACTTGTGAAACTGAGGGAGTTATAAAGAAGAGACAAGTGTTGTGTGGAATAGACAGGTATAGAACTATAATATTTGTAAAATTGATTGATGGAATAAAATTAAATGACGTCTGCATGTGGTTTATCAAGGGGGCCCATTTTCATTTAGATAAATTTGTTACTACACAAAATTGGTAAAGGGAATATAGGGAATCGAAAACATGTCTGCGTGCCTTGAAACACCTCTGCTTTCTCCAAAGGAGACGGTTTTGGCTGCACTATTCAGTAAAGGTATTGCCCTTTTTTAAGAAGGAAACAATTAACCTATTCCACTATATTAAGAATTTAGAACAATGTCTTTCCTTATTTAAATGTTATAACTAATTTTGCAAACCGGTATATTTAAATCTGTAGTATTTAGTATTCATCTGAATACCAAACTTTTCCTGGAATAAGTGTATTACAATTTAAGTTAAACTCATTGAGACTTTTAAAATAAGTCAATGGAAAATTAATTAATAATAAATTTTAAGCGAAGTTTTTATGAAGATCGAAGCATGCACTTGAGGTTCTGTATATTAGTGAGATATTTTATATTATTTGAAAGTACACCACACAAAATATCTTACGAAAAAAATCTTAAATTCATTCCAAACTAATTGAAAAATTATTCTTGATCATTTTAAAAATAATATAACCCATAAAAACAAAGTTTTTAATATAAATCCTTTATATGCATTGCCTATTTTTATCTTCGTTAACCCAGCGCCGATTCTGTAAACAGCGTGTTCTCGGTGTTTTCATCTCATTTTTAATATCAAAAACATTTCTATCAGCAAAATGTGTGGCAAATTGCGTTTTTAAATTTTTTTTATTAAAACTGAAAGTAAATTTATGCACTCACATCCAAATATCATTTATTTATGCTGATTTAAGTAGTTTTATTATCTATTTATTTTAAAAAAATTGGCAACAGGAAAGAGTTTCTTCAATGGTCGGGTAAATGCTATTGTGGATGACAGCAAGTTGATACTTTAGAATTCCGTAAAATCAACCTTTTTAGTGACAGTTAAAGCCCCAAAATGTGATAGAATGCATTATCATCAACTTCGAATCAATCTACCAAGTTTCAGACCCGATTGGATGGCGGAAAGGGGGGTTGGTTAGGTCTCGGCAGATTTTCCCGCCATTGACATTCATAGCCACCCACACACACACAAAATTGAAGTTAATATAAAGGATTTAAAAATGCAAAGATATGTTTGAGGTTCTGTGTATTAGAGAAATATTTTACTTTATTTCAAAGTACAAAACCCATTTTCTAAATATCCTGACTGGAAAATTCTTAAATTCATCCCAAACTAACTGAACACTTGTTCTTAAACATTTTAATTAAAAATCGAGAACAACTTAAATCGCTTCCGATAGATTTAAGAGGTTGGATATCTCTTGCTAAGGATATTAACGTTGTAGGTCTGATAATGTCAATTTTGATTAATTTCACTTCTGATCTAGTATAGAGAGGTGCATTAACCGTACCTTTCTGTGTTTCTTTTAATGCAGTTTCTTTAATGCGTTATTGATGATAATAAAAAAAAAATTAAAAATAATATTGAAAGAACAAATATTCTTTAAAAAAAAGTTAAAAAAAAAAAAAAAAAAAAAGAGTTGGTTAATTTTTAGTAGAAATCATTTATTTAAGATAAAGTTAAAGCTATTAAAGATCATTCCCTACCCTCGCTATGCTACAATCTTCTAGCTCAGTGCATTTAGAAACTACTTTCTATAAAACCTTGACGTTTGGTGAGTAGATACGAAAAAGATCACTTAATAAAATGACATAAATTGTTTTTATTTAATGCCTATCTATTATAAATGAAAATTAAAATAGCAAAAGACAAAACTAGGTAGAGCCATTGCATATGCATTGACTTGAGGATTTCAAGTAAAAAATAAAATATATTAGACGCTAATTTGAGTTTTTATTTGGTGCCTTTTCAGTAAGCTATTATTTTCGTGCTTACTCACCAAATTTCAATGTTTTATGGAAAGTAATTTTGAAATGCACTGGGCTATAAGATTGCATTATATATATAACGAATATAGGGAATGATCCTTACTAGGACTTTCTCTTCAGTATTTGACGAGCGCCTATTTTCGAATTATTTATTTTGTTGTCACATCTCACTAATAGAGCAATAGTAAGCGGCCTTAAAGCATATGATAATTTTGTAATGTTGATAAAAACGAATAAATTTGAGGATTGGCAAAATTTCTAAAAGTTATATTTTTCCGCTCTGCCTGTTAAATTGCAAGTTATATATAATAATGCAATATATATATATATATATATATATATATATATATATATATATATATATATATATATATATATATATATATATATATATATATATATATATATATATATATATATATATATATATATATATATATATATATATATATATATATATATGAATGCAAAAATATTTGAAATACTAACTAATAAAAACGTTAACTTTTTAAATATAATTTTTAATTGTTGAAACACTTTTGTCAAAAACAATAGTAATTAAAGTTACTTGGAAATATTTAAAAAATGTGCGTCATTTAAGTTTTTTCACGCAAAATTACAATTAGTTGAATGAATGCGGTATTATTTGACGCAAAATTGAATCTAAGGCAATGGTGCACTGAAGAAATGTTGACGCTGTAGAATATCAGAGAGGTTTGTCTTTTGCGTGGGTCAAGGTGAGACTGCCATGCATTTGAGTATTGAAAGCTCAGGAAAAAAAACCTCACAAGGTAGTCTTAAAATGAACACAGATACTGTCGTTGTGGTGAAATGTCTGTTTTATTATTTCCCCCAAGACACTTCAACAATCTTTATTAATAGAAATTTAAATTTTTAATAATTGTTTATAGGCAACTGATGGCTAAAAAAAAGTGAATTTTTAATGCCAGAGTTGTTTAAGCTCTGCAGTTTGGGTTTGAAATAAATATCAGATGTTTAAACCCTATAAAGGTTCCTTTTTTCTAGTAATTTGTTAAAATAATTTTTGGATTGAGATTTATTTATAAAAAGAAATTAATTTAGCTCATTACCTAAAATTAATTTGATTTTTAAAACCATTTTTTTTTAGTGGGAAGTGTATTTCCCACTACCCACTGGGAGCTATTTAAAGGTGGGACATCTCATGTTTTACATTTCTGTTTGTATCGCATTACATGATATTTATGAAATAAAATTTACAAGAACTGAAATATACAAAAGTAATTCTAAATTAGATATATTTTGTCATTCATAAATTTAAGAATTTGTACCTATCACCTTCCATGAAATTTCAGAAAATAGGGATCAACAGCATAGTGGGACTTTCCAAGCTGTACAAACGTATCTTGTTCTCTTCTCATGTGCTTTAGTGGAGCACAAAACGGCAACGTCGATATGTTTTTTGTAAAGTTGACATATGGTAGCCAACTTAAGTCATTTTTACATCATCTGGAACAATTTTCTTAATGTTCAGTACTCTTACAGGTCGTCCTTTGCGTTTACGACTTGAAAATCCCAAAATGAGCTTTCATGCTAGTCGAAGTCAAAAATTTAATTGAACTTGAGGTCTCGAATCTCTTCTACTTACTTTCCAGATAATGAATTCATTAAAAATTTCCAGGTGCAAAAAATAGCTTCTCATCGTCATTTATAAATTAATGAAGTTGGTGGAAAGTAACTGCCTTATAAAGGTTTAAGAGGAGAAGTTAATGGCTATTTTCGACTCCAAGGCCCACAGAGCGAATGGAGGAAAGATTGTTTTCTGTAGGGCACGTCGGATTTTAAATGTTTATAAGAGTCATCGTATCTAGTAGTCGGAGTGATTAGTAGAGAAAAATCAGTGAAAGTCAAAAGCTCTTGATGCTTAATTAGGCTTGGATGCGATAAACACAATTTTGGATCTGAATCTCAGGCCACCTCCATTACAACTAGTCCGAGAGGCAATTTTTGGATCTCATCAAAGATCAATCTGAATTTTTTATAGAGATTGGAGAAAAGTGAGTAGATTAAAAATCCACTGGTCTGCCGTAGCAAAAATGGCCGAAACTGGTCAAAAATCGCCTAGGAATGAGTTGAACTAAAATCCGATTGCCTAATATGTTATAACTTGCCAAAAAGAGAACAAACTTTTTAGTCTGGCAACCCTGCATTTTAATTTTCAATGAGAAAAAGTGCAAACGATTTTTGATGTCTGGCTTGGAAAATGTGTATCTTTTAAAAGTAAGCCAAATTGGCGACATCAGTTACGTCATCCGTGACGTAATGTTTATTGTCAACTTGACTCCCTTTTAATAGATGCAAGTAGACCGTTGCCAGATATCTGAATTGCCTGCAACCTTCTTAATTGATAATTAAAAAATGAGGGTTACCAAATAAAAAAAAAAATTGCTCATTATTTGGCAAGTAATTTAGTTCAACTTATTAAAGTCGATTTTTGACCAGTTTCGGCCATTTTTGCAACGGCAGACCAGTGGATTCATAATCTACTCACTTTTCTCCAACTTCTATAAAAAATTCAGAATGATGTTCGATGGGGTCCAAAAATTGCAGTCGCCTCTCAGTCTCTAGGCTTGGATGTGTAAAGATAAACACAATTTTGGATCTGAATCTCAGGCCACCTCCATTGCAACAGTTGTGTCTTCTCATTTTTAAAAGGAGAGTTATTAGAGTGATCGCACAAATGAGTATTCACTTTTGAGATACGCTAAGCAAATGCTTTGTCCTCCAGACTTAGATTATGTAAAATATAATTATATATTTTTTTAATTAGGATGAACAATTTAGTGTACCTACATCGCGTTAACTGTGCTAAAATGTTCTAAAATTGAGAGCCTCAACAAAGAACAAATGTTAAGCTTGATATCGATATGTCCTCTTAAAAATAAACATCTAAAAGACTCCTATTAGGGAACAATTTAGTGTACCAACATCGCGTTAACTGTGCTAAAATGTTCTAAAATTGAGAGCCTCAACAAAGAACAAATGTTAAGCTTGATATCGATATGTAATCTTAAAAATAAACATCTAAAAGACTCCTATTAGTGAACAATTTAGTGTACCAACATCGCGTTAACTGTGTTAAAATGTTCTAAAATTGAGAAAAAAATGTTCTAAAATTGAGAGCCTTAGCAAAGAACAAATGTTAAGCCTGATATCGATATGTCCTCTTAAAAATAAACTTCTAAAAGACTCCTATTAGTGAACAATTTATTGTACCAACTTCGCGTTAACTGTGCTAAAATGTTCTAAAATTGAGAAAAAATGTTCTAAAATTGAGAGCTTCAGCAAAGAACACATGTTAAGTTTGATATCGATATGTCCTCTGAAAAATAAACATCTAAAAGACTCCTATTAGTGAACAATTTAGTGTACCAACATCGCGTTAACTGTGCTAAAATGTTCTAAAATTGAGACAAAAATGTTCTAAAATTCAGAGCTTCAACAAAGAACACATGTTAAGTTTGATATCGATATGTCCTCTTAAAAATAAACATCTAAAAGACTCCTATCAGTAGTACTAAACAAGATAATGAACATATATTGTTATTAAATCAAAAATACATGAATAAACCATAAGTGAATTCCCCAATGAATGAAGTCATCGCTTTAAAAAGAAACGATACTCTATTAATCAGCTCTGATGTCTTTTATTTCTAAAACATTTTATTCTACAGTTTCAAAGGATGAGCATTGAGTAAAATTTAATTCCCTAAAATAATAAATGTTCTGGTGTGTTCTATCACACTTTAAAATTATTCCCGTATTTTCAAAATACATTTCACTACGAAAACTATTAAAAAATAGGAAAACTTTCAATTTTCTTAAGTAATCAGCACTAAAAAAAATCCGTACTCATATTTTTTGCATAATGATTTTTATGGAAAATGGTTTAAAATTATTCAGTTTTCCTTTTAAAAACAGTTGTAATATGTTTAGAATATTGAAAATCTTCTCCGTCGATCCTATAATAGTGTAAATATATATATATAACTCTTTTATTCAGCTCCGAAAAACAATTAATGTCTTTTGAATAATGAATTTCACTTTGACACCCCCAAACAATTGTAATATGGTGTCCCAAAAAGCCAAAATTGGAACACATAACAGCATTACATCTTTTTTAAAAGAAAATTTTCTTTTCTTTGCAGAATCTTTCCGAACAGTAAAAATTTTAATAAGTTTTATTTGGTTTACAAAGAAGTCTGTTGAAAGAGTAAAAGAGCAAAGCTGTCAAATGCATAATGAAACAACAGACAAAAATTTAAAAATACTTAATTTGCA
Source organism: Linyphia triangularis (assembly GCA_963978545.1). Lineage (NCBI taxonomy): Eukaryota > Metazoa > Arthropoda > Arachnida > Araneae > Linyphiidae > Linyphia > Linyphia triangularis. Next base: position 16,131,914 of record OZ021732.1, read on the forward strand.
TTAGTTGAGGAGAATAAAGAAAATATTTCTTAACAAATCTTCGCTTTTTAGAATGTTTAAAATTCACAGTAAAAATACTCAAACAAAGACTATTTGAAAACAAAATACTAAAATTTGACTGACAATAAACTAAGCGAAGTTGAATATTAGTGGATGGTAGCGTTAAGAACTCTACCATTCCATTCAGCAGAGTTTCACCAAACGTTTGTAATGGTTTTTATTTCTATTGGAAATAGGAAACTTGTGTAAGATGCAAAAATTATAAAAACTAGGGGTGTAGAACATTGCATAACATTCAATTACACTATGATATTATTCATTGCATTAAAATTTATTAGTGTTAATTACCGTTTTCATATTTTCACTGATTTAAATAAAATTTAAGTTTTATACAAAGGATAATTCCCGCATTTTTTAAAAACGAGTGAAATTAGTATATATTTATAAAGAATTTCTTTCTGATTCCAAATCTTTAAACAAAAGTTCTTTAAAAAAAATTAGTTATTTAAATATTAAGAAAGAAAAATGCCCCAAAACCGAGCCAAAACCAGTCCGATCAAAACAGTCAACAAAGTCCATGACGTAAAGTGACCCTATCGTTTCTATGGTTATCGTGAGGTTTCTGCCAAATAGTTGGCGTTGGTAGACCATTGCCACATTCCATGCTGGTTGGCGTGATTTGCGAGAAACTTGAAAATCTGGTTTCAGCTGCTGCCAAGATATTTGCGAAGCCGTGACGTCACATTCAATGCCAGCGAAATGAGTCGTTTTCTCGCCAACGTTTAACAAGATAATTTTGATCTCAAATTTAAAAAAAGAAAAAGCGCATTGAACAGAAATTGTTGTGTTTATGGCCTTTTTGAAACATTTAGAATTGAACAATAAAAAAATAAAAAATCCGGGAATTGCCCATTGCTAAAAAAATTCCCTCAAGTCACATTAATGCGAAAAATTAACAAAATGTGCTTAAAATATCGCATTCGAAATATTACTTACACCATCAAAATAATCCATTTGTTTAAAGTGTCTAACTTTCTTTATCCCAGGGCTCCTCTTAAATAATTTGAGTGAACTTCAATGCTTTCCACTTCAGGCAAATTTATAAATAAGATTTTTTCTTTCTTGTGATTAAACTTCAGGAGAACTTCTGTGATTGATTCAAAATATTAATAATGGAATAAATTGCCTTTAATATCCCATGATATGTTTTGGATTATTATTCAATACTTTTTCATCCTTATTAAAAAAATTATTTTAGAGTTTATATGTTTTCAATCACCCTAGAATTGAACTGGTTCATCAACAAATCATTTCAAAACATTTGCACCACATTTATTTACAAGGTGTCCAGGGAAGAACTCCCTGATTTTAAAATCAAATAACTCAAAAACGAAGATCAATGGAAGAATGAAACAAAATGTAAAGTCATTTTGAAAAATTTGAAAATCTGAAACCGAAGTTTCAAAATTAGTTACAAATGCTGCTAACAGAGGGCACTGTAATTGCAATGTTCTAGAAATATGTTGTAAGTTTGTCCCCTGCCAATCAACCGTTGCAATCACACTAACTTCCCTTCACGTTTCAACAATGAAACTGTCCGAAGATTAATCGCTCTAAGCTTCAAAGCACTCTTCATTCATATGAACTACAATGTACAGCACCCCCTGTTGGCAATATTTGTAACTAAATTTGAAAATTTTGTATAAGAGTTTTACAACTTTCAAAATTACTCTACTTTTTGTTTCATTATTCTATCGACCTTAGTTATTTAATTTTAAAATCAGGGTGTCCTTCGCTGGACATCCTGTACATAATTTTTTTACTTTGAAGTACCCTATATTTAATATATGGTAATGAAAATATTGCCTTTGAGAAAATAAAACTTTTCGATTTTTTTCCCCATTTTTTGCCTTTTTATACGTTTTGGAAAGTTTTAAAAAAGTGGTCTAGAAAAATGTATGTGATCAACATAACTCACGAGTGGATTGACTCAAATTTTGCATGCTGGTTAATGGTGACCATAGGACCTGTCATTAAGGTTTTGGTCAAAATAGCGCATGCGCATATGGTAGATGTCATTGAGAAATTCATACCTTTCAGAAGTTACCAAAAGAAAGTTTTAACTATTGGCATCAAAATAGCTGTGTTAACGCCCTTCGAAACGTTCTTAATATCCATGCTCAGACAAAGGCATAAAAAGTTGAAAAACGAAGGTCTTTAACATAGACTTCCATTGCCATGAACATTGCCCATCAGTAAATGTTTCTGTTCCATTTCACTTACTCGAATAGAATAATCTAATATGCGCCAACAACAACGCCAATTTTGCCAATTCGATTTTGCGATGAGTTTTTCTTTCTGGTCAATATGATGTCGTCCAAAAATATAAATGCAATCACCAGTATAGTCGTTTAATTGAAAGTTGTGAAATGTTCCACTTCCCTAGTTTCTAAAATATTCAATTAAATATATTGTTAAAAAAAAAATACTATACTACTGAATACTTCCACTACATTGAATATTAATTAATTAATTATTTCTTCAACAGCAAACTTTCTTGAAAATTATTTTGTTATTCAAACCTATGCTTCAGTTTAGTGTAAGATAATCCATCTAATAAGAGTTTTGAAAATAAAATCCTTCAAACGAAAAACAGCTAAAACTTCATAATAAATTTAAATTTAAAAGCCCATGTGTAAATTTAAGTCATATATTTTAATACAAAACAATTAAGAAAATATTTTTTAAGAAATATCTTAGAAGCAAGTGTAAGAATATTTTAATATAATGAACTCTGAATTTAACTTAAAGAAATACACTGAAAAATATATAAAAACTTCGTTCACTATCCACCCACAAGCTGTTGTACGTTATTATACTACCCCGGACATAATAATCTGTTATTCCGCCCCTAGACTGCAATTTTATTTTGACTCATATAATTAAAGTTTTTTTTTTCCTCTTCTTATGTGCTTACTGTGCAGAAGTTATTTAATCTGCATCTCTTTCTAGAAATTAAAACGTCAAATATATGCCATCTTTAAAAGAATGTGGGAGTTCTTCAAAGTTTTCTTTATTTCTTCCTTGAAGAATATTGTGTGCGTCTTATTAAGTTCATTTTATTTCAGGCCATGTTAAAAAATATTATAATTGTTTTTTGGGGGGTTTTTTCGGGGGGGGGGGCTGTCTTCTTTATTTTCTACAGCGGCTATAATAACTATTATAAATAATGATATAATAATTATTTTTCAGAGAGTGTTCTTTAAAAGGAGAAATTTTTGAAATTATTATTTAATCATTAATTATCCCCCCCCCCCCCACCAAAAAAAATATTAAATTTTTTAACATCAATATATGTCAAATATATGCCATCTTGAAAAGAATGTTGGAGTTCTTCAAAGTTTTCCTTATTTATTCTTTGAAGAATATTTTTCATTTTATTTCAGGCCATGTTAAGAAATATTATAATTGTTTTTGGGGTGGTTTTTTTTTTTTTTGTCTTCTTTATTTTCTACCGCGGATATAAAGACTATTATAAATAATTATCTGAAAATTGTTTTTCAGAAAGTGTTCTTTAAAAAAGGAAATATTTGAAATTATTATTTAATCATTAATCATCCAAAAACAAAACAAAAACTATTATAATATATTTTAGCATCAATCTGTATATATAGTATTTTTTAACATGGCCCAAAATAAAATTTATATATATATATATATATATATATATATATATATATATATATATATATATATATATATATATATATATATATATATATATATATATATATATATATATATATATATATATATATATATATATATATATATATATATATATATATATATATATATATATATATATATATATATATATATATATATATATATATATATATATATATATATATATATATATATATATATATATATATATATATATATATAAATATATATATATATATATATATATATATATATATATATATATATATATATATATATATATATATATATATATATATATATATATATATATATATATATATATATATATATATATATGTTTTTTTTTGTTTTTTTTTACTGCGTATATAATGACTGTTATAAATAATTATATAATAATTGTTTTTCAGAGAGTGTTCTTTAAAAGAATTTTTTTTAAATTATTATTTAATGATTATAGGGATGATGCAGGGCTACGGCATAGTCAGATGTGTACTTATGTATTATCGAATCGACCTTTTTTGACAAAACCAAAACAGTCGCCAATTGGCGGCTTCGAAATTTGTTTACAGAAGCAAAACGGAGAGTTTCAGTCATTATGGTTTCTGTAGTTCGTTGGGATGCTTTTTGGCGACAGTTTGGTTATTTCAAAATTAGTCGACGGGGTGCGTTTGTACTGCGGGGGAAAATAATTCTGCAATGTAATTGGATAATAGATTAAGAAATTTAAAATTTGTGCTTAATGGCGTATTATTAATAGTTCCTTACAACTTTTACACAATTGAAAATTTAAGAAATTCAGTAGTCTTATTCCAACTAACTGTCATTTCTAAAAAAAAAAGCAATATTTTTATGCCGAAATGAAGTATTTAAATCGAATAATATAAATTAATTTGAAAAAATAGTAATAAAAGTTTTGTTTCATAATATCGTACGTGTTAACTTGAGTAGATTAAAGTCAAAATTGCAAAATAGATTTTCTAGAATGTAAATGAAATTGTAATATTAAATTCATTTTACTTTAAGACAGTATTTCTACCCTATATTTAAGTGATTTATGCTAAACAAATTAAACTATCAAACAACAAGTAATTATGTCTGTTTCTTTGACCTTCTTATGCAATTTCTCAATTCAAGCTCCATGGTCAATAAATGTTATGAGATTGTTGTTAAAACCCTTTTCAGTTGTCAATTATTACTTTCAATTACCCATATGTTTACGTAGAGTAATGAAAGTATAGCATTCGGTTAAAAAAATTGCTTGCTTTCCTCCACATTTTGGAACATCCTGATTTCAAAAAAATGGTATAGAAAAAATGTTTGTGAGTATGCAGTCAGTATAACTCCCGAACAAATTGACCTACGATGTTCAAATTTGGTGTGCGGGTTGGTTGTGGCCATTGGTTCTTTCTTTTCGTCAAAATCGCACCTGAGCTCAAGGTTAAAATCATGAAAAAATCATGTTTTTAAGCAATTGCTAAAAAACGGCTCTAACGATTTTGATTAAAATCTCTTTGCCAATGCCTCTTCAAGTGATCTAATTATCCCCACCTTCAAAATTCCCGTAGAAATACGAAAAAATCGTACAAAATTGAAAGACGAATGACTTTAACACACAAGTTACTGCTCTTGAGCATCGCCCATCAACGATTGATTTTTTTCTGTTTCATACACAAGAAAGGACAATGTAATATCTATCGAATAACATCACCGATTTTGCTATCTTTGCAGGTTTTTTTTAAAAAATGGTAAATAAATCCATTAATTTTAATGCAACGACCAATATTATAATGTGATTGAGAGTTGCGAGATGTTCCACACCCCTATTTATTTATTTTTTTCGAAATTGAATGAACTGTTTAATGAAAATAAAAGGTAATATCACGTTAATGCATGAATATATAGGAAACGTCTCTGGTCCGATCAGTTACACTTTGAGTGATTTGGGTAACGTCCAAACGGTTATCAAAATCTCACAATTATACATTATTATGAAGAATTTTGTTTTATAATCTGAAATCTAAAGATATAATAGCAGTAAAATTTGAAACGTTCACGCTTTGTTTTGAAGTTAAAATTTTTTCGGCATTTGATATTTTTAGTATTTAGTATTAAGGTTAAAACAATTTCCTAAATGTCAGATTCGGTAGTGTTCTAAAAAAACTTATAATTGAACTTCGTATAAATTCTACGTGTTTAAACATGCTATATTTTTTAACTTAGCACTAAAAAGAACTGTGGAAATACTTTTACATAGATCAAATGAAAAAAACGTTCATTTTTTTTTTTTTTTTTTTACCACCTTAAGTCCTTTTGGTAACTGGGAATTAATTCGTCCAAAACACTAAGAGCCTTCAAATGACATCTTAAACATTTCGGAATGGAATTATACTATTACTTTTTTTAAATTCGGTAAATGGACTGAATATAAACCAAGTATATATTTGCAATCTACCAATGCAATACTTCGAATCCATATAGAGCCGAGAGATAATTCTATTATGTTGCAATATTTAAAAAAGAAAAATGGTAGAATATTTAAAATGCTGAATAGCTTATTATTATCAAAAAAGACCAACAAAATGTAAGTTGAAATTTGATATCAGTTTAACCTCAATGAATTATTTATCTATTATTAAAATTTAATTTCATGTACTGCGTGAATCATTTATTAATTGCATGTTCTCTACTTTATTTTAAGCTACATTTTTTTTTTCAATCAGTTTTAAAACCCTTATTGTGCCGACCATACGGTATAGTGGTTAGCGTGGTAGCTACTAGACCGCGAGGTTGCGTGTTCGAGTCCCGTGTTAGGCATGGGTGTTTGTAAATGTATGTTGGCTTGTCTAATGACGAATGTTTCGGCGTATTATAGCCCTCGTGTTTGCTGACGGCCCAGATAATCTGAAAACAACCAACCAAAACCCTTATTGATATATTGATATCATGCAAAATAGGTACAGAATAACCTTTATAAAGCCGGATTTGCATGCTACGAGTCCGGGTTCCAGTTTCGATCGTCAATCTGTGACGTCACTGGGCTACTGGTTCCTTTAAACCAAACATTTTTTTATATTCTGGTGCCTGTGACTCCAATAAACCAATCACGTGAGCTCTTCCAAAACCACCGACTGGTGATTGGTCGCTTAGCTGATGTCACAGAACTAGCGATCTAATCTGGAACACCGACTGGCAGAGTGTAAATCCGGCTTAGCGGGAAACAAAAGTAAATTGTCTTCCGGGAAAAAAACTTAAATCAATATTTTTAGAAAATGTGAAAATATTGCCGCTGAAAATAGTAATTGGAATGAAATGCAAAGCTAAAGTCCAACTACAGGCACAAAAACTATCTAGGTTAAACCCGTTTTTACTTTCATAAGCAATTCCCCCAATACCTGTTCTTCTTTATTTTTCAACTGTTTATTCCAGTACAAGTTAAGAAGTGGTCCAGCATATTCTTCAACTAATTCAATCACTCTATTCTAAAAATACTTTTTTCTACTCTCCAAGTTAACATGCAATTAAGACACTTATTAACAGGACGACTTACCTTGAATCCGCTCTTATACTCAAAATCCCTGAAACCGCAATGTTTTTATAAATTTAAACAACTTAATCAAATCACCTATAAACTTTCTTTCTTGAAAATAGGTAAATGCGATTATCAAGCAAAGGGAATTGATTGTACCAAAAATGGCTACTTAAATTTGTTTTATTTTTATAACATTAATTATTAACTGAAATTAATCCAACATTGTTTGTCATTTAAAATTAGTGAATATATTTTTAATTTATATTATCATGTGGATTTTATGTACATTCTACAATCTTCAGTAAATTATTCAGAAATTTACAAAAAAATATTGTGAAATTATTTTTACAACTTGGAAAGTAAATTTCTTATTAAAATATTGTCTCTCATTTTTTGGATAATAAACATAGTTTCATTAATATTAAAAACTCATGTCGTGTTGCCAATCAAGAACAAATTTCAGTTAAATATACGTTTGATGTTTTGTCGAGTGTTTCACTCAGATCGCATCTTACCATTTTTTTATTATTGTTTCAAAATATAAGATTTTTTACAAATTTTTTAAATTTTCTTGTCCTTTTTTTTAAACTCAAATCATATCAGAAGAAAAACATACATATTATAGATAACTCAATTTTTTTTTATTTTTTTTTAAATAAAAAAAATAGCGAAACAATTGCAGTATATTTAATCCAAAAGTCATTATCGGTAAAATGTTAAAACTCGTGCTTCCGTTCGAACAACTTTAATTAAAGTCTCGTTAGAGCTCCATAATTAAAAATTCCAGACATTTTTTATTCTGTTTTTTCCTTAAACTCGACCATTTTTCATTGTACTTAACTTTGTTCATACGTTTTTGACTAGGTTTTGTGCACTACTAACGTTTCAATGAAGTTAAGAAATATATTTCAGGGCACTAAGTATTAATAAATAATCTTTTAAACTCCTATGAATTAGTTTAAAGTATAAGATACAACAAAACTACTTAAATAAATTTAGTAATATTTCTAAGAACTAATTATTTTTCTAGCAAACACATTCAAAATGCGAAATTAGACAAATAAGCTTTTCTTTTTTTTTTTTTAATTTTAGAGCATATTAATTTTATTTCTAATTTTGGTTTAGTGGTCATGTCTCAATGTTGCTTAGAAAGGTATTTAAATTCGCATTTTTGGCTACTGTGATTAGAAACCTTTTCAATTAAGCTAGCTGACTAAAAAAAATAGCTGAAAAATATCAGCATATTTATAATACAGAGCAATCTGAAAGTTACGTGACATTTTAAAAATCAAATTGCCGTGGCATTAGAATTGAATAGTTTTATTGAAAATTCCTAGAATTTTTTTTTCTTATGCACACACACAAAAAAAAAAATATATATATATATATATATATATATATATATATATATATATATATATATATATATATATATATATATATATATATATATATATATATATATATATATATATATATATATATATATATATATATATATATATATATATATATATATATATATATATATATATATATATATATATATATATATATATATAGAAACCACTCATTATGTGAAAAAAAGATAATCAGTTTGTCCCTTTCCCCCATAGAACTGATGCTTTATTTCATAGGTGTAGATGCTATATTTTAATATGTGTAGGAGTGATGTTTAAATATACTTTTTTTTTTACCTAGTATAACTATACAAACTTATTTGAGTAAAATCACTGATTATCTTTTATGATGATTATTTTAAAGTTTTCCATATTAGGTATGCTAAACATTTTAAAATTTTATAAAGTAGCGCCAGTTATATTCCATATAAATTTAGCAAATTAAATAAATTGAATTACCATTTTGTACTTGATAAATATTTCATATATTAATACAATACTTCTGGGGATATTGCGGACAAAAATAAAGCATTTAGTCTATGGGACAGAACAAGCTATCCCACTTGAGTAGGGTAGCATCTAGATCGCGAGATTGCGGGTTCGAGTCCCGTGTTAGGCATGGGTGTTTGTAAATGTATGTTGGTTTGTCTAATGACGAATGTTTCGGCGCATTATAGCCCTCGTGTTGCTGGCGGCGCCAGATAATCTGAATACTACCAAACCCACTTAAGTAGGCTGCAAATGTTGATAAGTAAGAGAGTGCCGTAAATTTCCATTTATTAGTATAAAATATAAAGATTTTTACTTTCAATTACCCACCTGTAATACATAGGATACGGTCAAAAAAAATTTTAATTTTATATATATATCGATATATATTTCCACGTTTGGAACATTCTGATCTCAAAAAAGGGATGCAAAAAATGGATGGGAAAAAAAGGAAAAAATGGATGGAAAAAATGTATGCGTGTACGTGGTCAGCATAACTCCCAAAGAAATTGACCTACGACGTTCAAATTTGGTAAACAGGTTGATGATGGCCCAAGGGCATACCATTAAGGTTTTCGTCAAAATCGGGCAAGCGCATAAGGTAGCTTCCATGGAAAAAATCATGTTTTTCAATGAGTGCTAATAAACGGCTCTAACGATTTTGATAAAAATCGTTGTGATAATGCCACTTAATGCTTTCTATACATCCCCACCTCCGCAATTCCCGTAAAAATGCTTTATACGCGTAAAAAGTTGAAAAACGAATGCCTTCAACACAGAGTCCTCTTTGCTTGAACATAGCTCATCAACGATCGTTTTTTCTCCTCCTCCTCAGTTTCACTTATAACAAAAATAATATAGGTATTTTCGAAAAGTATATCGAAAAAAAAACCATTTTGGCATTTTTTTTTTTTTTTTTTTTTTTTTTTTTTTATTTATTATTAAAGACATGACACATATAAGAATTATTGCCAGACTGGCCTTTTTTTCTAAGTAAATGATGAAAATATAAAAACGATAAATGACACAAATCCACATCACTAATATAGTGTAATTGAAAATTGTGCGATGTTCCACATTCCTAGTTTTTATAAAAACGTGCAAACAATTAAACTTTTTGTAATTAATTTGAATCAGAAATCGTGGAGAAAGTAATACTTTATCACGAGGAGTGCTGCGGGGTAAGTAACTTTCTCGCACTTGTGTGAAAAAGTACTTTCTCGTACGCCTCATTCTCAAATATTATATAGTCTTGACACTGAAACGTCATATTTTTAGAAGAAACTCATTGAGTGGGGTATTAATAAATCTATGTATTAAATACATTTATTAAAAATATCTTGTGCACGTCATTATAAAAAGTATTGTATGGAACACGTGAGAAAATGCTGTTACGAATTTTTGTATATTTGTAAATACTTCGTAGTGTTAATTTTGTAAATAGTAAAATTTATGTACATTTCGCATAAGGCAGTGCAATAGTTCGTCATAAGTTTGTTTCCCTGCAATGAGCCTCTTGATGCTTGATAACGGGTTTTACAGAGGTAACGCTGGGAAGCGAGTTTTACAAGGAGCGGGGCATTTAACATTACGGTAATGGCAATCTCGCCAAATTGGCGAGATAGAGCCAAGTTGGCAATGGTTTTGGCGACTAAATTTTGTCGCCAAATTTGGCGAGAAATCACCAAACGTCACCAAACTTGGCTACCATTTGGCGACATTTTCGGTCCCTATGTACATGTATAGGACTTTTCGACTACGATCTGGAAAGTTCTCCAAATATCTACCTCTAGGAGTTTCAAGAAGGTTCACCGTATGTTCCCCTCCCCTATAAAAAGCTCAGGAGAGCGGGTGATGGAGTAGTGTGATTTTGAGTCGCTGAGTGAGTTGTTAGCTGAGTCCATTAGTTGACTGGAATTACTGAGTCTCAGTGAGCGTTCAGAGAGTTCCTAAAGTGAACTGTATTGAATTTTTTTTTCCAGTGCAGTTGTGTTGTCAAGTTTTTAACTGCGGTTTTGTGCTCTATTGTTGTGAAAAGAGCTCTATTCTGTCTACTAGAACGAGAAGTTCTGGAGTTGTAAAGGAATCTGTGAAGAATTATATTGGAATAAATTTCTGCAAGTTTTGATCTGCTTTGGCTTCAAATTTTTCGAACCCGTCCACGCAACAATACTTTTTCAAACTCGATAAATTATTTGACTCGCGCTACCACACTCGTCAAATAAGGGTTTTATATCGTTTAAAAAAATATTACTTTGCCCACTAACTGCATAAATGACTATTTGTGAAAGTATTTATGAGAAAAAAAATTCGTAAATACCTCGCCATTTTATTGACCGTTTTCTTCGGCTTTAGGGTAACTCTGCATATGTGCAAAGAAATAAATTTTAAGACAATTTGTTTTCGAAAACAAATTAAACTGAACAAATGAACACAAAAGATTCTTCCCCTTTTCAAACGCATTACCCAAACACCGATATGGTGATTTTACATTAATTTTTGAACTGCGCCGTGCATTTTCCCCAATTCCGAAATCAGGCCACTTTCTCACCTTCCCAAACGGAAGGGCAAAGCAGGAAACGAGGCTTCCGAGAGAACAACACATTCATTTCCGAAGATAGTACGGATGAAAGATAATGGAAGAGCGAATGAGGGGGTGGGGGGGAAATGGCGCAAGAATGCAACGGAGATTACTTCCGTTTTGATTTGCTCTCCGAGGCTGTATACGTCGCGTTATTCCAGTTACTCCATCAATGTAATAGTTAATAATGATCCCTAAAAGAAGCCGATAATAAGTTGAATCGTGCATTAGATAGGAATTTCGGACAGAAGTAAATGCAGGGTGTCCGTAAAAAGTCGTGACACAATTGAAAAATGAATTTTACTAAGGGTGTGAAACATCAAGCAACTGTTAATTACGCTCTAATAAAGGTTGTTTGGTTTAAATTTAAAGTAAATTGGTGATATTTACCGTTTTCATGAATTCTGTGTTAACGACTTTTGTTTTTGCCTTTATCCCATTTCTATGGGGACTTCGGAAGTGGAAATACTTAGAACACCTTAAGATATGATCAAAATCGTTAGAGCATCATAATACATAATACATAATTTTTTTAATGGCAGCTACCTTATGCGCACGCGCGAATTTGGCGAAAACCTTAATGGCAGGTCCCATGGTCACTACTAACCCGTATCCTTAAGTTAAACATTGTAAATCAATCGGTTCGGGAATTATACTGTCCATCGATACACAAACAGACATTTTTTCTGCTCCATTTTCTTGAACTCGGTACTTACCAAAACGTAGTGAAATGTAAAAATAAATCTAAACATGTTTTTGACCAAATACAATACTTTCATTAACCTATGTTAACAAATGGGTAATTGGAAATAAATAATAACAAACTGCAGTTGATAAAAATGTATCACGTGTTGTATTCTACTTAGAAAACCACGGAATTTCATCCATAAATTCACAATGATAGTTATGAACTTCACTAGCAAATAGCGTGATGAAGTTTTAAAAAAAAACATCATTCAATAAGACTGAAACTTGACAGATAGATTCGATGTCGTTGATAATTCAATCTATCAAATTTTGGGGATTGCCCCTGTCACTAAAAGATCTCTTTTACGGAATACTAATAATCCAACTTGCCGTCATTTAATTGCCCAAAAATGGCTTTTAACTGATAATTGAAGAAATTCTTTCCTTTTCCCAAAATTGTTTTAATAAATGAATAATAAAATTGTTTTAATCTGAATAAAAAATTATATTTGGATATGAGTGTTTAAATTCACATTCTTTTTTGATTAATATATTTTGAAAAGTAGTTTACCGCATATTTTGGTGATAGAGTGGGTATTTGTATCTAATTTTAAATATTGAAAACAAGCACACGGTGGCAACAAAAACGACGCTATATTAATGAATATAAAAATGGCAATGCATATAATGGATTTATATTAAAAACTTAGTTTTTATGGGTTATATTATATTGTCTTAAATATTCTTTTCTTTAACTAAGGGCCATGCAGTTTTAATGGATTAATATTTTGATTGTATGTATTTACGGAACAATGGTTAAATGAGGGACTTATTACATCGAAGCATCTCCAATGTGCCTCATAATTTTGAACTACGCCAACTGATGAAAGTTTTCGTAAGAGCTAGCACCCACATAAGGGTCACACTGGCATATTTCCTTATTTTATTTTTAAACAATATATGTGTTATGGTTTACTTTATTAATTTGGTTGTTATACATAATAACTGGGTATTACAAAATAGCTAAACCAATAGAGACAGTTATTTTATATGGTAACCATTTATTACGTATAATATCCATATTAATCAAACTAGCCATAACATATGAGTTTTACGAATAAAGAAATATATACCTTCTTTTACTTCATTGCATCAAATATACAAAACCTATATTAAAATGCAACACTAAATGACCTAAAAATTTAAAACTATATATTCGTTAATCACAGTCACTACATGCCTTCTCAAAAATTCAGTTAGTAAGAAACTAAAAATCTTATTTCTTAGTTTTCTAGTATTTACACGAAACTAAAAAGAGTGAAAACTTATCAGACATTGTTACTTCCTCACCACAAAATATTGTTACAGAAATTTTCTGTATGTAGTGTAAATAGTGACGTATTATTTTAAAATTCTATTGTAATTTATTTTATCTTATTTTATTTATTAACGGCGATAATACAGGTTAGAAAAAGGTGGCAACACCTAAAGTAATCGGGAAATTTCGAGATGTTTCTTTTTCGATGAATTGGCTGGATATTTCAAGTGTTCAAGAATGTTCTCAAGTGCCTGTATAAATTGGACAGCAGCTAAAATCGACGGACAGCTTGACTTCGAAACTTGATGAAAACTGAACGCTTTGAGTGTGCCTGACCTGAATTATCGCTGAATTCGAAGTTGTTGTTGTTATTGAAGCTTATGTTGAAGCTTGATAGTGATTACGCTGTTCTTCGAATAAATTATTGCGCCTTTGAAGAGTGAATAAATAATTGTTTTTGTCCAATAAAAACTGCCATCATTGCCTCGGTGGAAAATTCGCAACAGTATATACACTATTACCAAAAGACAATAAAACGCGTACATGTAATGTTCACAGTGGAAATTAAAACAATGTGGCAAGTCAGTAAACAGTCTTTTTTGAGGCAGTCGAAACATTTATTGAGTTAGTACAGAGAGAGAGAGAAAAGTTACGAGTTACGTGTGATCTAATTTAGAGATATTAAGATAATGAATAATTCGTCTCGTGGGATACACTAGACACTATCATTGTATTAAACCTTTTGAATCGAGCTGATCTTAGAAGAAATCAAAGAACAAAGGGTGTTAAGTTATAAAACGATCTGAAGCAAAAGAAAGCAATACTGGATGCTAATTATGAGACTCAATCTTACAAAAACGCTGATACCATAAATCTCACACAAGTAGCTTAGCGTGGGTAGTTATTGTATGAATTGGAGGAATAATTAAAAATAGGGGAATATGAGCACGCTTTGAAACAATGAACTAAATTAATGTCTATTATTTGATGTCGATACTAAAAAGAGAAAGAGATTGCTACAAGATATCTATTTATATATTTGAATCCAAAAAAATATTTGTATTATTATATATACATATATAAAGAGAGATAGAATTTTCTCTTAATAAAGTCAAAGTTTCACATGATGAAAGATTGAAACATTATTGTATATTAAATTATCAAAAAATGTACTTTAAAATGCATATTAAAGTGATGTCATTCGTGAAAAAAAAATTAACTTTTTTCTTGATTTTCTTTTATTTTCTAATTGCAACTACTCTTTTCATCACAAGAATTGGTTGAAGCAAATTTGCTAATTATTTCTTAAATTCTTGAAATGTCTATACAATAGAGATATGAATGCACATTTCAGCAAATTGTAGTTTACAAATTTGTTTCTATTTATAAAATAATGTTATTTAAATTTTAGTACTTTTGAATTATACTACACTTTTATGGAGTGATTCAATTTTTACCTGAGTTTCTTATCATAACCAGAAGGTCAAATATTACACTTCAAGTGATGACTATTTTTTTTTAATTGTATTCTATGATGAAACACTTTTTAAAAGAGTCTCATATACATTTCAACGAATTCATAATACTATTTTGTTATTTTAAATAAAATAAACTCAATTTTTATTATTAGCGTAAGTGTATATTTAAATTCATTACAGTTGAAATTGCAAAAGAGGGGAAAAGTTGGACTTATTTAATTATATTATCTATTTATCTTAATTAAAAATATACATAGTTTATAATCAAAGTTTGCACATCATATCAAGCAACTTTATATATATATTTTCCATCATCTTTTTAAATTGTCCAACAACAAAAATGTTCATGGAATTGTTATCATCGCAACAACCCATGTACTATTTCAAATTAAGGAATTCATGTTTACAAACGTTTTTTTTTTTTTTTTTTTTTTTTTTCCCCCATTATTATTATTATTATTATTATTATTATTATTATTTAAACAATAGGTAATTCTAATTAATTATCCAAAAATTAAGTGTAATAAGAATACATGTCCATGCTTTCAATCATTAATTACAAAAAGTAAAATATTGAATATGGAACTAAAGGCTCCGACTGGTTTCTCATCAGGTGGTTCAACCGAGCCGGAAACCCCCAGGAGGCGTCTCGGAAAGAGTACGGCCAAATGCCACAAAATTTAACTCTTGAACCCCGACGCCTCCACACTAAAACAATGAGAAATCAAAGAAATTCAGAAACGCCTCCTGGGGGTTTCCGGCTGGTTGAACCCCCTAATGAGAAACCAGTCGGAGCCTCCAGTTCCATATTTAATATTTTACTTTTTGAAATTTACTCATTTTATAAGTTGTACAATTGAGCAGCTTTTGCTCCGATGCGGACTTGTACTATCATATTTTCACTTTCTGATTCTTTCGCCATTTTACTATCGTTTCTATGCAAATAAATTTGCTTGCTTTCAAGCGTTACTATATTCATCAAATGAAATATAGTCAATACGAAATGAAATCTTGAGTTTTGCATTTAAACTTACCAGCTAATAGTTTTATCATCTACACTACACCGAGGTAAAGAGTAGCTTGTGCAATTGCTCTGTTCGAAGTCAACATTAATACACACAAGTTAAAATTCTAAGAAAACACTTTCGATACATCAAAAGAAAGGACTACTCAAAAAGTTACTGAAAAATTCCCATGCCATAGATTTCCCTTTTTATCAACCTCTCAGAAATCTCTTTATATAAACTGTGAGTACTCTCAGTAAGATTATGCAGATTTCACGCCGGCCAAAAATAAAATGAAATAAATCCATGTAAAATAGCATAGCTCTCACAAGATAAAAGACAAAATATGGATGTATTCTGAAAAGCAACCATAAGGCAAGACTACTAAACGAATAATCTCTGACGCAATGTATAACAAAGTCCAGGAAATCCTAGCTCTACACTTTTATGCGGCGCTACATCCTCAAAACCTTCTAAATATAGCTTTCTAACACAGTCATACAGAGAGATGCGAGAGATGCAGCCAAGTGAAATACATATATCGCATATCTAATCCCTTCTGAAATCCCGAACAACAGAGAAATCCTCACAGACCTGTGAATTCCTTCAGCTGCAATTCTCAAGCTCTCTTAAGGTTCCCGAGTTCCTGCAGTATCACCCCATATAGGCATACTGGAGCAGGTTATTCTCGTAAGGAACCATTCAAGAAACGTTTTCTCCAAACGAATAAAACGTCTTGAAACGCTCCTCAGGAATTGAGCTGAAATGCGATGCTGGGTTGTAAAAGTCTGATCGGTTCTCATAAGAAGCAGTATTCGTGAGTGGGATTTATGGTGTGTGTTGCTTTTAGGAGAGAAAAGCTTACATTAACTGGAGTAGGTTAATGTTTATGTATGTTGACTATCTGTAAACAAGTCAAATTGAGATTTCACTTTTGATGAATATAAAGAAGTTTGTCTTGAAAGGTAACAAAGTTAAATATTTTTTAAATCCCTTTTATTGACTTCGATTTTGTGGGAGTGTATGGCGATTGGGGACAAATCTGTGGAGGCCTAATTATCCCGATTGCCGTCATCCAATCGGGCTGAAACTTTGCAGATAGATTAGATGTTGATGAAAATACATTCTATCAAATTTTTGGAAGCCGTCACTGTCAGTAAAAGGTCGCTTTTACGGAATGCTAAAAAACCAACTTAACGTCAGGCAATCTCGCTGAAATTGTTGTTTTTCATGTATGATAATTATAGAATAATTAAGTGAATATTAAAATAGAGAGTTTTGTGTAATTTGATCTTCATATTCGATCTCAAATCATATATTAGCGCAAAACAAATCGACCATTCGAATTTAACAAGTTTGGTGTTAAATTTCTGATGAAAATACATCAATATGCGATAAAATCCGTTTACTTTTTAAATAAACGTAACTTTAACTAGTAATCATAATTGGTTGGTTGTTTTCAGATTATCTGGCGCCATCAGCAACACGAGGGCTATAATGCGCCGAAACATTCCTCATTAGACAAGCCAACATGCATTTACAAACACCCATGCCTAACACGGGACTCGAACACGCAACCTCGACGTCTAGAAGCTAGCACACTAACCACTATACCGTTTGGTCGGCATAATTGGTGCAAATACCTCAATATATATGCTTAGTATATGTAGAATAGTGTTGCGAACCATAGAACCGGTACAATAGAAGCCGTCCCCTAGAAAACGTTATTCTGGTTTATAACATTCCCCCTGTTTAATGTAAATAATACAAAAAGCACGATACATATATCAGATGCAAGGATGATAATAATTCATCATTGGTCTAATAATTTAGCGAACTGTGAAGTTAGGGCCGTGATGTGTTTTAATTCTCTTTTCTCTATGTGCATGTTTGTCGAAGGTTGGCGAATCTAAGGAGGCCTGATTAGCCTCTTTTCCGTCGTCCAATTGGGCTGAAACTTGGCAGATAGATTCATTATTAATGACAATGCATTCAATCAAATTTTGACGGCTGTCACTGTCACTAAATAGTTGCTTTTACGGAATAATAATAAACCAACTCGCCGTCATCCAATCGCACTGAAATAGCATTTAACAGATCATTTAAGAAACTCTTTCCTATTGCCAAAATTGTTTTAATAAATTATAAAAGAAAATGTTTTAATAAAAATAAATAAAAGATATATGGATGTCAGAGCATAAATTCAAATTCTTTTTTAATGAATACATTTTAAAAAGTAGTTTCCAGATATTTTGTTATTAAAGTTATTATATGTATTATATGGATATTAATTATGAAGGTTATGAATAATACGGATATTAATTAGAATGGTTATGAATTATATGGATATTATAATTAGATGCCAACACCTACCACACACTGGCAACAGAAACGGCGTTATTTTAATGAATATAAAAATTGACGATGCATATGAAGGATTGTTATTACAAACTTTGTTTTTATGAGTTATATTATTTAGATATAATTTTTAAATTTTCAAAAAAAAAAAAAAAAAATGCAATCAATGAAAGGTTATAAAAAAAAGGAAAATCCTCAAAGACAAAATTAATTTTATTTCATTTAAACCTTATAAAATATTGCATTCTTAAATATGTATTGATCATTTTAAATGTTAAATCAGCAGTTTCTATTAAAATAAAACAATGGAATATATTCTGGATAAATAATAATTGTTTTTACCAAAACACTAGAATGAGACGACATTTTAATGCCAACAGTTAATATTAGATAATCAGATGTTGTTATTCTACAAATACCCCTAGAAAAACGTACAAAATAAAAGAGTTTCTATTTTTTACTTATGGGAAGCGAATTCTACCAAGGCTGAAAACTTCCCCAAAGTTGTTCTCCAATGACTATACAATGAGGAACTTACACAAGTAAGGAAAATGACTATTTTTTGTATTTTCTAGTGTTATTCAACGAATATATTTGAGTAGTGCCATTATTTTTTTTATCTTTATGCTTTCAATTAATCAAAAATAGAGATTGAAATCAAAGCAAATGTCACGTGACCAAAAACGCATGAAATACCGTGACGTAGTTACGCATAGATTCCATCAAAAATCCGAGGAGGAACCAGGTTTAAAACAGGTTTTAAACTGGTTCATCATCTGCGCGTTGACTTCACACGCAAAAGTGGCTTTTTTTCCCACCAAATCGCAAAGTGAAAAATTAAATTTTATTTTTTTTAACTATCTATCAGAGCTCAAATTTTTGAAAGAATGGTATTGTTTATCAAGATTTTTTTTCCTACTTTTATTTAAAAATAAAACCAAAAAACGAGAGAAAGTTCCTCAATGTCGGAGACTTAAAAGAAATAGTAAGTGAATCCTTAAAAATCTCCAGCCAGATCTTTTATTTTCCAAAAATATACTAAATTAATTAAAAAGTTAATGAATTAACAAAAAATGATGAATAAAATTTACTTGAAGTTTCTAATACGTAAAAGATTGGTCATGGCCAATCTAAAATCCCAAAATGCTCCATAAGACAAAGTTCTTCTGTCGGTGTTCTCTTACTAATATGGGAGAGAAAACTCCTTATAAGCTTATATGTGGACTACCTTTTACGAAATGCTTAGAATGTAAACGAGCATTTTTCTGACTGACGCACGGGACATTTTTGGCTATTTTTATTTATTTTTTTCTACACGTAAACAAATTAGAATCCTAAAATTACGATGAATATAGGTATTATGTTTTTGTTTTACACAATATAAGTTGGTGGCAAAGTTGCATAGAAAAATAATTGTATTAATTATTGGAAATAATTATTTTAAGCAACCGTGTCTCGTGCGTCGGTGGCTTATGAATGTATATTTGACCATGATAAAATATTTTTTTTTAATATAAATTTACCACCAGCTTGCATTGTCTAAAAACAAAGCATAGCTCTTAGATTCTTTATAATTTTACAATTCTAATTTGTTTACGATTAGGAAAAAAAAAAGAGCCAAAAGGTCCAGTTTGTACAGCAGAGAATTTTCCAAACTACTTTGCCGCTTAATTATTTTTAAAATGGTTTGAAAAAAATTATTTAGATTTTTTTTTTTTTTTTTTTTTTTTGTAAATTTTACATTATAAATGATAAATTCTCAAGCCATACCTTCACTTCAAAATTGCTTCTTTTTTTTCAGTATGTACATCTATAACAATTCAGTTTTACGAGAAAAAATCAGAAAAAAATAAAGTTCCAATTTGGAAATTCGTAGAAAAAATACCCATTTTATTTTAAGCGCAAATATAATTCACTAAGCAGAATTATATATACACACCCATACTTCAAAAACATAATAAGCATATTCCCTTACGACTTTCTTCGATTCTCATGTACAAACTATTTGCATAATTCAGTTTAGGTATTCTATAAGCATCCACATTGTGATTTAAATTTTATCCCATGGGTCATAAAATATATGCTGTTAAATACACCCTGTTGTTTATAAATATGAATTTACATTTCGAATATAATCTTAAGAATTTATAAAACTCCTTTCACATATTTCGAAAATATTTTTAAATGAAAGAACTCTGAAATCCCATGTCTACGAGGCAAACTGCAAATACTAAGTGGTTCAAGGATGAACCATGAGGCTGACAGTAATCAGATTACAAATCTTTTATTTAAAATGGATTTCATCTGAAAGCATTTCCAAACAATGGATTGAATATTTATCCAGATGGTAGTCCTTAACTTCAAACACAGGGAAAGAAATTGCATACTGAATACTTAATAAAAACTCAGAAGAACTCATGCTTTATAAGAATATCTAATCAGACATTCTGAAATTTGAATCCATACTTGTATTTTCAACTTTCAAGAGTTATCTAACTAAGAAAATAATATGCATTACTTAACTCTTTTTAAATAAGCCTTAACGTCCAATATCTTAAGTTAAAATTGACGATAATTATATTTTTCACTAAATGACAGAATTAGTGTGTTTGCATAAACTATTTGGATTGCTTAGAGTAAATTTTCCTTAGAATATAAATTTCATTAAAAGTCAAAGGAACATCATTAATTTTACAAATATTTTATCAGAAACTTTGAAAGTAGAATTCTTACTTTTATCTCAAACTTTTCAAAGTTTCGCAACTATAACGTAATAAATACATAAACTAAGCTATTTTTAAATTTAACGCTAAATATTTGTTTTAAATTAATACTTATATTAGTTTTCATGAAACTATAAAGACATATAATGTGTACAGAAAACGTTAATTACTGTATTACGCGTAGTTAGAAATTAATTCAATTGTTTACCAATCGATATTTTTAAACTTGATATAATTAAAATTTTACTTTAAAAATATACGTCGCTTTTTGTTTTAAATAAATATAATGCAAACTTGCAATGTCTTGAAATTATTATTTCCAACAAGCATAAACTTGGCATTTATTTTAAAGTTATAGCACGTTAACTTGACTGTAAATGTAATAAGAATTGAACTGGAGATGGTAAATTAGTTAACATGGATGATCATAAAAACAGAAGTCTTTCTAAAAAATCAGATGTTATACTATACTGAGGCAAGTTACATTTCTGCGTTTATTAAAAAAAAAACTTTTAGTTATACCTCATTTATTTAATAAAAGTGGTAAATAATTGTTATAAAAAGTTTTTGTAAGTTTTGTACAATATATTTGGTTACATTGGCATACATACTCAATGCTAATGATATAATAGTAGGAAATATTATATTTGGTTTTAGTTTATTCCTATCTATCGTACTCTTGCTTTTAAACTTTGAGTAAAAGTAATCGTAAAATATTGGCACACTCTTATTCAAATTAAATCAGATGGTATACCTAGTTTTAATTTTATTCAAATCAGATGGTATTGCTAGTTGTAATTTTATTCAAGCATATCAATAGCAGTTTTAATGTTACATAGAAATTCGAGTTTTTGTGTTGAAGATTATAGCTTAATTTCATTGATAACTAATAATAACTTAAACATCACTTTTTCACTTTTTACTAAGTAAAGACCGCTATTTTAAAAAGCTAAAGAAAATTCAAACTAAGTGCATCTATAACAAAAATCATAAAAATTTAATGCAGTTGCCAACTTTTGTTATTAAATTTAAAAAACAGTCATGTGCGAGTGTTCACATGACGAGTTATCCTACTTACATTAAAAATGTGTGCATGAATACTCGTGCTTGTCGTTATTTGTATGCATCCATGAAATTTGCAAGTTAATGAACATTTTTTTTTTCCAAATCTTAACTGATACATCAGATTTCAAACTTATCATCATTGGTAATCCAGGACTATACCAAAAACAATATCAAGAAGGCTTAAGATCAGGCCATTGATATACAAATTATTTATCATACAGAAGACATTATCTAAAAGAAACCATTAAAATGTATTTATTTATTACAATCCAAAGTATTTTACTACACTGCAAACCAACTTTGTAAACTATAAGAAATTTTGTACTTTCCTGAATTTTTCTAACAGATCTACTCATACATTAAGTAAATGAGGGAGAACTTTGTAATGGGGGCAGCAAAAAAGGTAATTTTTTTTAACTAAGTTAGATAATTATTAATAATCCAACCAGAACATGTCTTCACCAACAAAAATAAACGCAATTTCTACCAAAAATTTAATGCACGTTTCTACTTAACAGCATACCTCTTTCAAACCGAATCATCTATACTTTCAGATTAATCATGTAAAAAGATATCAATTGAAAACTCATTCGAAACACAGAACTCTACCAAAACACTTTATGCAAAAATACAACTTACCTCTGTTCCACAACATTACAATGTTTAAAGTATTGAAAATAGTTTTATTACCCATCGACAAACAGATAGCAGTTAAAATCCCACCAGTGCATATATTTTACAACCAGATAAACTCTCAACTATATGATATTTAGAACAACAACATTTAAATTTAATAGATATTGAGAAATGTGTTCACATCGAGAAACGTGACAGTTAAAATATTCATCTATATCAGAAAATAATTTTTTAAAAAAACACACAATTCCAAATCAGAACACATATTTCTGCACCAATTCCACAGCATCAAAACTTTTTAAAAGCATCGGTAGAGCCAGAAAATTGAACACATAAAATTTTAACGAAATCATAAACTAATCCCCCCCCCCCACCCCAATACAAATTGATTGATTTAAACCAGAAAGTATAACAAATAAAACAGACGAACCAAATCACAAAAGTCCACAAATCAAAAGCTAATCCAAAGTAACAGTCCAAAAATCACTAAATAATCAAATTAGAAAACAACCCACATCTCAAAAGTATAATCCACAAAATCTAAACACAATTTAAAAAAAAAAAAAAAAAAAAAAAAAAAAAACAGATTACACACTTTTTTTTTTTTTTTAACAGAAATAAAAAATTTCACAACACCGATAGACCGTTCGATATAAGTCAGAAAGCGACGCAAAAATAAATTAACCGAATCACAAATTAATCCCAAATAACAGTCCAAATATCACCAAATAATCGACAAATTACACAATAATCCACAAATCGCCAAATAATTTGGAAAATCCAAACACAATCTAAATACGAACAGAACACTTACCTTTCTATCAAACAACACCCAAACTTTCAATCGACATTGCTTTCGTTAAAAGCCGGCATATAGGCGAAAACTTTCTTCTATCCTGTCGAGAAGTCTGGTCAGCAACGATCCGGTAGTATGAGCAACAGCTCGATTCTAACTCCGGGAGCTTTTCTGAAGAAGGGGGTGACTCTTTCCCCTTTCGTTGTCTCCCCACCAACCCCTGTTTTGGGCACACCCCAGCGCCCCCGCGCTGACAACTAATGTAACTAAGAAACTTTTTATTTTTATTTCTAGCAAGCTTTGCGATTTTTTTATTTTTTTTGTTTGTGTTTTAAGATGTGTTTGTGTGTAAAGTTTTTAATAGATGTGGCTTAGTTTCATTTCTTAAACTTTTTATGTCAATGGAAAACTTGCAAAATAAATTGCGCAATTCTTTCTTTTGCGACATCAGCCTCTTCAAAAAATATTCTGAATAGAAAAGAACATTTATTCAAATTAAAATAAAGCAACTTTTCTTGCGGTTATGTTTTGTTTTTGTCTCTTTAGAAGCATTAACAGTGGGTGAGATGATTTTTTTTTCTATACCTCCTCATATTAATTTTCTTCGTTCCTATTACAATACATTCAAAAGAAATAGGAACAAATTATTTGCATTGTACGTTATATAAAAAGGATGCACGATTTTGCTTCGTATTCTGTTCAAGTTTCGATTTCGAAATAATCTGAAACTGAATACTCTTCAGTTGAACGTTCTCAATTGAACTGTAACACGTCAATAGCATTTTGTAACAAGTCAATAACATTTGGTAACAAAACAATAACTTTTAGCAACATGTCAATAACGTTTACTGAAAGTTATTTTTTAAATATAATTTTTGTGAAAAATATAGGGAAATATTTTCTTATTCAAATTTACTCAGAAATTTCTCAAAAATTCCGATCTTGGGCGTCAGTTAACGTTTACTTAGGGTTTTCATTATATAATATGGAAATCAAAATAAAATTACATTGGAGTGAATAAATTTGTATTTACTTTGTATTTTCTTAGAAATATTTAAAGATATTTAAATTCAATGTTTTGAATAAAAAATAATTAGTTCTTATATATATAAGTTTGGTTATGATGAATGCAAAGAATTAACAAAAGAAAATATTTAATTATTTAATTTCATATCTTTGACTACTTTTTTTTTTCTAATAAAAAGCTTCCAAAGGATGCAGTACAATCTTGAATATTTTTCACCATTAAATATAAAAATGTAATTTTATTTCTCTTAATAATAATTTTATAACGTTATTAGAAAACATGGACTTTAATGTCTGCAAAGCTTGTTTTTAAACTTCTTGAGAAAATATCCTTTTTATTTTAAGTGAATTTAAATTTTTCAAAACTTATTTCTTGCTCCTATTTTAGTCACACAAAAAAATGTGAATTCGTTAATATATTGAAAAAACTAATATGTGATTCAAATTATTTTCTTTTCAGTCAAATAAAGTAAAGATTAAATAAAAGAAATTTAATAAAAGTACTTGAGTTTCATGTGGTTCTTTTCTTTCTAAGCATTCCACGTTATTATTTCGTTGTATAATTTCTCAAAAATGTATCTTTATGTAAGTAAAGTAATTTTGGAAGTGGAAGTCATACTCTCGTAAAAAATACCTTTTATATAAATTTTCATTTTATGTTTTATTTTTTGAATAATTACTTGATAAATAAATTTATAAAAACACTAACATATTATTGACATTTATTTATATATACTTTGCGTGAATATTAATGCACTTTAAAATGCAGAAATGCAAATAAACTGAAAGCTATCAAATTTAAATGTATGTTCTTTTTCGAGACCAACAATTTTATACATATCTTCATATAATTAAACTTTTTTCCTCTTCCATTTCTGAACATTCATAAAGATGTCCTATTTATTATGCTTCTAACATTTAATTATATAAATATGAGAATAAAGAGAAATATCATGTTTTTATAATATAAAACCCGCGAATTTAATTGTGTCTTAAATTCCAATTTACATGAATTTTAGCAATTCAATAAATGCTATAGTTCATCCTAGAATATAATTTCCATTTTAAATTATAAATTTAGAAAATAACTAAGAAGAGCAAGAATGAAAAGAATTCTTTTTCGTTTTTAATGGTTTGTTCAGACTTTAATAAAAACAAGAAATTTAAGTGAATACAAAAGGAAATATATTTAAATTCCTTTGTAATCCATTAAATTTTCCTATATAAAATGAATTACTTTCGTGAAACCGAAAATGAATGAAAATTATGGTTTTTTTGGATATGGTTGTTCAAAAGTAAAATTCTGCTTTTTTACAGTAAAGTATAGAACGACTGATACTCACTTCTTGAGAAATATAAACAGTGCCAGGAAATGAACAGAAAATGGTTTTAACACTCTGAAAAATGTACAATAAGCCCATAAATTTTTAATATGATGTGTGTTTCCTCAAAAAAAAAAAAAAAAAAGTGTTTTATTTTTGTTCTATCACCTGTAGTTGTAAACATGAATGAAAATAAGCTTGTACGCGCTTTCAATCTAAATAATAAAAATTTATATTTCAGTGACATTCAAGCCACTAAATTTTAAAATAATCTAATTCACCTTTTGAGCAGTCGTTTAGGGCAGCTCGCTTATAAAATCGCTGTTTTTTTTCAATTATTTACTATACCAAAATTTACCGTTTTCCAAAATTTTATTTCAGAAACTGATTTAACAGAAATTATTTTTAAGGTAGTGAGAAGAATCCACCATACGTCGTCTCACTATAAAAGATTAACTTTCTTAACCAAGCTAAAACTATTCACAACTATTTTTTAGAAGAAATATAAATATTGTTATGAATTTTAACAGAGAAAATTATGACACAGCTTTTACAAAAGAAATAAATTACACTATTACTTGCTTCAAAGACTCACAAACCTCTACCTAACAACAATAAACTCGCTATCAAACTATATAAAAAGCTTCAGTGCATGCAACTTCATATACAGTGATAATTCAAGAACCAAGAAAGTCGACAAGTGCTCAGCTCCTTTCAAAACAGTTTTCCAATGCCGACAGGCCTGTATCACGACCCGGTGATATTTATATACTCGCGTGCGAACTTTCCTGAAAAATCCAGAGCAAATGATCTGGCAATCCGAGATTTCTATATTCATCAAGTGTTGCTCACTTTTAGCCTGTATTATCGTTGTTAGCATTTACATGTATTACAGTAAACTTTAAAAGGAATTTATATTATTTATAATTATATACAGACGGATGTGTAACAGTATTATTGGGCCTCCAATATTTGGAAAGCTTTAAAATTAAACTAATAAGTTGATTTAAGAAATAAACAATTTGTGGTTCACATTTTCACAAATACAGTTTTGATATGAATTGTTTCTAGGAATAAACTAAACATTCAATATCTCATCAGCCCCACTTTCCCCTAACTATTAACAAACATTAATAAAAATCATAATACTCTTTAAAAATCACTTTTAAGTATTTTGTTTCAAAATAATAATAATTTTTATATTAAACACACATAATGTTTGATAGGGTGGCAATAAATTTTGAAATCATATATTATTAATCAAGTCTTATCCATTTATAAATTTTTCTTTTTACGATAAGAACACTAAGAAAGATTTTAAAAAAAAGAATAATGTTTAATGTATTAAGACATTAAAGCATTTAGTAATTTAAAAGAATGTATTGAAGAGTATTTTTTTCAATTTTAGTGCTAATGGATAGTTTTGACAAAAATGTGCATGGAAGTTTATTAAAACCTATTCAAAACTTTTTAAATTTGCTTTGAAAAAAAGTGTTTTTTAAAGCAAATTTAAAAAGTTTTGTAACGGTTTTTTCTTTCCTTTGCCTACGTTAGGAGGACTTTTTTTAAATATTTTGTGTAGAAATATTTAAAGTACCTTTTTATAACAAGTATTACTATAAATTAGTTTTAGAATTAAAAAAAAATCTGACAAATTATTATTATGTTTCAAAAAAATCTATTTTACATGAAATTTGGATGAAATATTTCAAAAACAAAATATTTTAATTGGAAAACTTTTAAGTTTTTTTAGGAATAAATAAACTGCATACTTAAATCTAAGGAATATAACATTAAAGAAAAAGTATACTCATAAAAACCTTTTTTTATGAATGATCAAAAAACAAAAGTCCATGATTTTTGAAAATTTTACTTTGTTTACATTCAAACCATTGGCAATTAATAAAAAAATAATCTGTTATAATTTTTTTATTATATGTAACAATTAATAAAATAAGAATAAAAAAAAATATAGGGGTTAATCTATAATTGTTTCAGGTATTTCATTAAATATGTAACAATCAATTCTGAGAAAAATGCTTTGAAAAATTTTTTTTTTTACAATTTACAAGTTTAGATCAACTTCAAATTATCACAACTTAGGTTTACAAATTTAATCGAAATTGACTTACTGTCTGCTTACCTATCGGGAAAATAGCTCTCGCCAGATAGTCCGTTTGATGACGGTTGCCATAGAAACAAGACTCGTTAATTGTAGTTACTATAGAAACAAGACGTCCAGAACTGTTGCACCAAGGCAAATTTAAATGTCTCACATCTAGAAAAATAAATGTCTAACTTCCGGAAACGTGGCTAGTCACGTTTTCATGACAGTAGACACTAGATTTTATGGAAGGGGGGGGGGGAGTTATTTTTTGAAACACAGACAGTAGGTTTTAATTTTGAAATATACTGATCTATTTTTTATTTAAAGGCTGACGTTTTTAATTGAATGGTTATCGTTTATAAATATAAATCTTGACAAATATTTACAATGTTCCGTTTTAAAAATAAACTTTTTGATCAATGTCTACTATATAACAATTACGTATCACAACTCATTTTTTTTTCTCCCTCACCTTAACATTACAACCTCCACTCCTGACTGATCAGCTATTATTCCCTTAATGTGGGTATACATCAAAGTGGGTAAGTTTTCTGCAAACGAAACATCATTAATCTGTCGGAAGATGTTATGGATAGACGAAGGCCGCTGTGTCAGCATTAATATTGCTTCTCCAATATTGATACGAAATGAATCTCGACTGGCCTCTTGCTACAACTTACGTCCTTCAGAGATATTTTCGAGATGGAATCATCGATTATTAACCCTTTCGGTGCTTACCCTCTTTCAGTGCTTACCCTGGCATAATTCGTCATAAGCCAAAGGTCCATATGCGCTGAACCAGTATATTTATGGTAAATGTAGAACTAATTTTAGGAAAACGATGCGTATTTATATACAACCAATAAACCAATAGAAGCGGCTTGTTAGGTTTTGTTAAGGCTTTTTATAAGATTCAGACTAATTTTTCTGGGGATTAAATTGCCTTTCAGGGTAATTTGTTGGTTTATGTGTGGTTAGCACTCTGGTCTCGCATTCCAAAGCTTTCGCGTTCAAATTCTGGGTTAGGAATATTTATTCGTTGTGGTTCGGAATCCAAGCCAAGCTGTCTCACCCGGACTGATTAGCCATGCACAAAATTAGGTCGCTGATTCTACAAACTAACCAACCAACTCATTTTGAATGCGGGTTTCTCATTTGATAAAATCTTCGTCATTTAAAATGATTTGAAAATCACATTTTAAAATATGGGACACATTTTACAATTTTTATTACTTGATTAAAAAAAAAAAAAAAAAAAAAAAATTATAGCAAAACAAAAAAAAATTCTTGTTAAATGACAACTAAGCAGTCGCTAATTACTCTTGTTACGTTTTCTGTAATTTTGCACTTGCACAAAAAAATAATTACATTTTCAGTTAAAGTGATAAAAGTAATTAAAAATCTCATTTGTCAATTTTTAGAGTACTTCCAAATTGTTTCTTTATGGCAGATGGTTTCGTAAATACATATTTATAATGTTTTTTTTTTTGTTTTTTTGTTGTTTTTTTTCATTTGGCTATGAATCGTAGTTTAATGAAGGTTCTATGCCTAAATAAAATTAATAACAAACTGTATAATTTGAAAAACAGA